>JASWHV010000012.1:19108283-19726200 GCA_030760725.1 Neostapfia colusana | reverse complement strand
TTGGTTGTAGGATAGCTGTTCCTCTGGAGTGATGAAGTCTAAGACTTTTGGCTCCTCCTCAACCTTAGCGACTACATGAGATAAATACATATATGTATCAATTTGAATGCATTTGAATTGAAGTTGAATTTGTGAATATAAGTCTTATTAGACAGGCCCAATGACTCTGAAATTTTTACTGTGGTTTGGATACAACCTAAACAGACACTTGGCCAAGTTTCATTTGCAGCAAATCTCGTTTGAGCTCTCCACAAATAATTGTGTACTTGGCCTTAGTTAGAGCTCTTAGGGTGTTCTAGGGATTTTCATGGAGTAAGCCATGACTATCTGAAAACTATAATTTCAGAGTGTTCTGATGGAGTTGGTTTCACTTAATTTGAAGGTTCCTAGCTAAAGATATGAGCTACACAATTTCAGGGAAAATCTGAAAATGTTTCTGGACCTTTTCCATTTTCTCTGGAACAGTTTTATTAATCACACTATTAGGTGGATCAAATGAGCTCAAATGGATCTGAAATTGTTATGGTAGCTCAGGATATTATGGTGAACATCCTGGCCAAATTTCAGAGTTTTCCTCCAAAGGGTTCTCCAGCTAAAATTCTAAACTGTTTAAATTTTGAATAATTAATTCTGGAGAAATAAGGATTTTCATAACGTGAAACTTAATTTTTTGGAAAGTACTCAGAGAGCTTAATTCAACAAAATTTGGTTAACTCGATTTCGACTTTCCTAGCCAATGTTATGTGGGTTTGAAGTTTGAACTAAATCTGAAAATCGGGGAAAAGTTTAAATCGCTGCGCGTGGGACCGGGGCTACGTGTCAGTTTCTCAGCGGCTGACACACGGGGCTACGGAGTATTTTGTGCGCAGCCACATCAGATGTGGTGCCACAGCTGATCCCCGGTTTAAATATCTGGCCACTGACACGTGGGACCGGAGGCTTCGTCAACCTCCTGACGTCCCACGCTCGGCCGCTGCCCCCCTCACCGGAGTGCTCGCCGGAGGGGCTTTGCCGTGTGACAAAATCCACAATTTTCGTCACCTCTGCCTAATCCCACACGGGGAACACGGTGCTGGACTTAGCTCGACATGACAACCACCAGAACATGGCCGGCGACGAGCGGCGGCTTCGGAAGAACTTCGGCCGTGTCGGCCAGACTTCCTAGCACCCCAAAAGATCAAGCTAACGGTCGTAGAGCATCAGTGCACCCTAGAGAATATTTTCATGGGCTCAAGGCAGCTCGGAAAGGGTCCTAGGTGAGCTCTCACCGTGCGCCCGATGGCTTCCGCCATTAGCGCTGGTAGCTAAACTGGAAATGGGCGGTCTAACAAGGTTTTCTTGCTAAGACTGTGAAGGAAAGTTGTTCGCTACCAAGTCTAGCTCGTGTAGGTGCAGTTTTAGGATCTCCAAACGACTATGGAATGGGAATTTGGTGAATCCGCACCCGAAGGTCGGTATGTGCTGAAGGGAAGCGTAAAACGAAATTCGTCGCCGGTGATCGACCACTCGGGCTGTGGTTCGGGGGTGAGCAACACGAGGTCCTTACACGTCCCGGGATGCCTTTGCTTGGGCGTGACACTTTCCCATTTAGGCTGTCCACGGGAGCCCGAGGTGCGGAAGAGCTTAGGTCACCGGAAAAACTTTTGGTATGGGGCGAGAGCAACCGAACACGGCTGGTTCCTATGACGGGAAGGTAGGAGGAGAGGCTCTAGTACCGTTTTGCAGCTTGGAGGGAGTGGGGAAACTGTGGTTGCCGGTTCTCCGATCAAACCAGAGAGAGCGGCGGTGCGGCAAAGTTTTCTTGCGCGAGGGAGCGAAGGACTGAGCGTTTCTGCCTCTGGCCGGCTCGGCTTCGGGGATAAGAGGGAGGAGACGTCGGCTGAGTATGGCGCAGGCCGAGCAGAAGCTGGCATCGGCGTCCAGCTTGGTGGCGACCGCAGCTGCAGCCCGAGAACCCGCTCCCGGCAGTCTTCAGTCGGTTGAATTGCTGGTTAGGCTGACAGGTGGGCCCCGCTTCCATTTTAACCTCTGAAATTAACTTTCTCCCACTGCTCTAAACAGTAGTTCCACTAATACCCTTGAAATTTGAATTATCTACCAAATGCCCATTTGAACTGGATAGAATTCAAATTGTGAAGTGTTTGAATATATTTACAGCACATATGCAGTTTGAAATTCAAATTGAATTTGAATTTGCTAAAATTGGCTCATGTCAAGATCAACTACAAATGGAGTGAAAATTGGTGTGTGAGCTCATAAAAATGTGCTGAGTGTGAATATGAATCCCACTTTTGAATTCATGGGATGAAAGGAGTTTGAATTTGAACTTGGGTTCAAACAAGCCTCTTTCTAATTATACCCACAAATACCTCAAAAATATTTTGGATTTGGGTGAAATTTGGCATGAGCATTCCTAGCAAGGTGTAGGAGTTTTTCATATGCTCAGCCCCCATATGATGAATGTGGGAAATACCACTTTTGCTTTTGTGAGTTTATCCTCCAATGACCATATTGATTGTGGTTACATGCTCTTCAAATGTGTTCATAAGTTTTCCTCAAACGAGGTGTGTGTGGTGTGATGAACACTATGGATGTGTGGAAAAACTTAGGCCCTTACATTCCTCCCCCCCCCCCTTAAAATAATGTCGTCCCGAGATTATAAGGTGAAAATGAGAGAGTGGACGGTGAAAAATTACCGTATTGTGCGACACGAAAAAGTTGGGGTAATTAGCGCGAAGAAAACCTTCGCTCTCCCATGTCGCTTCGCCTACGGAGTAATTACTCCATAGAACTTTGTAGAACCACAACGTATGGTTTCGTGTGGTTTTGGGCCTTTTCATCAATTATCTGAACCGGTTCCTCCTGATAAGTGAGATCCAGTTTCAGTTCTTCAATACCCCCCACCTTAATGATAGTTGATAGCTTCAGACACTTCCTCAGCTGAGAAATGTGAATGACGTCATGCACACCGGAAAGTGTTTCTGGTAATTCCAGCTGGTATGCTACTGATCCACATCTTTCTGTAATCTGGAATGGACCTATGAATCGGGCTGCCAACTTTCCTCTCACCCCGAATCTATTCAAGCCCTTCATTGGAGACACACGTAGATACACGTGATCCCCGATTTCGAATTGTAAAGGATGTCTTTTTCGGTCCTCATACTGTTTTTGTCGGGATTGGGCGGCTTTTAGGTTTGCTTGAATCAGCTGAACCTTTTCCTCCGCATTGTTGACGAGATCAATCCCGAAGGTGACCCTTTCGCCAGACTCACACCAATTCAGTGGTGTGCGGCATTTCCTCCCTTATACCGCCTCGTAAGGCGCCATCTTGACGCTGGCTTGGTACCCATTGTTGTACGAGAACTCGGCCAACGGTAAGGATCATCCCAATTCTTACCGTGGTTGATAGAACAAGCTCGTAGCATATCCTCTAGAATCTGATTTACCCGCTCGGTTTGCCCGTCCGTCTACGGGTGGTACGCTGAAATAAGGATCAGCTCCCCAAAAACGGGACACAAATAAAGTGACCCGATCCGATATGATGGTGCTAGGTATGCCATACAAGCATAAAATCCGTGAGATGTACAATTCAGCATACTTCTTGGCGTTGTAGTTGGTGTTGACCGGGATAAAATGGGCAACTTTGGTGAGCCGGTCGACGATCACCCAGACAGAATCATGCTTCTGAAATGTGGTGGGTAAACCGACGATGAAGTCCATGCTCACATCTTCCCACTTCCAGGAAGGAACGCCCAATGGTTGTAGCAGTCCTGGTTTTCTCATGTGGTCTGCCTTCACCCTTCGACATGTATCACACTCGGACACGTACTTTACGATCTCCCGCTTCATTCATGTCCACCAAAACTTGTTTCTGAGTTCTTTATACATTTTGTTGCTGCTGGGGTGAATAGAAAACTTTGACAAGTGAGCCTCATCAATGATTCTCTTCCGTAACTCCGGTTTACGGGGTATGACAATCCGGTCCTTGAACCATAGGACGCCGTCTCCGCCTTTCCGGAAACATTTCAACTCCCCACTGTCTACACGTCTCCGCAAATGCGACATGCCCTTGTCATGTTTATGAGCTGCCGCTATTTCTTCACGGATGGTGGGGATCAAAGCTAAGTTGTAGAGAGCTCTATGTGGAATCACATGCAATGGTGGCTCGCTCTCCTCCAACGGTGTGATGGTCAGATTGTTGACGTGTGACTTGCGACTCAGCGCATGCGCCACTACGTTTGCCTTGCCAGGGTGATAATGGATCTCTATTTCGTAATCCTTTATCAACTCTAACCATCTTCGCTGCCTCATGTTCAGCTCTTTCTGAGTGAATATGTATTTGAGGCTTCTGTGGTCGGTATATAAATGCACGAGGTTTCCGAGTAGGTAGTGCCTCAACATTTTGAGTGCGAGTACCACGGCAGCGATCTCTAAGTCATGAGTTGGATAATATTCCGCTCATGGTTTCTGAGCTGCCGTGATCCATACGCGACCACTCTTCGGTCTTGCATCAGCACACATCCGAGCACAATGCCAGATGCATCGCAGTACACATCGAACGGTTTTGTTGTGTCTGGCTGCGCCAAAACCGGTGCTGATGTTAGGTGCTTCACTAATGCCTTGAACGCTGCTTCACATGATGGACTCCAAACATATTTGGTAGCCTTCTTCAGCACCTCAGTCATAGGCTTCACAATCTTTGAGAAGTTCGGAATGAACCTCTGATAATATCCCGCGAGTCCAAGGAAACTCCGTACCTCATGAACAGTTCTCGGGGACTTCCAATTCAGCACTTGTGTGATCTTACTCGGGTCTATAGTGATGCCCTCCGCTGAGATAATATGCCCAAGAAAAGGCACTTGCGATATCCAGAATTCACATATGCTGAATTTCGCGTATAGCTTGTGATCCCGCAGCCTTTGCAAGACTATACGCAGATGCTTCGCGTGTTCTTCCTCTGACTTGGAATATACCAATATGTCATCGATGAAGACTACGACAAACTTGTCCAGCTCAGGCATGAATGCCGAGTTCATCAAGTACATGAAGTGAGCTGGAGCATTGGTGAGGCTGAAGGACATGACCAGGTACTCATAAAGTCCGTACCTCATCAAGAATGCCGTCTTCAGAATATCCTCAGCCCTTTATCTTAATCTGATGGTACCCGGATCTTAAGTCCATTTTGGAAAAGATCTTTGCTTCGACCAACTGATCAAATAACACGTCGATCCATGGCAACGGGTACTTGTTCTTGATGGTTACAGCGTTTAGTGGACGATAGTCCACGCAAAGCCGCAATGTTTCGTCTTTCTTCTTCACAAATAATGCCGAACAGCCCCATGGCGAGGAGCTCGGCCTAATAAAACCCTCCTTCAGCAGGTCCGTTAACTGTGTCTTTAGTTCAGCCAATTCCTTATGCGCCATCTTGTACGGCCTTCGGGATATCGGCATCATTCCCGTTGCAAGTTCAATCTTGAACTCCACCTCTCGGTCGGGCGGCATCCCCGGTAAATCATCAGGGAACACGTCAGGGAAATTGCGGACTACCGAAATGTCTTACAATCTGATGGTGGTAGATTGATATACACTTGGAAGTTTTATTTCTGGACTGTCCAGAAATAATTAATGTGACTCATGCATTTCTGAGTGTAGATGCATGATTCGGAGGACGGTGTCTAAAACATCGCCGTGGCGGGTTAACCACGACATCCCTAAGATGACATCGACATTTTGTCCCACTAAAGCTATGAGAGACGTGGGGTATACTCTACCCGCTAAGCATAATGGTACTTCGGAAACCATCATGCTTGCTGAAATCTTCCCACCCGGTGAACAAATCAAATATGAACTTTCAGTGGGTAGTATTTGCAAGCTGTGTTTAGCAATAAAAGCTTGGCTAATAAAATTATGTGTGGCGCCGAAATCAAATAACACTATGGCGGGATGCTGGTGGAGTTGGAACATACACGCAAGGATTGGCTCCCCCTCCGGCACGTCCTCTATGGCGAGTTGGTGGACAGTGTCGGGCTTAGGATTTGCCCGTCGCGCATTAGTGGGGTTCCGGGGCTGATTCCTCCCCGGAAACTGTGGTGCCACTCCGCCGCCTTGCCTCTCAGGACAGTTGTTGGCGAAGTGTCCTGGATGACCGCATTTGAAGCATGCGGCTGATGACTGGCCCGTGCTTGGGGAACGAAAGCCCGACATGCGCTGCTGAGGTGCAAACGCACGCAGCATCGCCCGCTGCTGCTGTTGTTGCTGCGGAGGTGGTGCTGGTAGTGCCGGACTGAACGCCGGTGGAGAATATGGCCAACTGCGGAATGGCATCGGCCTCTGTGGTGGCTGCCAGCGTTGACCCGATGGTGAGCGATTCACCATCTGGTATTTATGAGAAGGACCACCTCCTTCTCCGCTGCTCTGCGGCGAGCTTCGCTTTGAGACGGCCCGACGCCGCCCGTTTAGTCACGGGGACGTGGCACTCGCCCGGGAATCGCATTGGGTGGTGCCGTGTTGTGCGGCACCCAACAGCACACATATAAGGAACAATGTATTACATAAAACAATAGAGGAAGCTTACAAGTTTTTCTTTGTAAATAATTTACATCAAGTAGCTACAGTGGAAGTCTATAAACAGCTCACATCGAATAACTAAAGAGCACTCGAGAAGAGGTCCAGCCCGCGGACTCCTCTCGCTAGCAACACGAAGACATTGCAGCGGCTGGGTTCTCCATGTGTTAAACGACTTGGTAGTCTCCGAGTGGCACCGGACAACCTTCTTCTTAGCATCGATGTTAACCTACAAAACCACTCATATAGCAAGCGTGAGCACATAGGCTCAGCAAGACTGATCCGTCTCTCTTAAACAAGAAACTCTAAATGCTCGATGGTTGCAATTGGGTTAGCTAGATTGGCATAAAGGACTCGCCTAACGTAGATCCTTAACTTTCAGATTTTTAAGACTCATTGTACAGACCTTGAGACGAACAGCACGGCAAAAACACAATCAAACAAGAAACGCTTTGTTGCGATGCTTATTGCACAAAGTGAAAGTAGAGTTTAATGAGCAAATCTCTAGTTCAATCATGGTTGCAATACAAGTTACATTACAGCCTTATCAAGTTCAAAACAAAACCAGTTCAGTTGTTACTACGTCAAGACGCAATGGGAAAGTATGCTCATATAACCGCGAGCGACGGTGATTCGAATCAGTACACGCCCGGACTACATGACACGTACACCCGTACTCTGAGTTGCCGGCAGCAACCTCGACTGACGTTGTACGCGGCCACCTTTCTCAAGATATTCCACACAGGACGCAGTCTAACTGCCCCGAGTTCGCAAGCTCCCTCAAGGTACATACCCGCAGTGATATGTTCTTGACCGAGTTACCTCCTGCTACCCTGACGCCGAAAGCCTAAGGCAGTTAGAAAAATTCCAATGTGGATCTCCCAAGGTACATCGGTTTCCTGGGTCCCATATAGCCAGTATGCGGCCGGTACACAACTCAAACTTGTCCAACAGGGACAAGAACGGACGGGCCTTAACCGACACAGGCAGGGCTATGCACGCACGGTCTGCAGCCTGCTGCATCTAAACCTCTTTGCCCGGTCTCCATTTCTTATGTGTGAACTTTCCTCATAATTTCTATTTTTGACCTGTCCTGATTAAACCAGCCCTAAACTCGCGAGTAGCTTCCAACTACCCGACTTCTACCGGACCTTTCCTACTAACATTTCGCGTAGCCAAATCCACTCGAGGAGGTGGTAT
The DNA here is from genome assembly GCA_030760725.1 of Neostapfia colusana. Lineage (NCBI taxonomy): Eukaryota > Viridiplantae > Streptophyta > Magnoliopsida > Poales > Poaceae > Neostapfia > Neostapfia colusana. The sequence continues at coordinate 19,718,436 of JASWHV010000012.1, read as the reverse complement.
TCTACCCTTTCTCTCTTAGGTATTTCTGGTCATACAACTGGGGTTTTCAACATCAACTAGACTTAATGCAATCAAACAACTCAAGCTATGATCTCTAGAAACGGAAATGCTTTATAAAACTGTTCAAATGCAAATCGGGGCTTACCTGTTTTGCAGGTGACTAAGATTACAATCAGTTAGTGAAGATCACTTGGGGTTTGATCACTCGCTTTCCCCCCTCCTTGATCTTTACTTCAACTTCTTCACATGTTCTCACGTAGATGCTACACGATATGAATATGCATATGTATTTAATTGTAAAGCTTTTGCTAATAAGTTTTAGTGACAGTTTAAAAAACTGGAACTCTGTTTAAGAATTTAAAATGACACTGGTCCTTGTGGTTTAGGTTTGGTTTAAGTACTATGATCAAGTGTTGAGTGCTATCTCCACTTGTAAGTTGATCACCTTAAGAGGTTACACAGGACAGTGGTGATCCATGGCTCCAATGGAGCTGAAAATTTTCGTGTGAGTTCCTTGTCACAAGAAAGTCATCTGGACCAAAAATTAGCACCTTTCATGGAGTGGTTCTTCAGAACAATTCTCCAAGCAATTAAGCAAAGAGAAATTAATTCTGAGGTAACTTCCATGTTCATGTCAAACATAGTGAACTACAATTTCAATTATAGTTCATAGAGACTGCATGAATTTTCCTAGGATTTTTGGAGCTAAGAATTGCCCAGAATTGAATTTCCAAATTTTGGAAATTCTTTGAAAATGTTTCTGTATTCCTTTGAACACAGCAAATTAAAATCTGAATTCGCCTGCTCAAATCAACTCTAATTGAGCTGAAATTTTTACACGAGTTCAATAACACCCTAAGGAATATTCGATAGAAATTTTAGGATTTTCGGATGAACCAAACACCCTCCAAAATTCTTTTGCCGAAATTTATTAAAGAATTTTCCAGGCTTAAATAATGACTTTCATACAAATTGGGTTGCATATTTGGATAGTGTTTGTCAATCTGAATCTAATCCAATTTGATTCACTAAATTCTGAGTTTCCTAGCAAAAGTTATGCTCTTCTAAAGTTTGGGGAAAAATCTGGAATTTGAATAAATCGTGGAAATGTTTAAATCTGACTGTGGGTGCAGGGGGACACGTGTCCAGTGCTGCACCGACGACACACGGGTCACAGAGTTATTTCCCACGTAGACACAAAAGATCCGTTGTTACAGAGGATCCGTCATTACCCCCTCAGAGCCACTGACACACAGGCCCGGTGAGATCGTCTTCAACCTCGCGCTCCCGGGCGCCCGCGCCGCCGGAGCTCGCCAGAGCTCTTCTTAAATCGGACGTCCGGCCATCTTCAACGCTCAAACTCGCCGCTAGCCCTCAATTTCATGCGCTAAACACGTTGGGAGGGTCTCCCCGGACCGGCGTCGGCCCTAACTTAGCGCTCGACGGTGCAGCGGCTCAAAAAAGAGCTCGGCGACGTTACCCCGATGCCCTAAGCCCTCCAAGCTTCAGTTTCCAAGCTCTAAAGCACCAGTGGATGCTAGGGAAGCTTGGCATGGGGGTGAAACGGCTCGGAAATGGCTCCAAACTAGGGTTCATCATGCGCCTGAATGTGAAATTGTGTGCGGCCGTCGGAAAACCTCCAAATAGAGCTTCCCCCGGCAATCTTAGGCTATGGAGTGGGGAGTAAAGGTGCGCTAACATGTCTAGATCATGTGTGTGCAATTTGCATAGCTCTAAACCAATATGGCGCGGAAATTTGAAAGATTCTTACCCAAACCTCGGTTTGAACCGGCCGGAGGGAAATTCTGAAATTCGTCGGCAAGAAGCAAAGGCTAGAGCTGAGCCTTGGATGGAAGCTGCAGGAAGTCCTTGTGCGCCCAACGGTGGCCTATCTTGGCCGTGACAAGCCTCGGGTGAGGCTGTCCACGAGAGCCGTCCGTGGCTTTCGGCCGCCGCGGGAACTCGGCGTTCTCGGTTTGGGGAGGCTGTGCTCACGTTGGAATGGTGTGAGGATGTTGTGGGAGGGTCTGTGGTGTTGTTTGGCTGCTTAGACAAAGTTTTCACACGGGCTATGGTGTGGCCGAGTGATCAAACGAACGTCGGCAGCTCTGTCCGGTGTCTTGCGCGAGGAGACAGGAGCAGCGAGGTTTTCTCGGTGTTGTTAGCAAAAGATCATGGCCGAGGGGATGAGAACAGGGAGGAGCAGATCGCCAGCGCACGTATGGCAGAGGGCAGTCGGTTCTCTGCGTGGCTTGATGTCGCACGGTGAGAAGCCTCGGTGGCTCGAACAGACTGAAGAACTCAAACACAGACTGCCCTCTGAGATCTTTTGCAAAGTTTAACTCCCTCAATGACAAGTGGGTCCCACTGTGCAGTGCCTCCTTATCCCTCTACAAAATATCTCCCAAAGTTTGAATATAATGGAATTCAATTATGGGATTTCAAATCTGATGTGCATTTGGACAATTGGGCAAGTTTCATCCAAATTCAAATGGGTATTTTAATTCTTGTTATTTAAAGTCCATTTTGGAAATGAGTTGCGAAACATTTCAACAAATCATGAAACTTTGCATACCCCCTAATTTGGACCTAAGGAATTCAAATATGAAATCTGATTTTTAATTTGGCTGCTGCAAATGAGATTTATAGCACAACTGTTTTGAAATTCATGGTGTTGCTCTCATTTGAATTTTGAGTTTGAACAAGTTCGTTCCAAATCTGACTTTAGCTTTCTCACACATATGGGAACTTCCCATCTTAGTTTTAGACCCCTCTTGGGTTCCTGTAAGGGCCTCAGTTTTTGACACCTAGTTGAAGTGTTCATCACCCCACACATACACCTCATTTGGGGAAAGATGATGAACACAAATGAAGAGCAAGTAACCACCATCAACATGCTCATTAGAAAACAAACTCACACATTGCAAAAGTGGTATTTCCCACATGTGATATAGGTGGGCTGGACATATGAAAACTCCTACACTTTGCTAAGGATGTCCATGCCAAGTTTCACCCAAATTCAAAACCTTTTTGAGGTCATTTTGGGTATAGATAGAAAGAGGGCAGTTTGAAACCACATTCAAATTCAAACTGTTTTTATCCCATGAATTTAAAAGTGGGAGGCATATTCTTATTCAGCACATTTTTGTGAGCTCACACATCAATTTTCACTCCATTTGGAGTTGATCTTGACATGAGCTAAGTGGGACGAATTCAAACTTTATTTGAATTCAAAACTGAACTTGTGCTGAGATTCACTCAAACAAAACCCAATTTGAATTCTATTCAATTAAAATGGCTCAGGGGTGAATAATTTGAATCACCAGGGGTATTATGGGGCTCACTGTTTACAACAGTGATTAGGAGTAAATTTCAGAGGTTAAAACCCCAGGTGGGACCCACATGTCATAGAGGGAAGAAGGAGAAACTTGCAACCAAAGTCAGAGTCTCGGTGGGAAATTCCACCGAGCAGCTGTCGGCTGTGCCACCGAGCAGCTACCGGCGCCACCAGCTGCTTCCCTCTCCGCGCGCTGGCGCCCAGGGCGGCTTGCTCGCGCCCCCACGCGACCGGCACCGCCTCAGCCGAGCAGGAGTCGGCCGGCTTTATCTTCTCACGGGCAAACCCGAGCAGCGGCATTGTTTCTCGCCGCAGCTCTCTGCTCAATCGGGAAAACCAACAAAACCATCTCCTCCTTTGTCCCTGAGCTGCTAGACAGCCTGAGGTCGCACTCCACCTCCCCAACACCAGAAACCCCGAGTTCCAACCTCCTTTGCCCAAGAGCGATCGCCACAGCGGCGACTCAACCATAGCCGAGAGTTAGGCGCCCGTGGACAGCGTTCCACAGGCGTTTTCACGGTCCAGCAAGAGAGGCGACAGGAGCGCGCGACCACCGTGCTGCTCTCCTCCAAGTTTGGGAGCAAACCGTGAAGAATCCACAGAGAATTTCCAGTTTTTGCTCCGGCGACCGTAAACCGAGCTTCCGGTATGGTTTCTTAAAATTCTCGCTCTATGATCTTTCGGAGGTTATCAAATCCAGCACATAGACGCTGGACTATCCGGCGATCAAGTTCTTTTCTGCATCCGTGGCGTAAAACTGTCTAGGAGTAACAAATTTCGAGCTCGATCGTGGGCGGTCATGGCGAGCACGATCGGTCACACGGTGCCGACCAACTTGCCGTCATCACTGAACCCTTTTGACACCTTGTTGAGCTTCCTAGAGGTACACTGATGCTGTAGGACCGTTTGTTCGAGGTGTTGGCGGGTTAGAACCCACGGTCGACGGCGCCGAATCTCAACCGAGGCCGCGGCACGTCGCCGAGCTATTTCCGGTCACCCCCAGCCCGACCTGACACCACTGACGTGTTCCTCGACGTCGACAACCCCCTGGGGGCGAGTTTCAGACCATGGGAGGTCCGGCAGCGGCGAGCCGACGAGCCCCGAGTCTGCTCCGGCGAGGTCAGCGGCGCGGGCGCGAGAGAACGGCGGGAGGAAGACGAAGCCGGCTGGCCCACGTGTCAGTGGCTGAAGAATTTAAATCGGGATCGGGTGTGGCCGGGGATCGGCTGTGCTGGCGCGCAAATACCCTGTGAGCTCCGGTGTGCCGGACACCTCCGCGCTCGACACGTGTGGTATCCCCGGTGTGCCGGACACCTCCGCGCTTGACACGTGTCCCCGCGGGCCCCGAGAGTTTAAACTTTTCCCCGATTTTCAGAATTCTTCCAAACTTCAAATCCTCATAACTTTGGCTAGAAAGATCCAAATTGAGTGAAACAAATTTTGCTGGATTCAGCTCTCTGAGTACTTTCCATCAAAGCAAGTTTGACTTCATGAAATTCCTTAATTCTCCAGAATTAAATCCTCAAAATTTAAACTGTTTGGAATTGTAACTGGAGAATCCTGTGAAGGAAAATCCTGAAATTTTGCTGAGATGTTCACCAAAATATCCCTGAACTACCATAAAAATTTCAGACCCATTGGAGCTCATTTGATCCACCTAATGGTGTGATTAGTGAAACTGTTCCAAAGAAAATAGAAAATGTTCAGAAACATTTTCCGAATTTTCTCTGAAATTGTTTAGCTCATATCTTTAGTTAGGAACTTCCAAATTAAGGGAGACCAACTCCATTAGAACCCTCTGAAAATCTAGTTTTCAGAAATTCATAGTTTGTTTCATGAAAATCCCTAGAACACCCTAAGAGTTCCAATTAAGTTCAAGGACATAATAAATTGTGGAGGGCTCAAATGAGCTTTACTGCAACTAAAACTTGACCAAATCTCTGTTTATGTTGTAACCAAGCCACAGTAAAAGTCTCACAGTCATTAGGTCTATCTAGCAAGGGTTATAGACTTCACAACTTCAAACTTAATACAAATGCATTTAAATTGATACATAAATTGCTCTTATCATGTAGTCGCTAAGATCGAGGAGGAACCCGAAGTCCTAGACTTCGTTATTCCGGAGTAACAGCTAGCCTACGACCAAGAGCAGCAAGGCAAGCTCCGGTTTGCATTAACCTTTTTACAAATTTTTACTGTTTTGAGCACATACATGAATACCTTATTCCTTGCATTAGAGTCTTGTGTGGAAACCCAATTGAATAACCAAGAAAACCATGGGTTGGGTCTAGGATTGCAAACCCCGTTAGCTACTGCAATGCTAAGATAGTGTAGGATTCGGTACAAGTCGAGTAGTTGGAACTACTCACGAGCATAGGCTAGAGGCACTCGACTCGGGTAGTGATAGCACATGAAACACATGGCAAGAAAATGAGACCAATCGGAGAGTAAGGGCAGCAGGACATTGGGGCCTGTGTGCTATAGCTCCGCTTGTGTCGATTGAGGACCGAGCCGTGTGCGGGCCTGTTGAACAAGCTAGAACAGTACCGAAGACCTACCGGCTATATGGGAACCGGGAAACTGATGTAACTCGGGTAGCTGGGTGTTGAGGCATAGCTGGTCGTTCAGAGGGTAGGTTGAGAGCTCGAGGTGTAAATCGGCTGGCGGCACTGAGATGCGCGTGCAGAGGCCTCTTGCTCGGGACGATTGGACCGGTTCAATATTTGGCTAACGGGTGAAAGGTAGTCGCGTACGGCGTCCGTGATGGTTGTTGTAGGCAACATCGAGTACGGGCGTACGTGACGGGTTGTTCGGGTAACCCTGCAGGTGTAAATCGATTATAATTGCCGTCCCTCGCGGTCAGTGAGCACCACTTGTTCACTGTACCGTGACGTAGAAAGAACAGGCTAGTCACATGTTAAAATGTTGCTGATTGAAAGATGGACATTGCTTGTTAATGATATGCTATAGCTTAGAGCTAACTAAAGTTCTTTTCAACCTTGGGCAAAGTACATGAGAGAAATGCATTTCTTGTTTGATTGCGGCTCTCTCATGTGCCTTAGCGTAAGGTTCTCCACAACCTGCTGCTAAAACTTGAAAGTAAGGTTCTACTAATTAGGCGAGTCCTTGCAAATGATTTTTACCTCATGTAACCCATTACCCTCATGTAGAAGTTCCATGTTTAGGTGAGACGGGTCAGACATGCTGAGCCTTCGTGCTCACTGCTTGTGTTTAAAGCTTTTGCAGGGTTCTATGAGGAAGGGACTCCCGAAGAGGAGACGGAACCCCAGGAGGGGAACCCCGTCGAGTGGGAGTCGTGCACGCCGCAGAGTTAGTGTGCGTGTGTGCTAGCAAGGACACGTTCGAGGGCTGAACGTGCACTTGATGCTTAGTCTACGCCCGCGAGTGTAGACTGAACTTATTTTGATGTAAACATGTTCATAACTTGTTTATGTAGTAAAATTTCCGCTTCCGCTTTGTACCTTTGACGTGTGTTATCCGGTGCTGTGCAACGCAGCACCCCTCAGCGTGATCCTGGCTCGACAAGACCAATGGGGTCGTGTCAGTGTTGGTATCGGAGCTCGCTTGAGGTTTAACACAGTACAAAGGTCATATTTTTCAAAAATCCAGTGAGGAACAAGTTAGTAGCCTGTATAAGGATGTTATTAGCATATAGAAAGTGGCATATTAACCTAATTGTTATGTCGGAAAATCGTGTATCTCGGGACGTTCATGTCTTGGGGGGTGCACGTAAGCGTTGTCCACCAGTGCGCACAAGCTGAAGGGTGGAGCCCCACGGGTGGCAGGTAACCCAACTCGATTTGATATCCTCTACGACTCTTCATGTCGTTTGGGGTATTCGAGCAACGTCTGTCCCTGGCGTGCGTGGTGCAACTTGGGAGACCCCGTCACGTGGTCTGAAACGTGAACACGTAACTCAAGGCGTGTTTGGCTTGAGAACATTCGGGCGAGTGATGACGGCCAGGTGTACGAACTGTATGGATTCCGGGCTCGATGTGCAGCCGAGTCTGACGATTGCTTGCATTTCTGCAGGTAGCCTGACCACAAAACGGTAGACGTGTAGCATCCGTGTACGAGTGACGTTTAGTGCCACTGAAAGAACGAAGACGGCTAAGTCCGGTATAGGTTTTTCCTTTGTGAGGACGTAGTACCGACATAATCTAGTGACGCATCGATGTCACACCCCATTAAATGAACAACTTCATTTAAAAACTTGAAGGTTTTGATCCAAAGTAGTAAAACTTGATGTAACTCCTTCCCTTGAACAGGATATTCAAAGTTAACAAGTTTTCAACTTATAGGTTGTTAAGGACAGAGCACTCTGCTTTCAGCTGAATCAAGGCTGAAGTTAATCAGAGGTTGGAGGTTGAGTTCTTTCGAGGTTGGGGTCATATGATACATTTCTGGAAAACTTTGGAAGAGCTTTACAACTCTTCTGTTAAGGTCCAGAGATGTTTCATCCCTTAATCACTCGAAAAATGCAGTAGAGTTGAAACTGTCTAGAAAACAGGACAGAGTAAAGACTCTCTGTAGACTCTCTGTAAATTAAGCATAACTTCCTGCATAAAAATCCAAAAATATAAAATGAGGTAGTTCTGGAAATATTATGAGATGGGTTACAACTTTGTAACATAAAGTTTTGTCAGATTTGGAACAGAATTAACTGGAATTCTTGGATTAAATCAGTACCTAAAGCAGGGAGGTGCTGTCCAATTGTTTCCAGAAATTCTGCTAACTTTGACATCTCATAACTTTTGAACCAGGACAGATCTTAGGCCACGCAAATACTTTCTGGAAATCTATTGAAGTTAGCTTTAACTTTGATGTTGAGCTCCAGAACTGGTTTTGCTTTTAACATGGCCTAAATCAGGTTGAAATGGAAACTGGTCAGGCTGTCATGGGAACAGCAGATCAGCAGTCAAATTTGTTTAAAATTTGAACTATGTTTCCAAGTTTTATGGGTTCAATGACATGTCATATGTTATAGCTCAGAAGTTTACTGTTTAAATAAATATTTGACATTTCTCAAATATATTTTTACAGATGACAGCAGATAAACAGTTGGAGAACGGATGGGTGGTTTCCCACTGTTCTCACTGTAGCGGCTACCCGGAAGCATTGTGGCAAATGCTACAATATTTCGGGTACAACCAAAGGCCGCAGTACTTCGCCAAGGAAGAAGGCGAAGAGAGGAACAATACATGGACGATCCATGTCGAAGTCCCCGCAGGACCTACGCCACCCGGTTGGGTGCCGTTCACCGTCACGGTGAGAGGAAGGCAACCGGAAGGGGTGTGGCAAGTGGCAGCCCGTGACACTATGTCACGCTTCTGCCAACTACACGTGCAGGCTATGGAGGGCACTCCATACGCGCTCGTTCCGGTGGAGGGATGGGCTCAGCATATGTGGGAAGGAAGGTACCTGGAGGCAACAGACCCGAGTTGCCCAAGGTACAACCCCGCGGAGGCAAATCTCAGCCTCCAGATGAGGGCGGGAAACGCCGTGGTGGACAGCCAAGCTGTTCATACGGAGCATCTCGCCACACAGCTCAAGGAGAGCACAAGCCGTGGAGATCATTTCGAGAGTGCTCACAGCGCACTCCGCAATGTGCTCCTTCCGACGATTAAGCGACTGAATGAACAGCATAATCAGTTGCATCGTCTGAAGAAGGCGAAGAGAAAAAGCCGTGTCGACATCGCGGCGTTACAAGAACTGGTACAAAATCTGAGCCAGCAGAACGAGGAACTTACTCAAGAGCGGGACGACGCTATTGAGGAAGGGCAAGGCTGGGAATAAGATTATAACCAAGCTATGGACGAGGTGCATGCTTTGCAGGACCTCGTGCCCCCGGTGTTAGGCGTACCGGTGGTCTTGGGTCTTCCAGCAATGGGAGAACCCGGAATGGGAGAAGAGGTGGTAGATCCAGAGCCACCAGCAGAGGTACCGGAGGAGGACGACCCACAGGAGGTCGAGTTCTACTCCGATTAGGGGGTTACGGTTGCCAAGTAGGGCAGCTAGGGTAGCGTAACCCGACTTTTGTAATCGGTGACATGTCGTGTAGACAGTAGCGTATGTATAGGTAGTGACGACATGAGCACGACTTCTCGGACACCCGAGAATAATGTATCTTGTATAAAGTTTATGCTTTATCAATATATGTGAATGTTGTGCAAATTAATCATGTGTCACTTCAATACCTACTGTTGCTTATGGGATTATAAGTAAGACATGTACTAATCGCTGCTGTTCTAAATTTCAGAATGACGCGTACTCATGCCAACCCTGACGTTGGGGGTACCAGTCAAGGGGGAGAGACCTCCCAACCACCTCCCGAGGACTCTTCGGGACAGCAACAGCAACAGCAAACACCGCCACCACCACTGCCAACGGTTACATTGGCCGACATCGTCGCGGTAATGGCGGGTTCGCATCAGCAGCACACAGAGTTGCTGCAGACTCTCATCGCCAATACGTCTCGTCCAGAGAGACGTCAAGATCGTGAGGAGCGTCAACAGAGCTCCTACTCCGACTTCCTGGAGACTCATCCCCCTGTATTCTCAAGGGCGGATGAACCACTTGACGCGGACAACTGGCTCCGTGCCATAGAGATGAAGTTCGGGCTGCTCCAGATAAGCGAGCAGCGCAAGACTCAGTTCGCGGTCCAGCAGCTCCAAGGATCCGCGAGCGCGTGGTGGGCCAACTTCTGTGCTTCACAGCCCACCGACCGAGTGATGACCTGGACGGAGTTTCGGACGGCCTTCAGGGCCTACCATATACCGCCAGGTTTAATGAAGAGGAAGATGCAGGAGTTCCTGCACCTGCAGCAAGGGAGCCGGAACGCGCTGGAATATTCCAGGGCGTTCAATGATCTCGCGCTCTACGCGTCGTATCACGCAGATATGGACGAGAAGCGGCGGGACCACTTTTACCAGGGGCTTAACCCGCTCCTAAAGGACAAGTTGGCGATGTTCAATCGCGGCAGCCTCAACGACATCATTGATGCTGCGATTGTTCAGGAGGACTCCGGCAAGGAGTTGGCGGCGGCAGAGCAAAAGCGAAGCGCGCCGCAAAGCAGTGGAGAAGGAGGCGGTCCTTCTCAGAAGTTTCGGATGGTGAATCGCCCACCATCAGGTCCATGCTGGCAGCTACCACAGCGGTCGATGCCGTTCCGCAGTCGGCCGTACTCTTCACCGGCATTCAGGCCGGCACTGCCAGTACCACCGCAACAACAACAGCAGCAGCGGATGATGCCGCGTGCGTTTGCACCTCAGCAACGCATGCCGGGCTTTCGTCCACCAAGCACTCCACCAGCAGCGGCCACATGTTACAAGTGTGGTCGTCCAGGACACTTCGCGAGCAGTTGCCCGGAGAGGCAAGGCGGCGGAGTGGCACCACAGTTTCCGGGGAGGAATCAACCCCGGAACCCTACTAATGCGCGGCGGGCAAACCCTAGGCCCGGCACCGTCCACCAGCTTGCCATTGAGGACATGCCGGAGGGCGAGCCAATCCTTGCGGGTATGTTCCAACTCCACCAGCATCCCGCTATAGTACTATTTGATTCAGGCGCCACGCATAGCTTCATTAGCCAAGCTTTCATTGATAAATATAGCTTGCAAATACTACCCACCGATAGTCCTTATGTGATCTGTTCACCGGGTGGGAAAATTTCAGCAAGCATGATGGTCCCAAAAGCGCCATTGTGCTTAGAGGGTAGAGTTTACCCTACGTCTCTCATAATCTTAGAGGGACAAAAGGTCGATGTCATCTTAGGGATGTCGTGGTTAACCCGCCACGGCGCTGTTTTAGACACCGTCCTCCGAGTCGTGCACTTGAACTCAGAAGTGCACGAGTCTCACTCATTATTTCTGGACAGTCCAGAAATAAAACTTCCAAGTGTCTATCAAGCCACAACCATCAGATTGGAAGATATTCCGGTGGTCCGAGAGTTCCTTGATGTATTCCCGGACGATTTGCCGGGGATGCCGGCTGATAGAGAGGTGGAGTTCAAGATTGAACTTGCACCCGGAACCATGCCAATATCCCGAAGGCCGTACAAGATGGCGCCCAAGGAGTTAGCTGAACTGAAGACTCAGCTCACGGACCTCCTGGAGAAGGGTTTTATTGGGCCGAGCTCCTCACCATGGGGTTGTTCGGCATTATTTGTCAAGAAGAAGGATGAGACGTTGCGGCTTTGCGTGGACTATCGTCCAATAAATGCCGTAACAATCAAGAACAAGTACCCGTTGCCACGGATCGACATGTTGTTTGATCAGTTGGTCGAAGCAAAGATCTTTTCCAAAATGGACTTATGATCCGGGTACCATCAGATTAAGATAAGGGATGAGGATATTCCGAAGACGGCTTTCTCGACGAGATACGGACTTTCTGAGTACCTGGTTATGTCCTTCGGCCTCACCAATGCTCCAGCTCACTTCATGTACTTGATGAACTCGGTATTCATGCGGGAGCTGGACAAGTTTGTCGTGGTCTTCATCGACGACATCCTGGTATATTCCAAGTCGGAGGAAGATCACAAGAAACATCTGCGTATAGTCTTACAACGGCTGCAGGATCACAAGTTATACGCAAAATTCAGCAAATGCGAGTTTTGGATATCGCAAGTGCCTTTCCTCGGGCATATCATCTCAGCGGAGGGTATCGCTGTGGACCCGAGCAAGATCACTCAAGTGCTGAATTGGAAATCCCTGAGAACTGTTCACGAGGTACGGAGTTTCCTCGGACTCGCGGGATATTATCGGAGGTTCATTCTGAACTTCTCGAAGATTGCCAAGCCAATGACAGAGCTGCTGAAGAAGACTACCAAATATGTTTGGAGTCCAACATGTGAAGCAGCATTCAAGGCTTTAGTCAAGCACCTGACATCAGCACCGGTTTTGGCGCAGCCAGACACAACAAAACCGTTCGATGTGTACTGCGATGCATCCGGCATTGGGCTCGGATGTGTGCTGATGCAAGACCGAAGGGTGGTCGCGTATGGGTCACGGCAGCTTAGAAACCATGAGCAAAATTATCCAACTCACGATTTGGAGCTCGCTGCCGTGGTACTTGCACTAAAAATGTGGAGGCACTACCTACTCGGTAACCTCGTACATTTATATACCGACCACAAAAGCCTCAAGTACATATTCACTCAGAAGGAGCTGAACATGAGGCAACGAAGATGGTTAGAACTGATAAAGGATTACGAGATAGAGATCCATTATCATCGGGGCAAGGCAAACGTAGTGGCAGATGCGCTGAGCCGCAAGTCACACGTCACTAATCTGACCATCACACCGTTGGAAGAGAGCGAACCACCACTACATGTGATTCCACACGGAGCTCTCTACAACCTAGCTTTAATCCCCACCATCCGTGAAGAGATAGCGGTAGCCCAGAAGAATAAAAAGGGCATGTCACATTTGCGGAGACGTGTAGGGAGTGGGGATCTGAAGTGTTTCCGGAAGGACGGAGACGGCGTCCTATGGTTCAAGGACCGGATTGTCGTACCCCGAAACCCGAAACTACGGAAGAAGATCTTTGATGAGGCTCACTTATCAAAGTTCTCTATTCACCCCAGCAGCAACAAGATGTATCAAGAACTCAGAAGCAAGTTTTGGTGGACACGGATGAAGCGCGAGGTTGCAAAATACGTGTCAGAGTTTGATACATGTCGAAGGGTGAAGGCAGATCATATGCGGAAACCGGGACTGCTGCAACCACTGGGCATTCCTGCCTGGAGGTGGGAGGATGTGAGCATGGACTTCATCGTCGGTTTACCCACCACCTTGCAGAAACATGATTCTGTGTTGGTGATCGTCGATCGGCTCACCAAAGTTGCCCATTTCATCCCGGTCAACACAAATTACAACGGCAAGAAGTATGCTGAACTGTACATCTCACGGATCCTATGCTTATACGGCGTACCCCGTACCATCATATCGGACCGGGGCACTTTATTTGTGTCCCGTTTTTGGGAGCAGCTGCACGCTGCCTTGGGGACGAAGCTGATCCGTAGTTCAGCCTACCACCCGCAGACGGATGGGCAAACGGAGCGGGTAAATCAAATCTTAGAAGACATGCTACGAGCTTGCGCTATCGACCACGGCAAGAATTGGGATGATCACTTGCCGTTAGCCGAGTTCTCGTACAATAATGGGTACCAAGCCAGCATCAAGATGGCACCTTACGAGGCGCTATACGGGCGGAAATGCCGCACACCGTTGAACTGGTGTGAGTCTGGCGAAAGGGTTACCTTCGGGATTGACCTCGTCAACAACGCGGAAGAAAAGGTTCGACTGATTCAAGCGAACCTAAAAGCCGCTCAATCCCGTCAGAAACAATATGCGGACCGGAGAAGGCGCCCATTACAATTCGAAGTTGGAGATCACGTATACCTACGGGTGTCTCCAATGAAGGGCGTAAACAGATTTGGGGTGAGAGGAAAGTTGGCACCCCGATTCATCGGTCCATTCCAGATTACCGAAAGATGTGGATCAGTGGCATACCAGCTGAAATTGCCAGAAGCACTTTCCGGTGTGCATGACGTCTTTCACATTTCCCAGCTGAGGAAGTGTCTCAAGCTATCCACTAACGTTCAACTGGAAGACATTGAAGAACTGCAACCGGATCTCACCTATCGGGACTAACCGGTGCAGATTATTGATGAAAAGGCCCGAACCACACACAACCGTACGTTGTGGTTCTACAAGGTTCTATGGAGTAATCACTCCATGGATGAAGCGACATGGGAGAGCGAAGAATTTCTTCGCGCTAACTACCCCGACTTTTTCACGTCGCATATCCGGTAATTTTCCACCGTCCTCTCTCTCATTTTTACCTTATAATCTCGGGACGAGATTCTTTTAAGGGGGGAGGAATGTAAGGGCCTCAGTTTTTGACACCTAGTTGAAGTGTTCATCACCCCACACACACACCTCATTTGGGGAAAGATGATGAACACAAATGAAGAGCAAGTAACCACCATCAACATGCTCATTAGAAAACAAACTCACACATTGCAAAAGTGGTATTTCCCACATGTGATATAGGTGGGCTGGACATATGAAAACTCCTACACTTTGCTAAGGATGTCCATGCCAAGTTTCACCCAAATTCAAAACCTTTTTGAGGTCATTTTGGGAATAGATAGAAAGAGGGCAGTTTGAAACCACATTCAAATTCAAACTGTTTTTATCCCATGAATTTAAAAGTGGGAGGCATATTCTTATTCAGCACATTTTTGTGAGCTCACACACCAATTTTCACTCCATTTGGAGTTGATCTTGACATGAGCTAAGTGGGACGAATTCAAACTTTATTTGAATTCAAAACTGAACTTGTTCTGAGATTCACTCAAACCAAACCCAATTTGAATTCTATTCAATTCAAATGGCTCAGGGGTGAATAATTTGAATCACCAGGGGTATTATGGGGCTCACTGTTTACAACATTGATTAGGAGTAAATTTCAGAGGTTAAAACCCTGGGTGGGACCCACATGTCATAGAGGGAAGAAGGAGAAACTTGCAACCAAAGTCAGAGTCTCGGTGGGAAATTCCACCGAGCAGCTGTCGGCTGTGCCACCGAGCAGCTACCGGCGCCACCAGCTGCTTCCCTCTCCGTGCGCTGGCGCCCAGGGCGGCTTGCTCGTGCCCCCACGCAACCGGCACCGCCTCAGACGAGCAGGAGTCGGCCGGCTTTATCTTCTCGCGGGCAAACCCGAGCAGCGGCATTGTTTCTCACCGCAGCTCTCTGCTCAATCGGGAAAACCAACAAAACCATCTCCTCCTTTGTCCCTGAGCTGCTAGACAGCCACCTGAGGTCGCACTCCACCTCCCCAACACCAGAAACCCTGAGTTCCAACCTCCTTTGCCCAAGAGTGATCGCCACAGCGGCGACTCAACCATAGCCGAGAGTCAGGCGCCCGTGGACAGCGTTCCACATGCGTTTTCATGGTCCAGCAAGAGAGGCGACAGGAGCGCGCGACCACCGTGCTGCTCTCCTCCAAGTTTGGGAGGAAACCGTGAAGAATCCACAGAGAATTTCCAGTTTTTGCTCCGGCGACCGTAAACCGAGCTTCCGGTACGGTTTCTTTAAATTCTCGCTCTATGATCTTTCGGAGGTTATCAAATCCTGCAGATAGACGCTGGACTAGCCGGCGATCAAGTTCTTTTCTGCATCCGTGGCGTAAAACTGTCTAGGAGTAACGAATTTCGAGCTCGATCGAGGGCGGTCATGGCGAGCACGATCGGTCACACGGTGCCGACCAACTTGCCGTCATCCCTGAACCCTTTTGACACCTTGTCGAGCTTCCTAGAGGTACACTGATGCTGTAGGACCGTTTGTTCGAGGTGTTGGCGGGTTAGAACCCACGGTCGATGGCGCCGAATCTCAACCGAGGCCGCGGCACGTTGCCGAGCTATTTTCGGTCACCCCAGCCCGACCTGACACCACCGACGTGTTCCTCAACGTCGACAACCCCCTGCCGGCGAGTTTCAGACCATGGGAGGTCCGGCAGCGGTGAGCCGGCGAGCCCCGAGTCTGCTCCGGCGAGGTCGGCGGCGCGGGCGCGAGAGAACGGCGGGAGGAAGACAAAGCCGGCTGGCCCACGTATCAGCGGCTGAAAAATTTAAATCGGGATCGGCTGTGCTGGCGCGCAAATACCCTGTGAGCTCCGGTGTGCCGGACACCTCCACGCTCGACACGTGTGGTATCCCCGGTGTGCCGGACACCTCCGCGCTCGACACGTGTCCCCGTGGGCCCCGAGAGTTTATACTTTTCCCCGATTTTCAGAATTCTTCCAAACTTCAAATCCTAATAACTTTGGCTAGAAAGCTCCAAATTGAGTGAACCAAATTTTGCTGGATTCAGCTCTCTGAGTACTTTCCAGCAAAGCAAGTTTCACTTCATGAAATTACTTAATTCTCCAGAATTAAATCCTCAAAATTTAAACTGTTTGGAATTTTAACTGGAGAATCCTGTGGAGGAATATCCTGAAATTTTGCTGGGATGTTCACCAAAATATCCCTGAACTACCATAAAAATTTCAGACCCATTGGAGCTCATTTGATCGACCTAATGGTGTGATTAGTGAAACTGTTCCAAAGAAAATAGAAAATGTTCAGAAACATTTTCAGAATTTTCTCTGAAATTGTTTAGCTCATATCTTTAGTTAGGAACTTCCAAATTAAGGGAGACCAACTCCATTAGAACCCTCTGAAAATCTAGTTTTCAGAAAGTCATTGTTTGTTTCATGAAAATCCCTAGAACACCCTAAGAGTTCCAATTAAGGTCAAGGACATAATTAATTGTGGAGGGCTCAAATGAGCTTTACTGCAACTAAAACTTGACCAAATCTCTGTTTAGGTTGTAACCAAGCCACAGTAAAAGTCTCACAGTCATTAGGTCTGACTAGCAAGGGTTATAGACTTCACAACTTTAAACTTAATACAAATGCATTTAAATTGATACATATATTGCTCTTATCATGTAGTCGCTAAGATCGAGGAGGAACCCGAAGTCCTAGACTTCGTTACTCCGGAGGAACAGCTGGCCTACGACCAAGAGCAGCAAGGCAAGCTCCGGTTTGCATTAACCTTTTTACAAATTTTTACTGTTTTGAGCACATACATGAATACCTTATTCCTTGCATTAGAGTCTTGTGTGGAAACCCAATTGCATAACCAAGAAAACCATGGGTTGGGTTTAGGATTGCAAACCCGTTAGCTACTGCAATGCTAAGATAGTGTAGGATTCGGTACAAGTCGAGTAGTTGGAACTACTCGCGACCATAGGCTAGAGGCACTCGACTCGGGTAGTGATAGCACATGAAACACATGGCAAGAAAATGAGACCAAGCGGAGAGTAAGGGCAGCAGGACTTTGGGGCCTATGTGCTATAGCTCCGCTTGTGTCGATTGAGGACCGAGCCGTGTGCGGGCCTGTTGAACAAGCTAGAACAATACCGAAGACCTACCGGCTATATGGGAAGCGGGAAACTGATGTAACTCGGGTAGCTGGGTGTTGAGGCATAGCTGGTCGTTCAGAGGGTAGGTTGAGAGCTCGAGGTGTAAACCGGCTGGCGGCACTGAGATGCGCGTGCAGAGACCTCTTGCTCGGGACGATTGGACCGGTTCAACATTTGGCTAACGGGTGAAAGGTAGTCGCGTACGGCGTCCGTGATGGTTGTTGTAGGCAACATCGAGTACGGGCGTACGTGACGGGTTGTTCGGGTAACCCTGCAGGTGTAAATCGATTATAATCGCCGTCCCTCGCGGTCAGTTAGTACCACTTGTTCACTGTACCGTGACGTAGAAAGAACAGGCTAGTCACATGTTAAAATGTTGCTGATTGAAAGATGGACATTGCTTGTTAATGATATGCTGTAGCTTAGAGCTAACTAAAGTTCTTTTCAACCTTGGGCAAAGTACATGAGAGAAATGCATTTCTTGTTTGATTGCGGGTCTCTCATGTGCCTTAGCTTAAGGTTCTCCACAACCTGCTGCTAAAACTTGAAAGTAAGGTTCTACCTATTAGGCGAGTCCTTGCAAATGATTTTTACCTCATGTAACCCATTACCCTCATGTAGAAGTTCCATGTTTAGGTGAGACGGGTCAGACTTGCTGAGCCTTCGTGCTCACTGCTTGTGTTTGAAGCTTTTGCAGGGTTTTATGAGGAAGGGACTCCCGAAGAGGAGACGGAACCCCAGGAGGGGAACCCCGTCGAGTGGGAGTCATGCACGCCGTAGAGTTAGTGTGCGTGTGTGCTAACAAGGAGACGTTCGAGGGCTGAACGTGCACTTGATGCTTAGTCTACGCCCGCGAGTGTAGACTGAACTTATTTTGATGTAAACATGTTCATAACTTGTTTATGTAATAAAATTTCCGCTTCTGCTTTGTACCTTTGACGTGTGTTATCCGGTGTTGTGCAACGCAGCACCCCTCAGCGTGATCCTGGCTCGACAAGACCAATGGGGTCGTGTCAGTTCCAAGTTTTCAAACAATTATTTGAATTTGTGTGAAGAGAGCTCTCATGTGTGTTATCACAGGTGGAAAAAGTTTTAAATAGTCCCATTTTTCATACATATGAAACCAACTTTTTCAAACAAGAGTTTCTTTGTATTCACATTTTTGGGACCTTTACACGCTTCCTCTCCGCTGCTGCTAACCCTGCAGGAGTCCTCCTGAAGAATTGCAGCATCAACAATATCATTGAGGCTGCCGCGATTGAACATCGCCAGCTTGTCCTTCAGGAGCGGGTTACGCACCTAGTAAAAATGATCAAGCCGCTTCTCGTCGGTATCGGCGTGATAGGAAGCATAGAGTGCAAGATCATTGAATGCCCTGGAGTATTCCAGCGCGTTCCTCCTTCCTTGCTGCAGGCGAAGGAACTCCTGCGTCTTCCTCTTCATAAGACCCGGCGGTATGTGATATGCCCTGAAGGCCGTCCGGAACTCCACCCAGGTCATAACTCGCCCGGTGGGCTGCGAAGCATAGAAATTCTCCAACCAAGCGCTCGTGGACCCTTGAAGCTGTTGGACCGCGAACTGAGGCTTGCGCTGCTCACTCATTTGGAGCAGCCTGAACTTCATCTCCATCATGCGGAGTCAGTTGTCCGCATCGAGGGGTTCATCCGCCCTTCAGAATACCGGGGGATGAGTAGCCAGAAAATCGGAGTAGGAGCTTTGTTGGCACTCCTCGCAATCTTGATGTCTCTCCGGCCGAGACGTATTTGCAATAAGCGTCTGCAGAAACTCCGTTTGCTGTTGATGAGAACCCGCCATAACCGCAATGATGTCGCCCAATGTAACCGTTGGCGGTGGTGGTGGCGGTTGTTGCTGCTGTTGCTGTCCCGAGGAATCCTCGGGAGGCTGTCGGGAGGCCTCTCCCCGCTGACTAGAACCCCCAACCTCTGGGTTGGCACGAGTGCGAGTCATTCTAAAATTCAAGACAGCAGCGATCAGCACATGTCATAGTTAAAATTCCATATGAAATAGTAGGTATTGAAGTGACACATGAATAACATGCACAACTTTCACATATATTGATAAAGCATAAACTTTATACAAGATACATTATTCTCGGGTCTCCGAGAAGTCGTGCTCATGTCGTCACTACCTATACATATACTACGGTCTACATGACATGTCACCGATTACAAAAGTTTTTCCTACACCATCTTCGCTGCCCTACTTGGCAACGATAACCCACTACTCAGAGTAGAATTTGACCTCCTGCGGGTCGTCCTCCTCTGCTACACCTACTGGTGGCTCTGGGTCCATGACCTCCTCTTTCGGTTCAGGTTCCCCGTCGCCGAAATACCCAAAACCACTGGTATGGCACCTACCATCGGTAGGCCCATTACCGGCGGTACGAGATCCTGCAACGCATGCACCTCGTCCATGGCCTGGTTGTATTCCTCTTCCCAGCCTTGCCCCTCCTCAATAGCGTCATCACGCTCTTGAGTGAGGACCTCATTTTACTAGGTCAAGGCCTGCACTTGCTGTTGTAGAGCCGTGATGTCGACGCGGCTTTTCTTTTTCGCCTTCTTCAGACGACGCAACTGATTGTGTTGTTCGTTCAGTCGCTTTATCGTCGGAAGGAGAACATTGCGAAGTGCGCTGTGAGCACTCTCGAAATGGTCTCCATGGCTGGTGCTCTCCTGGAGCTTCAAAGAAAGACAATCCGTATGAAAATCTTGGCTGTACATCACGGCTTTTCCTGCCCTTAGCTGGAGGCTGAGGTTCGCCTCCGCGGGGTTGTACCTTGGGCAACCCGGGTCTGTTGCCTCCATGTACCTTTCCCTCCACACGTGATTAGCTTGCCCCTCCACCGGGACCAGCGTGTATGGAGTACTTTCCATAGCTCTCATGTGCAGTTGGCAGAAACGCGACATGGTGTCGCGGGCTGCCACTTGCCACATTTCCTCCGGCTGTCTACCTCTCACCGTGACGGTGAACGGTGCCCAACCGGGTGGCGTAGGTCCTGCAGGAACTTCGACATGGATTGTCCACGTCTTGTTCCCCTCCTCACCTTCTTCCTTGGCGAGGTACTGCTGCATTTCCACATACCCAAAATATTGAAGCATTTGCTTCAACACTTCCGGATAACCGCTGCGGTGAGAACAGTGGGATACCACCCATCTGTTCTCCAATTGTCTATCCGCTGTCATCTGTAGAAACATTTTTGAAAAGGTCAAATATTCCTTTAAACATTAATTCATTAAATTATAACATAAAGCATGTCATTGAACTCATAAAACTTGGAAACACAACTCGAACTTACAACAATTTGATTGCTGGTCTGCTGCCCAAACTGACAGCCCTGACCAGTTTCCCTTCCAACCTGATTTAGAACCTGCTAAAGGCAAAACCAATTATGGAGCTCAACATAAAAGTTAAAGATAACTTCAATAGATATCCAGAAAGTATTTACTTGTCCTAAGATCTGTCTTGGTTCAGAAGTTATGAGATGTCAAAGTCGACAGAATTTCTGGAGACAATTGGACAGCACCTCCCTGCTTGAGGTACTTATTTAATCCAAGAATTCCAGTTAATTCTACACCAAATTTGACAAAACTTTCTGTTACAAATTTTTAACCCATCTCATGAACTTTTCATAACTACCTCATTTTCATTTTTTATATTTTTGTGCAGGAAGTCGTGCTCAATTTACAGAGAGTTACAGAGAGTGTTTGCTCTGCCCTGTTTTCTGGACAGTTTCAACTCTACTGCATTTTTCGACTGGTTAAGGGATGAAACACCTCTGGACATCAGCAGAAAAGTTGTAAAGATCTTCTAAAGATTTCCAGAAATGTATCATATGACCCCAACCTCGAAAGAACTCAACCTCTAACCTCTGTTTAACTTCAGCCTTATTTCAGCTGAAAACAGAGGACTCTGTCCTTAGTATCCTATAAGTTAAAAACTTATTTATTTTGAACATCCTGATTAAGGGAAGGAGTTACATAAAAGTTTTAGTGCTCTGGATCAAACCTTCAAGTTTTACAATGAGGTTGCTCATTTAGTGGGTGTGACGTTGAAGCGTCACCAGTTCATGTCGGTACCACGTTCCTCACAAAGAAAAAAAGACATATACTGGACTTAGCCGACTTTGTTAGTTCAGTGGCACTAAACGTCTCTCACACACGGATGCTAATCGTCTACTGATTCGTGATTAGACTACCTGCAAATAACTCACACAATCGTCAGGATCGGCTGCACACCGAGCCCGGTCCCAATACAGTTCATACACCCATCCATCATCACTCGCACGGGTGTTCTCAAGCCAAACACATCTTGAGCTACGTGTTCACGTCACTAACCACGTGACAGGGTTTCCCATATTTGCCCTTAGCATGCCAGGGAAGGGCGTTGCTTGAATACCCCAAACGACATGAAGAGTTGTAGAGGATATTAAAGCAGGTCGGGTTACCTGCCACCCGTGAGGCTCCACCCTTCAGCTTGTGCGCATTGGTGGACAGCGCTTACATGCACCCCAAAGACATATGACGTCTCGAGATGCATGATTTTCTGACATAAGCAAATAGGTTAGTATTGCCACTTTCTATACACTAATAACATCCTTATATGGGCTACTAACTCGTTCCTCACCGAGTTTTTTGAAAAAGATGACCTTTTTAGTGTGTTAAACCTCAAGCAAGCTCTGATACCACACTGCAAGGGCCCCATGGCCTCGTCGAGCCAGGATCACGCTGAGGGGTGCTACGTTGCACAGCACCGGATAACACACATAAAATAGTACAAAGCGGAAGCAAAGTTTTATTACTTAAACGAGTTTATGAACATTTTTACAACAAAATATAAGTCTACACTCATGGGCGTAGACTACGCATCGAGTTCTCGTTCAGCCCATGAACGTGTCCCCGCTAGCACACACGCACACTAACACGGCGGCGTGCACGACTCCCATTTGACAGGGTTTCCCTCTTGGGGTTGCATCTGCTCCTCGGGAGTCCCTTCCACATAACACCCTGCAAAAGCTTGAAACACAAGCATTGAACATGATGGCTCAGCAAGTCTGACCCGTCTTTCCTATACATGAAACTTCTACATGCTGGATCATGTGTAATTGGGAATGTAAGTTGCAGAGGACTCACCTAATTTTTTGAACCTTATTTTCAAGTTTTAGCAGCAAATTGTGGAGAACCTCATGCTAAGACACATGAGAGAGCCGCAATCACACAAGAAACACATTTCTCTCCTGTACTTGGCCCAAGATTAAAAAGAACTTTAATTAGCTCTAAACTATAGCACTTCATTAACAATCAAAGTCCATTCTTTGAATCAGCAAACTTTTAACATGTATCTAGCCAGTTCTTTCTACGTCACGGTACAGTGAACAAGTGGTTCTCACTGACCGCAAGGGACAGTGATTATAATCGATTTACACCTGCAGGGTTACCCGAATAACCCGTCACGTACGCCCATACTCGATGTTGCCTACAGACACCATCATGGACGTCGTACGCAACCACCTTTCATCCGTCAGCCAAATGTTGAACCGGTCCTATCGTCCCGAGCAAGAGGTCTCTGCACGCCCATCGACAGTGCCGCCAGCTGATTTACACCTCAAGCTCTCAACGTACCCTTTAGACGACAAGCAATGCCTCAACACCCAGCTATCCAAATTACATCAGTTTCCCGGTTCCCATATATCCGGTAGGTCTTCGGTACAGTTCTAGCTTGTTCAACAGGCCTGCACATGGCTCGGTCCTCAATCGACACAAGCGGAGCTATGGCACCCAGGCCCCAATGTCCTGTTGCCCTTACCCTCCGCTCGGTCTCATTTTTCTTGCCATGTGTTTCATTTGCTACCTTTACCCGAGTAGTGTGCCTCTAGCCTATTCTCGCGAGCAGTTCCAACTACTCGACTTGTACGGAATCCTACACTAAATTAGCATTACAGTATATAATCAAGGTTTACCAACCTAAGCCCAACCCAAGGTTTACTTGGCTATGCATTTTGGTTTCAAACAAGACTCTAATGCAAAATTGAAGTGGGTGCTCAAAGTAAGTTCTCAAAACAGTAAAAATTATAAAAAGGCTAATGCAAACCGGAGCTTGCCTTGCTGCTGTTTGTCGTAGGCTAGCTGTTCCTCTGGAGTGATGAAGTCTAAGACTTCGGGCTCCTCCTCAACCTTAGCGACTACATGAGATAAATACATATATGTATCAATTTGAATGGATTTAAATTGAAGTTGCATTTGTGAAGACTATAAGTCCTACTAGACAGGCCCAATGACTCTGAAATTTTTACTGTGGTTTGGATACAACCTAAACAGAGACTTGGCCAAGTTTCATTTGCAGCAAAGCTCATTTGAGCTCTCCACAAATAATTTTGTACTTTGCCTTAGTTAGAGCTCTTAGGGTGTTCTAGGGATTTTCATGGAGTAAGCCATGACTTTCTGAAAACTAGATTTTCGAAGTGTTCTAATGGAGTTTGTTTCACTTAATTTGAAGGTTCCTATCTAAAGATATGAGCTACACAATTTCAGGGAAAATCTGAAAATGTTTCTGGACATTTCCATTTTCTCTGGAACAGTTTTATTAATCCCTATTAGGTGGATCAAATGAGCTCAAATGGATCTGAAATTTTTATGGTAGCTCCAGGATATTATGTTGAACATCCTGGCAAAATTTCAGAATTTTCCCCCAAAGGGTTCTCCAGTTAAAATTCTTAACAGATTAAACTTTGAAGAATTGATTCTGGAGTACTCAGAGAGCTGAATCCAACAAAATTTGGTTCACTCGATTTGGAGTTTCCCAGCCAAAGTTATGTGGGTTTGAAGTTTGAACTAAATTTGCAAATCAGGGAAAAGTTTAAATCGCTGCGTGTGGGACCGGGGCTACGTGTCAGTTTCTTAGCGGCTGACACACGGGGCTATGGAGTATTTCGCGTGCAGCCACATCAGATCCGGTGCCACAGCTAATTCTCAGTTTAAATATACGGCCGCTGACATGTGGGACTGGAGGCTTCGTCAACCTCCCGACCTCCCGCGCTCAGCCGCCGCCCCCTCGCCAGAGTGCTCGCCGGAGGGGCTTTGCCGTGTGCCAAACTCCACAATTTTTGCCGCCTCTTCCTAATCCCACATGGGGAACACGGTGCTGGACTTAGCTCGACATGACAACCACTGGAACATGGCCGACGACGAGCGGCGGCTTCGGAAGAACTTTGACCGTGTCGGCCGGACTTCCAAGCACCCCAAAAGATCGAGCTAACGGTCGTAGAGCATCATTGCACCATAGGAAGATTGTCATGGGCTCAAGGCAGCTCGGAAAGGGTCCTTGGTTAGCTCTCACTGTGTGTCCGACGGCTTCTGCCATTAGCGCCGGTAGCTAAACTAGAAATGAGCGGTCTAACAAGGTTTTCTTGCTAAGACTGCATAAGGAAAGTTGTTCGCTACCATGTCTAGCTCGTGTAGGTGCAGTTTGAGGATCTCCAAACGACTATGGAACGGGAATTTGGCGAATCCGCACCCGAAGGTCGGTCTGTGCCAAAGGGAAGGGAAAAACAAAATTCATCGCCGGTGATCGACCACTTGGGCTGTGGTTTGAGGGTGAGCAACACGAGGCCCTAACATATCCCGGGATGCCTTAGCTTTGGCGTGACACTTTCCCGTTTAGGCTGTCCACGGGAGCCCAAGGTGCGGAAGAGCTTAGGTCACCGGAAAAACTTTTGGTATGGGGCGAGAGCAACCGAACTCGGCTGGTTCCTATGACGGGAAGGTAGGAGGAGAGGCTCTAGTACCATTTTGCAGCTTGGAGGGAGTGGGGAAACTGTGGTTGCCGGTTCTCTGATCAAACCCGAGAGAGTGGCAGCGAGGCAAAGTTTTCTTGTGCGAGGGAGCGAAGACCTGAGCGTTTCTGCCTCTGGCCGGCTCGGCTTCGGCGATAAGATGGAGGAGACGTTGTCTGAGTACGGTGCAGGCCGAGCAGGAGCTGGCAGTGGCGTCCAGCTCGGTGGCGACCACAGCTACAGCCCGAGAACCCACGCCCGGCAGTCTTTAGTCGGTTGAATTGCTGGTTAGGCTAACAGGTGGGCCCCCCTTCCATTTTAACCTCTGAAATTAACTTTCTCCCACTGCTCTAAACAGTAGTCCCAATAATACCCTCTAAAATTTGAATTATCTACCAAATGCCCATTTGAACTGGATAGAATTCGAACTGTGAAGTGTTTGAATATATTTACAGCACATATGCAGTTTAAAATTCAAATTGAATTTGAATTTGCTAAAACTGGCTCATGTCAAGATCAACTCCAAATGGAGTGAAAATTGGTGTGTGAGCTCATAAAAATGTGCTGAGGGTGAATATGAATCCCACTTTTGAATTCATGGGATGAAAGGAGTTTGAATTTGAACTTGGGTTAAACTAGCCTCTTTCTTATTATACCCACAAATACCTCAAAAAGGTTTTGGATTTGGGTGAAATTTGGCATGAGCATTCCTAGCAAGGTGTAGGAGTTTTTCATATGCTCAGCCCCCATATGATGCATGTGGGAAATACCACTTTTGCATTTTCTGAGTTTATCCTCTAATGATCATATTGATTGTGGTTACTTGCTCTTCAAATGTGTTCATAAGTTTTCCTCAAATGAGGTGTGTGTGGTGTGATGAACATTTTGGATGTGTGCAAAGACTTAGGCCCTTACAGTACCGAAGGCATATCGGATATATGGCGTCCGATAAACTAATGTAACCTATACCTCCGGGCGTCGAGACATAACGCACCGGTTTATAGGTGTAGGTTGAGGGCAGCAAGGTGGAAATCCGCTAACGGGCATAGAGAGATTCTCCGTGTAGGGAACCTCCTGTCCGTCTCGGTGCGACCGGTTCTATGTTTGGGCTGTTCGGTGAAAGGTTGTCCCGTACGACATTGGGTGAGCGTGCTGTGTGCAGCTCCGAGTATGGGCATACGTGACATGTTATTCGGGTACCCCTGCAGGTGTATAACGAGTCGATTCGCCGTATCTCGCGGTTATGAGTACCGCTTGTTCACCGTGTCATGACGTAGGTAAAAAAATATGGAATGTTGTGACACAATACTGCTGATATGAATAACTTGTATCGTTACATGTGTGTAAAGATCCCAAAAATGTTAATACAAGGAAACTCTTGTTTGCAAAAGTTGGTTTCATATGTATGAAATTTGGGACTTGTTAAAACTTTTTCACATGTGATTACCCACATGAGGGCTTTCTTCACACAAGTTCAAATGGTTATTTAAAAACATGGAACCCAAGAGGGGTCTAAAACAAAGAGGGGAAGTTTCCATATGTGTGAGAAAGCTAAAAGCAGATTTGGAACAAATTTGTTCCACTCAAAATTCAAATGAGAGCAAAACAAGGAATTTCAAACTGTTGTGCTAAAATTCTCATTTGCAGCAGCCAAATTAAAAATAAGATTCCATATTTGAATTCCTTAGGTCCAAATTAGTGGGTATGCAAAGTTTCACGATTTGTTGAAATGTTTTGCAACTCATTTTTCCAAAAATGGACTTTAAATAACAAAGAATTCAAACACCCATTTGAATTTGGATGAAACTTGCCCAATTATCCAAATGCACCTCAGATTTGAACTCCCACAATTTGATTTCACAATTTGCAAATTTTGGGAGATATTTTGGAGAGGGATAAGAAGGGACTGAGCTGTGGGACCCACATGTCAATGAAACAGTTTAAATTGCAAAAGATCTCCAATAGAGAGCACAGTCTCTGGTTTTCTTGTTCAGTCGGTTCCCTCGAGTGAGCAGCGCAGGCCGACACCGAGGCAGCCGGCGACCGCTCTCAAGCAGCTGCTGGCGATTTTCCTCTCCCTTATTAGCTCCCACCGAGGGTGTGCGCCGCATCAAACTGAGAACCGGCCCAGTTTTCTTTCCCCTCGCGCAAGGGCCGAACCGAGCCACTGCCGCCGTGCTGTCGATCGATCGGCCACACCAAAAGCTCGCGTGCGAGCTTCAGCTGAGCAGCAAAACCACACCGCAGAACTTCCGACGACATCCTTGCGCCATTCCAACGGGAGCACAGCCTTCCCAAACCAAGAACGCCGAGTTTCAGCGGTGGCCGGAAGAAACCACCACCGATGGCTCTCGTGGGCAGCCCCACAGAGAGGTATTCACGACCAAGCAAGAGGACCCTTGAATGCGCAAGAGGTCCCTGCAGCTTCCATCCTAAGCTCAGCTCCAGCCGTTGCCTCTTGCCGACGAATTTCAAGAAGTGCCTCCGGCCGGTGTAAACGGACCCGCGGGTACGAATCCTTTAAATTCTCGCGCTATAATTGTTTAGAGCACTGCAAATTGCACTCACATGACGTAGCCTTGCTTAGCAACAACTTCCCTTTTGAAACCTAGCATGAAACACACTCTGCACGGTGTATTTTCGATCTTTCCGAAGGCGGTTGTAGCGGGAAGGTTCGGGCGCACGATGAACCCTAGTTTGGAGCCGTTCCCGAGCCCATGTTCGGCTATGCCGAGCTTCTACAGCCTTCACTGGTGCTGTAGGACCTTTCCAGGGGGCTTTTGGCGGGCTAGCTCATCGGGGTAATGCCGCCGAACTCCTTCCGAGCCACCGCACCGTCGGGCGCTAGGTTGGAGGCTCTGCCAGCTCGGGAAAATCACACCAGCGTGTTCCTCGCACAACACTAGGGCTTAGCGGCGAGTTTGAGCATCGGAGGTGGCCGGACGACCGGGTTCGAGGTAGCTCCGGCGAGCTCCGGCGGTGCGGGCTCGCGGGGGCGAGAGGTAGAAGAAGGTGAAGCCGGGCCCGTGTGTCAGTGACGAGTGACGGGGGAACCGGATCCTCTGTAGAGCCGGATCAACTGTGACAGCGCGGGAAACATTCCTGTGACCCCGTGTGGCGGTCTCCCGACACCAGACACGTGTCCCATGGACCCACTGGCAGATTTAAACTTTTCCCGGATTTATTCAAATACTAGATTTTCCCCAAACTTTAGAAGAGCATAATTTTTGCTAGGAACCTCCAAATTTATTGATTCAAATTGGGTTAGATTCAATTGACAAACTCTATCCAAATATGCAACCCAATTTGTATGAAAGTCTTTATTTAATTCTGGAAAATTCTTTAATGCTTTTCAGCAAAAGAATTTTAGAGGGAGTTTGGTTTATCCAAAAATCCTCAAATTTTGCCAGAAGTTTAGGGTGTTCTTAGACTACTGTAAAAGCTTCAGCTCATTTGGAGTTGATTTGGTCAGGAGAATTCAGATTGTAAGTTACTGTGTTCAAATGAATACAGAAATATTTTCAGAGAATTTCAAAAACTTGGAAATTCAGTTCTGGGCAATTCATAGCTCCAAAAATCCTAGGAAAATCCATGCAAGATCTATGAACTATAATTGAAATTGTAGTTCACTAATCTTAGCATGAGCATAGGTGTTACCTCAGAATTAATTCTTCTTTGCTTAATTGCTTAGAAAATTGTTCTGAATAAACCACTCAATGAAAAGTGCTAACTTTTGGTTCAGATGACTTTCTTGTGACCAGGAGCTCACATGAAAATTCTCAGCTCCATTGGAGCTCTGGATCACTACTGTCATGTGTAACCTCTTAAGGTGATCAACACTTAAGTGGGAAAAGCACTCATCATTCGATCATAGTGTTTAAACCCAACCCAAACCACTAGCACCAGTGTCATTTTAAATTCCTAAACAGAGTTCCAGTTTTAAAACTGTCATTAGATCTTATCAGCAAAAGCTTTTCAATTAAATACATATACGTGATCATATCGTGTAGCCTCTACGTGAGCACGTGTGAAGGGATTGGAGTGAAGATCAAGGAGGGAGGAAAGCAAGTGATTGTCACGAACTGATTGTAATCTTAGTCACCTGCAAAACAGGCAAGCCCCGGTTTGCATTTGAACAGTTTTATAAAGTATTTCCATTTTTAGATATCATAGTTTTGAATCATTTGATTGCATTACGTCTAGTTGATATTGAGAACCCCACTTGCATAACCAGAAATACCTAAGATAGAAAGGGTATAATAGTACCTCCTCGAGTGGATTTGGCTACGCTAAATGTTAGTAGGAAAGGTCCGGTAAAAGTCGAGTAGATGGAAGCTACTCGCGAGTTTAGTGCTGGTTTACTCGGAACTGGTTAAAATTAGAAATGATGAGGAAAGTTCACACATAAGAAATGGAGACCGGGCAGGGAGGTTTATATGCAGCAGGCTGCGGACTGTGCGTGCATAGCCCTGCCTGTGTCGGTTAAGTCCCGTCCGTGCTTGGCCCTGTTGGACAAGTTTGAGTTGTGTACCGGGCACATACTGGCTGTATGGGAGCCAGGAAACCGATGTACCTTGGGAGATCCATAGTGGAACTTTTCCAACTGCCTTAGGCTTTCGGCGTCAGGGTAGTAGGAGGTAACTCGCTTAAGAACATACCACTGCGGGTATGTACCTTGAGGGAGCTTGTGGACTCGGGGCAGTTGGACTGCGTCCAATGTGGAAGATCTTGGGAAAGGTGGCCACGTACAACGTCAGTCGAGGTTGCTGCCGGCAACTCAGAGTATGGGTGTACGTGTCATGTAGTCCGGGCGTGTACTGATTCGAATCACCGTCGCTCACGGTCAGATGAGCATACTTGCCCACTGCGTCTTGACGTAGTAACAACTGGAACTGGTTATCTTTTGAACTTGATAAGACTGTGATGTAACTTGTATTGCAACCATTATTGATTTAGAGATAGGCTCATTAAACTTTACTTTCACTTTGTGAAAGGAGCATCACAACAAAGCGTTTCTTGTTTGATTGTGGAGTTGGGATGTTTTTCAGCTCAAGGTCTGCACAATGAGGCTTAAAATTTGAAAGTTAAGGATCGACTTTAGGCGAGTCCCTTATGCAAATCTAGCTAACCCAATTGCAACCGTCGTGCATGTAGAGTTTCTTTTTTAGGAGAGACGGATCAGTCTTGCTGAGCCTATGTGCTCACGCTTGCTATATAAGTGGTTTTGCTGGTTAACATCGATGCTAGGAAGAAGGTTGTCCGGTGAGACTCGGAGACTTCCGAGTCATGTAACACATGGAGAACCCAGCCGCTGCTGTTGTCTTCGTGTTGCTAGCGAGAGGAGTCCGCGGGCTGGACTTCATCTCGATTACTCTTAGTTATTCGACGTGAGTTGTTATAGACTTCTGCTATAGCTACTTGATGTAAATTATTTACAAAGAAAAACTTGTAAGCTTCCACTATTGTTTTATGTAATACATTGCTCCTTGTATGTGTGCTGTTGGGTGCCGCACAACACGGCACCACCCAATGCGATTCTCGGGCGAGTGCCCTGTCCCCATGAATGAACGGGCGGCGTCGGGCCGTCTCAGCGTGGTATCAGAGCTGCATTGGTAATAGCACATGGAATAAGGATCGTATTACGACAAAACTCAGGATACAGTGAGGAAACGGTACTAGGCCCGCATAAGGACTAGTAGTATAGTTACTTAAAGTGGCATGACTAACATACTTGTTATAATTCTGAATTTTGATTATGTAACAATGCACCTACGCTCTTATAAGCATGGTATGAAACGTTACCGAAGACGGATCAATTTCGGTTAGCTCCCCTGACGAGGAAAGTGGTTCAGGGATAGGTCTCACAGCTTAGCTCCGTACCTTGCCAAAGCTAACCGGACCTTGAGCCAGAGCTTACCAAAGCTAGCAAAACCTAGCACCAGAACTTACCAGAGCTAGTCGGACCTACCGCCGGAGCTAACCAAACACATGTCGGACCTAGCCATAGCATGTCGGACCTTACGTCAGATCCTGTCAGAGCTCGGACCTAGAGTCGGACCTTGACAAAAAGAGTGTTTTGGCAGAATTCAAAACTTTTATCATCATAGCAATGTATTCAGCACACATAGGTCTCACAGTTAGCAAAAGCTTTACAATTAAATATTTGTGCATATTCATAACGTGTAGCATCGACATGAAGATTTTGATGTAATTGAAGTGGAGATCAAAGAGGAAGGAAAGCAATTGATCAAGCCTCAAGTGATCATCACTAACTGAAAATTATATATATTCTAGTCACCTACAAAACATGCAAGCCCCGGTTTGCATTCAAGCAATTTTATAAAGTCTTTTCATTTCTAGAGACCATAGCTATGAAATATTGATTGCATTAGGTCTAGATGATATTGAAGACACAATTGCATGACTAGATTTACCCAAGAGAGAAAGGGTAAATTAGCACCTCCCGAGTGGATTTAGGCTACGCTAAATGTTAATTTGGAAGGACCGGTAGAAGTCGAGTAGTTGGAATCTACTCGCGAGTTTAGGGCTTGGTTTCATCGGAACGGGTTATGAATAGAATCAGTGAGGAAAATTCATAAGTGAGAAATTGAGACCGGGCAGGAAGATTTAGATGCAGCAAGCTGCGGACATGCGTGCATAGCCCTGCCTGTGTTGGTTAAGGCCCGTCCATGCTTGGCCCTGTTGGTCAAGTTTGAGTTGTGTACCGGGCACATACTGGCTATATGGGACCTAGGAAACCGATGTACCTCGGGAGATCCACATTGGAACTTTTCCAATCGGCTTAGGCTGTTGGCTTCAGTATAGCAGGAGGTAACTCGCTCAAGAACATATCACTGCGGGTATGTACCTTCAGGGAGCTTGCTGTTCGGGGCGATCGGACTGCGTCCGGTGTGGAAGAACTTGGGAAAGGTGGCTGCATACAACATCGGTCGAGGTTGCTGCTGGCAACTCGGAGTATGGGTGTACTTGTCATGCAGTCCGGGTGTGTACTGGTTCGAATCACCGTCGCTCGCAGTTTTATGAGCATACTTGCCCACTGCGGATTGTGATTTCAATTTTATTGTAACCATGCTTGAATTAGAGATAGTGCTAATTAAACTTTACTTCACCTTGTGCAAGAAGCATTGTAGAAAAGTGTTTCTTGTTTGATTGTGGAGTTGCGATGCTATTCGGCTCAAGGTCTTTAAAATGAGACTTAAAAATCTGAAAGTTAAGGATCAACTGTAGGCGAGTCCTTTATGCAAATTCAGCTACCTTATTCAATCCGTCGTGCATGTAGAGTTTCTTGTTTAGAGGAGAAGGATCAGTCTTGCTGAGCCTATGTGCTCACGTTTGCTATATGAGTGGTTTTGCATGTTAACATCAATGCTATTAGGACGTTGTTCAGTGAGACTCAGATACTTCCGAGTCGTTTAACACATGGAGAACCAGCCGCTGCCGTATGTCTTTGTGTTGCTAGCAAGAAGAGTCTGCGGGCTGCACATCTTCTCGAGTGCTTAGTACATAATAAATGTGAGATGAACTAGTCTTCCGATGTAGCTATATAATGTAAATTATTTACAGAGAACACTTGTAAGCTTCCTCTTTTGATTTATGTGATACATTTTCCTTTTATGTGTGCTGTTGGGTGCCAAATATCACGGCACCACCCAATGCAATTCCCAGGCGAGCGGCACGGCCCCGTGATCAGGTCCGGGGCCCCCTCACTAGGGCTGCCACATATGTTTGAGTTCCATAGCCGACGCGTGCCCTGGGCTCCGATCCGAAGCCTCCCCGCTGGGGTGGAAGATGGAGCTTCCACGTGTCTCCTGGCTCGAAGCCTCATCCCTGCTGAGGATAGCTCCGGGACTCACACATGCCGTGGGCTCCGGTCCAAAGCCTCCCCGCTGAGGTGAGGTCCGGAGCTGCCACGTGTCACCCGGCTCTAGAGCCTTCACCCTGCTAAGAAGAGTTCCAGAGCTGACATGTGTAAAAGCCCAAGAGTTGACTTGCTAAATTGTTCATCACCTCACCACACCACAGCTCATTTGGTGGATAGCTCATGAACATTTGAGAAGAGCAAGTAAACACAATCAAGAGGGTGATTAGAGGGGAAACCTATAATTCCAAAAAGTAGGAGTTCATACACATAAACATGAGAGGCTGAGCTCACCCCTAGACCTTAATTATTCTTGGGAAGGCTCAGGCCAAGTTTCATGCAAATACAAACTCTTTTGAGCCACTTTTGAAGACATTTATAAAAAGGGCTAATTTGAATGAAATTCAAATTTCAGCCACTCTCATCACTTGAATTCAAAAGATGACCTCATATTCAAACTCAGCACATTTTTCTGATTTAGTCCACCAATTTTCATCCTCATTGGAGTTCATCTTGTCGGGAGGTAAATTTGCAATCATTCAAAACTGAATTTGAATTTTGAATTCTAAATTGAAGCAAGTTTAGCCAAACCAATTTCAAATTGAGGAACTCAAATTCAACTCATGACTTTGTGGCTAAGTCTACCATTTAAGTGTTAGTAGCTGGGATATTAGCAGTGAAAATTGGGAAAGAATTAGAGGGTAGAGCTGGGACCCAGTGGTCAGTGACTCAGCCTCCACTGAACCGACTCAACCCGAAGGAAACAACCGCGGGCGATCGTCGAGCGCTCGGGGGCAGCCAGCTTGCTCGGTTAGCGCCACCTCAGGGTGAAAAACTCGACTTAAAGTCCAGCACACGAGCTACTCTAGCCGTTCTCTTCATTCCCGAGTGAAACCAGCTCCCATCACGCCATAGGGTTGCTTCCACTTGCAAGCTCTTGCCGCTCCTCTCTGATCACCGGCGATCAGCCCATCCCGGCTGCTTCACGCACCGCTACCAGAGAAGAAAAGGTGCACCCGCTTGTGAGGAAGCTGTAGGAGGAAACCTTTTGCCGTTTCATGTGGTGTAGAGCGAGAATTCCGAGTTTTCCCCCATGATGTACCTTAGGGTTAGCAATCCGTCGTCGGCGAAATTCATTGCACAGAGGCAACCGCCGGTCGAGCTACAGCTCACACACGCTCTAGACATCCGTGCGCTTCTTCCCGAGCAAGAACCCGCAAGAACAACCACCCGAACCCTAGTTTCACCAATAAACAGTCCGGCGAAAGAGGGGGTCGCTGGTGAGGTCCGGTTTGCTGGCCGTTTAGGTCCCAACCGAGGTCATGCCGATCTTCCCGAGGCTTCCCTGGACATGGTGACGCGATTAGCGCGCGAAGGGGGTGGTCAGAAGGAGGTAACGCATTGACGAAGTTGCACAGGGGCATAGCGCTCATCGCCGGCGAGCTATGGCAGTTGGCCGGTGGCGGTATGGTGTCCACCGTGTTCAGCGTCCAAAGTTACGTAGGGGCGGCGAGTTTCACCATCGCCGGCGAGCTAGGTTGCCGGTAACACCAACCTCGCCGGAGCTACGATGGTTCGGGGCGGCGGCGTCGCGAGGTAGACGAAGGGCGTGGGTCCCACATGTCAGTCACTGCGCTAAACGCCCGCGTGTGGTTAGTTTAATTTAAACGGCAGGCCCCGCTGTCAGTTACTGTTTAAGCGCGGGAGGTGATTTTCTTTAGGAAAACAATTCAGGGATCAGCCCAAACTTTAGAAATTCATAACTTTGGGTAGAAGTGTCCAAATTCAGTGAACCAAATTTTATTGGATTCATCTCTTCGAGTACAATCCAGAAAAATAAGTTTCAGATTATGAAACCTATTCTTTTTCCAGTTTTATTCCTTAAAGTTTAAACTGTTGGGAATTTTATCTGGAGCATTCCTTTATGGAAAATTCTGAAATTTGGCTAGGATGTTCATTTGAAAATCCTTGAGTCACAGGAAAATTTTCAGATCCATCCAAGTTTAGTTAGTCCCCCTAATGTTGTGATTAAGTGAACTGCCCTGAGAAAATGGAAAATGTACAGAAACATTTTTCAGATTTTCTCAAATCTTGTTTAGGGCATAACTTCATCTAGGATTCCTCAAATGACATGAAACCAACTCCATTAGAACCATCTCAAACTCTGGTTTCCAGAAAGTAATGGTTTGAGCCATGAAAATTCCTGAAAATCCTTAGAGGCTCTAGTAATGACCAAATAAACTTTTATTTGTACAGAGCTCAAATGAACTTTGTTTCAAATGAAAATTGGTCAAGTCTCTGGATAGGATTCTACCAAGCCAACATAAAAATTTCAGATCCAATGGGGAGGGCTAGCTAGAGTTATTGTATTTACATATGTAGTTCCAAATACTGCATTTAAATTGACATATCGTTAATTTGCTTACGTGTAGTCGCTGAAGGCGAGGAAACCCCGGAAGTGTTGGACTTCCTACTTCCGGATGAGACCCTAACCACTGACCAGCAACAAGAAGGCAAGCCTCGGTTTGCATTAACAAATTTTTACAAAGTTTTGCTTTATGTATACAGAGTATGAGTTATGTATGTGCATTAGGTGTAGGATGGATGAAAACCCAAGTGCATAACCCGATTGTTCCTACAAGAGTGAGGGTAGTTTCTAAGTCCTCGAGTAGTCAAGCTGTGCTTAATGTTCATAGAACTTCGGTACAAGTCGAGTAGTTGGAATCTACTCGCGAGTATAGGTGTCGGAACACACGGGATTGGTTCGAGTGATGTGAGATCACTTTACTAAGAAAATAAGACTAGGCAGGGGCTAGGACACAGCAATAGGAAGTCTTGTGGGCGCAGCCCTTTCCGTGTCGATTGAGGACCAATCTGTGTGCAGCCCCGCTGAACATGTTTTGAACGTACCGAAGGCATATCAGATATATGGGCACCGATAAACCGATGTAACCTAAACCTCCGGGCGTCAAGGCATAGCACACCGATTTATAGATGTAGGTTGAAGGCAGCAAGGTGGAAATCTGCTAAAGGACATTGAGAGATTCTCCGTGTAGGGAACCTCCTGCTTGTTTCGGTGCGACCGGTTTGATGTTTGGGCTGTTGGGTGAAAGGTTGTCCCGTACGACACGGGGTGAGCGTGCTGTGTGCAGCTCCGCGTGTGGCCGTATGTGACGTGCTATTCGGGTATACCTGCAGGTGTATATCGAGTTGATTCGGTGTCCCTCACAGTTATGAGTACCGCTAGTTCACTGAGTCGTGACGTAGGTTAATACATGAAATGATATGATTCAATATTGCTGTTATGCTTAACTTGTATTGCTACATGTGTGCCAACAAATATTGCTCACTAAATTTCAGATTTCATGAACTGTTAACATGTGGCCAAAATATGAATTAAGGATGAACTTGTAGGCGTGTCCTTTGCTGCCATCCTATGTTGTATAACCTGTATGTAGGGTTTCATGTGTAGGTGATTCGGTTAAGCCTTGCTGAGCCATCGTGCTCATGGTTTCTGCTATGAGTGTTTTTCAGGTGAGGATTACCCCATGGACTCGGGGTACGATCCACCGGCGAGGGCTACCCTCCATCGGGGACCACGGCTGAGTGGGAGCCGTACACGCCGCTTTGAGCTGAGGAGTGAAGCTAGCGTGGGTTGTCCATAGGGCTGGACAACCGACTTTTGCTAGTTAGGTGGGAGTGAGATGTAAAAAGTTAGCTTCCACGTGTATAAACTCTGTACTTAGTTACAAACTGAAGGTTTGTACTAATTTGTACATTTTCAGTGTTTTCTATGTAATACAATGTTTGCCTTATGACATGTGCAGTCAGGTGTCGCATCGTGCGGCACCACCCTCTGAGATCCTGGCATACGGATTTCGGTCCGTCACAGGCTGGTATCAGGCCTGCTTAGGGGATAGCACACTAATTAAGGACTGTATTACGAGAAAACTTAGGATTACGGTGAGGATTCGCTAGTATGCCCAAGTAAGGACTATATTAGCATAGTTACTTAAAGTGGATGACTAACATATGTGTTATAATTCTGAATGTTGATTATGTAACGACACACCTACGCTCAGGTAAAAATGGTAAGGAACGCCACCGAAAGCGGTTCAATTTCGGTTAGCTCCCCTGACGAGGAATGTGGTTCAGAGATAGGTCTAACAGCTTGGTGTGAGACGTCAATATGAAACTCTTGGACTCTTCATGTTCCTGAGTTCATATAAAACGATGGTCCCTAGCGTGCATTAGGCAAGCAAGTGGAGACCCCATCGTGTGGTCAATAACGTGATAGTGTGTTCTTCTGAAATAGCCTAGGAGGACATACGCAGCGCTTGCCATCGGCGTGCCCTGCAGGGCAGTAGGTGGTATCTGTTGGGTTGATAAAATTCCCAACCGTGACGATCCGTTCGCGCTCTACTCGGGTTCCCTGTCGTGTGGTGTGAAAACACGATCACGTACCTTGAGACATGGCTTAACTCAAGGATGGCCATATGGCAATGATACAGGTGCATGTATTTACTTTTAAATATGGACCTTCCTGAAATGATAACAACCTTTGAGTGCATCACTATTGAGTGTTCTTCTGCAGGTACTAACCACGTATGTATCCCGTGTAGTATACGTGTGCGAGAGACTGTTTAGTGCCACAATTGAGACGTATATGCAGGTATAATCCGGTTAGGATTTTCTTTTTGTGAGGAATGTAGTACAGACATATAATAGGCATTTGCATTAAAGATAATGGTAACCAAGAACTAAAATAACTAAGTTTCTATATGTAGGACACTGGTGGGGTAGTAAAAAAACTCAACCGTTAATTAGTTTAGCTCAAAGGGATTTAAAAATAGAGTGCTCTGTTTCGGCATGTTTCGGCAGCAAGTTTGCCGAAATTTAACAGATCATAGCTCATAGATTATTTAGCCAATGGAGATGTGGGATATAGTTCTGGAAAGGAGTTTAAGTACTCTACAACTTTGTTGTAGACTTCCATATCAGAATCACACATCAAACTGGTGTAAATCCCAGAGGAAGGTAAACTGTCCAGAACCAGGACAGATTCAAAAACTCTCTGGACTGTTCTGTTTTTCAAGCATAACTTCCAGTAGAAAAATCTAAAATTTTCATATGACACATTTTTGGAAAGGGTAGAGATATGTTACATCTTTGTAGTTCAGAGTTTCTGCAATTGCAGCATGGAATTCAGTGGAATTTGGAGTTGAAAACAGCAACTTTCAAAGGAGGTGCTGTTGAAATTCTTCCAGGAATTCTATTGACTTTGAATTATCATGACTTTCTAACCAGAGATGATATAAGGGAAAATAAATACTCGTTGGAAAGATACTGAAATTAACTTAAACTTTGGTATTCAGCTTGAGTCATGAAAATTCCCAGCACCAGATCAAAATTTGGGATATGTAGAAACTGGTCATTCTGGGCAGAGGGATGGACAGTTGAACTCATTTGGGAGATTGTTGTACCCTAAGGGGGTTTTATTACTTCCAATGGAGTAAAACATACTCATGAGTTGTTATCTTCAACTAGTGAAAGATTTGAGTATATTTCCTACTCCGGTTTCTTTTGCTAGAGACCATGTTTGTGTCGTATTGAAGATAAAAGGGTAGTATACGTGATGACAAAGCGATATTAACGTCTCATAGTGACCAAATCTAGTTGAGACGAACTTCCAAAGAGGAAGTCCATCAAGTTGGATTTAACTAGTTTGTATTTGGTCTGGTAATGGTGTAGCTTGTGCAAAAGTTATTACATTATCTAATACAAGATGTATCGCATGTTTACTGTCATTATGTTTTTACGCCTATTTATTGGACTGCATGAAGTATGCTGTGGGACTGATTTTTATTGTCGTATGGTTGCAGATGGTTCGTACACGGGCCACGCATGAGGTCGGTGGCTCTAGCCAGCAGGGGGGTGATGACTCCCAGCCACCTGCCTACGACAGTACCTCGCAGCAACAACCACCACCGCCACCTCCGCTTACACTAGCGGATGTGATCGCGGCGCTGGTGGGCAATCGTGAGGAGCAGACCGATCTGCTCCGGATGATCGTGTAGAATACGTCCCAGGCGGGGGGGGGGGGGGGCGTTAAGAGAGGGAGCCTCGTGAGCCCCACACTACGACGTACTCGGATTTCATGAGTACGCATCCTCCGGTGTTCACCGAAGCGGCAGAACCACTGGAGGCCGACAACTGGCTGCGGACGATTGAGTCCAAGTTCGGGCTGCTCCAATGCACGGAGCAGCAGAAGACTCTCTTCACAGAGCAGAAGCTTCACGGTGCCGCTGGTGCATGGTGGGTGAACTATGTCGCCTCACTGCTGGCTAGCTACGCTGTGGAATGGGAAGAATTTTGGGAGGCGTTCCACGCCTATCATATTCCTCCCGGGATAATGAAGAGGAAGTTCCAAGAGTTCTTGGAGCTGAAGCAGGGCGGGAGGAGTGCCCATGACTACTCCCGTGCCTTCAACCATCTGGCGCAGTATGCGTCGGATTATGTCTCCACCGAGAAGAAGCGAGATCAGTTCTATCGGGGGTTGAATCCTGAGATGAAAACGCATCTCATACAATGCAATCATGGCACTTTCAACGACCTCGTCAATGCCGCGATCATGCAGGAAGATGCTCAGTGACAATTGGCGGCTGAGCAGCGAAAGCGAAGCGCTCCACCAAACAGCGGGGGTGGAGCTCCGCAAAAATACCGCATGATGTATCGTACACCATCCGGTCAGCAGTGGCATCCACCGGCGCGACCTCAGCAGTTTGGGGGTCGTTCATTTCAGCCACCCCCATTCTGACCACCGATGCCACCACCGCGACTGCAACAGCAGAAACAGATCGTACCCCGGGCGTTTCCACCGCCACAACGCGCCCCGGGTTTCCGTCCGCCGATCAGCGGAGGACCGCCTCGCTACACGTGTGGCCTGGCGGGCCATTTCTCGAAGCACTGTCCCCAGGGGCAGCAGAGCAGCAGGCAAGACCAATATCAGGGCGGTGCTCGAGGCCGAACTCCGGTCAAGAAGGTTGGTCAGCGAACCGGGGGCGTTCGCAACCTCGACAATGAGAACGCCCCAGAGGGAGAAAACGTGCTGGCGGGTACGTTCACTCTCAACGACTCATCATTTTATTCAATTCAGGTGCAACCCACAATTTCATAAGTGCATCCTATGTGGCTAAGCATCAACTGCAAGTCTTCCCAACCAACTGCTCATATATGATATGCTCACCAGGAGGGAATATTTCAGCAAATATGATGATTCCAAAAGCACCACTGTTCTTAGGTGGGAAGATGTATCCCACCACCTTGATAATCGTTACGGGACAGAAGATTGATGCAATCTTCGGGATGTCATGGTTACGCTACCATGGTGCTGTCCTGGAAACTCTATCACGGACGGTTCATTTGAAATCTCCATTCCACCGTCCGCATTCAATGGTATTAGACAACCCTGTCCCGGAAATTTCAGCAACTTATAACACTGAAGCTTTCAAGTTAGAGGACATCCCCGTAGTCCGGGAATACCCCAATGTGTTTCCGGATGATCTCCCAGGCATGCCATCTGAACAGGAGGTGGAGTTCAAGATTGAACTTGCACCCGGGACTACTCCCATACCATACAAAATGGCTGCAAACAAGCTGGCTGAGTTGAAAGAACAGCTCAATGATTTGTTGAGCAAGGGTTTCATTAGGCCGAGTTCCTCGCCTTAGGGATTCTCGGTGCTGTTCGTCAAGAAAAAAGATGAAACCTTGAGGCTGTGTGTTGATTACTGGCCGCTCAACGCCGTCACCATCAAGAACAAATATCCGCTGCCCCGCATTGACATACTGTTTGATCAGCTTGTGGGTGCATGTGCGTTCTCCAAGATGGACCTTCACTCTGGATATCATCAAATAATATTCCAGGTGGAGGATATTCCGAAGACGGCCTTCTCGACGAGATATGGCTTATACGAATATCTTGTTATGTCTCTTGGTCTCAATAATGCTCCGGCACATTTCATGTATCTCATGAACTCGGTGTTCATGCCGGAGCTGGACAAATTCGCTGTGGTGTTCATTGATGATATCTTGGTTTACTCCAAGACAGAAGCAGAACACGGTGAACACTTGAGAATCGTTCTTCAACGACTGTGGGACCATAAGATCTATGCCAAGTTCAGCCAATGTGAATTTTGGATCAGCCAAGTGCCATTTTTGGGACATATCATCTCAGCGGAAGGCATTGCGGTTGACCAAGTAAAATTGAACGAGTGCTGAAATGGAAAGCTCCCACTTGTCCATGAAGTTAGAAGCCTCCTCGGTTTATTACCGGAGATTCATTCCAATCTTCTCCAAGCTTGCTAAGCCAATGACTGAACTGTTAAATAAGGAGACTAAATATGTTTGGAACTCAGCGTGTGAAGGAGCGTTCCAAGCATTGGTGAAGCATCTCACAACAGCCCCGGTCTTAGCTCAACCGGATACAACTAAGCCCTTCGACGTGTATTGTGATGCGTCCAGTATCGGGCTCGGCTGCGTGTTGATGCAAGAAGGATGGGTGGTTGCATATGGCTCCCGTCAACTGCGAAACCATGAACAGCACTATCCGACTCATGATCTTGAGTTCGCTGCTGTGGTTTTGGCGCTGAAAATGTGGAGGCACTATCTCCTGGAGAATTTGGTGCATCTCTACACCGAACACAAGAGCTTAAAATATATCTTCACCCAAAGGGAGCTGAATATGAGGCAAAGGAGGTTGTTAGAACTAATAAAAAACTATGAGATTGAGATTCATTACCACCCCGGCAACGCAAATGTGGTTGCCGGCACGTTGAGTCGGAAGTCTTTTGTCCATAACCTCACCATTACACCAGTGGAAGAGGAAGAGCCGAGTTTATACTTGGATCCTTATGGTTCACTCTACAACCTTGCTCTCATCCCTACCATTAGGGAGGATATCATTGCAGCCCAGAAAGTTGACAAGGGCATGACACATCTCCGGAGACGGATAGACAGCGGGGATATCAAATGCTTCCGGAAAGATGATGAGGGGATGCTGTGGTTAAATGACCGCATAGTCGTATCCCGGAATATGGAGCTGAGGAAGAAGATCCTTGATGAGGCTCACTTTTCTAAATTCTCAATTCATACGGGCAGCAACAAAATGTACCAAGATTTGAAAAGAAAATTTTGGT
The DNA here is from genome assembly GCA_030760725.1 of Neostapfia colusana. Lineage (NCBI taxonomy): Eukaryota > Viridiplantae > Streptophyta > Magnoliopsida > Poales > Poaceae > Neostapfia > Neostapfia colusana. The sequence goes on along the minus strand of JASWHV010000012.1, from coordinate 19,676,249 downwards.
GGACACTGATGAAGAGGGAAGTGGCTAAATACGTATCCGAGTGCGATACGTGTAGACGAGTGAAAGCGGATCACATGAGAAAATCAGGGCTGTTACAACCCCTGAAAATACCGGCATGGTAGTGGGAAGATGTGAGCATGGATTTCATTGTGGGATTAACCCTGACTTCCAACAACCTGTGGGGACCACCCCGTGGTTCACCCACTCCAGGATCGCATAGGGTGGTGCCGTGCGATGCGGCACCCAACAGCACACACGAAAAGAATAAAGAACAACATACAACTTTTTATTTGATATAAAACAGCGGAAGTGTTTTACAAAACTTAATTAACAGCGGAAGTAATTTACATAAGTAGCCTCTCATCCTAACTATGCAAAAGTGCAGCCGTCCAGCCCGGGGACGCTACACACTAGCAGCATGGAACCGGAGATTCACGGCAGCGTGCAGGGCTCCAGCTCGGCCGTGTACCCCGACGGGGGCATCGCCTCGTCCTTGGATCCCTCCTCATAACTCTCACCTGCACACAGCACAAATATTGCAACCGTGAGCACGATGGCTCAGCAAGGCTTAACCGACAACCTAGTCATGGAACTCTACATGCAGGATGTGTAAGATAGGAAGAAGGACTTTGCAATAAAGACACGCCTACATGTTGATCCTTACTTTCAGTTTTATAGCCACAGTTTATTGAGCCTTAGGCAGCCCTCACATCGGAAGTCCAGAATCAAACAAGAAATGCTTTCCTCCGATGTGATGATGCCCAAAGTGGAATATAAACATAATTAGCTCTATAACTACAGCGTACAAGGTTTCCAGTCATTTATAATTCAATACAGCATATTCAATTGGCTGATTTCACTTCTTACTACGTCACAGCACAGTGAACAAGCGGGTACTCAAATAACCGCGAGGGACGGTGATTGCAATCAAGAGACACCCGGATAACACGTCACATACACCCACTTTCAGAAGCGTGATTCCACACCCCTTCCTATTCTGTTGTATGCAACAACCTTTCAAAGGCAACCCAAATGCCGAACCGGTCCATCCGTAATAGGCAGGAGGTCCCCGCGTGGAGCGTGACTGTGCCCACCGGCAGATTTACACCTTGCTACCCTCAACCCGCTCTTATTTACTGTTGGGTAAGCCTCGGCACCCAGGTTAACCAATTACATCTGTTTCCTGGTTCCCATATGCCAGTATGCCTCCGGTACTGTTCGATACTTGTCCAGCAGGGCTGCACATGGACGGTCCTCAACCGACGCCAACAGAGCTATGCACGTGAGACCTCTGCTCACTGCATCCTATCGCCCCTGCTGGGTTTCATTTTCACAACTCAAGCCATTTTCTACCTCTTCTCATTTCTTGTGATAAGTACTATCTCGCGAGTAGCTTCCAACCACTCAACTTCTACCGGAATCCTAAACATTAGCATGGCATTCTCTACTCGTCGAGTTTGTAAACTAACCAACCCTTTATAGGAGTTAAAAAGGCTATGCGAGTGGGGTTTCAATCACCCTAACTCTAATGCATACATTTCAACCTAGACATAAGTGATAAAATGAAAAGCTTTATAAAAGGTACTTAAGTGCAAACCGGGGCTTGCCTGGTTGCGAGTTAAAGGGGAAGACATCTTCTGAAAGGAGGACGTGCAAGGGCTCCGGTGCGTCCTCAACTTCAGTCACTAAATGAAATGTAGCAAAATATATGTATAAGTATTAAGGATTTATCAGAATTGAACTTCTATTCATAGCTACTGCTATTTAGGATCCTTATTGGCTTTGGGATTTTTACGGTGAATACTATACCCTCTAAGGATGATCTGAGCAAAATTTGGAGGAATGTCATTGCACAATGTGGTCTCCAAAAATCCCACAAGCACAAGGATTCTCTGAATTTTGAGCCCAAATCCGGAGCTTTGACATAGCTAATAGTGGAAGATCTGATTAGGGTAAGTTTCCATGGTTCTAAAAAATTTGTTTCACCATTTTTGGAGCTACCAGCAGATAGATATGAATTTCTGAAGTTGGACAGGAGTTCTGAAAAGTTTCTGTTTAAATTTGAATCTCCAAATAAAGGCTGAACTTTGGGAGGCAATTTAGCCTACTAAATTAACTCCAATGAAGCTCAAATTTTTACTGGAGATCAGTGACTATGAAAAGGATTAGCTGTCCAAATTTGGAATATTTCATAAAGAATTGCTCCTGTAATAAATCCGTAAAGTATTTATTAAAAACAATTCTACAGAAATTCCTGTGCATTTTCATAGCAAGCAATTTGTTTCTCTGTGAAGTACTCCTCATGAGGGTTCCAACAAAATTGTTCCCACCCTTTTTGGAGTTTGCTACACAAAGTTATAGATTTTTCAAACTTGAATAACTCTCTGTTTAAAAACCTAGACAGAGACTCCGAGGGGGGCCCACTGTCAGACGCTTCTTCAACCTCCCGACAGTCCCCCACACGCGCACGACAGACCCGACAGTGGCGCGCCATGTTCTCGCCTATTTTCCCACCATTCTTCCTACGGTTTCGTGCTACGTCACCCTTGGATCACAGCCAAACCGCCGGGCAAGGTTTCGGGCTATGAAAACGCCGGGAAACTCGTTGGCGACGGCGAGGCGGCTCGGTTGCGTGGCACCGGCGATGACCCACATGTACAAAGCTTCAGCTGATGATCTAAGGGGCCGTACACTATCCCTGGAGCACGTAGAACATGATGGTACCCCTAGCCGGAGCTGAAAACGCCCGCAAATAGGAGCTCGACGGTGAATCGAGGCATTTCAGCTGGCAGCGACGGATTCTTGTCGCTTGGCAGCGACGGATTCTCGTCGCTAGGGTTGTAGAACTGATGATTTGTGTCATGCTTCAGCATGGGAGGGCGCTAGGGGCTCTAGTAGCTGTGTCTACGACCGGAGACCCGATGATCCAACGTGTGTAAAGAATTTCACAAAGTTAGGTCGGTCGGTTCTCCACGTGCACCGTCGGAAATCTTCAAATTCCGGCTAGCCGGCGGTGGTAAAGTAACAAAGGACAGCAGTATGAGAAACTAGACCCTATGGCGCACCTCTGGGTGGTTTTCCTCGCGCTGGGGAGGTCGGAGTCGATCGGACGACGTGAAACCGCAAGGTGCGGCGTCAGCTCTGCTTCGCTGGAGGAAAACCGGTTGGCACCGATCGGAAAAGGCTGGGCACGAGCCGTGGAGGTTCGGACGAAGTTCAGTGAAGGTCGGCGCACTCCGTGATCAGCTCAGCTGGGCGCTTAAGTGGCCGGAGGCCGAACAGCAACGGCGACAGAGGTGGTGCGCGGCGTTGTCTTCATGAGCGCTCGAGCAGAGGCTGTGGAGTCCGTGGGAACTCATGGATAAGTGATAACAAGCACTCGGCTGCCGCCTGATAACCCAGCGATCGAACCGACGTCGGGAGCGAAGCAGCTCGGTGGCTCGGTGGAAACGTCGGGCGACTGGTTAACCGGGATCTAGCGCGCTGTGATCACCCGGGAAACAGAGAGAGAGGGAAAAACAGATTTGTGAGACTGACTGTTGGGTCCCACCTCCCCCTCTTTTAGTCAAACTTTTCTCTGATATTTTTCATCCAGCAACTTAGACATAAATGCTTTACTTCACTCCAAAGTTAAGGTTTGAATTTTCTGAATTTAAAATGATTTGAATTATGGTGTGAAGTTTGAATTGGGTTTGATCATTTGAATTTGAACTTTAAATTCTCCATTTTGTGTTGTTCCAAAAACATAGCAAACCAGGCCAAAAATTTCTGATTTTTGGCATGGCTGTTACTTCAAATGTGAAGAACACATTGGTGTAACCAAATTTGCAATTTGAGGAAATTAGAATTTGAAACTGAATTTGAAATTCAGATTAGAGGGTTTCTTCTTTTAATGCCAAACAAATATTGAAACTGCTCCAAATGAGCTAAAATTTGGAAGGGTGAATATTTGGACTATGAAGACCCAAGTTATGAATTTAGATCTTCATGGTTGGGAGTTTTGGGAATTTTGAATCTTCCCTTTGAACCTTCACCGTTATAATTCAAAATTTTAAATTCCCCTCATTTTTCCTAAGTGTCCATGAGCTGAATTTTCTTGCTACCACTTTTTGGGGATTTTACATCCCTCCCCCCTTAAAAAGAATCTCCTCCCGAGATTCCAAAGTAAATGCAAAGCGGGGAAAAACTTTACCGGGTATATGATGATAGCAAGTCCGGATAATTAGTTCGTAGATATTCCTCGCTTTCCCATGTCGCTTCATCAGCAGTATGATTACTCCACAAGACCTTGTAGAACCATAAGGTCCGGTTTCTTGTGGCGCGAGTCATTTCATTGATAATCCAGATCGGCTACTCCGTGTACGTGAGGTCCGGTTGAAGAACTTCTATGTCTTCTGTGCGGATTTCAGCTGAGGGTTGGAGGCACTTCCTCAGCTGAGAGATGTGGAAGACATTGTGAATCCCTGCGAGCGACGCCGGTAAATCCAAGCAATAGGCCACGGGTCCGCATCTTTCAATGACGGCGAACGGACCAATGAACCGCGGTGCAAGGTTACCTTCACTCCGAACTGATGAACTCCCTTCATCGGAGACACACGGACATAAACCTGGTCCCCAATGTCGAAGTGAAGAGGGCGGCATCTTTTATCCGCATAGCTTTTCTGACAAGATTGAGCAGCCTTGAGGTTGGCTTGTATTACTCGCACTCGTTCTTTAGCTTCATTCGCAAGTTCAATGCCATAGATGACTCGCTCGCCGGACTCGCACCAGTTGAGGGGTGTGCGGCATTTCCGGCCGTAGAGAGCTTCATACGGCGCCATCTTGATGCTAGCTTGATAGCCACTGTTGTAAGAGAATTCCGCCAACGGCAAATGATCGTCCCAATTTTTTCCATGGTGGATGGCACAAGCGCGTAGCATGTCTTCAAGCACTTGATTCACCCGTTCAGTTTGACCATCCATCTGCGGGTGATACGCGGAGCTTCGGATCAGTTTGGTCCCCAATGATGCGTGCAGCTGTTCCCAAAACCGAGAGATGAACAGCGCACCATGATCTTAAATAATGGGGCGGGGAACACCGTGCAAGCATAAGATCCTTGTAATATACAGCTCCGCATATTGCTTGGCCACGTACTTTGTATGTTCGGGGATAAAATGAGCCGACTTGGTTAGTCGATCGACTATTACCCAAATCGAGTCATGCTTGTGATACGTGAGAGGTAAACCAACAATGAAGTCCATGCTGATATCCTCCCACTTCCACGCCGGAATGTTCAATGGTTGTAGCTGTCCGGATTTACGCATATGGTCGGCTTTCACACGCCCACACGTATCACATTCGGATACGTACTTTGCGATTTCTCTTTTCATCCGTGTCCACCAAAACCTGGTTTCCAGATCCTGGTACATCTTGTTGCTGCCCGGATGAATAGAGTACTTGGACAGATGAGCTTTGTCCAAGATTTTCTTCCGAAGCTCCATATCACGGGGTACCACTATACGGTTTTTAAACCGTAGAGTGTCGTGTTCATCTCTTCAGAAGCATTTCATTTTGCCATTCTTCATCCTTCTCTGAATGTGCGACATTCCCACATCTTTCTTCTGAGCTTCCATAATTTCCTCTCGTATTGTAGGGACGAGAGCAAGATGATACAATGCCCCATGCGGAACCAAGTACAGACTCGGCTCCTCCTCTTCAAGTGGGGTGATGGACAGACTGTTGACATGGGATTTGTGGCTTAAGGCATCGGCAACCACGTTTGCCTTTCTGGGATGGTAGTGAATCTCGATTTCATAGTCCTTGATCAGTTCTAGCCATCTCCGTTGCCGCCTATTCAACTCCTTTTGAGTGAATATATACTTCAGACTTTTGTGGTCGGTGTAGAGGTGCACTAGGTTCCCAAACAAATAGTGCCTCCACATTTTAAATGCCAACACCACAGCAGCGAGCTCAATATCATGAGTCGGATAGTGCTAATCGTGGTTACGGAGTTGACATGAGCCAAGGCGACCACTCTTCCTCCTTGCATCAATACACAGCCAAGCCCGATGCCAGACGCATCACAATATACGTCGAAGGGCTTGGTTGTATCCGGTTGAGCTAACAACGGGGCTGTTGTAAGATGCTTCACTAACGCTTGGAAAGCTTCTTCACAAGCTGAGCTCCAAACATATTTGATCCCCTTCTTCAGCAGTTCAGTCATCGGCTTGGCAAGCTTGGAGAAATTCGGTATGAATCTCCGGTAATATCCTGCTAACCGGAGGAAACTCCTGACTTCATGGACTGATATGGGGAATTTCCATTTCAGCACTTGCTCAATCTTGCTTGGATCAACTGCAATGCCTTCTGCAGAAACAATTTGACCAAGAAATGGCACTTGGCTGATCCAAAACTCGCACTTACTGAACTTTGCATAAAGCTTATGGTCTCGCAATCGTTGAAGCACGATATGCAGATGTTTGGCGTGTTCCTCTTCAGACTTGGAGTAAACCAAGATGTCGTCTATGAACACCACCACAAATTTGTCCAACTCTGGCATGAACACTGAGTTCATGAGATACATGAAGTGTGCCGGGGCATTAGTGAGACCAAAAGACATGACGAGGTATTCATGCAACCCATATCTCGTCGAGAAGGCCGTCTTCGGAATATCCTCCGCTCGGATCTTGATTTGGTGATACCCAGAGCGAAGATCCATCTTTGAAAATACACTCGCACCCACAAGTTGATCGAATAATATATCGATGTGGGGCAGTGGATATTTATTCTTGATGGTGACGGCGTTGAGAGTTCGGTAGTCCACACACATCCTCACGGTTTCATCCTTCTTCTTCTTCACAAACAGCGCCGAGCATCCCCATGGTGAGGAACTCGGTCGAACGAAACCCTTCTTCATTAAGTCATTGAGCTGCTCTTTCAGTTCAGCCAGCTCATTCGGAGCCATCTTGTATGGTCTCCGCGATATTGGTGTCGTCCCGGGTACAAGTTCGATCTTGAACTCGACATCTCTTTTGAGTGGCATGCCCGGAAAATCATCCGGAAAGACATCCGGGTAACAGACCACACGAATATCCTCAAGTTTTGTGGCTTCCGTGTTATATGTGGCTGGAGCTTCTTGAACCGAACGGTCAAGAATAAGAACATGTGGTTCATGAAGTGGAGAGTTTAGACGAACCACACGTGGAATGATGTCAAGAACAGCACCATGGCGATGTAACCATGACATTCCTAAAATGGCATCAAGTTTCTGACTCTCTAACATGATTAGAGAAGTTGGATATAGATTTCCACCCAACTGTAATGGTGCTCTATAGACCATCCTATCAGCTGTTATTTTCCCACCAGGAGAGCATATCAAGTATGAACTATTTGTGGGAATGATAGGCAATCGATATCTAATAACATAAGACTGACTTATGAAATTATGGGTGGCATCGGAGTCATAAAGTATGACTACGGGATGATATAAGTAAGAAAACGTACCCGCGAGGACGGGTTCGCCTTCCGGCACGTCTTCGATGGCTAAGTGGTGGACGTTGCCAGGTTTTGGTGCTGGTTTCTTGGGCTGGTTGCGGGGCTGATTAGCACTCTGATGCGGTGCTACACCCCTGCCCTGTCGCAGCTCGGGGCAGTCCCTCGAAATGTGCCTGACACGGCCACACGTGAAGCACGTGTAAGGTGTCGGGGTCCCTCCGACTTGAGGACGGAATCCCGGTGCACGCTGTTGAAACTGAGGCGCACGCGGGACCATCCTTTGCTGCTGCTTTTGCTGTGGTGGATACGTCGGTCGGAAGCCCGGCGCATTATATTGTCGACCGCGGAACTGAGGCGGTTGCGCCGGTGGCTGCCATCTCTGACCGTATGGTGAGCGATACACCACGCAGTATTTTTGTGGCGTCCCACCACTGCTGCTCGTCAGCGTGCTGCGTTCCCTCTTTTCAGAACCGCGCTCGCGCTGAGCATTCTCTTGTAGAATTGCGGCATTAACTAGGTCGTTGAATGTGCCGCGATTGCTTTGGGCGAGATGAACCTTCATCTTTGAATTCAGGCCCCGGAAGAACGCATTTAACTTGTCGCCTTCCGTCCCCACAAACCCTGGCGCATACTGCGCCAGCCGGTTGAATAACCTGGAGTACTCATGAGGACTCCTCTCACCTTGCCGTAGCGCCAGGAACTCCTGGAGCTTCATTTCCATTACCCCGGGAGGTATGTGATAGGCGCGGAATGCCTCCCGGAACTCCGTCCATGTGACAGCATGGCCAACCGGTAAGGAGGCGGTGTAGTTCACCCACCATGTATCGGCTTCTCCTTGAAGCTGTTGCGCTGCATACAGCGCCTTCTGGTGTTCGGTGCATCGTAGCAGTCCGAACTTCGCCTCCAGAGTGCGGATAAAGCTGTCCGCCTCCAAAGGCTCTTCGGCCTCCGTAAAGACCGGTGGATGGGTCGCCAGGAATTCTGAATGAGAACTTTGTTGGGGCTGGCGTTGCCCATTGTCTTGGCGTCCTCCTTGATGGGATGCATTCTGCTGCACCAACATCCGCAGCAACTCGGTTTGCTCGTCGCGCGAGCCGAGCACTGCAGCGAGAACCTCCGCAAGATTTCTTGGAAGTTCTGGCAGTGGAGGAGGTGGTTGCTGCTGTGTCGTGGTTTGCTCCGGAGGTGGAGACTCATCACCACGAACCTGACTCGGACCTCCCTCCTCTTGTTTGGACCGTGTACGCACCATTCTGCATTCACATCATTCAAAAGATCAGCACATGTTGGTTTGTTTCATCCAGTCTATACAATAGTAGTGCGAGAATGGAATAAATACTACGCATAACAATCACACATATGGATAAAGTATAAACTTTATACAACATATACATCCCTGGACCATGTCACACGATCGAGTTCCAAAGTATTGAACTTTATGGTTTAAAAGTTAGTTTCGACCATCGGGGTCGCCACGGGATGTTAAGTGTGTTAGCATGCGTAATTCCTCGCTATTGTACTGGACCCAAACATGTCCTAACTCGAAGTGATATGTTAAATGCATAAACTTTTCGACTCCAACTCGCTGTTTCACAACAGCCCCTGGACGTCGAATTGTGAAACTAAGTGTTTTGGTTGAAACACTTCAACAGGGTGTTCACTGTCCAGCTTCTGGTCCAGCAGACCAGTTGGAATAATTCAACAGTCTTGACTACCTTAGAAGCAAAATCTGGACTAGCGTCCAACAACAAAGTTGTAGCACATTTCCTGTACTTTCCAACAGTGTCTTGCTTGACCCTTGGAAATTTTTCTACAGGATGTTGTGGTTGTAATACAGAAAACTGCAGAGAGCATTTTGGTCTGCCCTGTTTCTTGACAGTACCTACTCATCTGAGATTTTCACCCCTTTGGAGGGAGATTTTGTTCTGGAGCTCTACAGAAAAGTTGTAGAGGACTTCAAAAATTTTCCAGAATGGTATCCCACACCTCCATTGGTTCAACCAATCTTAAGTTATGCCCTGTTCAAGTTCAGAAAAATTTCTGCCAAAAACAGGGGAGATTGTTCCTAAGTTTTTGAGATTGAAACTATACTCCCAATTGACTCTTAGTTCAATATAGGAGTTTGCTAACCCCTAAATGGAATCCTAAATGTCATTTTTAACTCTTTTCTCTGAAAATATACTTTTATGCAGTCTTGGTACTACGTTTCCTCACCAAAGAAAAATCCTAAACTGGTATTCCGGCATATACGTGTCAAATGGTGGAGCTAAGTACGTCACTCACAAACGGTTACTAAACGTCATGCACTAACGTGGTTAATGTACCAGCACAAAAACACACAATAATGGTGCACACAATGGTTTTTGACATTTCAGGCAGTTCCATATCATAATAAAAACATATGGTCCGTATCATTGCCATACGGATCGTCCTTGAGTCAAGCCACGTCTCAAGGTACATGGTCGTGTTTTCACACCACACGACGGGGAACTCGAGTATAGTGTGAACGGGTCGTCACGGTTGGTAATTTTATCAACCCAACAGATACCACCTACTGCCTCATGACCGTTGAGGCACGCCGATGGCAAGCGTTGCGTATGGCCCTTTGAACATTGAATGTTCAAGAGTTGCATACTATCGTGTTGCTTACCACACGATGGGGTATTCTCACTTTTTCCTAAAGCACGCTGGAGATCAGTGTTTTCATATGCTCTCAGAACCATAGAAAGGTTCAGAAACTCATATTAACTACCGTGCCAAGCCACGGTATAACCTTCCATACCATTACTCGTATGTCGAGTTACCGCAATTGATCCGCCTACGGTAGCGTACCTTACCTCTTACCTGACGTCGCAGCATCGTTACAGAATGTATAACATATAAGTTAGCTTTTTCGACCTCAATATCTACCACTATCATCGACCTTATGTGGGCTTAATGACTAATCCTCACTCGACTACTTCTAGATTTTCAAAATAGGCTTTTTTAAAGCGTGCTATTCCCAATACGGCTCTGATACCATGACTGTGGGGACCACCCCGTGGTTCACCCACTCCAGGATCGCATAGGGTGATGACGTGCGATGCGGCACCCAACAGCACACACGAAAAGAATAAAGAACAACATATAACTTTTTATTTGATATAAAACAGCAGAAGTCTTTTACAAACCTTAATTTACAGCGGAAGTAATTTACATAAGTAGCCTCTCATCCTAACTATGCAAAAGTGCATCCGTCCAGCCCGGGGACGCTACACACTAGCAGCATGGAACCGGAGATTCACGGCGGCGTGCAGGGCTCCAGCTCGGTCATGTACCCTGACGGGGGCATTGCCTCATCCTCGGATCCCTCCTCATAACTCTCACCTGCACGCATCTCAAATATTGCAACCGTGAGCACGATGGCTCAGCAAGGCTTAATCAATAACCTAGTCATGGAACTCTACATGCAGGATGTGTAAGATAGGAAAAAGGACTTTGCAATAAAGACATGCCTACATGTTGATCCTTACTTTCAGTTTTATAGCCACAGTTTATTGAGCCTTAGGAAGCCCTCACATCGGAAGTCCACAATTAAACAAGAAACGCTTTCCTCCGATGTGATGATGCCCAAAGTGGAATATAAAATTAATTATGTCTATAACTACAGCATACAAGGTTTCCAGTCATTTATAATTCAATACAGCATATTCAATTGGCTGATTTCACTTCTTACTATGTCACAGCACAGTGAACAAGCTGGTACTCAAATAACCGCGAGGGACGGTGATTGCAATCAACAGACACCCGGATAACACGTCACATACACCCACTTTCAGAAGCGTGATTCCACACCCCTTCTTACTCTGTTGTATGCAACAACCTTTCAAAGGCAACCCAAATGCCAAACCGGTCCATCCATAACGGGCAGGAGGTCCCCGCGTGGAGCATGACTGTGCCCACCGGCAGATTTACACCTTGATACCCTCAACCCACTCCTATTTACGGTTGGGTAAGGCTCGGCACCCAGGTTAACCAATTATATCAGTTTCCTGGTTCCCATATGCCAGTATGCATCCGGTACTGTTCGATACTTGTCCAGCAGGGCCACACACGGACGGTCCTCAACCGACGCCAACACGGCTACGCACATGAGACCTCTGCTCACTGCATCCTATCCCCCTGCTGGGTCTCATTTTCACAACTCAAGCCATTTTCTACCTCTTCTCATTTCGTGTGATAAGTACTATCTCGCGAGTAGCTTCCAACCACTCGGCTTCTACCGGAATCCTAAACATTAGCATGGCATTCTCTACTCGTCGAGTTTGTAAACTAACCAAACCTTTATAGGAGTTAAAAATGCTATGCAAGTGGGGTTTCAATGACCCTAACTATAATGCATACATTTCAACCTAGACATAAGTGATACAAATGAAAAGCTTTATAAAAGGTACTTAAGTGCAAACCGGGGCTTGCATGGTTGCGAGTTAAAGGGGAAGTCAGCTTCTGGTGGGAGGACGTCCAAGGGATCCGGTGCGTCCTCAACTTCAGTCACTAAATGAAATGTAGCAAAATATATGTATACGTATTAAGGATTTATCAGAATTGAACTTCTATTCATAGTACTGCTATTTGATATCCTTAATTGGATTTGGGATTTTTAAAGTGAATACTAGACCCTCTAAGGATGATCTGAGCAAAATTTGGAGGAATGTCATTGCATAATGTGGTCTCCAAAATTCCCACAAGCACAAGGATTCTCTGAATTTTGAGCGCAAATCAGGAGCTTTGCCATTGCTAATAGTGGAACATATGATTAGGATAAGTCTCCATGGTTCTAACAAAATTTGTTTCACCATTTTTGGAGCTACCAGCAGAGAGATATGAATTTTTGAAGTTGGACAGGAGTTCTGAAAAGTTTCTGTTTAAATTTGAATTTCCAAATAAAGGCTGAACTTTGGGAGGCCATTTAGCCTACCAAATGAACTCCAATGAAGCTCAAATTTTTACTGGAGATCAGTGACTATGAAAAGGATTATCTATCCAAACTTGGGAATATTTCATAAAGAATTGCTCCTGTAATAAATCCCTAAAGGATTTACTAAAAACAATTCTACAGAAATTCCTGGGCATTTTAATAGCTAGAAATTTGTTTCTCTGTGAAGTACTTCTCATGAGGGTTCCAACAAAATTGGGCCCACCCTTTTTGGAGTTTTCTACACAAAGTTATGGATTTTTCAAACTTGAATAACTCTCTGTTTAAAAACCTACACAGAGACTCCGAGGGGGGCCCACTGTCAGACGCTTCTTAAACCTCCCGACAGTCCCCCGCGCGCGCACGCCGGACCTGACAGTAGCGCGCCGTGTTCTCACCTATTTTCCCACCATTCTTCCTATGGTTTCGTGCAACGTCACCCTTGGATCACAGCCAAACCGCCGGGCAAGGTTTCGGGCTATGAAAACGCCGGGAAACTCGTCGGCGAGAGCGAGGCGGCTCGGTGGCGCGGCGCCGGCGATGACCCACACGTACAAAGCTTCAGCCGATGATCTAAGGGGCCGTATACCATCCCTGGAACACGTAGAACATGATGCTACCCCTAGCCGGAGCTGAAAACACCCGCAAATAGGAGCTCGACGGTGAACCGAGCCGTTTCAGCCGGCGGCGACGGATTCTCATCGCTAGGGTTGTAGAACTGATTATTTGTGTCATGCTTCAGCATGGGAGGGTGCTAGGGGCTCTAGTAGCTGTGTCTACAACCGGAGACCCGATGATCCAATGTGTGTGAAGAATTTCACGAAGTTAGGTCGGTTGGTTCTCCACGTGCACCGTCGGAAATCTTCAAATTCAGGCTAGCCGGCGGTGGTAAAGTAACAAAAGACAGCGATATGAGAAACTAGACCCTATGACGCACCTCTGGGTGGTTTTCCTCGCGCTGGGGAGGTCGGAGTCGATCGGACGACGTGAAACCGCAAGGTGCGGCGTCGGCTCTGCTTCGCCGGAGGAAAACCGGTTGGCACAGATCGGAAAAGGCCGGGCACGAGACGTGGAGGTTCGGACGACATTCAGTGAAGGTCGGCACACTCCCTGATCAGCTCAGCTGGGCGCTTAAGTGGCCGGAGGCCGAACAGCAACGGCGACAGAGGTGGCGCGTGGCCTTGTCTTCGTGAGCGCTCGAGCAGAGGCTGTGGAGTCCGTGGGAACTCGTGGATAAGTGGTAACAAGCACTCGGCTGCCGCCTGATAACCCAGCGATCGGACCGACGTAGGGAGCGAAGAAGGTCAGTGGCTCAGTGGAAACGTCTGGCGACGGGTTAACCCGAAGCTGGCGCTGTGATCACCCGGGAAACAGAGAGAGAGGGAAAAACAGATTTGTGAGGCTGACTGTTGGGTCCCACCTCCCCTCTTTTAGTCAAACTTTTCTCTGATATTTTTCATCCAGCAACTTAGACTTAAATGCTTTACTTCACTCCAAAGTTAAGGTTTGAATTTTCTGAATTTAAAATGATTTGAATTCTGGTGTGAAGTTTGAATTGGGTTTGATCATTTGAATTTGAACTTTAAATTCTCCATTTTGTGTTGTTCCAAAAACATAGCAAACCAGGCCCAAAATTTCTGATTCTTGGCATGGCTGTTAATTCAAATGTGAAGAACACATTTGTGGAACCAAATTTGCAATTTGAGGAAATTAGAATTTGAAACTGAATTTGAAATTCAGATTAGAGGGTTTTTTCTTTTAATCCCAAACAAATATTGAAACTCTTCCAAATGAGCTGAAATTTGGAAGGGTGAATATCTGGACTATGAAGACCCAAGTTATGAATTTAGATCTCTATGTTTGGGAGTTTTGGGAAGTTTGAATCCTCCCTTTGAACTTTCGCCGTTATAATTAAAAATTTTAAATTCCCCTCATTTTTCCTAAGTGTCCATGAGCTGAATTTTCTTGCTACCACTTTTTGGGGATTTTACACAAGCATGAATCAATTTGGGTAATCGTTGACCGGTTAACCAAGTCGGCTCACTTCATCCCGGTGCATACACATTGCCATGCCAGCAAGTATGCGGAGTTGTACATTGCAAGAATTCTATGCTTGCATGGGGTACCCAAGACCATAATCTCAGACCGAGGGGCACTATTTGTATGTCATTTCTGGGAGCAGTTGCACGCTGCTTTGGGTACCAAACTGATTCGAAGCTCCGCCTATCACCCTCAGACAGATGGGCAAACTGAGAGGGTGAATCAAGTACTAGAAGACATGTTGAGCGCATGTGCCATCCACCACGGTAGAAACTGGGATGATCATCTACCGTTGGCGGAATTCTCATACAACAATGGCTATAAAGCGAGTATCAAGATGGCACCATATGATGCTCTCTACGGTTGCAAATGTCGCACCCCATTAAACTGGTGCGAATCCGGTGAAAGGGTCACGTTCGGGGTTGATGTGGTGAACGACGCCGAAGAGCGCGTTCGGATGATTCAAGCCAACTTGAAGGCTGCTCAATCCCGGCAGAAAAGCTACGCTGATAAGAGGTGTAGGCCGCTGCACTTCGACGTCGGGGAACACGTGTACCTCTGTATCTCCGATGAAAGGCATGCACCGGTTCGGCGTAAAGGGGAAACTCGCTCCCCGATTTATTGGACCCTATGCTATCACCGAGAAGTGTGGACCAGTGGCGTATAGACTGGAGCTACCTGCATCTCTCACTGGTGTTCATGATGTTTTCCATATTTCACAACTACGGAAATGTCTGAAGTATACGGCTGCTGTTCCCGCCGAAGACATTGGCTAGCTGCAACCGGATTTAACGTATGCTGGTGGCGATTATTGATGAGAAGGCTCGGATCACGCGTAACCAAAAACTGTAGTTCTACAAAATATTTTGGAGCAACCACACTGCTGAAGAAGCGACGTGGGAGAGTGAGGAGTTCCTTCGCTCAAACTACCCGGACTTCATGACGTCCCATCACGGGTGAGTTCCCATTACGTCGCTGTCTCTTCCTCTATAATCTCGGGGCGAGATTCTTTTGAGGGGTAGGGATGTAAAATCCCAAGAGTTGACTTTCTAAAATGTTGATCACCTTACCATACCACAGCTCATTTGGTGGATAGCTCATTAACATCTGAGAAGAGCAAGTAAACACAATCAAGAGGGTGATTAGAGGGGAAACCTATAACTCCAAAAAGTAGGAGTTCATACACATAAACATTAGAGGCTGAGATCACCCCTAGACCATAATTATTCTTGGGAAGGCTCAGGCCAAGTTTTATGCAAATCCAAACTCTTTTGAGCCACTTTTTGATACATTTGTAAAAAGGGCTAATTTGAATGCACATCCAAATTTCAGCCACTTTCATTACTTGAATTAAAAAGATGACCTCATATTCATACTCAGCACATTTTTCTGAGTTAGTCCACCAATTTTCATCCTCATTGGAGTTCATCTTGTCGGAAGCTAAATTTGCAATCATTCAAAACTGAATTTGATTCAAATTCTAAATTGAAGCAAGTTTAGCCAAACCAATTTCAAATTGAGGAACTCAAATTCAACTCATGACTTTGTGGCTAAGTCTACCATTTAAGTGTGAGTAGCTGCGATATTTGCAGTGAAAATTGGAAAAGAATTAGAGGGTAGAGCTGGGACCCAGTGGTCAGTGACTCAGCCTCCACTGAACCGACTCAACCTGAAGGAAACAACCGCGGGCGATCGTCGAGCGCTCGGGGGCAGCCAGCTCGCTCGGTTAGCACCACCTCTCGGTGAAAAACTTGGCTTAAAGTCCAGCACACGAGCTACTCTAGCCGTTCTCTTCATTCCTGAGTGAAACCAGCTCCCACCGCGCCGTATGGTTGCTTCCGCTTGCAAGTTCTTACCGCCGCTCTCTGATCACCGGCAATCAGCCGATCCCGGCTGCTTGACGCGCCGCCACCAGAGAAGAAAAGGTGCGCCCGCTTGTGAGGAAGCTGTAGGAGCAAACCATTTGCCGTTTCATGTGGTGTAGAGCGAGAATTCTGAGTTTTCCCCCACGGTGTACCTTAGGGTTAGCAATCGGTCGTCAGCGAAATTCGTTGCACAGAGGCAACCGCCGGTCGAGCTACAGCTCACACACTCTCTAGACATCCGTGCGCTTCTTCCCGAGCAAGAATCCGCAAGAACAACCACCCGAACCCTAGTTTCACCAATAAACAGTCCGGCAGAAGAGAGGGTCGCCGGTGAGGCCCGGTTTGCCGGCCGTTTAGGTCCCAATCGAGGTCATGCTGAGCTTCCCGAGGCTTCCCTGGACGTGGTAACGCAATTAGCGTGCGAAGGGGGTGGTGAGAAGGACGGGAACGCGTTGCCGAAGTTGCACAGGGGCATTAGCGCTTGCCGCCGGCAAGCTACGGCGGTTGGCCGGTGGCGGCATGGTGTCCAGCGTGTTCAGCGTCCAAAGTTACGTAGGGGCGGCTAGTTTCACCGTCGCCGGCGAGCTAGGTCGCCGGGAACGCCGACCTCGCCGGAGCTCCGGGGGCTCGGGGCGGCGGCATCGCGAGGTAGACGAAGGACGCAGGTCCCACGTGTCAGTCACTGCGCTAAATGCACGCATGCGGGGTTAGTTTAATTTAAACGGGCGGGCACCGCTGTCAGTCACTGTTTAACCACCGGAGGTGATTTTCTTTAGGAAAATAATTCAGAGATCAGCCCAAACTTTAGAAATTCATAACTTTGGGTAGAAGTGTCCAAATTCAGTGAACCAAATTTTGTTGGATTCACCTCTTCGAGTACTATGCAGCAAAATAAGTTTCATGCTTATGAAATGTGGCGGACCGGAATCCGCTCATCCAGGATCGCAGAGGGTGGTGCCGAGCGATGCGACACCCGACAGCACACGTCATAAGAACACAATATATTATATGGGAAAAACAGCTGAAACTGTACAAACAAGTACAAACTTCAGTTACAATTATTGTTCTATTACACAGCGGAAGACTATACTATACAACTCACGCCCGCCTATTTAGCAAAAGTCGGTTGCCCAGCCCTAGGGCAACCCACACTAGCTGCACGTCTCAGCTCAGCGCGGCGTGTACGGCTCCCACTCAGCCGTGGTCCCCGACGGAGGGTAACCCTCGCCGGTGGACTCGTACTCCGAGTCCGTGGGTGGCTCCTCACCTGAAAAACACTTAAGCAGCAACCGTGAGCACGAAGGCTCAGCAAGGCTTAACCGACTCACCTAAGCATGAAACTCTACATGAGGTGTACAATGGACATAGGATAGTAACATTTCAGCAAAACGACACGCCTATAAGTTCATCCTTAGTTCATCTTTTAGCAACAAGTTAACAGTTCATGAAAGCTGAAATTTAGTAAGCAGTATTTGGTGGCACACATGTAGCAATACAATTATATCAATCAGCATCATTGAATCAACATATTTCATCCATTAGTCTACGTTACGACGCAGTGAACAAGCAGTACTCGTCACCGCGAGGGACGGCGAATCGACTCGATATACACCTGCAGGGAAAACCCAAAGAGCACGTCACGTACGCCCACCCGTGGAGCTGCACAGCACGCTCACTCGATGTCGTACGGGACAACCTTTCACCCAACAGCCCAAACGTCGAACCGGTCGCACCGAAACGAGCAGGAGGTTCCCCACACGGAGCATCTCTTTATGCCCGTTGGCAGATTTCCACCTTGCTGCCCTCAACCTACACCTATAAATCGGTGTGCTATGCCTCGACGCCCGGAGGTTTAGGCTACATCGGTTTATCGGGGCCCATATATCCGATATGCCTTCGGTACGTTCAATACTTGTTCAGCAGGGCCGCACACGGATCGGTCCTCAATCGACACGGGCAGGGCTGCGCACACAAGACTCTCTCTTGCTGCGCCCTAGCCCCTGCTTAGTCTCATTTTCATTACTAAAGTGATCTCACATCACTCAACCGAACCCGTGTGTCCCAAGCCTATCTCGCGAGTAGATTCCAACTACTCGACTTGTACCGAAGTCCTATGACTCATTAAGCATAGCCTCTCTACTCGAGGTCCTTAACACTACCCTCACTCTTTTAGGAACCTTTGGTTATGCAAGTGGGGTTTCATTCATCCTATACCTAATGCACATACATACTTCATATGACACATGTAAACAAAGTAAAGCTTTTAAAAAGGGTTAATGCAAACCGGGGCTTGCCTTGTTGCTGCTGGTCAGGAGTTAGTTCTTCGTCCGGAAGGAGGAAGTCCAGCACTTCCGGAGTCTCTTCTTCAACGGCTACACGTTAATGAAATACTATACGTTAATTTAGATGCAAATGTGAGTTTTAGAGTAAAACTTCTACTATTGGTTCTAATAACCAGCCTCTAACACCTGGAACTTTGTTTAAGAATTTAAATATGAACTGGTGTTGGTGGTTTGGCTTGGACTTAGTCACATGGTTAAATGCTAAGTGGTTTTCCCCCTTTTCCATCTTAATCCTTAAGTGGGTAAACAGGACAGGGGTAATCTAGAGCTCCAATAGAGCTGAGAATTTTTGTGTGAGTTCCTTGTCACAAGAAAACTCTCTGGACCAAACATTAGCACTTTTCATGTAGTGGTTTGCTCAGAATAATTCTCTTGGCAAATCAGCAAGGAAGAATTAATTCTGAGGTAATACCCCTGTTCATGCTCAACTTAATGAACTACAATTTCTATTATAGCTCATAGAGTTTGCATGAATTTTCCTAGCATTTTTGGAGTCAAGGTTTGCCCAGAATTGAATTTCCAAGTTTTGGAAATTCTCTGAAAATGTTTCTGCATTCAAATGAACACAGCACCTTCCAATTTGAATTGCTCTGACCAAATCAACTCCAAATAGTCTGAAACTTTTACAGGGGTTTACTAATGTCCTAAAGAACATTCTGGCAAAATTTGGGGATTTTTGGATGAACCAAACTCCCTCAAAAATTCTTTTGCTCAAAAGTTTTAAAGAATTTTCCAGAATTAATTAATGGGTTTCATACAAATTGGGTTGTATATCTGGACAGAGCTAGGCAAGATGAATCCAACCCAATTTGAATCACTAAATTCGGAGTTTCCTAGCAAAAGTTATGGGGTTCTAAAGTTTGCACTAAAACTGGAAATTCCAAAAATGTTTAAATCCTGCGGGTGGGACCCACTCCTCGAGCCGGCCCACTCAGAAAGCGGCCACACCGCGGCCCACGGGGTTTTACCCGCGCTGCCGCACCGAATCCCGGCCGCAAACCCGATCCCCGCGCGAGATCAGAGGCTGACCGGTGGACCCGGCCCCCCCTTCGTCTACCTCGCGCTCTCCCGCAGTTCCCGCGGCGGCGCTTCGCCGGAGCGCTCGCCGCCGGGCGTTTCCCAGCCCGACCTTTGACAAAACTTGCCGCCTGTGCCTAACTCGACTCGGAGAACACGCTGGTGCCCTCACCGGAGCTCGGCAATGGCCGGAACTATGCCCGCGACGGCGACCGAGCCTCCCTCTGCTCCGGTGACGTCGTCCGGGCTACTCCGGGCCTTATTTCTCAAGCGGTTTGCTCCTACAGCTCCACCGTGGCATGGTGCGCACGAATATGAGCTCGGTTGGCCATGGAAATAGCCGGAACTGGGACCTCACCGTCGACCTAGGCCCGATATCGACTGTTGCTCGAAAAACTTGGATATCAGCGCAAAGGCTCGATGGTTTTCGATGGTTTTGGATCCGAGGTGGCCGTGGGGGCGTGTAGAACCTATGCTCAGCTGGGTTTACGCTGTGCAGGACCGATCGCCGCGAATTTCGGCATTTCTGCTCACTCGTTTTTGTCGAGCACCGAGGACTAGACGGGGAAATACTCCCCCTACAAAGCATGGAAGAGGGTAGGGTCTTCACCTTGAGCTCGAGCAGTCCCCGGCGCGTGTCTTTGCTGTTGAACTCCGGTCGCGAGGTCGCCTGGATCAACGGCGCGACGAGGAGCCGAGGGGAGCGGCGGTGTCGTTTTTCGTTTCGGGTAGGAACGGGCAAAGCGGAGGAGATGAGGCTGGCTCACGTGGGCTGGGGACTTAAACCGCGTCGGGCACGCGTGCGCTCGGTCGCCGAGCAGGAGGTGACGAGGCGAGGCGGTCGGACGCCGGTGCTGTCCGCAGCTGGCGCGAGGTGTTCGACCGACGTCGGGAGAAAACAGCCACGCTCGGTTTGGGAAACAGTCCTCCCACTGACTTGTGGGCCCCTCTCCCCCCTAATCTCTTTTTCCAAATTCTGCTGCAAATATCTCAGCTACTCTCCATTTAATGAGAGACTTAGCCTCCAAGTATTGGTTTGAATTTGAGTTCTCAAATTCAAACTTTGTTTGGTCAAGTTTGCTTCATATTCAAACTGAAATTTAAATTCAGTTTTGAATTCTTGCAAACTTAGCTCTTGACAAGATGAGCTCCAATGGAGATGAAACTTGGTGGGTTTACTCAGAAAAATGTGCTGAGTGTAGATATGGGGCTAACTTTTGAATTTGGGTAATGAAAGTTGCTGCAATTTGAATTTACATTCAAATTGGCCTCCTTTTGAAATAACCCAAAAGTGCCTCAAAAAGTGTTGAATTTGCATGAGCTTTGGACTGAACCTTCCCAAGACTTTTTAAATTCTAGGGGTGAGCTCAACTTCTCATGTTTATGTGTAGAAACCCTACATTATGAAAGTGAAGGCTTTCCCTTCTAATCACTCCTTTGATGGAGGCCACTTGCTCTTCACAATATTTCACAATCTACCCACAACAAGACTGTTGTGTTGTGAGGTGCATAAAAGTTTTTGCAAGTCCCTTTTCTTGGGCTTTTACATCCCTCCCCCCTTAAAAGAATCTCGTCCCGAGATTATAAAAGAAAAGATAGCGATGTAATAGGGACTTACCCGTGTTGAGAAGCCATGAACTCCGGGTAATTTGAGCGAAGGAACTCCTCGCTCTCCCACGTCGCTTCTTCGGCGGTGTGGTTGCTCCAGAGTATTTTGTAGAACCACAACGTTTTGCTGCGTGTGGTTCTGGCTTTCTCATCAAGAATTCCCACCGGATATTCATCATATGTTAAATCCGGTTTCAGCTCGCCGATGTCTTCGGTAGGAACAGCAGTTGTATGCTTCAAGCATTTTCGCAGTTGCGAAACATGGAAAATATCATGGACACCAGCCAGAGATGCCGGTAGCTCCAATCGATACGCTGCTGGTCCACACTTCTCGGTGATAGCGTAGGGTCCAATGAAACGGGGAGCGAGCTTCCCCTTCACACCGAATCGGTGCACGCCCTTCATTGGAGACACGCGGAGGTACACGTGTTCCCCAACGTCAAAGTGCAACGGCCTACGCCTCTTATCAGCGTAGCTCTTCTGTCGGGATTGAGCGGCCTTCAAATTGGCTTGAATTGTCCGAACGCGCTCTTCGGCGTCGTTCACCACATCAACTCCGAATGTGACCCTTTCACCGGACTCGCACCAATTTAATGGGGTGCGGCATTTACGACCGTAGAGAGCTTCGTAAGGTGCCATCTTGATACTCGCCTGATAACCGTTGTTGTACGAGAATTCCGCCAATGGTAGGTGATCATCCCAGTTCCTACCATGGTGGATGGCACATGCTCTCAACATGTCTTCCAGGACTTGATTCACCCTTTCTGTCTGACCATCGGTCTGAGGGTGATAGGCGGAGCTCCTGATCAACTTAGTACCCAATGCAGCGTGTAGCTGCTCCCAAAAGCGAGATACAAATAATGCACCTCGATCTGAGACAATGGTCTTGGGTACCCCGTATAGGCATAGAATCTTCGCTATGTATAGCTCCGCATATTTGCCGGCATTGTAACGTGTATTCACCGGAATGAAGTGAGCCGTCTTGGTTAACCGATCAACGATTACCCATATGGAATCATGCTTGTTGGCTGTTAGGGGTAATCCCACAATAAAATCCATGCTCACATCTTCCCATTTCCATGCCGGGATCTTCAGAGGTTGCAGCAGCCCTGATTTCTTCATATGATTAGCTTTCACTCGTCTACACGTATCGCACTCGGATACGTACTTAGCTACCTCCCGCTTCATCCGTGTCCACCAAAATTTCTTTTTCAAATCTTGGTACATTTTGTTGCTGCCCGGATGAATGGAGTATTTGGACAAGTGAGCTTCATCGAGGATCTTTTTCCTCAACTCCATATCCCGGGGTACGACTATGCGGTCATTGAACCACAGCGTCCCCTCATCATCTTTCCGGAAACATTTAATTTCTCCATTGTCAATTCGTCTCCGGAGATGTGCCATGCCTTTATCCGCTTTCTGAGCTGCAATGATGTCCTCCCTAATAGTAGGGACGAGGGCAAGGTTGTACAGCGATCCATAAGGAACCAAGTATAAACTTGGCTCTTCCTCCTCCACCGGTGTAATGGTGAGGTGATGGACATGTGATTTCCGACTCAGCGCGTCGGCAACCACATTCGCCTTGCCGGGGTGGTAATGGATCTCAATCTCATAATCTTTGATCAGTTCTAACCACCTCCTCTGCCTCATGTTCAGCTCCTTCTGGGTGAAAATGTATTTCAAGCTCTTGTGGTCGGTGTAGAGATGCACCAAGTTCCCCAGGAGATAGTGCCTCCACATTTTCAGCGCCAACACCACGGCAGCAAGTTCAAGATCGTGAGTCGGGTAGTGCTGCTCATGGTTCCGAAGTTGGCGTGAGCCATAAGCGACCACACGTCCTTCCTGCATCAACACGCAGCCGAGCCCAATACCGGACGCGTCACAATACACGTCGAAGGGCTTTGTTGTATCCGGCTGAGCTAATACCGGGGCTGTTGTGAGATGCTTCACCAATGTTCGGAACGCTCCTTCACACGCCGTGTTCCAAACATATTTTGTCCCTTTCTTCATCAACTCTGTCATCGGCTTAGCGAGCTTGGAGAAACTTGGAATGAATCTCCGGTAGTATCCCGCTAACCCGAGGAAGCTTCTGACTTCATGAACGGAAGTGGGAGCTTTCCATTTCAACACTTGCTCGATTTTACTTGGGTCAACCGCAATGCCTTCAGCTGAGATGATATGTCCCAAGAATGGCACTTGGCTGATCCAAAATTCGCATTTGCTGAACTTGGCGTAGAGCTTGTGGTCTCGCAATCGTTGAAGAACGATCCGTAAGTGTTCGGCATGCTCGGCTTCTGTCTTGGAGTAAACCAAGATATCGTCGATGAACACTACCACGAACTTGTCCAGCTCCGGCATGAACACCGAGTTCATGAGATACATGAAATGGGCTGGAGCATTTGTGAGACCAAAAGACATGACGAGATATTCGTATAAGCCGTATCTCGTCGAGAATGCCGTCTTCGGGATATCCTCCGCCCGGATCTTGATCTGGTGATATCCAGAGCGAAGGTCCATCTTCGAGAACACACTTGCCCCCACAAGTTGATCAAACAAGATGTCAATACGGGGCAGTGGGTACTTATTCTTGATGGTGACGGCGTTGAGCGGCCGGTAATCCACACACAGCCTCAGGGTCTCATCCTTTTTCTTCACGAATAGCGCCGAGCATCCCCAAGGCGATGAACTCGGCCTAATGAAACCCTTGCTCAACAGATCATTGAGCTGTTCTTTCAGTTCAGCCAGCTCATTCGGAGCCATCTTGTATGGTCTCCGTGAGATGGGCGTAGTCCCGGGTGCAAGTTCAACCTTGAACTCGACATCCCGCTCAGGTGGCATGCCCGGAAGATCATCCGGGAACACATCAGGATACCCCCGGACTACGGGGATGTCTTCTAACTTGAGAACTTCAGCATTATTAATTGCTAAAATTTCCCGGACTGGCGTGTCTAACACCATGGAATGCGGATGGTGGAATGGAGAATTTAAGTGAACCGTCCGTGTCCGAGTCTCTAGGACAGCGCCATGGTATTGCAGCCATGACATCCCTAAGATTGCATCAATCTTTTGTCCCATAAGGATTATCAAGGTGGTGGGATATAGCTTCCCACCTAAGCACAGAGGTGCCTTTGGAATCATCATATTAGCTGAAATCTTCCCTCCCGGTGAGCATATCATATAAGTGCAGTCGGTTGGGAAGACTTGCAATTGATGTTTAGCCACATAGGATGCACTTATAAAGCTGTGGGTTGCACCCGAATCAAATAATATGACTATGGCTTGATGGTTGAGAGTAAACGTACCCGCCAGCACGTTGTCTCCCTCTGGGGCGTCCTCATTGTCGAGGTTGCGGACGCCTCCAGTCCGCTGACCAACCTTCTTCACCGGAGGTCGGCCTCGAGCACCGCCCTGGAACTGGGTTTGCCCGCTGCTCTGCTGCCCCTGGGGACAGTCCTTCGCAAAGTGGCCCGCCTGGCCACACGTGAAGCAGGTGAAACGGGGCGGTCCCCCGCTGATCGGTGGACGGAAACCTGGGGCGCGTTGTGGCGGTGGAAACGCCCGGGGTACCGTCTGCTGCTGCTGCTGTCTTGGTGGTGGCACCGGCGGACGGAACGGAGGTGCCTGAAAGGGACGTCCCCCGAACCGTTGCGGTCGCGCCGGTGGTTGCCACTGCTGCCCGGATGGTGTCCGATATACCATACGGTACTTCTGGGGAGCGCCACTCCCACCGCTGCTAGGTGGAGCGCTACGCTTCCTCTGCTCAGCTGTTAACTCCCGCTGAGCGTCCTCTTGCATGATGGCGGCATTGACTAGATCGTTGAATGTGCCGCGGTTCCATTGTACGAGGTGGGTCTTCATTTCGGGATGTAACCCCCGATAGAAGTGCTCCCTCTTCTTCTCCTCCGTGGAGATGTAGTCTGACGCATACTGCGCCAGATGGTTGAAGGCACGGGAGTAGTCGTGGGCACTCCTCCCGCCCTGCTTCAGTTCCAAAAATTCTTGGAACATTCTATTCATTATTCCGGGAGGAATGTGATAGGCGCGGAACGCCTCCCGGAACTCTTGCCATTCCACGGCATGGCCAGCCGGACGTGAGGCGACATAATTCGCCCACCACGCACCAGCGGCACCGTGGAGCTGCTGTGCTGCGAACAGCGTCTTCTGCCGCTCCGTACACTGGAGCAGCCCGAACTTGGACTCGATAGTCCGCAGCCAGTTGTCCGCCTCCAGTGGTTCTTCAGCTTCGGTGAACACTGGAGGGTGCGTACTCATGAAATCCGAGTACGACACTTCGCGGGGCTCACGAGGCCCTCGCTCTTGACGTCCTCCCGCCTGGGACGTATTCTGCACGATCGTGCGGAGCAGGTCGGTCTGCTCCTCACGACCTCCCACCAATGCCGCTATCACATCCGCTAGAGTAAGCGGAGGCGGCGGTGGTGGCTGCTGCTGCGGGGTGCTGTCGTAGGCCGGTGGCTGGGAGTCATCACCTCCACCTTGGCTAGAGCCACCAACCTCGTGCGTGGTCCTAGTACGAACCATCTGCAACCATACGACATTAACCATCAGTCCCGCAACATTTTGCATGCAGTCCAATAGAACTGGGCGGAAAAACATTATGACAACAAAACATGCGAAATATCTCGTAAGCAGATAATGTAATAACTTTGCACAAGCTACACCATTACCAGACCAAACACAAGTTAGTTTAATCCAACTTGATGAACCCCTTCTTTGGAAGCTCACCATAACTGGGTTTGGTCTCTACGAGACATTATTATCGCCCTTAGGGTACAACACCCTCTCCAATGAGTTCAACTGTCATTCTTCCGTCAGAATGACCAGTTTCTACCTATTCCAAGTTTTGATCCGGTTATGGGCATTTTCATGACTCAAGTTGAATACCAAAGTTAAAGTTAACTTTAGTATCTTTCCAACGAGTACTCATTTGCCCCCAGATCAGCTTTGATTAAAAAGTTATACTAATTCAAAGTTAGCAGAATTTCTGGAAGAATTTTAACAGCACCTCCCTTGGAAGTGGCTGTTTCCAATCCTGATTTCCACTAAATTCTGTGCTGAAACTTCAGAAACTTTGAATTGCAAAGATGTCAAACATCTTCTACTCTTTCTAAGGATGGATTATATGACAATTTTAGATTTTTCTACTGGGAGTTATATTTGAAAAACAGATCAGTTCAGAGGATGTTTTACTCTGCCCTGATTCTGAATAGTTTACATTCCTCTGGGATTTTAGCCATCTTAAGGCGAGTTTCAGCTCTGGAAGTCTACAACAAAGTTGTAGAGTACTTGAATACCTTCCCAGAACTATATAGCACACCTCCCTGGGCTAAAAGACCTGTGAGTTATGCCCTGTTGAAGATCAGCAAACTTGCTGTCCCAAAACCGAGCACTCTGTTTTTCAGTCTTTTTGGAACTACACTCATCCCTATCTCATTCTTATACCCAACCAGGGTCCTAACTGTTGAACCTATAGATTTTTAATTCTTCGTTATCATTATACTCATGCATATGCCTACAATATCTCGGTACTACGTTCCTCACAAAAGAAAATCCTAACCGGATCATACCGGTATATACGTCTCAAGTGTGGCACTAAACGGTCTATCGCACACGTTTTCTACACGGATACATACGTGGTTAGTACCTGCAGAAAACCACACAATAATGGTGCACTCAATGGTTATTCATTTCAGGCAGTTCCATATTTGAAAGTAAATACACACGCCCGTATCATTTCCATACGGCCGTCCTTGAGCTAAGTCACGTCTCAAGGCACGTGATCGTGTTTCAACACCACACGACGGGGAACCCGAGTATGTAATGAACGGGTCGTCACGGTTGGGAATGTCATCAACCCAACAGATACCACCTACTGCCCTGCAGGGCACGCCGATGGCAAGCGCTGCGTATGTCCTCCTGGGCTATTTCCAGACGAACACACTCTCGCGTTACTGACCACGCGATGGGGTCTCCACTTACTTACCTAATGCACGCTAGGGATCAGCGTTTCATATGAACTCAGGGACATGAAGAGTCCAAGAGGTTCATATTGACATCTCACACCAAGCTGTGAGATCAATCCCTGAACCACGTTCCTCGTCAGGAAGAGCTAACCGAAATTGAACCGCTTTCGGTGGCGTTCCTTACCATACTTACCAGAGCGTAGGTGCGTCGTTACATAATTTGAAATTCAGAATTATAACACATAAGTTAGTCTTTGCCACTTTAAGTAACTATGCTAATATAGTCCTTACTTGGGCAACTACCGAATCCTCACCGTATACCTAAGTTTTTCCCATAATGCAGTCCTTTAGTACTGTGCTATCCCCACTGCAGCTCTGATACCAGGCTGTGGCGGACCGGAATCCGCTCATCCAGGATCGCAGAGGGTGGTGCCGCGCGATGCGACACCCGACAGCACACGTCATAAGAACACAATATATTATATGGGAAAAACAGCTGAAACTGTACAAACAAGTACAAACTTCAGTTACAATTATTGTTCTATTACACAGCGGAAGACTACACTATACAACTCACGCCCGCCTATTTAGCAAAAGTCGGTTGCCCAGCCCTAGGGCAACCCACACTAGCTGCACGTCTCAGCTCAGCGCGGCGTGTACGGCTCCCACTCAGCCGTGGTCCCCGACGGAGGGTAACCCTCGCCGGTGGACTCGTACTCCGAGTCCGTGGGTGGCTCCTCACCTGAAAAACACTTAAGCAGCAACCGTGAGCACGAAGGCTCAGCAAGGCTTAACCGACTCACCTAAGCATGAAACTCTACATGAGGTGTACAATGGACATAGGATAGTAACATTTCAGCAAAACGACACGCCTATAAATTCATCCTTAGTTCATCTTTTAGCAACAAGTTAACAGTTCATGAAAGCTGAAATTTAGTAAGCAGTATTTGGTGGCACACATGTAGCAATACAATTATATCAATCAGCATCATTGAATCAACATATTTCATCCATTAGTCTACGTTACGACGCAGTGAACAAGCAGTACTCGTCACCGCGAGGGACGGCGAATCGACTCGATATACACCTGCAGGGAAAACCCAAAGAGCACGTCACGTACGCCCACCCGTGGAGCTGCACAGCACGCTCACTCGATGTCGTACGGGACAACCTTTCACCCAACAGCCCAAACGTCGAACCGGTCGCACCGAAACGAGCAGGAGGTTCCCCACACGGAGCATCTCTCTATGCCCGTTGGCAGATTTCCACCTTGCTGCCCTCAACCTACACCTATAAATCGGTGTGCTATGCCTCGACGCCCGGAGGTTTAGGCTACATCGGTTTATCGGGGCCCATATATCCGATATGCCTTCGGTACGTTCAATACTTGTTCAGCAGGGCCGCACACGGATCGGTCCTCAATCGACACGGGCAGGGCTGCGCACACAAGACTCTCTCTTGCTGCGCCCTAGCCCCTGCTTAGTCTCATTTTCATTACTAAAGTGATCTCACATCACTCAACCGAACCCGTGTGTCCCAAGCCTATCTCGCGAGTAGATTCCAACTACTCGACTTGTACCGAAGTCCTATGACTCATTAAGCATAGCCTGTCTACTCGAGGTCCTTAACACTACCCTCACTCTTTTAGGAACCTTTGGTTATGCAAGTGGGGTTTCATTCATCCTATACCTAATGCACATACATACTTCATATGACACATGTAAACAAAGTAAAGCTTTTAAAAAGGGTTAATGCAAACCGGGGCTTGCCTTGTTGCTGCTGGTCAGGAGTTAGTTCTTCGTCGGGAAGGAGGAAGTCCAGCACTTCCGGAGTCTCTTCTTCAACGGCTACACGTTAATGAAATACTATACGTTAATTTAGATGCAAATGTGAGTTTTAGAGTAAAACTTCTACTATTGGTTCTAATAACCAGCCTCTAACACCTGGAACTTTGTTTAAGAATTTAAATATGAACTGGTGTTGGTGGTTTGGCTTGGACTTAGTCACATGGTTAAATGCTAAGTGGTTTTCCCCCTTTTCCATCTTAATCCTTAAGTGGGTAAACAGGACAGGGGTAATCTAGAGCTCCAATAGAGCTGAGAATTTTTGTGTGAGTTCCTTGTCACAAGAAAACTCTCTGGACCAAACATTAGCACTTTTCATGGAGTGGTTTGCTCAGAATAATTCTCTTGGCAAATCAGCAAGGAAGAATTAATTCTGAGGTAATACCCCTGTTCATGCTCAACTTAATGAACTACAATTTCTATTATAGCTCATAGAGTTTGCATGAATTTTCCTAGCATTTTTGGAGTCAAGGTTTGCCCAGAATTGAATTTCCAAGTTTTGGAAATTCTCTGAAAATGTTTCTGCATTCAAATGAACACAGCACCTTCCAATTTGAATTGCTCTGACCAAATCAACTCCAAATAGTCTGAAACTTTTACAGGGGTTTACTAATGTCCTAAAGAACATTCTGGCAAAATTTGGGGATTTTTGGATGAACCAAACTCCCTCAAAAATTCTTTTGCTCAAAAGTTTTAAAGAATTTTCCAGAATTAATTAATGGGTTTCATACAAATTGGGTTGTATATCTTGCCAGAGCTAGGCAAGATGAATCCAACCCAATTTGAATCACTAAATTCGGAGCTTCCTAGCAAAAGTTATGGGGTTCTAAAGTTTGCACTAAAACTGGAAATTCCAAAAATGTTTAAATCCTGCGGGTGGGACCCACTCCTCGAGCCGGCCCACTCAGAAAGCGGCCACACCGCGGCCCACGGGGTTTTACCCGTGCTGCCGCACCGAATCCCGGCCGCAAACCCGATCCCCGCGCGAGATCAGAGGCTGACCGGTGGACCCGGCCCCCCCTTCGTCTACCTCGCGCTCTCCCGCAGTTCCCGCGGCGGCGCTTCGCCGGAGCGCTCGCCGCCGGGCGTTTCCCCGCCCGACCTTTGACAAAACTTGCCACCTGTGCCTAACTCGACTCGGAGAACACGCTGGTGCCCTCACCGGAGCTCGGCAATGGCCGGAACTATGCCCGCGACGGCGACCGAGCCTCCCTCTGCTCCGGTGACGTCGTCCGGGCTACTCCGGGCCTTATTTCTCAAGCGGTTTGCTCCTACAGCTCCACCGTGGCATGGTGCGCACGAATATGAGCTCGGTTGGCCATGGAAATAGCCGGAACTGGGACCTCACCGTCGACCTAGGCCCGATATCGACTGTTGCTCGAAAAACTTGGATATCAGCGCAAAGGCTCGATGGTTTTCGATGGTTTTGGATCCGAGGTGGCCGTGGGGGCGTGTAGAAACTATGCTCAGCTGGGTTTACGCTGTGCAGGACCGATCGCCGCGAATTTCGGCATTTCTGCTCACTCGTTTTTGTCGAGCACCGAGGACTAGACGGGGAAATACTCCCCCTACAAAGCATGGAAGAGGGTAGGGTCTTCACCTTGAGCTCGAGCAGTCCCCGGCGCGTGTCTTTGCTGTTGAACTCCGGTCGCGAGGTCGCCTGGATCAACGGCGCGACGAGGAGCCGAGGGGAGCGGCGGTGTCGTTTTTCGTTTAGGGTAGGAACGGGCAAAGCGGAGGAGATGAGGCTGGCTCACGTGGGCTGGGGACTTAAACCGCGTCGGGCACGCGTGCGCTCGGTCGCCGAGCAGGAGGTGACGAGGCGAGGCGGTCGGACGCCGGTGCTGTCCGCAGCTGGCGCGAGGTGTTCGACCAACGTCGGGAGAAAACAGCCATGCTCGGTTTGAGAAACAGTCCTCCCACTGACTTGTGGGCCCCCTCTCCCCCCTAATCTCTTTTTCCAAATTCTGCTGCAAATATCTCAGCTACTCTCCATTTAATGAGAGACTTAGCCTCCAAGTATTGGTTTGAATTTGAGTTCTCAAATTCAAACTTTGTTTGGTCAAGTTTGCTTCATATTCAAACTGAAATTCAAATTCAGTTTTGAATTCTTGCAAACTTAGCTCTTGACAAGATGAGCTCCAATGGAGAAGAAACTTGGTGGGTTTACTCAGAAAAATGTGCTGAGTGTAGATATGGGGCTAACTTTTGAATTTGGGTAATGAAAGTTGCTGCAATTTGAATTTACATTCAAATTGGCCTCCTTTTGAAATAACCCAAAAGTGCCTCAAAAAGTGTTGAATTTGCATGAGCTTTGGACTGAACCTTCCCAAGACTTTTTAAATTCTAGGGGTGAGCTCAACTTCTCATGTTCATGTGTAGAAACCCTACATTATGAAAGTGAAGGCTTTCCCTTCTAATCACTCCTTTGATGGAGGCCACTTGCTCTTCACAATATTTCACAATCTACCCACAACAAGACTGTTGTGTTGTGAGGTGCATAAAAGTTTTTGCAAGTCCCTTTTCTTGGGCTTTTACATGAAACTTATTCTTTTCCCGAATTAATTCCCTAAATTTAAACTGTTGGGAATTTTATCTTGAGAATTCTTTTATGGAAAATTCTGAAATTTGGCTAGGATGTTCATTTGAAAATCCTTGATTCACAGGAAATTTCAGATCCATCCAAGTTAAGTTAGTCCCCCTAATGGTGTGATTAAGTGAACTGCCCTGAGAAAATGGAAAAATATACAGAAACATTTTTCAGATTTTCTCAAATCTTGTATAGGGCATAATTTCATCTAGGATTCTTCAAATGACATGAAACCAACTCCATTAGAACCGTCTCAAACTCTAGTTTCCAGAAAGTAATAGTTTGAGCCATGAAAATTCCTGGAAATCTTTAGAGGCTCTAGTAATGACCAAATAAACTTTTATTTCTAGGGAGCTCAAATGAACTTTGTTTCAAATGAAAATTGGTCAAGTCTCTGGCGAGGATCCTACCAAGCCACCATAAAAATTTCAGAGCCAAAGGGGAGGGCTAGCTAGAGTTATGGTATTTACATATGCAGTTCCAAACATTGCATTTAAATTGACATATCGTTAATTTGCTTACGTGTAGTCGCTGAAGGCGAGGAGACCCCGGAAGTGTTGGACTTCCTACTTCCGGACGAGACCCTAACCACTAACCAGCAACAACAAGACAAGCCCCGGTTAGCATTAATAAATTTTTACAAAGTTTTGCTTTATGTATACTTAGTATGAGTTATGTATGTGCATTAGGTGTAGGATGGATGAAACCCCAAGTGCATAACCAGATTATTCCTACAAGAGTGAGGGTATTGCCTAAGTCCTCGAGTAATCAAGCTGTGCTTAATGTTCATAGAACTTCGGTATAAGTCGAGTAGTTGGAATCTACTCGCGAGTATAGGTGTCGGGACACACGGGATTGGTTCAATGATGTGACATCACTTTAGTAAGAAAATGAGACTAGGCCAGGGCTAGGGCGCAGCAAGAGGAAGTCTTGTGGGCACAGTCCTGTCCATGTCGATTGAGGACCGATCCATGTGTGGCTCCGCTGAACAAGTTCTGAACGTACAGATAGCATATCGGATATATGGACCCCAATAAATAGATGTAACCTAAACCTCCGGACATCGAGGCATAGCACACCGATTTATAGGTGTTCGTTGTGTAAGTACATCTATGCACCCCTGTGGGTTTTGGATGATTGATGATGACAAATTAAGAGACTAATGAGCTGAGATGATCATAAGCACAGGACATTTCCAAGGCGGACACCTAAACTCTCGAAAAGGAAAAAGATGAAGAACGGCGTCGAAGACTCGAAGAGTAGAAATTAGGGTTTCACTTGAGTCTTTAGTAGGCTAGCCGTGTAAAAGAAAGAGTGTGTGTGTCAAGTGCATTGAGATCATAGAAGAGAGCTCAAAGCGTTAGAAGTGTCAAATCCTTTGTGGAGAGAGGTAAAGTTAGGCAGGCCGGACTTGTCCGGGGAAGAGGCCGGACTAGTCCGGAAGTCCTACGGCTTAGTCCGTTTTGGGGCGGACTGAGAGTTCCTAACTGAGATCGGACCTGTCCGTTTTGGGACGGACTAGTCCGTTTCTCTGTTGGTGAGAGTGTTTTTGGGGCTAATTCCTTGTAGACCGGACTTATCCGCCTCTGTGGCCGGACTAGTCCAGGCTAGCCAAACTTGTCCGTTTTCACACGGATTAAGAGTTCCTGTGTGAGTTCGGGCTAGTCCACTCTAAGGCGGACTAGTTAGTATGGGTGTTAGATGAGAGCTCCCATGGCTAAGTCTTGGTAGACCCGAGTCCTCCAGTCTTGTCCGTTCTCACCCGGACAAATAGTTCATGTGTGAGATCGGACTAGTCCAGTGTGAGGTGGACTAGTCCGGATTTTCGGTAGGTGGCAACGGTTGGCTTCGGGACTTCTATAAAAGGAGATGCCTCGACTTCATTTAGAGAAACCTGGAACCCTAGCGCCACCACAGCGATCCTAGATCCCCCCCCTAAGCCTTCTCTCCTGCCTACTCACCCTCTAGAACAAATTCTTCAGTGGACTTGGGTGTGTGAGGAGAGGAGAAGGAAGAACTTCGCGTTTAAGGCTCTCGGAGTGATCTCGTGTACTTGGTGTGACGTGTGTCTTGTAAGATTGGTGGAGTTTTGTGGACGTGATCAAGTGGGAGTCTCAGATTGTGAGCAGCCCCAACACTTTGTAAGTTCACCCTTGAGATAGTGAAGAACCGGGTTGGCCTTAGTGGCGACTTGGTGAGGGAAGGGTTGTTAAACCTGGTCCTGTGTGGACTCCTCAACGGGGACGTATATTCCTGAGTGGAATCGAACCTCG
This sequence comes from Neostapfia colusana, assembly GCA_030760725.1. Taxonomy (NCBI): domain Eukaryota; kingdom Viridiplantae; phylum Streptophyta; class Magnoliopsida; order Poales; family Poaceae; genus Neostapfia; species Neostapfia colusana. The sequence continues at coordinate 19,642,262 of JASWHV010000012.1, read as the reverse complement.
GGCAAAAATCTTCGTGTCATTTTGCACTTACATTTCATTGATCATTAGAATTTCTTAGGGTTCGTTCGATCATTTCGCTCTTATAATATTTCAGGTTACAATCTTGCAATCCACCTCAATACTTTGTCATATTTGTTATATTAGATTGCTAGATAGTTTATCTGCATTTGTTAAACTAAAATATGAAGAAAACCCATAAAAATCAAGTTTAGGCTTTTCAGCAGTCTGACCAGACTAGTCCGCCCCTGAGCCAGACTAGTCCGCCCTTTAAGGCTTTTCCAGCAGTTTGATCAGACTAGTCCGCCCCCGAGCCAGACTAGTCCGGCCCCTATGTTCTAATCTTGTTTAATTAAGTCATTTCAGGAATTTTAGCCTATTCACCCCCCTCTAGGCAATTCAATTGGTATCAGAATAGGTGTCTCCATCAAGAGTCTAACCACTCGGAGAGAAGATGGCCGGAGTGGAGGGATACAGATTTCGTCGACGTCACAAGGTGACAACACATATGACAAGAAAAAGAACACAGATGTGCTGTAAGACCACTCGAGTGACGATGAAGAAGTTCGCCAGCTCAAGGCACGACTTCGCGAGAAGCTAGGTCACTCAAGTAAAGAGAAGAAGAAGCCAAAGGATCAAGAAAGGAGTGGTCAACCGGACTACTCCCAATATCCTTTCAACTATGAACGATTAACTTCCAACAATCACTACTTATCTATTCCTCTTGGCAAACCTCCTCAATTCGATGGAAATGATTACTCAATGTGGAAGCATAATATGAAGATGCATCTAGTATCCTTAAACCCTAGCTTGTGGCAAATTGTCTTAACAGGTGTCCATCTTCCAAGAAATGAAGAAGACATTACCCCGGAGCAAGCCATTCTACTTCATCGCAATGCTCAAGCAGTTGGGGTGATCACCTCATCCTTGACTCAAGAAGAGTTCAACCGAGTCGATAGATTGGAGGTGGCCAAAGACATATGGGACACACTCAAGACAGCGCATGAAGGAAACCGAGTCATTAGGGAAGCCAAGATCGAGATGATTGAAGGAGAGCTTGGGAGGTTCACCATCATGGATGGTGAGTCCCCTCAAGACATGTACAACCGTCTCAAGGTCCTCGTCAACAAGATCCGATCTTATGGATGCACCCGGTGGACGGATCATGAGGTGTTGAAGAGGATGCTTCGGTCATTCATGCCTTGAAACATTGCTCTTTGCTCCTTGATATGTGAGAGCCCAGGATATGCTCAAATGACCCCGGAGGAAGTGCTTGGAAGAATCATCAACAACGAGATGATGGAGAAGGAAGCCATGTTCTACAGCAACCTCCAAAGGCCCACCTCCTCAAAGAAGAAAGATCGTGCTTTCAAAGCAACATCCTCATTACAATACTTCGAAGCAAGTGATGATGAGGGCCTCGACACCGATGAAGAAGAGGCGCTCTTCATCAACAAGTTCAAGAGGATGATGAGAAGAAGGAAGGGGGGCAACCATTATGAGAACAAGAACAAGGAAAGGTCCAAGCCCAAGATGAAAAGAGCATGCTACAACTGTGATGAATATGGACACTTCATTGTGGATTGTCCATATGAAGAGAGTAAGAAGAAGAAAGATGGCAAGTCTCAAGAGAAGAAATTCTTCAAGAAGAAGAAGCCATCAGGACATGCTCACCTTGGGAAGGAATGGGACTCAAACAAATACTCATCCTCCGAGGATGAAGAGAAAGTGGAAACACTTGCCATTGGAAGGAGCAAGCTCTTCCCAAACATTGAAGACTTCAAGTCTACATGTCTCATGGCTAAGGAGGGAAGAAGAAAGGTTAAATCTAAATCATCCTCCTCTACCTCTTCACTTGATAGCTTTGATAGTAGTAGTGATAATGGATCCATGCTTAAGGATCTAAGTATGAGCACCTTTAAAAAGATGAGATTGTTGTCGGAAGAAATCTTTGAGAAGGATGAACTCATCAACCGTCAAGAAGGCATGCTCATCCTTGAAAAGGAGAGATGTCATGAGCTTGAAGAGCTTCTTTAGGTTGAAAGAGAAAGAAGCAAGGCACTTGAGCGTGAACTCGCTTTGAGCAAGGAAACTTGCTCAAATCTTGAAGACACAACTATTGTGCTCAAGGATGAAATTGTTAACTTGACAAAAGTCAAAAACATCCTTGAAACACAAGTTGAATCTCTCAAGATCAATGCACCTTCTTCCTCTATGATTTCACCCTCCTCAAAGAAATCTCCCGAAGCAACTCAAACTTGCAAGTGCTCAAACTTAATCCTAAAACTCGAAGATGAACTTAAGTTGGCACAAAACAAGCAGTCACTGAAAGGTGGTATCTTTGACAAGGAAAAAGTGGCATATGCACGAAGTGCATATACCAATGTAGGACCTCCACATGTCAAAGATGGTCTTGGCTATTCTCGGGAGTGGAGGCAACATGCTAAAACTCCCAAGAAGGGAAAAGATTTGATTGTATTTGTCAAGGAAGGTTCATCCAACAAAGAAAATGTAAAGAACATTGCAAACTCATCTAACATTCCTAAAAATAAATCTCATCCTTTGTTCCATTATTTTGATGCCTCATATGTTTTATTGAGAAACAAATTTGGAAAGATCTATGCTAGGTATGTTGGGCCACTCCGCAAGAGTCCAAAACCTTGTGTGTGGGTGCCCCTGCCTCTTGACTAACATGAAAGGACCCAACTCCGCTTGGGTACCAAAAGGTAAGGCATAACTCTATTTTGTAGGCATACTCCTCCGGTGGATCAAAATGGGTGCTCGACAGTGGATGCACAAGCTATATGACCGAAGGGAGAAAGATGTTTGTGGAATATGAGGAAAACGAAGATCCAAGTGAAGGAATATACTTTGGAGACAATAGCCAAGGGAAAATCCTTGGCACCAGTAAAATTGCTATCTCTCCCCATCATACTCTTTCAAATGTTTTGCATGTCGACTCACTTGATTATAACCTTCTATCCATATCCCACTTATGTGATAAAGGTTATAATTGTATGTTCACTAACGAGGGTGTGACTGTCTTGAGAAGAAGCAATGACTCAATCGCCTTTAAGGGCGTACTCAAGGGAAAGCTTTACCTTGTGGATTTCACCAGGGATAAAGCTCAACTTGACATGTGCTTAATGGCGAAGACCAACACGGTATGGCTGTGGCATAGAAGGCTAGCCCATGTTGGGATGAGGAACTTGCAAAAACTTCTCAAGGGAGAACACATTCGAGGCTTGAACAATGTTTTTTTTGATAAGGATAGGCCATGTAGTGCTTGTCAAGCCGGAAAGCAAGTTGGAGCTCAACATCCATCCAAAAATGTCATGACGACCATAAGACCCTTGGAGCTACTTCACATGGACCTCTTTGGCCCAATTGCCTACATAAGCATCGGCGGTAACAAATATGGTCTTTTTGTTGTAGATGATTATTCTCGTTTCACTTGGGTGTTCTTTTTGCATGACAAAGGAGAAACTCAAGGTGTGCTCAAGAAATTCTTGAGAAGAGCTCAAAACGAGTTCTCCTTAAGAATTAAGAACATAAGGAGTGATAACGCACTGAGTTTAAGAACACTCAATTGGAAGAATACTTTGATGAAGAAGGCATCAAGCATGAGTTTTCAGCCCCCTACTCCCCTCAACAAAATGGGGTTGCTGAGAGGAAGAATAGAACTCTCATTGAGATGGCAAGAACCATGCTTGATGAGTACAAGACGTCGGACCGGTTTTGGGCGGAAGCGGTTAACACCGCTTGCCATGCCATAAACTGGTTGTATCTTCATCGACTTTTGAAGAAGACGTCTTATGAACTTCTAACCGGTAACAAACCAAACATCTCTTATTTTCGTGTCTTTGGGAGCAAGTGTTATATTCTCAACAAGAAGCCTAGGACTTCGAAGTTTGCCTCAAAGTCCGATGAAGGTTTCTTGCTTGTTTATGACTCAAACACCTACGCCTATCGTGTTTTCAACAAAACTTCCAGAACTGTTGAAATAGCGAGAGACGTAGTGTTTGATGAGACTAATGGCTCCCAAGTGGAGCAAGTTGATCAAAGTGTGCTAGATAAAGAAGAGGCTCCACAAGAAGTACTTAAAAGGATGGCACATGGAGAAATTTTTCGTCAAGAACATCCTCAAGACTCAAATGATCATCCAACAAATGAAAATATGTCTCCCTCCCATGATCAAGCTCATGATGAGCAAGGCCAACCTCAACAAGATCAAAATGATCAAAGTCAAGATAGAGGATTGGATCAAGGGGGAGACGAAGAAAAGAGTGACAATGAAGATGAAGATCAAAGAGTTCAACCACCTCATCCAAGAGTGCACCAAAGTGTTCAACGGGATCATACCGTCGACAACATACTAGGAGATATCTCCAAAGGGCTGACCACTCGCTCTCGAATGGCTAATTTTTGTGAACATTACTATTTTTTTCTTCTTTGGAGCCCCGCAAGGTCCGGATTGGGTGATGGACATGCAAGAGGAACTCAATAATTTTGAAAGAAATCAAATGTGGGATCTTGTGAAGCGACCCAACGCAAATGTTGTGGGAACCAAGAAGGTATTCCGCAACAAGCAAGACGAGTATGGGGTTGTAACAAGAAAAAAGGCAAGACTTGTTGCAAAGGGGTATGCACAAGTAGAAGGTTTGGATTATGATGAAACTTTTGCTCCCGTAGCTAGGCTTGAATCAATTCGTATCTTGCTTGCTTTTGCAACTCACCATGATTTCAAGCTATACCAAATGGATGTGAAAAGCGCTTTCCTCAACAGTCCAATCAAGGAGGAAGTGTACATGGAGCAACCACCCGGATTTGAGGACGATAAGTATCCTAGCCATGTCTTTAAACTTCGGAAAGCCCTCTATGGCCTCAAATAAGCTCCTAGAGCTTGGTATGAGTGTCTTATAGATTTTCTTATTAAAAATGGTTCTAGGATAGGAAAAAGCCGACTATACACTCTTCACTAAGCATTTTAATGATGATTTATTCGTGTGCCAAATATATGTCGATGACATTATATTTGGTTCTACTAACAAAGCTTTTTGTGATGAATTTTCAAAGATAATGACTGAAAGGTTCGAGATGTCAATGATGGGGGAATTGAAGTTCTTGCAATGATTCCAAGTCAAACAACTCAAGGAAGGAACATTCATAAGTCAAACCAAGTATACTCAAGACATACTTAAGAGGTTCGACATGGACAAAGCCAAACCCATCAAGACTCCCATGGGAACCAACGGACATCTTGACCTTAATGAAGATGGTCTCAAAAGGTATTTTGTTCCATGATAGGCTCTTTGCTTTACCTTTGTGCATCTAGGCCCGACATAATGCTTAGTGTGTGTATGTGTGCACGGTTCCAAGCCGCTCCTAAGGAGTGCCACTTGATGGCCGTTAAGCGGATTCTTAGATATTTGGTTCACACTCCTAACCTTGGACTTTGGTATCCCAAGGGATCCAAGTTCAATCTCATTGGATACTCCGATGCCGATTATGCCGGTTGTAAGGTAGATAGGAAGAGCACGTCAGGGACTTGTCAATTTCTTGGTAGGTCCTTGGTTTCGTGGTCTTCAAAGAAACAAAACTCCATTGCCTTATCCACAGCCAAAGCGGAGTACATCGCAGCCGGGAGTTGTTGTGAACAACTCCTATGGATGCGACAAACTTTTAGGGACTATGGTTACACTGTGAGCCATATTCCACTCCTATGTGACAATGAGAGTGCCATCAAGATTGGTCACAATCCCGTGGATCATTCTAGAACCAAACATATTGATATCCGTCACCATTTCCTGAGAGATCACTCTATCAAGGGAGATATCGTTATCTCTCATGTTAGGAGTGGGAAGCAATTGGCGGACATCTTCACAAAACCCCTTTATGACAAACACTTTTGTGACCTAAGGAGTGAACTGAATATCCTAGATTTTTGAAATCTTGCTTGAAGTGTGCACATATGTTTGTTGCTTGTTTATAAACTTCAAAAACCGCATGTTTTCAACATACTACCCTAATCTCTCTTACTCTATGAAAACTATGTTCAAAAGGACTCTTTGTCAAATATGGTCATTGTTTGTTTGATGTATGCTTACTGACCATGTTTGCCAAAGAAATTTGCAAAAACTTGTCCAAAAGGATCATATTCTTGAGCTAAAACTCAAATTATATGAACTTCAGCTTGTAGCCGGACTAGTCCACCTGGGAGGCCGGACAAGTCCGGCCCCAGAGAAGTCCCACTCTGGTCCGCCAACAGGACTTATCCGGACAACAAGCCGGACTAGTCCGGCCCCGCCAGGCACGTGTCGACTTCGGAGCTCACCCCTGTGGAAGGGATGAGGTCCGGTCTCGTGGGACACGTGTCGCCACCGGAGCTCACCCCTGTGGAAGGGATGAGGTCCGGCCCCGCGGGACACGTGTCGCCACCGGAGCTCACCCCTATGGAAGGGATGAGGTCCGGCCCCGCGGGACATGTATGTATCCCGTGTAGTATACGTGTGCGAGAGACTGTTTAGTGCCACAATTGAGACGTATATGCAGGTATAATCCGGTTAGGATTTTCTTTTTGTGAGGAACGTAGTACAGACATATAATAGGCATTTGCATTAAATATAATGGTAACCAAGAACTAAAATAACTAAGTTTCTATATGTAGGACCTTGGTGGGGTAGTAAAAAAACTCAACCGTTAATTAGTTTAGCTCAAAGGGATTTAAAAATAGAGTGCTCTGTTTCGGCATGTTTCGGCAGCAAGTTTGCCGAAATTTAACAGATCATAGCTCATAGAGTATTTAGCCAATGGAGATGTGGGATATAGTTCTGGAAAGGAGTTTAAGTACTCTACAACTTTGTTGTAGACTTCCATATCAGAATCACACATCAAACTGGTGTAAATCCCAGAGGAAGGTAAACTGTCCAGAACCAGGACAGATTCAAAAACTCTCTGGACTGTTCTGTTTTTCAAGCATAACTTCCAGTAGAAAAATCTAAAATTTTCATATGACACATTTTTGGAAAGGGTAGAGATATGTTACATCTTTGTAGTTCAGAGTTTCTGCAATTGCAGCACGAAATTCAGTGGAATTTGGAGTTGAAAACAGCAACTTTCAAAGGAGGTGCTGTTGAAATTCTTCCAGGAATTATATTGACTTTGAATTATCATGACTTTCTAACCAGAGATGATATAAGGGAAAATAAATACTCGTTGGAAAGATACTGAAATTAACTTAAACTTTGGTATTCAGCTTGAGTCATGAAAATTCCCAGCACCAGATCAAAATTTGGGATATGTAGAAACTGGTCATTCTGGGCAGAGGGATGGACAGTTGAACTCATTTGGGAGATTGTTGTACCCTAAGGGGGTTTTATTACTTCCAATGGAGTAAAACATACTCATGAGTTGTTATCTTCAACTAGTGAAAGATTTGAGTATATTTCCTACTCAGGTTTCTTTTGCTAGAGACCATGTTTGTGTCGTATTGAAGATAAAAGGGTAGTATACGTGATGACAAAGCGATATTAACGTCTCATAGTTACCAAATCTAGTTGAGACGAACTTCCAAAGAGGAAGTCCATCAAGTTGGATTTAACTAGTTTGTATTTGGTCTGGTAATGGTGTAGCTTGTGCAAAAGTTATTACATTATCTAATACAAGATGTATCGCATGTTTACAGTCATTATGTTTTTACGCCTATTTTATTGGACTGCATGAAGTATGCTGTGGGACTGATTTTTATTGTCGTATGGTTGCAGATGGTTCGTACACGGGCCACGCATGAGGTCGGTGGCTCTAGCCAGCAGGGGGGTGATGACTCCCAGCCACCTTCCTACGACAGTACCTCGCAGCAACAACCACCACCGCCACCTCCGCTTACACTAGCGGATGTGATCGCGGCGCTGGTGGGGCAATCGTGAGGAGCAGACCGATCTACTCCGGATGATCTTGTAGAATACGTCCCAGGCAGGGGGGGGGCGTTAAGAGAGGGAGCCTCGTGAGCCCCACACTACGATGTACTCGGATTTCATGAGTACGCATCCTCCGGTGTTCACCGAAGCGGCAGAACCACTGGAGGCCGACAACTGGCTGCGGACGATTGAGTCCAAGTTCGGGCTGCTCCAATGCACGGAGCAGCAGAAGACTCTATTCACAGAGCAGAAGCTTCACGGTGCCGCTGGTGCGTGGTGGGCGAACTATGTCGCCTCACTTCCGGCTAGCTACGCTGTGGAATGGGAAGAATTTTGGGAGGCGTTCCACGCCTATCATATTCCTCCCGGGATAATGAAGAGGAAGTTCCAAGAGTTCTTGGAGCTGAAGCAGGGTGGGAGGAGTGCCCACGACTACTCCCGTGCCTTCAACCATCTGGCGCAGTATGCGTCAGATTATGTCTTCACCGAGAAGAAGCGAGATCAGTTCTATCGGGGGTTGAATCCCGTGATGAAAACGCATCTCATACAATGCAATCATGGCACTTTCAACGACCTCGTCAATGCCGCAATCATGCAGGAAGATGCTCAGTGACAATTGGCGGCTGAGCAGCGAAAGCGAAGCGCTCCACCAAACAGCGGGGGTGGAGCTCCGCAAAAATACCGCATGATGTATCGTACACCATCCGGTCAGCAGTGGCATCCACCGGCGCGACCTCAGCAGTTTGGGGGTCGTTCATTTCAGCCACCCCCATTCTGACCACCGATGCCACCACCGCGACTGCAACAGCAGAAACAGATCGTACCCCGGGCGTTTCCACCGCCACAACGTGCCCCGGATTTCCGTCCGCCGATCAGCGGAGGACCGCCTCGCTACACGTGTGGCCTGGCGGGCCATTTCTCGAAGCACTGTCCCCAGGGGCAGCAGAGCAGCAGGCAAGCCCAATATCAGGGCGGTGCTCGAGGCCGAACTCCGGTCAAGAAGGTTGGTCAGCGAACCGGGGGCGTTCGCAACCTCGACAATGAGGACGCCCCAGAGGGAGAAAACGTGCTGGCGGGTACGTTCACTCTCAATGACTCATCATTTTATTCAATTCAGGTGCAACCCACAATTTCATAAGTGCATCCTATGTGGCTAAGCATCAACTGCAAGTCTTACCAACCAACTGCTCATATATGATATGCTCACCAGGAGGGAATATTTCAGCAAATATGATGATTCCAAAAGCACCACTGTTCTTAGGTGGGAAGATGTATCCCACCACCTTGATAATCGTTACGGGACAGAAGATTGATGCAATCTTAGGGATGTCATGGTTACGCTACCATGGTGCTGTCCTGGAAACTCTATCACGGACGGTTCATTTGAAATCTCCATTCCACCGTCCGCATTCAATGGTATTAGACAACCCTGTCCCGGAAATTTCAGCAACTTATAACACTGAAGCTTTCAAGTTAGAGGACATCCCCGTAGTCCGGGAATACCCCAATGTGTTTCCGGATGATCTCCCAGGCATGCCATCTGAACAGGAGGTGGAGTTCAAGATTGAACTTGCACCCGGGACTACTCCCATACCATACAAAATGGCTCCAAACGAGCTGGCTGAGTTGAAAGAAAAGCTCAATGATTTGTTGAGCAAGGGTTTCATTAGGCCGAGTTCCTCGCCTTAGGGATTCTCGGTGCTGTTCGTCAAGAAGAAAGATGAAACCTTGAGGCTGTGTGTGGATTACTGACCGCTCAACGCCGTCACCATCAAGAACAAATATCCGCTGCCCTGCATTGACATACTGTTTGATCAGCTTGTGGGTGCATGTGCGTTCTCCAAGATGGACCTTAACTCTGGATATCATCAAATAATATTCCAGGTGGAGGATATTCCGAAGACGGCCTTCTCGACGAGATATGGCTTATACGAATATCTTGTTATGTCTCTTGGTCTCAATAATGCTCCGGCACATTTCATGTATCTCATGAACTCGGTGTTCATGCCGGAGCTGGACAAATTCGCTGTGGTGTTCATTGATGATATCTTGGTTTACTCCAAGACAGAAGCAGAACACGGCCAACACTTGAGAATCGTTCTTCAACGACTGCGGGACCATAAGATCTATGCCAAGTTCAGCAAATGTGAATTTTGGATCAGCCAAGTGCCATTTTTGGGACATATCATCTCAGCGGAAGGCATTGCGGTTGACCAAGTAAAATTGAACGAGTGCTGAAATGGAAAGCTCCCACTTCTGTCCATGAAGTTAGAAGCCTCCTCGGTTTAGCGGGATATTACCGGAGATTCATTCCAATCTTCTCCAAGCTTGCTAAGCCAATGACTGAACTGTTAAATAAGGAGACTAAATATGTTTGGAACTCAGCGTGTGAAGGAGCGTTCCAAGCATTGGTGAAGCATCTCACAACAGCCCCGGTCTTAGCTCAACCGGATACAACTAAGCCCTTCGACGTGTATTGTGATGCGTCCGGTATCGGGCTCGGCTGCGTGTTGATGCAAGAAGGATGGGTGGTCGCATATGGCTCCCGTCAACTGCGAAACCATGAACAGCACTATCCGACTCATGATCTTGAGTTCGCTGCTGTGGTTTTGGCGCTGAAAATGTGGAGGCACTATCTCCTGGAGAATTTGGTGCATCTCTACACCGACCACAAGAGCTTAAAATATATCTTCACCCAAAGGGAGCTGAATATGAGGCAAAGGAGGTTGTTAGAACTAATAAAAAACTATGAGATTGAGATTCATTACCACCCCGGCAACGCAAATGTGGTTGCCGGCACGTTGAGTCGGAAGTCTTTTGTCCATAACCTCACCATTACACCAGTGGAAGAGGAAGAGCCGAGTTTATACTTGGATCCTTATGGTTCACTCTACAACCTTGCTCTCATCCCTACCATTAGGGAGGATATCATTGCAGCCCAGAAAGTTGACAAGGGCATGACACATCTCCGGAGACGGATAGACAGCGGGGATATCAAATGCTTCCGGAAAGATGATGAGGGGATGCTGTGGTTAAATGACCGCATAGTCGTACCCCGGAATATGGAGCTGAGGAAGAAGATCCTTGATGAGGCTCACTTTTCTAAATTCTCAATTCATCCGGGCAGCAACAAAATGTACCAAGATTTGAAAAGAAAATTTTGGTGGACACTAATGAAGAGGGAAGTGGCTAAGTACGTATCCGAGTGCGATACGTGTAGACGAGTGAAAGCGGATCACATGAGAAAATCAGGGCTGTTACAACCCCTGAAAATACCGGCATGGTAGTGGGAAGATGTGAGCATGGATTTCATTGTGGGATTAACCCTGACTTCCAACAACCTGTGGGGACCACCCCGTGGTTCACCCATTCCAGGATCGCATAGGGTGGTGCTGTGCGATGCGGCACCCAACAGCACACACGAAAAGAATAAAGAACAACATACAACTTTTTATTTGATATAAAACAGCGGAAGTGTTTTACAAAACTTAATTAACAGCGGAAGTAATTTACATAAGTAGCCTCTCATCCTAACTATGCAAAAGTGCAGCCGTCCAGCCCGGGGACGCTACACACTAGCAGCATGGAACCGGAGATTCACGGCAGCGTGCAGGGCTCCAGCTCGGCCGTGTACCCCGACGGGGGCATCGCCTCGTCCTTGGATCCCTCCTCATAACTCTCACCTGCACACAGCTCAAATATTGCAACCGTGAGCACGATGGCTCAGCAAGGCTTAACCGACAACCTAGTCATGGAACTCTACATGCAGGATGTGTAAGATAGGAAGAAGGACTTTGCAATAAAGACACGCCTACATGTTGATCCTTACTTTCAGTTTTATAGCCACAGTTTATTGAGCCTTAGGCAGCCCTCACATCGGAAGTCCAGAATCAAACAAGAAATGCTTTCCTCCGATGTGATGATGCCCAAAGTGGAATATAAACATAATTAGCTCTATAACTACAGCGTACAAGGTTTCCAGTCATTTATAATTCAATACAGAATATTCAATTGGCTGATTTCACTTCTTACTACGTCACAGCACAGTGAACAAGCAGGTACTCAAATAACCGCGAGGGACGGTGATTGCAATCAAGAGACACCCGGATAACACGTCACATACACCCACTTTCAGAAGCGTGATTCCACACCCCTTCCTATTCTGTTGTATGCAACAACCTTTCAAATGCAACCCAAATGCCGAACCGGTCCATCCGTAATAGGCAGGAGGTCCCCGCGTGGAGCGTGACTGTGCGCACCGGCAGATTTACACCTTGCTACCCTCAACCCGCTCTTATTTACTGTTGGGTAAGCCTCGGCACCCAGGTTAACCAATTACATCGGTTTCCTGGTTCCCATATGCCAGTATGCATCCGGTACTGTTCGATACTTGTCCAGCAGGGCTGCACATGGACGGTCCTCAACCGACGCCAACAGGGCTATGCACGTGAGACCTCTGCTCACTGCATCCTATCCCCCCTGCTGGGTTTCATTTTCACAACTCAAGCCATTTTCTACTTCTTCTCATTTCTTGTGATAAGTACTATCTCGCGAGTAGCTTCCAATCACTCAACTTCTACCGGAATCCTAAACATTAGCATGGCATTCTCTACTCGTCGAGTTTGTAAACTAACCAACCCTTTATAGGAGTTAAAAAGGCTATGCGAGTGGGGTTTCAATCACCCTAACTCTAATGCATACATTTCAACCTAGACATAAGTGATAAAATGAAAAGCTTTATAAAAGGTACTTAAGTGCAAACCGGGGCTTGCCTGGTTGCGAGTTAAAGGGGAAGACATCTTCTTGTGGGAGGACGTGCAAGGGCTCCGGTGCGTCCTCAACTTCAGTCACTAAATGAAATGTAGCAAAATATATGTATAAGTATTAAGGATTTATCAGAATTGAACTTCTATTCATAGCTACTGCTATTTAGGATCCTTAATTGGCTTTGGGATTTTTACGGTGAATACTATACCCTCTAAGGATGATCTGAGCAAAATTTGGAGGAATGTCATTGCACAATGTGGTCTCCAAAAATCCCACAAGCACAAGGATTCTCTGAATTTTGAGCCCAAATCAGGAGCTTTGACATAGCTAATAGTGGAAGATCTGATTAGGGTAAGTTTCCATGGTTCTAAAAAATTTGTTTCACCATTTTTGAAGCTACCAGCAGATAGATATGAATTTTTGAAGTTGGACAGGAGTTCTGAAAAGTTTCTGTTTAAATTTGAATCTCCAAATAAAGGCTGAACTTTGGGAGGCAATTTAGCCTACTAAATTAACTCCAATGAAGCTCAAATTTTTACTGGAGATCAGTGACTATGAAAAGGATTAGCTGTCCAAATTTGGAATATTTCATAAAGAATTGCTCCTGTAATAAATCCCTAAAGTATTTATTAAAAACAATTCTACAGAAATTCCTGGGCATTTTCATAGCAAGCAATTTGTTTCTCTGTGAAGTACTCCTCATGAGGGTTCCAACAAAATTGTTCCCACCCTTTTTGGAGTTTGCTACACAAAGTTATGGATTTTTCAAACTTGAATAACTCTCTGTTTAAAAACCTAGACAGAGACTCCGAGGGGGGCCCACTGTCAGACGCTTCTTCAACCTCCCGACAGTCCCCCACGTGCGCACGACAGACCCGACAGTGGCGCGCCATGTTCTCGCCTATTTTCCCACCATTCTTCCTACGGTTTCGTGCTACGTCACCCTTGGATCACAGCCAAACCGCCGGGCAAGGTTTCGGGCTATGAAAACGTCGGGAAACTCGTTGGCGACGGCGAGGCGGCTCGGTTGCATGGCACCGGCGATGACCCACATGTACAAAGCTTCAGCTTATGATCTAAGGGGCCGTACACTATCCCTGGAGCACGTAGAACATGATGCTACCCCTAGCCGGAGCTGAAAACGCCCGCAAATAGGAGCTCGACGGTGAATCGAGCCATTTCAGCTGGCAGCGACGGATTCTCGTCGCTTGGCAGCGATGGATTCTCGTCGCTAGGGTTGTAGAACTGATGATTTGTGTCATGCTTCAGCATGGTAGGGCGCTAGGGGCTCTAGTAGCTGTGTCTACGACCGGAGACCCGATGATCCAACGTGTGTAAAGAATTTCACAAAGTTAGGTCGGTCGGTTCTCCACGTGCACCGTCGGAAATCTTCAAATTCCGGCTAGCCGGCGGTGGTAAAGTAACAAAGGACAGCAGTATGAGAAACTAGACCCTATGGCGCACCTCTGGGTGGTTTTCCTCGCGCTGGGGAGGTCGGAGTCGATCGGACGACGTGAAACCGCAAGGTGCGGCGTCAGCTCTGCTTCGCTGGAGGAAAACCGGTTGGCACCGATCGGAAAAGGCTGGGCACAAGCCGTGGAGGTTCGGACGAAGTTCAGTGAAGGTCGGCGCACTCCGTGATCAGCTCAGCTGGGCGCTTAAGTGGCCGGAGGCCGAACAGCAACGGTGACAGAGGTGGTGCGCGGCGTTGTCTTCATGAGCGCTCGAGCAGAGGCTGTGGAGTCCGTGGGAACTCATGGATAAGTGATAACAAGCACTCGGCTGCCGCCTGATAACCCAGCGATCGAACCGACGTCGGGAGCGAAGCAGCTCGGTGGCTTGGTGGAAACGTCGGGCGACGGGTTAACCGGGAGCTAGCGCGCTGTGATCACCCGGGAAACAGAGAGAGAGGGAAAAAACAGATTTGTGAGACTGACTGTTGGGTCCCACCTCCCCCTCTTTTAGTCAAACTTTTCTATGATATTTTTCATCCAGCAACTTAGACTTAAATGCTTTACTTCACTCCAAAGTTAAGGTTTGAATTTTCTGAATTTAAAATGATTTGAATTATTGTGTGAAGTTTGAATTGGGTTTGATCATTTGAATTTGAACTTTAAATTCTCCATTTTGTGTTGTTCCAAAAACATAGCAAACCAGGCCAAAAATTTCTGATTTTTGGCATGGCTGTTACCTCAAATGTGAAGAACACATTGGTGGAACCAAATTTGCAATTTGAGGAAATTAGAATTTGAAACTGAATTTGAAATTCAGATTAGAGGGTTTCTTCTTTTAATGCCAAACAAATATTGAAACTGCTCCAAATGAGCTAAAATTTGGAAGGGTGAATATTTGGACTATGAAGACCCAAGTTATGAATTTAGATCTTCATGGTTGGGAGTTTTGGGAATTTTGAATCTTCCCTTTGAACCTTCACCGTTATAATTCAAAATTTTAAATTCCCCTCATTTTTCCTAAGTGTCCATGAGCTGAATTTTCTTGCTACCACTTTTTGGGGATTTTACATCCCTCCCCCCTTAAAAAGAATCTCCTCCCGAGATTCCAAAGTAAATGCAAAGCGGGGAAAAACTTTACCGGGTATATGATGATAGCAAGTCCGGATAATTAGTTCGTAGATATTCCTCGCTTTCCCATGTCGCTTCATCAGCAGTATGATTACTCCACAAGACCTTGTAGAACCATAAGGTCCGGTTTCTTGTGGCGCGAGTCTTTTCATTGATAATCCACATCGGCTACTCCGTGTACGTGAGGTCCGGTTGAAGAACTTCTATGTCTTCTGTGCGGATTTCAGCTGAGGGTTGGAGGCACTTCCTCAGCTGAGAGATGTGGAAGACATTGTGAATCCCTGCGAGCGACGCCGGTAAATCCATGCAATAGGCCACGGGTCCGCATCTTTCAATGACGGCGAACGGACCAATGAACCGCGGTGCAAGGTTACCTTCACTCCGAACTGATGAACTCCCTTCATCGGAGACACACGGACATAAACCTGGTCCCCAATGTCGAAGTGAAGAGGGCGGCATCTTTTATCCGCATAGCTTTTCTGACAAGATTGAGCAGCCTTGAGGTTGGCTTGTATTACTCACACTCGTTCTTTAGCTTCATTCGCAAGTTCAATGCCATAGATGACTCGCTCGCCGGACTCGCACCAGTTGAGGGGTGTGCGGCATTTCCGGCCGTAGAGAGCTTCATACGGTGCCATCTTGATGCTAGCTTGATAGCCACTGTTGTAAGAGAATTCCGCCAACGGCAAATGATCGTCCCAATTTTTGCCGTGGTGGATGGCACAAGCGCTTAGCATGTCTTCAAGCACTTGATTCACCCGTTCAGTTTGACCATCCATCTGCGGGTGATACGAGGAGCTTCGGATCAGTTTGGTCCCCAATGATGCGTGCAGCTGTTCCCAAAACCGAGAGATGAACAGCGCACCATGATCTTAAATAATGGGGCGGGGAACACCGTGCAAGCATAAGATCCTTGTAATATACAGCTCCGCATATTGCTTGGCCACGTACTTTGTATGTTCGGGGATAAAATGAGCCGACTTGGTTAGTCGATCGACTATTACCCAAATCGAGTCATGCTTGTGATACGTGAGAGGTAAACCAACAATGAAGTCCATGCTGATATCCTCCCACTTCTACGCCGGAATGTCCAATGGTTGCAGCTGTCCGGCTTTACGCATATGGTCGGCTTTCACACGCCCACACGTATCACATTCGGATACGTACTTTGCGATTTCTCTTTTCATCCGTGTCCACCAAAACCTGGTTTCCAGATCCTGGTACATCTTGTTGCTGCCCGGATGAATAGAGTACTTGGACAGATGAGCTTTGTCCAAGATTTTCTTCCGAAGCTCCATATCACGGGGTACCACTATACGGTTTTTAAACCGTAGAGTGTCATGTTCATCTCTTCAGAAGCATTTCATTTTGCCATTCTTCATCCTTCTCTGAATGTGCGACATTCCCACATCTTTCTTCTGAGCTTCCATAATTTCCTCTCGTATTGTACGGACGAGAGCAAGATGATACAATGCCCCATGCGGAACCAAGTACAGACTCGGCTCCTCCTCTTCAAGTGGGGTGATGGACAGACTGTTGACATGGGATTTGTGGCTTAAGGCATCGGCAACCACGTTTGCCTTTCTGGGATGGTAGTGAATCTCGATTTCATAGTCCTTGATCAGTTCTAGCCATCTCCGTTGCCGCCTATTCAACTCCTTTTGAGTGAATATATACTTCAGACTTTTGTGGTCGGTGTAGAGGTGCACTAGGTTCCCAAGAAAATAGTGCCTCCACATTTTCAATGCCAACACCACAGCAGCGAGCTCAAGATCATGAGTCAGATAGTGCTAATCGTGGTTACGGAGTTGACATGAGCCAAGGCGACCACTCTTCCTCCTTGCATCAATACACAGCCAAGCCCGATGCCAGACGCATCACAATATACGTCGAAGGGCTTGGTTGTATCCGGTTGAGCTAACAACGGGGCTGTTGTAAGATGCTTCACTAACGCTTGGAAAGCTTCTTCACAAGCTGAGCTCCAAACATATTTGATCCCCTTCTTCAGCAGTTCAGTCATCGGCTTGGCAAGCTTGGAGAAATTCGGTATGAATCTCCGATAATATCCTGCTAACCCGAGGAAACTCCTGACTTCATGGACTGATATGGGGAATTTCCATTTCAGCACTTGCTCAATCTTGCTTGGATCAACTGCAATGCCTTCTGCAGAAACAATTTGACCAAGAAATAGCACTTGGCTGATCCAAAACTCGCACTTGCTGAACTTTGCATAAAGCTTATGGTCTCGCAATCGTTGAAGCACGATATGCAGATGTTTGGCGTGTTCCTCTTCAGACTTGGAGTAAACCAAGATGTCGTCTATGAACACCACCACAAATTTGTCCAACTCTGGCATGAACACTGAGTTCATGAGATACATGAAGTGTGCCGGGGCATTAGTGAGACCAAAAGACATGACGAGGTATTCATACAACCCATATCTCGTCGAGAAGGCCGTCTTCGGAATATCCTCCGCTCGGATCTTGATTTGGTGATACCCAGAGCGAAGATCCATCTTTGAAAATACACTCGCACCCACAAGTTGATCGAATAATATATCGATGTGGGGCAGTGGATATTTATTCTTGATAGTGAAGGCGTTGAGAGGTCGGTAGTCCACACGCAACCTCAAGGTTTCATTCTTCTTCTTCTTCACAAACAGCGCCGAGCATCCCCATGGCGAGGAACTCGGTCGAACGAAACCCTTCTTCATTAAGTCATTGAGCTGCTCTTTCAGTTCAGCCAGCTCATTCGGAGCCATCTTGTATGGTCTCCGCGATATTGGTGTCGTCCCGGGTACAAGTTCGATCTTGAACTCGACATCTCTTTTGAGTGGCATGCCCGGAAAATCATCCGGAAAGACATCCGGGTAACAGACCACACGAATATCCTCAAGTTTTGTGGCTTCCGTGTTATATGTGGCTGGAGCTTCTTGAACCGAACGGTCAAGAATAAGAACATGTGGTTCATGAAGTGGAGAGTTTAGACGAACCACATGTGGAATGATGTCAAGAACAGCACCATGGCGATGTAACCATGACATTCCTAAAATGACATCAAGTTTCTGACTCTCTAACATGATTAGAGAAGTTGGATATAGATTTCCACCCAACTGTAATGGTGCTCTATAGACCATCCTATCAGCTGTTATTTTCCCACCAGGAGAGCATATCAAGTATGAACTATTTGTGGGAATGATAGGCAATTGATATCTAATAACATAAGACTGACTTATGAAATTATGGGTGGCATCGGAGTCATAAAGTATGACTACGGGATGATATAAGTAAGAAAACGTACCCGCGAGGACGGGTTCGCCTTCCGGCACGTCTTCGATGGCTAAGTGGTGGACGTTGCCAGGTTTTGGTGCTGGTTTCTTGGGCTGGTTGCGGGGCTGATTAGCACTCTGATGCGGTGCTGCACCCCTGCCCTGTCGCAGCTCGGGGCAGTCCCTCGAAATGTGCCTGACACGGCCACACGTGAAGCACGTGTAAGGTGTCGGGGTCCCTCCGACTTGAGGACGGAATCCCGGTGCACGCTGTTGAAACTGAGGCGCACGCGGGACCATCCTTTGCTGCTGCTTTTGCTGTGGTGGATACGTTGGTCGGAAGCCCGGCGCATTATATTGTCGACCGCGGAACTGAGGCGGTTGCGCCGGTGGCTGCCATCTCTGACCGTATGGTGAGCGATACACCACGCGGTATTTTTGTGGCGTCCCACCACTGCTGCTCGTCAGCGTGCTGCGTTCCCTCTTTTCAGAACCGCGCTCGCGCTGAGCATTCTCTTGTAGAATTGCGGCATTAACTAGGTCGTTGAATGTGTCGCGATTGCTTTGGGCGAGATGAACCTTCATCTTTGAATTCAGGCCCCGGAAGAACGCATTTAACTTGTCGCCTTCCGTCCCCACAAACCCTGGCGCATACTGCGCCAGCCGGTTGAATAACCTGGAGTACTCATGAGCACTCCTCTCGCCTTGCCGTAGCGCCAGGAACTCCTGGAGCTTCATTTCCATTACCCCGGGAGGTATGTGATAGGCGCGGAATGCCTCCCGGAACTCCGTCCATGTGACAGCATGGCCAACCGGTAAGGAGGCGGTGTAGTTCGCCCACCATGTACCGGCTTCTCCTTGAAGCTGTTGCGCTGCATACAGCGCCTTCTGGTGTTCGGTGCATCGTAGCAGTCCGAACTTCGCCTCCAGAGTGCGGATAAAGCTGTCCGCCTCCAAAGGCTCTTCGGCCTCCGTAAAGACCGGTGGATGGGTCGCCAGGAATTCTGAATGAGAACTTTGTTGGGGCTGGCGTTGCCCATTGTCTTGGCGTCCTCCTTGATGGGATGCATTCTGCTGCACCAACATCCGCAGCAACTCGGTTTGCTCGTCGCGCGAGCCGAGCACTGCAGCTAGAACCTCCGCAAGATTTCTTGGAAGTTCTGGCGGTGGAGGAGGTGGTTGCTGCTGCGTCGTGGTTTGCTCCGGAGGTGGAGACTCATCACCATGAACCTGACTCGGACCTCCCTCCTCTTGTTTGGACCGTGTACGCACCATTCTGCATTCACATCATTCAAAAGATCAGCACATGTTGGTTTGTTTCATCCAGTCTATACAATATAGTGCGAGAATGGAATAAATACTGCGCATAACAATCACACATATGGATGAAGTATAAACTTTATACAACATATACATCCCTGGACCATGTCACACGATCGAGTTCCAAAGTATTGAACTTTATGGTTTAAAAGTTAGTTTCGACCATCGGGGTCGCCACGAGATGTTAAGTGTGTTAGCATGCGTAATTCCTCGCTATTGTACTGGACCCAAACATGTCCTAACTCGAAGTGATATGTTAAATGCATAAACTTTTCGACTCCAACTCGCTGTTTCACAACAGCCTCTGGACGTCGAATTGTGAAACTAAGTGTTTTGGTTGAAACACTTCAACAGGGTGTTCACTGTCCAGCTTCTGGTCCAGCAGACCAGTTGGAATAATTCAACAGTCTTGACTACCTTAGAAGCAAAATCTGGACTAGCGTTCAACAACAAAGTTGTAGCACATTTCCTGTACTTTCCAACAGTGTCTTGCTTGACCCTTGGAAATTTTTCTACAGGATGTTGTGGTTGAAATACAGAAAACTGCAGAGAGCATTTTGGTCTGCCCTGTTTCTTGACAGTACCTACTCATCTGAGATTTTCACCCCTTTGGAGGGAGATTTTGTTCTGGAGCTCTACAGAAAAGTTGTAGAGGACTTCAAAAATTTTCCAGAATGGTATCCCACACCTCCATTGGTTCAACCAATCTTAAGTTATGCCCTGTTCAAGTTCAGAAAAATTTCTGCCAAAAACAGGGGAGATTGTTCCTAAGTTTTTGAGATTGAAACTATACTCCCAATTGACTCTTAGTTCAATATAGGAGCTTACTAACCCCTAAATGGAATCCTAAATGTCATTTTAAACTCTTTTCTCTGAAAATATACTTTTATGCAGTCTTGGTACTACGTTTCCTCACCAAAGAAAAATCCTAAACTGGTATTCCGGCATATACGTGTCAAATGGTGTAGCTAAGGACGTCACTCACAAACGGTTACTAAACGTCATGCACTAACGTGGTTAATGTACCAGCAGAAAAACACACAATAATGGTGCACACAATGGTTTTTGACATTTCAGGCAGTTCCATATCATAATAAAAACATATGGTCCGTATCATTGCCATACGGATCGTCCTTGAGTCAAGCCACGTCTCAAGGTACATGGTCGTGTTTTCACACCACACGACGGGGAACTCGAGTATAGCGTGAACGGGTCGTCACGGTTGGTAATTTTATCAACCCAACAGATACCACCTACTGCCTCATGACCGTTGAGGCACACCGATGGCAAGCGTTGCGTATGGCCCTTTGAACATTGAATGTTCAAGAGTTGCATACTATCGTGTTGCTTACCACACGATGGGGTATTCTCACTTTTGCCTAAAGCACGCTGGAGATCAGTGTTTTCATATGCTCTCAGAACCATAGAAAGGTTCAGAGACTCATATTAACTACCGTGCCAAGCCACGGTATAACCTTCCATACCATTACTCGTATGTCGAGTTACCGCAATTGATCCGCCTGCGGTAGCGTACCTTACCTCTTACCTGACGTCGCAGCGTCGTTACAGAATGTATAACATATAAGTTAGCTTTTTCGACCTCAATATCTACTACTATCATCGACCTTATGTGGGCTTAATGACTAATCCTCACTCGACTACTTCTAGATTTTCAAAATAGGCTCTTTTAAAGCGTGCTATTCCCAATACGGCTCTGATACCATGACTGTGGGGACCACCCCGTGGTTCACCCACTCCAGGATCGCATAGGGTGATGACGTGCGATGCGGCACCCAACAGCACACACGAAAAGAATAAAGAACAACATATAACTTTTTATTTGATATAAAACAGCAGAAGTCTTTTACAAAACTTAATTTACAGCGGAAGTAATTTACATAAGTAGCCTCTCATCCTAACTATGCAAAAGTGCATCCGTCCAGCCCGGGGACGCTACACACTAGCAGCATGGAACCGGAGATTCACGGCGGCGTGCAGGGCTCCAGCGCGGTCATGTACCCCGACGGGGACATTGCCTCGTCCTCGGATCCCTCCTCATAACTCTCACCTGCACGCATCTCAAATATTGCAACCGTGAGCACGATGGCTCAACAAGGCTTAATCAATAACCTAGTCATGGAACTCTACATGCAGGATGTGTAAGATAGGAAAAAGGACTTTGCAATAAAGACATGCCTACATGTTGATCCTTACTTTCAGTTTTATAGCCACAGTTTATTAAGCCTTAGGATGCACTCACATCGGAAGTCCACAATTAAATAAGAAACGCTTTCCTCCGATGTGATGATGCCCAAAGTGGAATATAAAATTAATTATGTCTATAACTACAGCATACAAGGTTTCCAGTCATTTATAATTCAATACAGCATATTCAATTGGCTGATTTCACTTCTTACTATGTCACAGCACAGTGAACAAGCTGGTACTCAAATAACCGCGAGGGACGGTGATTGCAATCAACAGACACCCGGATAACACGTCACATACACCCACTTTCAGAAGCGTGATTCCACACCCCTTCTTACTCTGTTGTATGCAACAACCTTTCAAAGGCAACCCAAATGCCAAACCGGTCCATCCGTAACGGGCAGGAGGTCCCCGCGTGGAGTATGACTGTGCCCACCGGCAGATTTACACCTTGCTACCCTCAACCCACTCCTATTTACGGTTGGGTAAGGCTCGGCACCCAGGTTAACCAATTATATCGGTTTCCTGGTTCTCATATGCCAGTATGCATCCGGTACTGTTCGATACTTGTCCAGCAGGGCCACACACGGACGGTCCTCAACCGACGCCAACAGGGCTACGCACGTGAGACCTATGCTCACTGCATCCTATCCCCCCTGCTGGGTCTCATTTTCACAACTCAAGCCATTTTCTACCTCTTCTCATTTCGTGTGATAAGTACTATCTCGCGAGTAGCTTCCAACCACTCGGCTTCTACCGGAATCCTAAACATTAGCATGGCATTCTCTACTCGTCGAGTTTGTAAACTAACCAACCCTTTATAGGAGTTAAAAAGGCTATGCAAGTGGGGTTTCAATGACCCTAACTATAATGCATACATTTCAACCTAGACATAAGTGATACAAATGAAAAGCTTTATAAAAGGTAATTAAGTGCAAACCGGGGCTTGCATGGTTGCGAGTTAAAGGGGAAGTCAGCTTCTGGTGGGAGGACGTCCAAGGGCTCCGGTGCGTCCTCAACTTCAGTCACTAAATGAAATGTAGCAAAATATATGTATACGTATTAAGGATTTATCAGAATTGAACTTCTATTCATAGTACTGCTATTTGATATCCTTAATTGGATTTGGGATTTTTAAAGTGAATACTAGACCCTCTAAGGATGATCTGAGCAAAATTTGGAGGAATGTCATTGCATAATGTGGTCTCCAAAATTCCCACAAGCACAAGGATTCTCTGAATTTTGAGCGCAAATCAGGAGCTTTGCCATTGCTAATAGTGGAACATATGATTAGGGTAAGTCTCCATGGTTCTAACAAAATTTGTTTCACCATTTTTGGAGCTACCAGCAGAGAGATATGAATTTTTGAAGTTGGACAGGAGTTCTGAAAAGTTTCTGTTTAAATTTGAATTTCCAAATAAAGGCTGAACTTTGGGAGGCAATTTAGCCTACCAAATGAACTCCAATGAAGCTCAAATTTTTACTGGGGATCAGTGACTATGAAAAGGATTATCTATCCAAACTTGGGAATATTTCATAAAGAATTGCTCCTGTAATAAATCCCTAAAGATTTACTAAAAACAATTCTACAGAAATTCCTGGGCATTTTAATAGCTAGAAATTTGTTTCTCTGTGAAGTACTCCACATGAGGGTTCCAACAAAATTGGGCCCACCCTTTTTGGAGTTTTCTACACAAAGTTATGGATTTTTCAAACTTGAATAACCCTCTGTTTAAAAACCTACACAGAGACTCCGAGGGGGGCCCACTGTCAGACGCTTCTTAAACCTCCCGACAGTCCCCCGCGCGCGCACGCCGGACCTGACAGTGGCGCGCCGTGTTCTCACCTATTTTCCCACCATTCTTCCTATGGTTTCGTGCTACGTCACCCTTGGATCACAGCCAAACCGCCGGGCAAGGTTTCGGGCTATGAAAACGCCGGGAAACTCGTCAGCGAGAGCGAGGCGGCTCGGTGGCGCGGCGCCGGCGATGACCCACACGTACAAAGCTTCAGCCGATGATCTAAGCGGCCGTATACCATCCCTGGAACACGTAGAACATGATGCTACCCCTAGCCGGAGCTGAAAACACCCGCAAATAGGAGCTCGACGGTGAACCGAGCCGTTTCAGCCGGCGGCGACGGATTCTCGTCGCTAGGGTTGTAGAACTGATGATTTGTGTCGTGCTTCAGCGTGGGAGGGTGCTAGGGGCTCTAGTAGCTGTGTCTACGACCGGAGACCCGATGATCCAATGTGTGTGAAGAATTTCACGAAGTTAGGTCGGTTGGTTCTCCACGTGCACCGTCGGAAATCTTCAAATTCCGGCTAGCCGGCGGTGGTAAAGTAACAAAAGACAGCGATATGAGAAACTAGACCCTATGACGCACCTCTGGATGGTTTTCCTCGCGCTGGGGAGGTCGGAGTCGATCGGACGACGTGAAACCGCAAGGTGCGGCGTCGGCTCTGCTTCGCCGGAGGAAAACCGGTTGGCACAGATCGGAAAAGGCCGGGCACGAGCCGTGGAGGTTCGGACGACGTTCAGTGAAGGTCGGCACACTCCCAGATCAGCTCAGCTGGGCGCTTAAGTGGCCGGAGGCCGAACAGCAACGGCGACAGAGGTGGCGTGTGGCCTTGTCTTCGTGAGCGCTCGAGCAGAGGCTGTGGAGTCCGTGGGAACTCGTGGATAAGTGGTAACAAGCACTCGGCTGCCGCCTGATAACCCAGCGATCGAACTGACGTAGGGAGCGAAGAAGGTCGGTGGCTCAGTGGAAACGTCTGGCGACGGGTTAACCGGGAGCTGGCGCTGTGATCACCCGGGAAACAGAGAGAGAGGGAAAACAGATTTGTGAGGCTGACTGTTGGGTCCCACCTCCCCTCTTTTAGTCAAACTTTTCTCTGATATTTTTCATCCAGCAACTTAGACTTAAATGCTTTACTTCACTCCAAAGTTAAGGTTTGAATTTTCTGAATTTAAAATGATTTGAATTCTGGTGTGAAGTTTGAATTGGGTTTGATCATTTGAATTTGAACTTTAAATTCTCCATTTTGTGTTGTTCCAAAAACATAGCAAACCAGGCCCAAAATTACTGATTTTTGGCATGGCTGTTAATTCAAATGTGAAGAACACATTTGTAGAACCAAATTTGCAATTTGAGGAAATTAGAATTTGAAACTGAATTTGAAATTCAGATTAGAGGGTTTTTTCTTTTAATCCCAAACAAATATTGAAACTCTTCCAAATGAGCTGAAATTTGGAAGGGTGAATATTTGGACTATGAAGACCCAAGTTATGAATTTAGATCTCCATGTTTGGGAGTTTTGGGAAGTTTGAATCCTCCCTTTGAACTTTCGCCGTTATAATTAAAAATTTTAAATTCCCCTCATTTTTCCTAAGTGTCCATGAGCTGAATTTTCTTGCTACCACTTTTTGGGGATTTTACACAAGCATGAATCAATTTGGGTAATCATTGACCGGTTAACCAAGTCGGCTCACTTCATCCCCGTGCATACACATTGCCATGCCAGCAAGTATGCGGAGTTGTACATTGCAAGAATTCTATGCTTGCATGGGGTACCCAAGACCATAATCTCAGACCGAGGGGCACTATTTGTATGTCATTTCTGGGAGCAGTTGCACGCTGCTTTGGGTACCAAACTGATTCGAAGCTCCGCCTATCACCCTCAGACAGATGGGCAAACTGAGAGGGTGAATCAAGTACTAGAAGACATGTTGAGCGCATGTGCCATCCACCACGGTAGAAACTGGGATGATCATCTACCGTTGGCGGAATTCTCGTACAACAATGGCTATAAAGCGAGTATCAAGATGGCACCATATGATGCTCTCTATGGTTGCAAATGTCGCACCCCATTAAACTGGTGCGAGTCCGGTGAAAGGGTCACGTTCGGGGTTGATGTGGTGAACGACGCCGAAGAGCGCGTTCGGATGATTCAAGCCAACTTGAAGGCTGCTCAATCCCGGCAGAAAAGCTACGCTGATAACAGGTGTAGGCCTCTGCACTTTGACGTCGGGGAACACGTGTACCTCTGTATCTCCGATGAAAGGCATGCACCGATTCGGCGTAAAGGGGAAACTCGCTCCCTGATTTATTGGACCCTATGCTATCACCGAGAAGTGTGGACCAGTGGCGTATAGACTGGAGCTACCTGCATCTCTCACTGGTGTTCATGATGTTTTCCATATTTCACAACTACGGAAATGTCTGAAGTATACGGCTGCTGTTCCCGCCGAAGACATTGGCGAGCTGCAACCGGATTTAACGTATGCTGGTGGCGATTATTGATGAGAAGGCTTGGATCACGCGTAACCAAAAACTGTGGTTCTACAAAATATTTTGGAGCAACCACACTGCTGAAGAAGCGACGTGGGATAGTGAGGAGTTCCTTCGTTCAAACTACCCGGACTTCATGACGTCCCATCACGGGTGAGTTCCCATTACGTCGCTGTCTCTTCCTCTATAATCTCGGGGCGAGATTCTTTTAAGGGGGAGGGATGTAAAATCCCAAGAGTTGACTTTCTAAAATGTTGATCACCTTACCATACCACAGCTCATTTGGTGGATAGCTCATTAACATTTGAGAAGAGCAAGTAAACACAATCAAGAGGGTGATTAGAGGGGAAACCTATAACTCCAAAAAGTAGGAGTTCATACACATAAACATTAGAGGCTGAGATCACCCCTAGACCATAATTATTCTTGGGAAGGCTCAGGCCAAGTTTCATGCAAATCCAAACTCTTTTGAGCCACTTTTTGATACATTTATAAAAAGGGCTAATTTGAATGCAAATCCAAATTTCAGCCACTTTCATCACTTGAATTCAAAAGATGACCTCATATTCAAACTCAGCACATTTTTCTGAGTTAGTCCACCAGTTTTCATCCTCATTGGAGTTCATCTTGTCGGGAGCTAAATTTGCAATCATTCAAAACTGAATTTGATTCAAATTCTAAATTGAAGCAAGTTTAGCCAAACCAATTTCAAATTGAGGAACTCAAATTCAACTCATGACTTTGTGGCTAAGTCTACCATTTAAGTGTGAGTATCTGGGATATTTGCAGTGAAAATTGGAAAAGAATTATAGGGTAGAGCTGGGACCCAGTGGTCAGTGACTCAGCCTCCACTGAACCAACTCAACCTGAAGGAAACAACCGCGGGCGATCGTCGAGCGCTCGGGGGCAGCCAGCTCGCTCGGTTAGCGCCACCTCTCGGTGAAAAACTCGGCTTAAAGTCCAGCACACGAGCTACTCTAGTCGTTCTCTTCATTCCTGAGTGAAACCAGCTCCCACCGCGCCGTATGGTTGCTTCTGCTTGCAAGTTCTTACCGCCGCTCTCTGATCACCGGCAATCAGCCGATCCCGGCTGCTTGACGCGCCGCCACCAGAGAAGAAAAGGTGCGCCCGCTTGTGAGGAAGCTGTAGGAGGAAACCATTTGCCGTTTCATGTGGTGTAGAGCGAGAATTCCGAGTTTTCCCCCACGGTGTACCTTAGGGTTAGCAATCGGTCGTCAGCGAAATTCGTTGCATAGAGGCAACCGCCGGTCGAGCTACAGCTCACACACTCTCTAGACATCCGTGCGCTTCTTCCCGAGCAAGAATCCGCAAGAACAACCACCCGAACCCTAGTTTCACCAATAAACAGTCCGGCGGAAGAGAGGGTCGCCGGTGAGGTCCGGTTTGCCGGCCGTTTAGGTCCCAATCGAGGTCATGCTGAGCTTCCCGAGGCTTCCCTGGACGTGGTGACGCAATTAGCGTGCGAAGGGGGTGGGGAGAAGGACGGGAACGCGTTGCCGAAGTTGCACAGGGGCATTAGCGCTTGCCGCCGGCGAGCTACGGCGGTTGGCCGGTGGCGGCATGGTGTCCAGCGTGTTCAGCGTCCAAAGTTACGTAGGGGCGGCTAGTTTCACCGTCGCCGGCGAGCTAGGTCGCCAGGAACGCCGACCTCGCCGGAGCTCCGGGGGCTCGGGGCGGCGGCATCGCAAGGTAGACGAAGGGCGCAGGTCCCACGTGTCAGTCACTGTGCTAAACGCACGCGCGCGGGGTTAGTTTAATTTAAACGGGCGGGCCCCGCTGTCAGTCACTGTTTAACCGCCGGAGGTGATTTTCTTTAGGAAAATAATTCAGAGATCAGCCCAAACTTTAGAAATTCATAACTTTGGGTAGAAGTGTCCAAATTCAGTGAACCAAATTTTGTTGGATTCACCTCTTCGAGTACTATGCAGCAAAATAAGTTTCATGCTTATGAAACTTATTCTTTTCCCGAATTAATTCCCTAAATTTAAACTGTTGGGAATTTTATCTGGAGAATTCTTTTATGGAAAATTCTGAAATTTGGCTAGGATGTTCATTTGAAAATCCTTGATTCACAGGAAATTTCAGATCCATCCAAGTTAAGTTAGTCCCCCTAATGGTGTGATTAAGTGAACTGCCCTGAGAAAATGGAAAAATATACAGAAACATTTTTCAGATTTTCTCAAATCTTGTATAGGGCATAACTTCATCTAGGATTCTTCAAATGACATGAAACCAACTCCATTAGAACCGTCTCAAACTCTAGTTTCCATAAAGTAATAGTTTGAGCCATGAAAATTCCTGGAAATCCTTAGAGGCTCTAGTAATGACCAAATAAACTTTTATTTGTACGGAGCTCAAATGAACTTTGTTTCAAATGAAAATTGGTCAAATCTCTGGCGAGGATCCTACCAAGCCACCATAAAAATTTCAGAGCCAAAGGGGAGGGCTAGCTAGAGTTATGGTATTTACATATGCAGTTCCAAACATTGCATTTAAATTGATATATCGTTAATTTGCTTACGTGTAGTCGCTGAAGGCGAGGAGACCCCGGAAGTGTTGGACTTCCTACTTCCGGATGAGACCCTAACCACTAACCAGCAACAACAAGACAAGCCCCGGTTAGCATTAACAAATTTTTACAAAGTTTTGCTTTATGTATACTTAGTATGAGTTATGTATGTGCATTAGGTGTAGGATGGATGAAACCCCAAGTGCATAACCAGATTATTCCTACAAGAGTGAGGGTATTGCCTAAGTCCTCGAGTAATCAAGCTGTGCTTAATGTTCATAGAACTTCGGTATAAGTCGAGTAGTTGGAATCTACTCGCGAGTATAGGTGTCGGGACACACGGGATTGGTTCAGTGATGTGACATCACTTTAGTAAGAAAATGAGACTAGGCAGGGGCTAGGGCGCAGCAAGAGGAACTCTTGTGGGCACAGTCCTGTCCATGTCGATTGAGGACCGATCCATGTGTGGCTCCGCTGAACAAGTTCTGAACATACAGATAGCATATCGGATATATGGACCCCAATAAATAGATGTAACCTAAACCTCCGGACGTCGAGGCATAGCACACCGATTTATAGGTGTTGGTTGTGTAAGTACATCTATGCACCCCTGTGGGTTTTGGATGATTGATGATGACAAATTAAGAGACTAATGAGCTTAGATGATCATAAGCACAGGACATTTCCAAGGCGGACACCTAAACTCTCGAAAAGGAAAAAGATGAAGAACGGCGTCGAAGACTCGAAGAGTAGAAATTAGGGTTTCACTTGAGTCTTTAGTAGGCTAGCCGTGTAAAAGAAAGAGTGTGTGTGTCAAGTGCATTGAGATCATAGAAGAGAGCTCAAAGCGTTAGAAGTGTCAAATCCTTAGTGGAGAGAGGTAAAGTTAGGCAGGCCGGACTTGTCTGGGGAAGAGGCCGGACTAGTCCGGAAGTCCTACGGCTTAGTCCGTTTTGGGGCGGACTGAGAGTTCCTAACTGAGATCGGACCTGTCCGTTTTGGGACGGACTAGTCCGTTTCTCTGTTGGTGAGAGTGTTTTTGGGGCTAATTCCTTGTAGACCGGACTTATCCGCCTCTGTGGCCGGACTAGTCCAGGCTAGCCAAACTTGTCCGTTTTCACACGGATTAAGAGTTCCTGTGTGAGTTCGGGCTAGTCCACTCTAAGGCGGACTAGTCCGTATGGGTGTTAGATGAGAGCTCCCATGGCTAAGTCTTGGTAGACCCGAGTCCTCTAGTCTTGTCCGTTCTCACCCGGACAAATAGTTCATGTGTGAGATCGGACTAGTCCGGTGTGAGGTGGACTAGTCCGGATTTTCGGTAGGTGGCAACGGTTGGCTTCGGGACTTCTATAAAAGGAGATGCCTCGACTTCATTTAGAGAAACCTGGAACCCTAGCGCCACCACAGCGATCCTAGATCCCCCCCAAGCCTTCTCTCCTGCCTACTCACCCTCTAGAACCAATTCTTGAGTGGACTTGGGTGTGTGAGGAGAGGAGAAGGAAGAACTTCGCGTTTAAGGCTCTCGGAGTGATCTCGTGTACTTGGTGTGACGTGTGTCTTGTAAGATTGGTGGAGTTTTGTGGACGTGATCAAGTGGGAGTCTCAGATTGTGAGCAGCCCCAACACTTTGTAAGTTCACCCTTGAGATAGTGAAGAACCGGGTTGGCCTTAGTGGCGACTTGGTGAGGGAAGGGTTGTTAAACCTGGTCCTGTGTGGACTCCTCAACGGGGACGTAGATTCCTGAGTGGAATCGAACCTCGGGCAAAAATCTTCGTGTCATTTTGCACTTACATTTCATTGATCATTAGAATTTCTTAGGGTTCGTTCGATCATTTCGCTCTTATAATATTTCAGGTTACAATCTTGCAATCCACCTCAATACTTTGTCATATTTGTTATATTAGATTTCTAGATAGTTTATCTGCATTTGTTAAACTAAAATATGAAGAAAACCCATAAAAATCAAGTTTAGGCTTTTCAGCAGTCTGACCAGACTAGTCCGCCCCTGAGCCAGACTAGTCCGCCCTTTAAGGCTTTTCCAGCAGTTTGATCAGACTAGTCCGCCCCCGAGCCAGACTAGTCCGGCCCCTATGTTCTAATCTTGTTTAATTAAGTCATTTCAGGAATTTTAGCCTATTCACCCTCTCTAGGCAATTCAATTGGTATCAGAATAGGTCTCTCCATCAAGAGTCTAACCACTCGGAGAGAAGATGGCCGGAGTGGAGGGATACAGATTTCGTCGACGTCACAAGGTGACAACACATATGACAAGAAAAAGAACACGGATGTGCTGTAAGACCACTCGAGTGACGATGAAGAAGTTTGCCAGCTCAAGGCACGACTTCGCGAGAAGCTAGGTCACTCAAGTAAAGAGAAGAAGAAGCCGAAGGATCAACAAAGGAGTGGTCAACCGGACTACTCCCAATATCCTTTCAACTATGAACGATTAACTTCCAACAATCACTACTTATCTATTCCTCTTGGCAAACCTCCTCAATTTGATGGAAATGATTACTCAATGTGGAAGCATAATATGAAGATGCATCTAGTATCCTTAAACCCTAGCTTGTGGCAAATTGTCTTAACAGGTGTCCATCTTCCAAGAAATGAAGAAGATGTTACCCAGGAGCAAGCCATTCTACTTCATCGCAATGCTCAAGCAGTTGGGGTGATCACCTCATCCTTGACTCGAGAAGAGTTCAACCGAGTCGATGGATTGGAGGTGGCCAAAGACATATGGGACACACTCAAGACAGCGCATGAAGGAAACCGAGTCATTAGGGAAGCCAAGATCGAGATGATTGAAGGAGAGCTTGGGAGGTTCACCATCATGGATGGTGAGTCCCCTCAAGACATGTACAACCGTCTCAAGGTCCTCGTCAACATGATCCGATCTTATGGATGCACCCGGTGGACGGATCATGAGGTGTTGAAGAGGATGCTTCGGTCATTCATGCCTTGAAACATTGCTCTTTGCTCCTTGATATGTGAGAGCCCAGGATATGCTCAAATGACCCCGGAGGAAGTGCTTGGAAGAATCATCAACAACGAGATGATGGAGAAGGAAGCCATGTTCTACAGCGACCTCCAAAGGCTCACCTCCTCAAAGAAGAAAGATCTTGCTTTCAAAGCAACATCCTCATTACAATACTTTGAAGCAAGTGATGATGAGGGCCTCGACACCGATGAAGAAGAGGCGCTCTTCATCAACAAGTTCAAGAGCACGATGAAGAAGAAGGAAGAGGGTCAACCATTATGAGAACAAGAACAAGGAAAGGTCCAAGCCCAAGACGAAAAGAGCATGCTACAACTGTGGTGAATATGGACACTTCATTGTGGATTGTCCATATGAAGAGAGTAAGAAGAAGAAAGATGGCAAGTCTCAAGAGAAGAAATTCTTCAAGAAGAAGAAGCCATCAGGACATGCTCACCTTGGGAAGGAATGGGACTCAAACAAAGACTCATCCTCCGAGGATGAAGAGAAAGTGGAAACACTTGCCATTGGAAGGAGCAAGCTCTTCCCAAACATTGAAGACTTCAAGTCTACATGTCTCATGGCTAAGGAGGGAAGAAGAAAGGTTAAATCTAAATCATCCTCCTCTACCTCTTCACTTGATAGCTTTGATAGTAGTAGTGATAATGGATCCATGCTTAAGGATCTAAGTATGAGCACCTTTAAAAAGATGAGATTGTTGTCGGAAGAAATCTTTGAGAAGGATGAACTCATCAACCGTCAAGAAGACATGCTCATCCTTGAAAAGGAGAGATGTCATGAGCTTGAAGAGCTTCTTGAGGTTGAAAGGGAAAGAAGCAAGGCACTTGAGCGTGAACTCGCTTTGAGCAAGGAAACTTGCTCAAATCTTGAAGACACAACTATTGTGCTCAAGGATGAAATTGTTAACTTGACAAAAGTCAAAAAGATCCTTGAAACACAAGTTGAATCTCTCAAGATCAATGCACCTTCTTCCTCAATGATTTCACCCTCCTCAAAGAAATCTCCCGAAGCAACTCAAACTTGTAAGTGCTCAAACTTAATCCTAAAACTCGAAGATGAACTTAAGTTGGCACAAAACAAGCAGTCACCGAAAGGTGGTATCTTTGACAAGGAAAAAGTGGCATATGCACGAAGTGCATATACCAATGTAAGACCTCCACATGTCAAAGATGGTCTTGGCTATTCTCGGGAGTGGAGGAAACATGCTAAAACTCCCAAGAAGGGAAAAGATTTGATTGTATTTGTCAAGGAAGGTTCATCCAACAAAGAAAATGTAAAGAACATTGCAAACTCATCTAACATGCCTAAAAATAAATCTCATCCTTTGTTCCATTATTTTGATGCCTCATATGTTTTATTGAGAAACAAATTTGGAAAGATCTATGCTAGGTATGTTGGGCCACTCCGCAAGAGTCCAAAACCTTGTGTGTGGGTGCCCCTGCCTCTTGACTAACATGAAAGGACCCAACTCCGCTTGGGTACCAAAAGGTAAGGCATAACTCTATTTTATAGGCATACTCCTCCGGTGGATCAAAATGGGTGCTCGACAGTGGATGCACAAACTATATGACCGGAGGGAGAAAGATGTTTGTGGAATATGAGGAAAACGAAGATCCAAGTGAAGGAATATACTTTGGAGACAATAGCCAAGGGAAAATCCTTGGCACCAGTAAAATTGCTATCTCTCCCCATCATACTCTTTCAAATGTTTTGCATGTTGACTCCCTTGATTATAACCTTCTATCCATATCCCACTTATGTGATAAAGGTTATAATTGTATGTTCACTAACGAGGGTGTGACTGTCTTGAGAAGAAGCAATGACTCAATCGCCTTTAAGGGCGTACTCAAGGGAAAGCTTTACCTTGTGGATTTCACCAGGGATAAAGCTCAACTTGACATGTGCTTAATGGCGAAGACCAACATGGTATGGCTGTGGCATAGAAGGCTAGCCCATGTTGGGATGAGGAACTTGCAAAAACTTCTCAAGGGAGAACACATTCGAGGCTTGAACAATGTTGTTTTTGATAAGGATAGGCCATGTAGTGCTTGTCAAGCCGGAAAGCAAGTTGGAGCTCAACATCCATCCAAAAATGTCATGACAACCATAAGACCCTTGGAGCTACTTCACATGGACCTCTTTGGCCCAATTGCCTACATAAGCATCGGCGGTAACAAATATGGTCTTTTTGTTGTAGATGATTATTCTCGTTTCACTTGGGTGTTCTTTTTGCATGACAAAGGAGAAACTCAAGGTGTGCTCAAGAAATTCTTGAGAAGAGCTCAAAACGAGTTCTCCTTAAGAATTAAGAACATAAGGAGCGATAACGCACTGAGTTTAAGAACACTCAATTGGAAGAATACTTTGATGAAGAAGGCATCAAGCATGAGTTTTCAGCCCCCTACTCCCCTCAACAAAATGGGGTTGCTGAGAGGAAGAATAGAACTCTCATTGAGATGGCAAGAACCATGCTTGATGAGTACAAGACGTCGGACCGGTTTTGGGCGGAAGCGGTTAACACCGCTTGCCATGCCATAAACTGGTTGTATCTTCATCGACTTTTGAAGAAGACGTCTTATGAACTTCTAACCGGTAACAAACCAAACATCTCTTATTTTCGTGTCTTTGGGAGCAAGTGTTATATTCTCAACAATAAGCCTAGGACTTCGAAGTTTGCCTCAAAGTCCGATGAAGGTTTCTTGCTTGTTTATGACTCAAACACCTACTTCTATCGTGTTTTCAACAAAACTTCCAGAACTGTTGAAATAGCGAGAGACGTAGTGTTTGATAAGACTAATGGCTCCCAAGTGGAGCAAGTTGATCAAAGTGTGCTAGATAAAGAAGAGGCTCCACAAGAAGTACTTAAAAGGATGGCACATGGAGAAATTTTTCCTCAAGAACATCCTCAAGACTCAAATGATCATCCAACAAATGAAAATATGTCTCCCTCCCATGATCAAGCTCAAGATGAGCAAGGCCAACCTCAACAAGATCAAAATGATCAAAGTCAAGATAGAGGATTGGATCAAGGGGGAGACGAAGAAAAGAATGACAATGAAGATGAAGATCAAAGAGTTCAACCACCTCATCCAAGAGTGCACCAAAGTGTTCAACGGGATCATACCGTCGACAACATACTAGGAGATATCTCCAAAGGGGTGACCACTCGCTCTCGAATGGCTAATTTTTGTGAACATTACTCTTTTTTTTTCTTTGGAGCCCCGCAAGGTCCGGATTGGGTGGTGGACATGCAAGAGGAACTCAATAATTTTGAAAGAAATCAAATGTGGGATCTTGTGAAGCGACCCAACGCAAATGTTGTGGGAACCAAGTGGGTATTCCGCAACAAGCAAGACGAGTATGGGGTTGTAACAAGAAAAAAGGCAAGACTTGTTGCAAAGGGGTATGCACAAGTAGAAGGTTTGGATTATGATGAAACTTTTGCTCCCGTAGCTAGGCTTGAATCAATTCGTATCTTGCTTGCTTTTGCAACTCACCATGATTTCAAGCTATACCAAATGGATGTGAAAAGCGCTTTCCTCAACAGTCCAATCAAGGAGGAAGTGTACATGGAGCAACCACCCGGATTTGAGGACGATAAGTATCCTAGCCATGTCTTTAAACTTCAGAAAGCCCTCTATGGCCTCAAACAAGCTCCTAGAGCTTGGTATGAGTGTCTTAGAGATTTTCTTATTAAAAATGGTTCTAGGATAGGAAAAAGCCTACTATACACTCTTCACTAAGCATTTTAATGATGATTTATTCGTGTGCCAAATATATGTCGATGACATCATATTTGGTTCTACTAACAAAGCTTTTTGTGATGAATTTTCAAAGATAATGACTGAAAGGTTCGAGATGTCAATGATGGGGGAATTGAAGTTCTTGCAATGATTCCAATTCAAACAACTCAAGGAAGGAACATTCATAAGTCAAACCAAGTATACTCAAGACATACTTATGAGGTTCGACATGGACAAAGCCAAACCCATCAAGACTCCCATGGGAACCAACGGACATCTTGACCTTAATGAAGATGGTCCAAGTATGGACCAAAAG
Organism: Neostapfia colusana; assembly: GCA_030760725.1. Taxonomy (NCBI): domain Eukaryota; kingdom Viridiplantae; phylum Streptophyta; class Magnoliopsida; order Poales; family Poaceae; genus Neostapfia; species Neostapfia colusana. The sequence continues at coordinate 19,606,329 of JASWHV010000012.1, read as the reverse complement.
GTATTTTGTTCCATGATAGGCTCTTTGCTTTACCTTTGTGCATCTAGGCCCGACATAATGCTTAGTGTGTGTATGTGTGCATGGTTCCAAGCCGCTCCTAAGGAGTGCCACTTGATGGCCGTTAAGAGGATTCTTAGATATTTGGTTCACACTCCTAACCTTGGACTTTGGTATCCCAAGGGATCCAAGTTCAATATCATTGGATACTCCGATGCCGATTATGCCGGTTGTAAGGTAGATAGGAAGAGCACGTCAGGGACTTGTCAACTTCTTGGTAGGTCCTTGGTTTCGTGGTCTTCAAAGAAACAAAACTCCATTGCCTTATCCACAGCCGAAGCGGAGTACATCGCAGCCGCGAGTTGTTGTGAACAACTCCTATGGATGCGACAAACTTATAGGGACTATGGTTACACTGTGAGCCATATTCCACTCCTATGTGACAATGAGAGTGCCATCAAGATTGGTCACAATCCCGTGGATCATTCTAGAACCAAACATATTGATATCCGTCACCATTTCCTGAGAGATCACTCTATCAAGGGAGATATCGTTCTCTCTCATGTTAGGAGTGGGAAGCAATTGGCGGACATCTTCACAAAACCCCTTTATGACAAACACTTTTGTGACCTAAGGAGTGAACTGAATATCCTAGATTTTTGAAATCTTGCTTGAAGTGTGCACATATGTTTGTTGCTTGTTTATAAACTTCAAAAACCGCATGTTTTCAACATACTACCCTAATCTCTCTTACTCTATGAAAACTATGTTCAAAAGGACTCTTTGTCAAATATGGTCATTGTTTGTTTGATGTATGCTTACTGACCATGTTTGCCAAAGAAATTTGCAAAAACTTGTCCAAAAGGATCATATTCTTGAGCTAAAACTCAAATTATATGAACTTCAGCTTGTAGCCGGACTAGTCCACCTGGGAGGCCGGACAAGTCCGGCCCCAGAGAAGTACGACTCTGGTCCGCCAACAGGACTTATCCGGACAACAAGCCGGACTAGTCCGGCCCCGCCAGGCACGTGTCGACTTCGGAGCTCACCCCTGTGGAAGGGATGAGGTCCGGTCTCGTGGGACACGTGTCGCCACCGGAGCTCACCCCTGTGGAAGGGATGAGGTCCGGCCCCGCGGGACACGTGTCGCCACCGGAGCTCACCCCTATGGAAGGGATGAGGTCCAGCCCCGCGGGACATGTATGTATCCCGTGTAGTATACGTGTGCAAGAGACTGTTTAGTGCCACAATTGAGACGTATATGCAGGTATAATCCGGTTAGGATTTTCTTTTTGTGAGGAACGTAGTACAGACATATAATAGGCATTTGCATTAAATATAATGGTAACCAAGAACTAAAATAACTAAGTTTCTATATGTAGGACCCTGGTGGGGTAGTAAAAAAACTCAACCGTTAATTAGTTTAGCTCAAAGGGATTTAAAAATAGAGTGCTCTGTTTCGGCATGTTTCGGCAGCAAGTTTGCTGAAATTTAACAGATCATAGCTCATAGATTATTTAGCCAATGGAGATGTGGGATATAGTTCTGGAAAGGAGTTTAAGTACTATACAACTTTGTTGTAGACTTATATATCAGAATCACACATCAAACTGGTGTAAATCCCAGAGGAAGGTAAACTGTCCAGAACCAGGACAGATTCAAAAACTCTCTGGACTGTTCTGTTTTTCAAGCATAACTTCCAGTAGAAAAATCTAAAATTTTCATATGACACATTTTTGGAAAGGGTAGAGATATGTTACATCTTTGTAGTTCAGAGTTTCTGCAATTGCAGCACGGAATTCAGTGGAACTTGGAGTTGAAAACAGCAACTTTCAAAGGAGGTGCTGTTGAAATTCTTCCAGGAATTCTATTGACTTTGAATTATCATGACTTTCTAACCAGAGATGATATAAGGGAAAATAAATACTTGTTGGAATGATACTTAAATTAACTTAAACTTTGGTATTCAGCTTGAGTCATGAAAATTCCCAGCACCAGATCAAAATTTGGGATATGTAGAAACTGGTCATTCTGGGCAGAGGGATGGACAGTTGAACTCATTTGGGAGATTGTTGTACCCTAAGGGGGTTTTATTACTTCCAATGGAGTAAAACATACTCATGAGTTGTTATCTTCAACTAGTGAAAGATTTGAGTATATTTCCTACTCAGGTTTCTTTTGCTAGAGACCATGTTTGTGTCGTATTGAAGATAAAAGGGTAGTATACGTGATGACAAAGCGATATTAACGTCTCATAGTGACCAAATCTAGTTGAGACGAACTTCCAAAGAGGAAGTCCATCAAGTTGGATTTAACTAATTTGTATTTGGTCTGGTAATGGTGTAGCTTGTGCAAAAGTTATTACATTATCTAATACGAGATGTATCGCATGTTTACTGTCATTATGTTTTTACGCCTATTTTATTAGACTGCATGAAGTATGCTGTGGGACTGATTTTTATTGTCGTATGGTTGCAGATGGTTCGTACACGGGCCACGCATGAGGTCGGTGGCTCTAGCCAGCAGGGGGGTGATGACTCCCAGCCACCTGTCTACGACAGTACCTCGCAGCAACAACCACCACCGCCACCTCCGCTTACACTAGCGGATGTGATCGCGGCGCTGGTGGGCAATCGTGAGGAGCAGACCGATCTGCTCCGGATGATCGTGTAGAATACGTCCCAGGCGGGGGGGGGGGGGGGGCGTTAAGAGAGGGAGCCACGTGAGCCCCACACTACGACGTACTCGGATTTCATGAGTACGCATCCTCCGGTGTTCACCGAAGCGGCAGAACCACTGGAGGCCGACAACTGGCTGCGGACGATTGAGTCCAAGTTCGGGCTGCTCCAATGCACGGAGCAGCAGAAGACTCTCTTCACAGAGCAGAACCTTCACGGTGCCGCTGGTGCGTGGTGGGCGAACTATGTCGCCTCACTGCCGGCTAGCTACGCTGTGGAATGGGAAGAATTTTGGGAGGCATTCCACGCCTATCATATTCCTCCCGGGATAATGAAGAGGAAGTTCCAAGAGTTCTTGGAGCTGAAGCAGGGCGGGAGGAGTGCCCACGACTACTCCCGTGCCTTCAACCATCTGGCGCAGTATGCGTCGGATTATGTCTCCACCGAGAAGAAGCGAGATCACTTCTATCGGGGGTTGAATCCCGTGATGAAAACGCATCTCATACAATGCAATCATGGCACTTTCAACGACCTCGTCAATGCCGTGATCATGCAGGAAGATGCTCAGTGACAATTGGCGGCTGAGCAGCGAAAGCGAAGCGCTCCACCAAACAGCGGGGGTGGAGCTCCGCAAAAATACCGCATGATGTATCGTACACCATCCGGTCAGCAGTGGCATCCACCGGCGCGACCTCAGCAGTTTGGGGGTCGTTCATTTCAGCCACCCCCATTCTGACCACCGATGCCACCACCGCGACTGCAACAGCAGAAACAGATCGTACCCCGGGCGTTTCCACCGCCACAACGCGCCCCGGGTTTCCGTCCGCCGATCAGCGGAGGACCGCCTCGCTACACGTGTGGCCTGGCGGGCCATTTCTCGAAGCACTGTCCCCAGGGGCAGCAGAGCAGCAGGCAAGCCCAATATCAGGGCGGTGCTCGAGGCCGAACTCCGGTCAAGAAGGTTGGTCAGCGAACCGGGGGCGTTCGCAACCTCGACAATGAGGACGCCCCAGAGGGAGAAAACGTGCTGGCGGGTACGTTCACTCTTAACGACTCATCATTTTATTCAATTCAGGTGCAACCCACAATTTCATAAGTGCATCCTATGTGGCTAGGCATCAACTGCAAGTCTTCCCAACCAACTGCTCATATATGATATGCTCACCAGGAGGGAATATTTCAGCAAATATGATGATTCCAAAAGCACCACTGTTCTTAGGTGGGAAGATGTATCCCACCACCTTGATAATCGTTACGGGACAGAAGATTGATGCAATCTTAGGGATGTCATGGTTACGCTACCATGGTGCTGTCCTGGAAACTCTATCACGGACGGTTCATTTGAAATCTCCATTCCACCGTCCGCATTCAATGGTATTAGACAACCCTGTCCCGGAAATTTCAGCAACTTATAACACTGAAGCTTTCAAGTTAGAGGACATCCCCGTAGTCCAGGAATACCCCAATGTGTTTCTGGATGATCTCCCAGGCATGCCATCTGAACAGGAGGTGGAGTTCAAGATTGAACTTGCACCCGGGACTACTCCCATACCATACAAAATGGCTCCAAACGAGCTGGCTGAGTTGAAAGAACAGATCAATGATTTGTTGAGCAAGGGTTTCATTAGGCCGAGTTCCTCGCCTTAGGGATTCTCGGTGCTGTTCGTCAAGAAGAAAGATGAAACCTTGAGGCTGTGTGTGGATTACTGGCCGCTCAACGCCGTCACCATCAAGAACAAATATCCGCTGCCCCGCATTGACATACTGTTTGATCAGCTTGTGGGTGCATGTGCGTTCTCCAAGATGGACCTTCACTCTGGATATCATCAAATAATATTCCAGGTGGAGGATATTCCAAAGACGGCCTTCTCGACGAGATATGGCTTATACGAATATCTTGTTATGTCTCTTGGTCTCAATAATGCTCCGGCACATTTCATGTATCTCATGAACTCGGTGTTCATGCCGGAGCTGGACAAATTCGCTGTGGTGTTCATTGATGATATCTTGGTTTACTCCAAGACAGAAGCAGAACACGGCGAACACTTGAGAATCGTTTTTCAACGACTGCGGGACCATAAGATCTATGCCAAGTTCAGCCAATGTGAATTTTGGATCAGCCAAGTGCCATTTTTGGGACATATCATCTCAGCAGAAGGCATTGCGGTTGACCAAGTAAAATTGAACGAGTGCTGAAATGGAAAGCTCCCACTTCTGTCCATGAAGTTAGAAGCCTCCTCGGTTTAGCGGGATATTACCGGAGATTTATTCCAATCTTCTCCAAGCTTGCTAAGCCAATGACTGAACTGTTAAATAAGGAGACTAAATATGTTTGGAACTCAGCGTGTGAAGGAGCGTTCCAAGCATTGGTGAAGCATCTCACAACAGCCCCGGTCTTAGCTCAACCGGATACAACTAAGCCCTTCGACGTGTATTGTGATGCGTCCGGTATCGGGCTCGGCTGCGTGTTGATGCAAGAAGGATGGGTGGTCGCATATGGCTCCCGTCAACTGCGGAACCATGAACAGCACTATCCGACTCATGATCTTGAGTTCGCTGCTGTGGTTTTGGCGCTGAAAATGTGGAGGCACTATCTCCTGGAGAATTTGGTGCATCTCTACACCGACCACAAGAGCTTAAAATATATCTTCACCCAAAGGGAGCTGAATATGAGGCAAAGGAGGTTGTTAGAACTAATAAAAAACTATGAGATTGAGATTCATTACCACCCCGGCAACGCAAATGTGGTTGCCGGCACGTTGAGTCGGAAGTCTTTTGTCCATAACCTCACCATTACACCAGTGGAAGAGGAAGAGCCGAGTTTATACTTGGATCCTTATGGTTCACTCTACAACCTTGCTCTCATCCCTACCATTAGGGAGGATATCATTGCAGCCCAGAAAGTTGACAAGGGCATGACACATCTCCGGAGACGGATAGACAGCGGGGATATCAAATGCTTCCGGAAAGATGATGAGGGGATGCTGTGGTTAAATGACCGCATAGTCGTACCCTGGAATATGGAGCTGAGGAAGAAGATCCTTGATGAGGCTCACTTTTCTAAATTCTCAATTCATCCGGGCAGAAACAAAATGTACCAAGATTTGAAAAGAAAATTTTGGTGGACACTGATGAAGAGGGAAGTGGCTAAATACGTATCCGAGTACGATACGTGTAGACGAGTGAAAGCGGATCACATGAGAAAATCAGGGCTGTTACAACCCCTGAAAATACCGGCATGGTAGTGGGAAGATGTGAGCATGGATTTCATTGTGGGATTAACCCTCACTTCCAACAAGCTGTGGGGACCACCCCGTGGTTCACCCACTCCAGGATCGCATAGGGTGGTGCCGTGAGATGCGGCACCCAACAGCACACACGAAAAGAATAAAGAACAACATACAACTTTTTATTTGATATAAAACAGCGGAAGTGTTTTACAAAACTTAATTAACAGCGGAAGTAATTTACATAAGTAGCCTCTCATCCTAACTATGCAAAAGTGCAGCCGTCCAGCCCGGGGACGCTACACACTAGCAGCATGGAACCGGAGATTCACGGCAGCGTGCAGGGCTCCAGCTCGGCCGTGTACCCCGACGGGGGCATCGCCTCGTCCTTGGATCCCTCCTCATAACTCTCACCTGCACACAGCTCAAATATTGCAACCGTGAGCACGATGGCTCAGCAAGCTTAACCGACAACCTAGTCATGGAACTCTACATGCAGGATGTGTAAGATAGGAAGAAGGACTTTGCAATAAAGACACGCCTACATGTTGATCCTTACTTTCAGTTTTATAGCCACAGTTTATTGAGCCTTAGGCAGCCCTCACATCGGAAGTCCAGAATCAAACAAGAAATGCTTTCCTCCGATGTGATGATGCCCAAAGTGGAATATAAACATAATTATCTCTATAACTACAGCGTACAAGGTTTCCAGTCATTTATAATTCAATACAGCATATTCAATTGGCTGATTTCACTTCTTACTACGTCACAGCACAGTGAACAAGCGGGTACTCAAATAACCGCGAGGGACGGTGATTGCAATCAAGAGACACCCGGATAACACGTCACATACACCCACTTTCAGAAGCGTGATTCCACACCCCTTCCTATTCTGTTGTATGCAACAACCTTTCAAAGGCAACCCAAATGCCGAACCGGTCCATCCGTAATATGCAGGAGGTCCCCGCGTGGAGCGTGACTGTGCCCACCGGCAGATTTACACCTTGCTACCCTCAACCCGCTCTTATTTACTGTTGGGTAAGCCTCGGCACCCAGGTTAACCAATTACATCGGTTTCCTGGTTCCCATATGCCAGTATGCATCCGGTACTGTTCGATACTTGTCCAGCAGGGCTGCACATGGACGGTCCTCAACCGACGACAACAGGGCTATGCACGTGAGACCTCTGCTCACTGCATCCTATCCCCCCTGCTGGGTTTCATTTTCACAACTCAAGCCATTTTCTACCTCTTCTCATTTCTTGTGATAAGTACTATCTCGCGAGTAGCTTCCAACCACTCAACTTCTACCGGAATCCTAAACATTAGCATGGCATTCTCTACTCGTCGAGTTTATAAACTAACCAACCCTTTATAGGAGTTAAAAAGGCTATGCGAGTGGGGTTTCAATCACCCTAACTCTAATGCATACATTTCAACCTAGACATAAGTGATAAAATGAAAAGCTTTATAAAAGGTACTTAAGTGCAAACCGGGGCTTGCCTGGTTGCGAGTTAAAGGGGAAGACATCTTCTGGTGGGAGGACGTGCAAGGGCTCCGGTGCGTCCTCAACTTCAGTCACTAAATGAAATGTAGCAAAATATATGTATAAGTATTAAGGATTTATCAGAATTGAACTTCTATTCATAGCTACTGCTATTTAGGATCCTTAATTGGCTTTGGGATTTTTACGGTGAATACTATACCCTCTAAGGATGATCTGAGCAAAATTTGGAGGAATGTCATTGCACAATGTGGTCTCCAAAAATCCCACAAGCACAAGGATTCTCTGAATTTTGAGCCCAAATCAGGAGCTTTGACATAGCTAATAGTGGAAGATCTGATTAGGGTAAGTTTCCATGGTTCTAAAAAATTTGTTTCACCATTTTTGGAGCTACCAGCAGATAGATATGAATTTTTGAAGTTGGACAGGAGTTCTGAAAAGTTTCTGTTTAAATTTGAATCTCCAAATAAAGGCTGAACTTTGGGAGGCAATTTAGCCTACTAAATTAACTCCAATGAAGCTCAAATTTTTACTGGAGATCAGTGACTATGAAAAGGATTAGCTGTCCAAATTTGGAATATTTCATAAAGAATTGCTCCTGTAATAAATCCCTAAAGTATTTATTAAAAACAATTCTACAGAAATTCCTGGGCATTTTCATAGCAAGCAATTTGTTTCTCTGTGAAGTACTCCTCATGAGGGTTCCAACAAAATTGTTCCCACCCTTTTTGGAGTTTGCTACACAAAGTTATGGATTTTTCAAACTTGAATAACTCTCTGTTTAAAAACCTAGACAGAGACTCCGAGGGGGGCCCACTGCCAGACGCTTCTTCAACCTCCCGACAGTCCCCCACGCGCGCACGACAGACCCGACAGTGGCGCGCCATGTTCTCGCCTATTTTCCCACCATTCTTCCTACGGTTTCGTGCTACGTCACCCTTGGATCACAGCCAAACCGCCGGGCAAGGTTTCGGGCTATGAAAACGCCGGGAAACTCGTTGGCGACGGCGAGGCGGCTCGGTTGCGTGGCACCGGCGATGACCCACATGTACAAAGCTTCAGCTGATGATCTAAGGGGCCGTACACTATCCCTGGAGCACGTAGAACATGATGCTACCCCTAGCCGGAGCTGAAAACGCCCGCAAATAGGAGCTCGACGGTGAATCGAGCCATTTCAGCTGGCAGCGATGGATTCTCGTCGCTAGGGTTGTAGAACTGATGATTTGTGTCATGCTTCAGCATGGGAGGGCGCTAGGGGCTCTAGTAGCTGTGTCTACGACCGGAGACCTGATGATCCAACGTGTGTAAAGAATTTCACAAAGTTAGGTCGGTCGGTTCTCCACGTGCACCGTCGGAAATCTTCAAATTCCGGCTAGCCGGCGGTGGTAAAGTAACAAAGGACAGCAGTATGAGAAACTAGACCCTATGGCGCACCTCTGGGTGGTTTTCCTCGCGCTGGGGAGGTCGGAGTCGATCGGACGACGTGAAACCGCAAGGTGCGGCGTCAGCTCTGCTTCGCTGGAGGAAAACCGGTTGGCACCGATCGGAAAAGGCTGGGCACGAGCCGTGGAGGTTCGGACGAAGTTCAGTGAAGGTCGGCGCACTCCGTGATCAGCTCAGCTGGGCGCTTAAGTGGCCGGAGGCCGAACAGCAACGGCGACAGAGGTGGTGCGCGGCGTTGTCTTCATGAGCGCTCAAGCAGAGGCTGTGGAGTCCGTGGGAACTCATGGATAAGTGATAACAAGCACTCGGCTGCCGCCTGATAACCCAGCGATCGAACCGACGTCGGGAGCGAAGCAGCTCGGTGGCTCGGTGGAAACGTCGGGCGACGGGTTAAACGGGAGCTAGCGCGCTGTGATCACCCGGGAAACAGAGAGAGAGGGAAAAAACAGATTTGTGAGACTGACTGTTGGGTCCCACCTCCCCCTCTTTTAGTCAAACTTTTCTCTGATATTTTTCATCCAGCAACTTAGACTTAAATGCTTTACTTCACTCCAAAGTTAAGGTTTGAATTTTCTGAATTTAAAATGATTTGAATTATGGTGTGAAGTTTGAATTGGGTTTGATCATTTGAATTTGAACTTTAAATTCTCCATTTTGTGTTGTTCCAAAAACATAGCAAACCAGGCCAAAAATTTCTGATTTTTGGCATGGCTGTTACTTCAAATGTGAAGAACACATTGGTGGAACCAAATTTGCAATTTGAGGAAATTAGAATTTGAAACTGAATTTGAAATTCAGATTAGAGGGTTTCTTCTTTTAATGCCAAACAAATATTGAAACTGCTCCAAATGAGCTAAAATTTGGAAGGGTGAATATTTGGACTATGAAGACCCAAGTTATGAATTTAGATCTTCATGGTTGGGAGTTTTGGGAATTTTGAATCTTCCCTTTGAACCTTCACCGTTATAATTCAAAATTTTAAATTCCCCTCATTTTTCCTAAGTGTCCATGAGCTGAATTTTCTTGCTACCACTTTTTGGGGATTTTACATCCCTCCCCCCTTAAAAAGAATCTCCTCCCGAGATTCCAAAGTAAATGCAAAGCGGGGAAAAACTTTACCGGGTATATGATGATAGCAAGTCCGGATAATTAGTTCGTAGATATTCCTCGCTTTCCCAAGTCGCTTCATCAGCAGTATGATTACTCCACAAGACCTTGTAGAACCATAAGGTCCGGTTTCTTGTGGCGCGAGTCTTTTCACTGATAATCCAGATCGGCTACTCCGTGTACGTGAGGTCCGGTTGAAGAACTTCTATGTCTTCTGTGCGGATTTCAGCTGAGGGTTGGAGGCACTTCCTCAGCTGAGAGATGTGGAAGACATTGTGAATCCCTGCGAGCTACGCCGGTAAATCCAAGCAATAGGCCACGGGTCCGCATCTTTCAATGACGGCGAACGGACCAATGAACCGCGGTGCAAGGTTACCTTCACTCCGAACTGATGAACTCCCTTCATCAGAGACACACGGACATAAACCTGGTCCCCAATGTCGAAGTGAAGAGGGCGGCATCTTTTATCCGCATAGCTTTTCTGACAAGATTGAGCAGCCTTGAGGTTGGCTTGTATTACTCGCACTCGTTCTTTAGCTTCATTCGCAAGTTCAATGCCATAGATGACTCGCTCACCGGACTCGCACCAGTTGAGGGGTGTGCGGCATTTCCGGCCGTAGAGAGCTTCATACGGCACCATCTTGATGCTAGCTTGATAGCCACTGTTGTAAGAGAATTCCGCCAACGGCAAATGATCGTCCCAATTTTTGCCGTGGTGGATGGCACAAGCGCGTAGCATGTCTTCAAGCACTTGATTCACCCGTTCAGTTTGACCATCCATCTGCGGGTGATACGCGGAGCTTCGGATCAGTTTGGTCCCCAATGATGCGTGCAGCTGTTCCCAAAACCGAGAGATGAACAGCGCACCATGATCTTAAATAATGGGGCGGGGAACACCGTGCAAGCATAAGATCCTTGTAATATACAGCTCCGCATATTGCTTGGCCACGTACTTTGTATGTTCGGGGATAAAATGAGCCGACGTGGTTAATCGATCGACTATTACCCAAATCGAGTCATGCTTGTGATACGTGAGAGGTAAACCAACAATGAAGTCCATGCTGATATCCTCCCACTTCCACGCCGGAATGTTCAATGGTTGCAGCTGTCCGGCTTTACGCATATGGTCGGCTTTCACACGCCCACACGTATCACATTCGGATACGTACTTTGCGATTTCTCTTTTCATCCGTGTCCACCAAAACCTGGTTTCCAGATCCTGGTACATCTTGTTGCTGCCCAGATGAATAGAGTACTTGGACAGATGAGCTTTGTCCAAGATTTTCTTCCGAAGCTCCATATCACGGGGTACCACTATACGGTTTTTAAACCGTAGAGTGTCATGTTCATCTCTTCAGAAGCATTTCATTTTGCCATTCTTCATCCTTCTCTGAATGTGCGACATTCCCACATCTTTCTTCTGAGCTTCCATAATTTCCTCTCGTATTGTAGGGACGATCGCAAGATGATACAATGCCCCATGCGGAACCAAGTACAGACTCGGCTCCTCCTCTTCAAGTGGGGTGATGGACAGACTGTTGACATGGGATTTGTGGCTTAAGGCATCGGCAACCACGTTTGCCTTTCTGGGATGGTAGTGAATCTCGATTTCATAGTCCTTGATCAGTTCTAGCCATCTCCGTTGCCGCCTATTCAACTCCTTTTGAGTGAATATATACTTCAGACTTTTGTGGTCGGTGTAGAGGTGCACTAGGTTCCCAAGCAAATAGTGCCTCCACATTTTCATTGCCAACACCACAGCAGCGAGCTCAAGATCATGAGTCGGATAGTGCTAATCGTGGTTACGGAGTTGTCATGAGCCAAGGCGACCACTCTTCCTCCTTGCATCAATACACAGCCAAGCCCGATGCCAGACGCATCACAATATACGTCGAAGGGCTTGGTTGTATCCGGTTGAGCTAACAACGGGGCTGTTGTAAGATGCTTCACTAACGCTTGGAAAGCTTCTTCACAAGCTGAGCTCCAAACATATTTGATCCCCTTCTTCAGCAGTTCAGTCATCGGCTTGGCAAGCTTGGAGAAATTTGGTATGAATCTCCGGTAATATCCTGCTAACCCGAGGAAACTCCTGACTTCATGGACTGATATGGGGAATTTCCATTTCAGCACTTGATCAATCTTGCTTGGATCAACTGCAATGCCTTCTGCAGAAACAATTTGACCAAGAAATAGCACTTGGCTGATCCAAAACTCGCACTTGCTGAACTTTGCATAAAGCTTATGGTCTCGCAATCGTTGAAGCACGGTATGCAGATGTTTGGCGTGTTCCTCTTCAGACTTGGAGTAAACCAAGATGTCGTCTATGAACACCACCAAAAATTTGTCCAACTCTGGCATGAACACTGAGTTCATGAGATACATGAAGTGTGCCGGGGCATTAGTGAGACCAAAAGACATGACGAGGTATTCATACAACCCATATCTCGTCGAGAAGGCCGTCTTCGGAATATCCTCCGCTCGGATCTTGATTTGGTGATACCCAGAGCGAAGATCCATCTTTGAAAATACACTCGCACCCACAAGTTGATCGAATAATATATCGATGTGGGGCAGTGGATATTTATTCTTGATGGTGACGGCGTTGAGAGGTCGGTAGTCCACACACAACCTCAAGGTTTCATCCTTCTTCTTCTTCACAAACAGCGCCGAGCATCCCCATGGCGAGGAACTCGGTCGAACGAAACCCTTCTTCATTAAGTCATTGAGCTGCTCTTTCAGTTCAGCCAGCTCATTCGGAGCTATCTTGTATGGTCTCCGCGATATTGGTGTCGTCCCGGGTACAAGTTCGATCTTGAACTCGACATCTCTTTTGAGTGGCATGCCCGGAAAATCATCCGAAAAGACATCCGGGTAACAGACCACACGAATATCCTCAAGTTTTGTGGCTTCCGTGTTATATGTGGCTGGAGCTTCTTGAACCGAACGGTCAAGAATAAGAACATGTGGTTCATGAAGTTGAGAGTTTAGACGAACCACACGTGGAATGATGTCAAGAACAGCACCATGGCGATGTAACCATGACATTCCTAAAATGACATCAAGTTTCTGACTCTCTAACATGATTAGAGAAGTTGGATATAGATTTCCACCCAACTGTAATGGTGCTCTATAGACCATCCTATCAGCTGTTATTTTCCCACCAGGAGAGCATATCAAGTATGAACTATTTGTGGGAATGATAGGCAATTGATATCTAATAACATAAGACTGACTTATGAAATTATGGGTGGCATCGGAGTCATAAAGTATGACTACGGGATGATATAAGTAAGAAAACGTACCCGCGAGGACGGGTTCGCCTTCCGGCACGTCTTCGATGGCTAAGTGGTGGACGTTGCCAGGTTTTGGTGCTGGTTTCTTGGGCTGGTTGCGGGGCTGATTAGCACTCTGATGTGGTGCTGCACCCCTGCCCTGTCGCAGCTCGGGGCAGTCCCTCGAAATGTGCCTGACACGGCCACACGTGAAGCACGTGTAAGGTGTCAGGGTCCCTCCGACTTGAGGACGGAATCCCGGTGCACGCTGTTGAAAATGAGGCGCACGTGGGACCATCCTTTGCTGCTGCTTTTGCTGTGGTGGATACGTCGGTCGGAAGCCCGGCGCATTATATTGTCGACCGCGGAACTGAGGCGGTTGCGCCGGTGGCTGCCATCTCTGACCGTATGGTGAGCGATACACCACGCGGTATTTTTGTGGCGTCCCACCACTGCTGCTCGTCAGCGTGCTGCGTTCCCTCTTTTCAGAACCGCGCTCGCGCTGAGAATTCTCTTGTAGAATTGCGGCATTAACTAGGTCGTTGAATGTGCCGCGATTGCTTTGGGCGAGATGAACCTTCATCTTTGAATTCAGGCCCCGGAAGAACGCATTTAACTTGTCGCCTTCCGTCCCCACAAACCCTGGCGCATACTGCGCCAGCCGGTTGAATAACCTGGAGTACTCATGAGCACTCCTCTCGCCTTGCCGTAGCGGCAGGAACTCCTGGAGCTTCATTTCCATTACCCCGGGAGGTATGTGATAGGCGCGGAATGCCTCCCGGAACTCCGTCCATGTGAAAGCATGGCCAACCGGTAAGGAGGCGGTGTAGTTCGCCCACCATGTACCGGCTTCTCCTTGAAGCTGTTGCGCTGCATACAGCGCCTTATGGTGTTCGGTGCATCGTAGCAGTCCGAACTTCGCCTCCAGAGTGCGGATAAAGCTGTCCGCCTCCAAAGGCTCTTCGGCCTCCGGAAAGACCGGTGGATGGGTCGCCAGGAATTCTGAATGAGAACTTTGTTGGGGCTGGCGTTGCCCATTGTCTTGGCGTCCTCCTTGATGGGATGCATTCTGCTGCACCAACATCCGCAGCAACTCGGTTTGCTCGTCGCGCGAGCCGAGCACTGCAGCGAGAACCTCTGCAAGATTTCTTGGAAGTTCTGGCGGTGGAGGAGGTGGTTGCTGCTGCGTCGGGGTTTGCTCCGGAGGTGGAGACTCATCACCACGAACCTGACTCGGACCTCCCTCCTCTTGTTTGGACCGTGTACGCACCATTCTGCATTCACATCATTCAAAAGATCAGCACATGTTGGTTTGTTTCATCCAGTCTATACAATAGTAGTGCAAGAATGGAATAAATACTGCGCATAACAATCACACATATGGATAAAGTATAAACTTTATACAACATATACATCCCTGGACCATGTCACACGATCGAGTTCCAAAGTATTGAACTTTATGGTTTAAAAGTTAGTTTCGACCATCGGGGTCGCCACGGGATGTTAAGTGTGTTAGCATGCGTAATTCCTCGCTATTGTACTGGACCCAAACATGTCCTAACTCGAAGTGATATGTTAAATGCATAAACTTTTCGACTCCAACTCGCTGTTTCACAACAGCCTCTGGACGTCGAATTGTGAAACTAAGTGTTTTGGTTGAAACACTTCAACAGGGTGTTCACTGTCCAGCTTCTGGTCCAGCAGACCAGTTGGAATAATTCAACAGTCTTGACTACCTTAGAAGCAAAATCTGGACTAGCGTTCAACAACAAAGTTGTAGCACATTTCCTGTACTTTCCAACAGTGTCTTGCTTGACCCTTGGAAATTTTTCTTCAGGATGTTGTGGTTGAAATACAGAAAACTGCAGAGAGCATTTTGGTCTGCCCTGTTTCTTGACAGTACCTACTCATCTGAGATTTTCACCCCTTTGGAGGGAGATTTTGTTCTGGAGCTCTACATAAAAGTTGTAGAGGACTTCAAAATTTTTCCAGAATGGTATCCCACACCTCCATTGGTTCAACCAATCTTAAGTTATGCCCTGTTCAAGTTCAGAAAAATTTCTGCCAAAAACAGGGGAGATTGTTCCTAAGTTTTTGAGATTGAAACTATACTCCCAATTGACTCTTAGTTCAATATAGGAGTTTACTAACCCCTAAATGGAATCCTAAATGTCATTTTTAACTCTTTTCTCTGAAAATATACTTTTATGCAGTCTTGGTACTACGTTTCCTCACCAAAGAAAAATTCTAAACTGGTATTCCGGCATATACGTGTCAAAAGGTGGAGCTAAGGACGTCACTCACAAACGGTTACTAAACGTCATGCACTAACGTGGTTAACGTACCAGCAGAAAAACACACAATAATGGTGCACACAATGGTTTTTGACATTTCAGGCAGTTCCATATCATAATAAAAACATATGGTCCGTATCATTGCCATACGGATCGTCCTTGAGTCAAGCCACGTCTCAAGGTACATGGTCGTGTTTTCACACCACACGACGGGAAACTCGAGTATAGCGTGAACGGGTCATCACGGTTGGTAATTTTATCAACCCAACAGATACCACCTACTGCCACATGACCGTTGAGGCACGCCGATGGCAAGCGTTGCGTATGGCCCTTTGAACATTGAATGTTCAAGAGTTGCATACTATTGTGTTGCTTACCACACGATGGGGTATTCTCACTTTTGCCTAAAGCACGCTGCAGATCAGTGTTTTCATATGCTCTCAGAACCATAGAAAGGTTCAGAGACTCATATTAACTACCGTGCCAAGCCACGGTATAACCTTCCATACCATTACTCGTATGTCGAGTTACCGCAATTGATCCGCCTGCGGTAGCGTACCTTACCTCTTACCTGACGTCGCAGCGTCGTTACAGAATGTATAACATATAAGTTAGTTTTTTCGACCTCAATATCTACTACTATCATCGACCTTATGTGGGCTTAATGACTAATCCTCACTCGACTACTTCTAGATTTTCAAAATAGGCTCTTTTAAAGCGTGCTATTCCCAATACGGCTCTGATACCACGACTGTGGGGACCACCCCGTGGTTCACCCACTCCAGGATCGCATAGGGTGATGACGTGCGATGCGGCACCCAACAGCACACACGAAAAGAATAAAGAACAACATATAACTTTTTATTTGATATAAAACAGCAGAAGTCTTTTACAAAACTTAATTTACAGCGGAAGTAATTTACATAAGTAGCCTCTCATCCTAATTATGCAAAAGTGCATCCGTCCAGCCCGGGGACGCTACACACTAGCAGCATGGAACCGGAGATTCACGGTGGCGTGCAGGGCTCCAGCTCGGTCATGTACCCCGACGGGGCATTGCCTCGTCCTCGGATCCCTCCTCATAACTCTCACCTGCACGCATCTCAAATATTGCAACCGTGAGCACGATGGCTCAGCAAGGCTTAATCAATAACCTAGTCATGGAACTCTACATGCAGGATGTGTAAGATAGGAAAAAGGACTTTGCAATAAAGACATGCCTACATGTTGATCCTTACTTTCAGTTTTATAGCCACAGTTTATTGAGCCTTAGGAAGCCCTCACATCGGAAGTCTACAATTAAACAAGAAACGCTTTCCTCCGATGTGATGATGCCCAAAGTGGCATATAAAATTAATTATGTCTATAACTACAGCATACAAGGTTTCCAGTCATTTATAATTCAATACAGCATATTCAATTGGCTGATTTCACTTCTTACTATGTCACAACACAGTGAACAAGCTGGTACTCAAATAACCGCGAGGGACGGTGATTGCAATCAACAGACACCCGGATAACACGTCACATACACCCACTTTCAGAAGCGTGATTCCACACCCCTTCTTACTCTGCTGTATGCAACAACCTTTCAAAGGCAACCCAAATGCCAAACCGGTCCATCCGTAACGGGCAGGAGGTCCCCGCGTGGAGCATGACTGTGCCCACCGGCAGATTTACACCTTGCTACCCTCAACCCACTCCTATTTACGGTTGGGTAAGGCTCGGCACCCAGGTTAACCAATTATATCGGTTTCCTGGTTCCCATATGCCAGTATGCATCCGGTACTGTTCGATACTTGTCCAGCAGGGCCACACACGGACAGTCCTCAACCGACGCCAACAGGGCTACGCACGTGAGACCTCTGCTCACTGCATCCTATCCCCCCTGCTGGGTCTCATTTTCACAACTCAAGCCATTTTCTACCTCTTCTCATTTCGTGTGATAAGTACTATCTCGTGAGTAGCTTCCGACCACTCGACTTATACCGGAATCCTAAACATTAGCATGGCATTCTCTACTCGTCGAGTTTGTAAACTAACCAACCCTTTATAGGAGTTAAAAAGGCTATGCAAGTGGGGTTTCGATGACCCTAACTATAATGCATACATTTCAACCTAGACATAAGTGATACAAATGAAAAGCTTTATAAAAGGTACTTAAGTGCAAACCGGGGCTTGCATGGTTGCGAGTTAAAGGGGAAGTCAGCTTCTGGTGGGAGGACGTCCAAGCGCTCCGGTGCGTCCTCAACTTCAGTCACTAAATGAAATGTAGCAAAATATATGTATACGTATTAAGGATTTATCAGAATTGAACTTCTATTCATAGTACTGCTATTTGATATCCTTAATTGGATTTGGGATTTTTAAAGTGAATACTAGACCCTCTAAGGATGATCTGAGCAAAATTTGGAGGAATGTCATTGCATAATGTGGTCTCCAAAATTCCCACAAGCACAAGGATTCTCTGAATTTTGAGCGCAAATCAGGAGCTTTGCCATTGCTAATAGTGGAACATATGATTAGGGTAAGTCTTCATGGTTATAACAAAATTTGTTTCACCATTTTTGGAGCTACCAGCAGAGAGATATGAATTTTTGAAGTTGGACAGGAGTTCTGAAAAGTTTCTGTTTAAATGTGAATTTCCAAATAAAGGCTGAACTTTGGGAGGCAATTTAGCCTACCAAATGAACTCCAATGAAGCTCAAATTTTTACTGGAGATCAGTGACTATGAAAAGGATTATCTATCCAAACTTGGGAATATTTCATAAAGAATTGCTCCTGCAATAAATCCCTAAAAGATTTACTAAAAACAATTCTACAGAAATTCCTGGGCATTTTAATAGCTAGAAATTTGTTTCTCTGTGAAGTACTCCTCATGAGGGTTCCAACAAAATTGGACCCACCCTTTTTGGAGTTTTCTACACAAAGTTATGGATTTTGCAAACTTGAATAACTCTCTGTTTAAAAACCTACACAGAGACTCCGAGGGGGGCCCACTGTCAGACGCTTCTTAAACCTCCCGACAGTCCCCCGCGCGCGCACGCCGGGCCTGACAGTGGCGCGCCGTGTTCTCACCTATTTTCCCACCATTCTTCCTATGGTTTCGTGCTACGTCACCCTTGGATCACAGCCAAACCGCCGGGCAAGGTTTCGGGCTATGAAAACGCCGGGAAACTCGTCGGCGAGAGCGAGTGGCGCGGCGCCGGCGATGACCCACACGTACAAAGCTTCAGCTGATGATCTAAGGGGCCGTATACCAGCCCTGGAACACGTAGAACATGATGCTACCCCTAGCCGGAGCTGAAAACACCCGCAAATAGGAGCTCGACGGTGAACCGAGCCGTTTCAGCCGGCGGCGACGGATTCTCGTCGCTAGGGTTGTAGAACTGATGATTTGTGTCGTGCTTCAGCGTGGGAGGGTGCTAGGGGCTCTAGTAGCTGTGTCTACGACCGGAGACCCGATGATCCAATGTGTGTGAAGAATTTCACGAAGTTAGGTCGGTTGGTTCTCCACGTGCACCGTCGGAAATCTTCAAATTCCGGCTAGCCGGCGGTGGTAAAGGAACAAAAGACAGCGATATGAGAAACTAGACCCTATGACGCACCTCTGGGTGGTTTTCCTCGCGCTGGGGAGGTCGGAGTCGATCGGACGACGTGAAACCGCAAGGTGCGGCGTCGGCTCTGCTTCGCCGGAGGAAAACCGGTTGGCACAGATCGGAAAAGGCCGGGCACGAGCCGTGGAGGTTCGGACGACGTTCAGTGAAGGTCGGCACACTCCCTGATCAGCTCAGCTGGGCGCTTAAGTGGCCGGAGGCCGAACAGCAACGGCGACAGAGGTGGCGCGTGGCCTTGTCTTCGTGAGCGCTCGAGCAGAGGCTGTGGAGTCCGTGGGAACTCGTGGATAAGTGGTAACAAGCACTCGGCTGGCGCCTGATAACCCAGCGATCGAACCGACGTAGGGAGCGAAGAAGGTCGGTGGCTCAGTGGAAACGTCTGGCGACGGGTTAACCGGGAGCTGGCGCTGTGATCACCCGGGAAACAGAGAGAGAGGGAAAAACAGATTTGTGAGGCTGACTGTTGGGTCCCACCTCCCCTCTTTTAGTCAAACTTTTCTCTGATATTTTTCATCCAGCAACTTAGACTTAAATGCTTTACTTCACTCCAAAGTTAAGGTTTGAATTTTCTGAATTTAAAATGATTTGAATTCTGGTGTGAAGTTTGAATTGGGTTTGATCATTTGAATTTGAACTTTAAATTCTCCATTTTGTGTTGTTCCAAAAACATAGCAAACCAGGCCCAAAATTACTGATTTTTGGCATGGCTGTTAATTCAAATGTGAAGAACACATTTGTGGAACCAAATTTGCAATTTGAGGAAATTAGAATTTGAAACTGAATTTGAAATTCAGATTAGAGGGTTTTTTCTTTTAATCCCAAACAAATATTGAAAATCTTCCAAATGAGCTGAAATTTGGAAGGGTGAATATTTGGACTATGAAGACCCAAGTTATGAATTTAGATCTCCATGTTTGGGAGTTTTGGGAAGTTTGAATCCTCCCTTTGAACTTTCCCGTTATAATTAAAAATTTTAAATTCCCCTCATTTTTCCTAAGTGTCCATGAGCTGAATTTTCTTGCTACCACTTTTTGGGGATTTTACACAAGCATGAATCAATTTGGGTAATCGTTGACCGGTTAACCAAGTCGGCTCACTTCATCCCCGTGCATACACATTGCCATGCCAGCAAGTATGCGGAGTTGTACATTGCAAGAATTCTATGCTTGCATGGGGTACCCAAGACCATAATCTCAGACCGAGGGGCACTATTTGTATGTCATTTCTGGGAGCAGTTGCACGCTGCTTTGGGTACCAAACTGATTCGAAGCTCCGCCTATCACCCTCAGACAGATGGGCAAACTGAGAGGGTGAATCAAGTACTAGAAGACATGTTGAGCGCATGTTCCATCCACCATGGTAGAAACTGGGATGATCATCTACCGTTGGCGGAATTCTCGTACAACAATGGCTATAAAGCGAGTATCAAGATGGCACCATATGATGCTCTCTACGGTTGCAAATGTCGCACCCCATTAAACTGGTGCGAGTCCGGTGAAAGGGTCACGTTCGGGGTTGATGTGGTGAACGACGCCGAAGAGCGCGTTCGGATGATTCAAGCCAACTTGAAGGCTGCTCAATCCCGGCAGAAAAGCTACGCTGATAACAGGTGTAGGCCTCTGCACTTCGACGTCGGGGAACACGTGTACCTCTGTATCTCCGATGAAAGGCATGCACCGATTCGGCGTAAAGGGGAAACTCGCTCCCCGATTTATTGGACCCTATGCTATCACCGAGAAGTGTGGACCAGTGGCGTATAGACTGGAGCTACCTGCATCTCTCACTGGTGTTCATGATGTTTTCCATATTTCACAACTACGGAAATGTCTGAAGTATACGGCTGCTGTTCCCGCCGAAGACATTGGCGAGCTGCAACCGGATTTAACGTATGCTGGTGGCGATTATTGATGAGAAGGCTCGGATCACGCGTAACCAAAAACTGTGGATCTACAAAATATTTTGGAGCAACCACACTGCTGAAGAAGCGACGTGGGAGAGTGAGGAGTTCCTTCGCTCAAACTACCCGGACTTCATGACGTCCCATCACGGGTGAGTTCCCATTACGTCGCTGTCTCTTCCTCTATAATCTCGGGGCGAGATTCTTTTAAGGGGGAGGGATGTGAAATCCCAAGAGTTGACTTTCTAAAATGTTGATCACCTTACCATACCACAGCTCATTTGGTGGATAGCTCATTAACATTTGAGAAGAGCAAGTAAACACAATCAAGAGGGTGATTAGAGGGGAAACCTATAACTCCAAAAAGTAGGAGTTCATACACATAAACATTAGAGGCTGAGATCACCCCTAGACCATAATTATTCTTGGGAAGGCTCAGGCCAAGTTTCATGCAAATCCAAACTCTTTTGAGCCACTTTTTGATACATTTATAAAAAGGGCTAATTTGAATGCAAATCCAAATTTCAGCCACTTTCATCACTTGAATTCAAAAGATGACCTCATATTCAAACTCAGCACATTTTTCTGAGTTAGTCCACCAGTTTTCATCCTCATTGGAGTTCATCTTGTCGGGAGCTAAATTTGCAATCATTCAAAACTGAATTTGATTCAAATTCTAAATTGAAGCAAGTTTAGCCAAACCAATTTCAAATTGAGGAACTCAAATTCAACTCATGACTTTGTGGCTAAGTCTACCATTTAAGTGTGAGTATCTGGGATATTTGCAGTGAAAATTGGAAAAGAATTATAGGGTAGAGCTGGGACCCAGTGGTCAGTGACTCAGCCTCCACTGAACCAACTGAACCTGAAGGAAACAACCGCGGGCGATCGTCGAGCGCTCGGGGGCAGCCAGCTCGCTCGGTTAGCGCCACCTCTCGGTGAAAAACTCGGCTTAAAGTCCAGCACACGAGCTACTCTAGTCGTTCTCTTCATTCCTGAGTGAAACCAGCTCCCACCGCGCCGTATGGTTGCTTCTGCTTGCAAGTTCTTACCGCCGCTCTCTGATCACCGGCAATCAGCCGATCCCGGCTGCTTGACGCGCCGCCACCAGAGAAGAAAAGGTGCGCCCGCTTGTGAGGAAGCTGTAGGAGGAAACCATTTGCCGTTTCATGTGGTGTAGAGCGAGAATTCCGAGTTTTCCCCCACGGTGTACCTTAGGGTTAGCAATCGGTCGTCAGCGAAATTCGTTGCATAGAGGCAACCGCCGGTCGAGCTACAGCTCACACACTCTCTAGACATCCGTGCGCTTCTTCCCGAGCAAGAATCCGCAAGAACAACCACCCGAACCCTAGTTTCACCAATAAACAGTCCGGTGGAAGAGAGGGTCGCCGGTGAGGTCCGGTTTGCCGGCCGTTTAGGTCCCAATCGAGGTCATGCTGAGCTTCCCGAGGCTTCCCTGGACGTGGTGACGCAATTAGCGTGCGAAGGGGGTGGGGAGAAGGACGGGAACGCGTTGCCGAAGTTGCACAGGGGCATTAGCGCTTGCCGCCGGCGAGCTACGGCGGTTGGCCGGTGGCGGCATGGTGTCCAGCGTGTTCAGCGTCCAAAGTTACGTAGGGGCGGCTAGTTTCACCGTCGCCGGCGAGCTAGGTCGCCGGGAACGCCGACCTCGCCGGAGCTCCGGGGGCTCGGGGCGGCGGCATCGCAAGGTAGACGAAGGGCGCAGGTCCCACGTGTCAGTCACTGCGCTAAACGCACGCGCGCGGGGTTACTTTAATTTAAACGGGCGGGCCCCGCTGTCAGTCACTGTTTAACCGCCGGAGGTGATTTTCTTTAGGAAAATAATTCAGAGATCAGCCCAAACTTTAGAAATTCATAACTTTGGGTAGAAGTGTCCAAATTCAGTGAACCAAATTTTGTTGGATTCACCTCTTCGAGTACTATGCAGCAAAATAAGTTTCATGCTTATGAAACTTATTCTTTTCCCGAATTAATTCCCTAAATTTAAACTGTTGGGAATTTTATCTGGAGAATTCTTTTATGGAAAATTCTGAAATTTGGCTAGGATGTTCATTTGAAAATCCTTGATTCACAGGAAATTTCAGATCCATCCAAGTTAAGTTAGTCCCCCTAATGGTGTGATTAAGTGAACTGCCCTGAGAAAATGGAAAAATATACAGAAACATTTTTCAGATTTTCTCAAATCTTGTATAGGGCATAACTTCATCTAGGATTCTTCAAATGACATGAAACCAACTCCATTAGAACCGTCTCAAACTCTAGTTTCCATAAAGTAATAGTTTGAGCCATGAAAATTCCTGGAAATCCTTAGAGGCTCTAGTAATGACCAAATAAACTTTTATTTGTACGGAGCTCAAATGAACTTTGTTTCAAATGAAAATTGGTCAAGTCTCTTGCGAGGATCCTACCAAGCCACCATAAAAATTTCAGAGCCAAAGGGGAGGGCTAGCTAGAGTTATGGTATTTACATATGCAGTTCCAAACATTGCATTTAAATTGACATATCGTTAATTTGCTTACGTGTAGTCTCTGAAGGCGAGGAGACCCCGGAAGTGTTGGACTTCCTACTTCCGGACGAGACCCTAACCACTAACCAGCAACAACAAGACAAGCCCCGGTTAGCATTAACAAATTTTTACAAAGTTTTGCTTTATGTATACTTAGTATGAGTTATGTATGTGCATTAGGTGTAGGATGGATGAAACCCCAAGTGCATAACCAGATTATTCCTACAAGAGTGAGGGTATTGCCTAAGTCCTCGAGTAATCAAGCTGTGCTTAATGTTCATAGAACTTCGGTATAAGTCGAGTAGTTGGAATCTACTCGCGAGTATAGGTGTCGGGACACACGGGATTGGTTCAGTGATGTGACATCACTTTAGTAAGAAAATGAGACTAGGCAGGGGATAGGGCGCAGCAAGAGGAAGTCTTGTGGGCACAGTCCTGTCCATGTCGATTGAGGACCGATCCATGTGTGGCTCCGCTGAACAAGTTCTGAACGTACAGATAGCATATCGGATATATGGACCCCAATAAATAGATGTAACCTAAACCTCCGGACGTCGAGGCATAGCACACCGATTTATAGGTGTTGGTTGTGTAAGTACATCTATGCACCCCTGTGGGTTTTGGATGATTGATGATGACAAATTAAGAGACTAATGAGCTGAGATGATCATAAGCACAGGACATTTCCAAGGCGGACACCTAAACTCTCGAAAAGGAAAAAGATGAAGAACGGCGTCGAAGTCTCGAAGAGTAGAAATTAGGGTTTCACTTGAGTCTTTAGTAGGCTAGCCGTGTAAAAGAAAGAGTGTGTGTGTCAAGTGCATTGAGATCATAGAAGAGAGCTCAAAGCGTTAGAAGTGTCAAATCTTTAGTGGAGAGAGGTAAAGTTAGGCAGGCCGGACTTGTCCGGGGAAGAGGCCGGACTAGTCCGGAAGTCCTACGGCTTAGTCCGTTTTGGGGCGGACTGAGAGTTCCTAACTGAGATCGGACCTGTCCGTTTTGGGACGGACTAGTCCGTTTCTCTGTTGGTGAGAGTGTTTTTGGGGCTAATTCCTTGTAGACCGGACTTATCCTCCTCTGTGGCCGGACTAGTCCAGGCTAGCCAAACTTGTCCGTTTTCACACGGATTAAGAGTTCCTGTGTGAGTTCGGGCTAGTCCACTCTAAGGCGGACTAGTCCGTATGGGTGTTAGATGAGAGCTCCCATGGCTAAGTCTTGGTAGACCGAGTCCTCCAGTCTTGTCCGTTCTCACCCGGACAAATAGTTCATGTGTGAGATCGGACTAGTCCGGTGTAAGGTGGACTAGTCCGGATTTTCGGTAGGTGGCAACGGTTGGCTTCGGGACTTCTATAAAAGGAGATGCCTCGACTTCATTTAGAGAAACCTGGAACCCTAGCGCCACCACAGCGATCCTAGATCCCCCCCTAAGCCTTCTCTCCTGCCTACTCACCCTCTAGAACCAATTCTTGAGTGGACTTGGGTGTGTGAGGAGAGGAGAAGGAAGAACTTCGCGTTTAAGGCTCTCGGAGTGATCTCGTGTACTTGGTGTGACGTGTGTCTTGTAAGATTGGTGGAGTTTTGTGGACGTGATCAAGTGGGAGTCTCAGATTGTGAGCAGCCCCAACACTTTGTAAGTTCACCATTGAGATAGTGAAGAACCGGGTTGGCCTTAGTGGCGACTTGGTGAGGGAAGGGTTGTTAAACCTGGTCCTGTGTGGACTCCTCAACGGGGACGTAGATTCCTGAGTGGAATCGAACCTCGGGCAAAAATCTTCGTGTCATTTTGCACTTACATTTCATTGATCATTAGAATTTCTTAGGGTTCGTTCGATCATTTCGCTCTTATAATATTTCAGGTTACAATCTTGCAATCCACCTCAATACTTTGTCATATTTGTTATATTAGATTGCTAGATAGTTTATCTGCATTTGTTAAACTAAAATATGAAGAAAACCCATAAAAATCAAGTTTAGGCTTTTCAGCAGTCTGACCAGACTAGTCCGCCCCTGAGCCAGACTAGTCCGCCCTTTAAGGCTTTTCCAGCAGTTTGATCAGACTAGTCTGCCCCCGAGCCAGACTAGTCCGGCCCCTATGTTCTAATCTTGTTTAATTAAGTCATTTCAGGAATTTTACCCTATTCACCCCCCTCTAGGCAATTCAATTGGTATCAGAATAGGTCTCTCCATCAAGAGTCTAACCACTCGGAGAGAAGATGGCCGGAGTGGAGGGATACAGATTTCGTCGACGTCACAAGGTGACAACACATATGACAAGAAAAAGAATATGGATGTGCTGTAAGACCACTCGAGTGACGATGAAGAAGTTCGCCAGCTCAAGGCACGACTTCGCGAGAAGCTAGGTCACTCAAGTAAAGAGAAGAAGAAGCCGAAGGATCAAGAAAGGAGTGGTCAACCGGACTACTCCCAATATCCTTTCAACTATGAAGATTAACTTCCAACAATCACTACTTATCTATTCCTCTTGGCAAACCTCCTCAATTCGATGGAAATGATTACTCAATGTGGAAGCATAATATGAAGATGCATCTAGTATCCTTAAACCCTAGCTTGTGGCAAATTGTCTTAACAGGTGTCCATCTTCCAAGAAATGAAGAAGACGTTACCCCGGAGCAAGCCATTCTACTTCATCGCAATGCTCAAGCAGTTGGGGTGATCACCTCATCCTTGACTCGAGAAGAGTTCAACCGAGTCGATGGATTGGAGGTGGCCAAATACATATGGGACACACTCAAGACAGTGCATGAAGGAAACCGAGTCATTAGGGAAGCCAAGATCGAGATGATTGAAGGAGAGCTTGGGAGGTTCACCATCATGGATGGTGAGTCCCCTCAAGACATGTACAACCGTCTCAAGGTCCTCGTCAACAAGATCCGATCTTATGGATGCACCCGGTGGACGGATCATGAGGTGTTGAAGAGGATGCTTCGGTCATTCATGCCTTGAAACATTGCTCTTTGCTCCTTGATATGTGAGAGCCCAGGATATGCTCAAATGACCCCGGAGGAAGTGCTTGGAAGAATCATCAACAACGAGATGATGGAGAAGGAAGCCATGTTCTACAACGACCTCCAAAGGCTCACCTCCTCAAAGAAGAAAGATCTTGCTTTCAAAGCAACATCCTCATTACAATACTTTGAAGCAAGTGATGATGAGGGCCTCGACACCGATGAAGAAGAGGCGCTCTTCATCAACAAGTTCAAGAGGATGATGAGAAGAAGGAAGGGGGGCAACCATTATGAGAACAAGAACAAGGAAAGGTCCAAGCCCAAGACGAAAAGAGCATGCTACAACTGTGGTGAATATGGACACTTCATTGTGGATTGTCCATATGAAGAGAGTAAGAAGAAGAAAGATGGCAAGTCTCAAGAGAAGAAATTCTTCAAGAAGAAGAAGCCATCAGGACATGCTCACCTTGGGAAGGAATGGGACTCAAACAAAGACTCATCCTCCGAGGATGAAGAGAAAGTGGAAACACTTGCCATTGGAAGGAGCAAGCTCTTCCCAAACATTGAAGACTTCAAGTCTACATGTCTCATGGCTAAGGAGGGAAGAAGAAAGGTTAAATCTAAATCATCCATGCTTAAGGATCTAAGTATGAGCACCTTTAAAAAGATGAGATTGTTGTCGGAAGAAATCTTTGAGAAGGATGAACTCATCAACCGTCAAGAAGACATGCTCATCCTTGAAAAGGAGATATGTCATGAGCTTGAAGAGCTTCTTGAGGTTGAAAGGGAAAGAAGCAAGGCACTTGAGCATGAACTCGCTTTGAGCAAGGAAACTTGCTCAAATCTTGAAGACACAACTATTGTGCTCAAGGATGAAATTGTTAACTTGACAAAAGTCAAAAAGATCCTTGAAACACAAGTTGAATCTCTCAAGATCAATGCACCTTCTTCCTCTATGATTTCACCCTCCTCAAAGAAATCTCCCGAAGCAACTCAAACTTGCAAGTGCTCAAACTTAATCCTAAAACTCGAAGATGAACTTAAGTTGGCAGAAAACAAGCAGTCACCGAAAGGTGGTATCTTTGACAAGGAAAAAGTGGCATATGCACGAAGTGCATATACCAATGTAAGACCTCCACATGTCAAAGATGGTCTTGGCTATTCTCAGGAGTGGAGGCAACATGCTAAAACTCCCAAGAAGGGAAAAGATTTGATTGTATTTGTCAAGGAAGGTTCATCCAACAAAGAAAATGTAAAGAACATTGCAAACTCATCTAACATGCCTAAAAATAAATCTCATCCTTTGTTCCATTATTTTGATGCCTCATATGTTTTATTGAGAAACAAATTTGGAAAGATCTATGCTAGGTATGTTGGGCCACTCCGCAAGAGTCCAAAACCTTGTGTGTGGGTGCCCCTGCCTCTTGACTAACATGAAAGGACCCAACTCCGCTTGGGTACCAAAAGGTAAGGCATAACTCTATTTTGTAGGCATACTCCTCCGGTGGATCAAAATGGGTGCTCGACAGTGGATGCACAAACAAAGATCCAAGTGAAGGAATATACTTTGGAGACAATAGCCAAGGGAAAATCCTTGGCACCAGTAAAATTGCTATCTCTCCCCATCATACTCTTTCAAATGTTTTGCATGTTGACTCCCTTGATTATAACCTTCTATCCATATCCCACTTATGTGATAAAGGTTATAATTGTATGTTCACTAACGAGGGCGTGACTGTCTTGAGAAGAAGCAATGACTCAATCGCCTTTAAGGGCGTACTCAAGGGAAAGCTTTACCTTGTGGATTTCACCAGGGATAAAGCTCAACTTGACATGTGCTTAATGGCGAAGACCAACATGGTATGGCTGTGGCATAGAAGGCTAGCCCATGTTGGGATGAGGAACTTGCAAAAACTTCTCAAGGGAGAACACATTCGAGGCTTGAACAATGTTGTTTTTGATAAGGATAGGCCATGTAGTGCTTGTCAAGCCGGAAAGCAAGTTGGAGCTCAACATCCATCCAAAAATGTCATGACGACCATAAGACCCTTGGAGCTACTTCACATGGACCTCTTTGGCCCAATTGCCTACATAAGCATCGGCGGTAACAAATATGGTCTTTTTGTTGTAGATGATTATTCTCGTTTCACTTGGGTGTTCTTTTTGCATGACAAAGGAGAAACTCAAGGTGTGCTCAAGAAATTCTTAAGATGAGCTCAAAACGAGTTCTCCTTAAGAATTAAGAACATAAGGAGCGATAACGCACTGAGTTTAAGAACACTCAATTGGAAGAATACTTTGATGAAGAAGGCATCAAGCATGAGTTTTCAGCCCCCTACTCCCCTCAACAAAATGGGGTTGCTGAGAGGAAGAATAGAACTCTCATTGAGATGGCAAGAACCATGCTTGATGAGTACAAGACGTCGGACCGGTTTTGGGCGGAAGCGGTTAACACCGCTTGCCATGCCATAAACTGGTTGTATCTTCATCGACTTTTGAAGAAGACGTCTTATGAACTTCTAACCGGTAACAAACCAAACATCTCTTATTTTCGTGTCTTTGGGAGAAAGTGTTATATTCTCAACAAGAAGCCTAGGACTTCGAAGTTTGCCTCAAAGTCCGATGAAGGTTTCTTGCTTGTTTATGACTCAAACACCTACGCCTATCGTGTTTTCAACAAAACTTCCAGAACTGTTGAAATAGCGAGAGACGTAGTGTTTGATGAGACTAATGGCTCCCAAGTGGAGCAAGTTGATCAAAGTGTGCTAGATAAAGAAGAGGCTCCACAAGAAGTACTTAAAAGGATGGCACATGGAGAAATTTTTCCTCAAGAACATCCTCAAGACTCAAATGATCATCCAACAAATGAAAATATGTCTCCCTCCCATGATCAAGCTCAAGATGAGCAAGGCCAACCTCAACAAGATCAAAATGATCAAAGTCAAGATAGAGGATTGGATCAAGGGGGAGACGAAGAAAAGAGTGACAATGAAGATGAAGATCAAAGAGTTCAACCACCTCATCCAAGAGTGCACCAAAGTGTTCAACGGGATCATACCGTCGACAACATACTAGGAGATATCTCCAAAGGGGTGACCACTCGCTCTCGAATGGCTAATTTTTGTGAACATTACTCTTTTTTTCTTCTTTGGAGCCCCGCAAGGTCCGGATTGGGTGGTGGACATGCAAGAGGAACTCAATAATTTTGAAAGAAATCAAATGTGGGATCTTGTGAAGCGACCCAACGCAAATGTTGTGAGAACCAAGTGGGTATTCCGCAACAAGCAAGACGAGTATGGGGTTGTAACAAGAAAAAGGCAAGACTTATTGCAAAGGGGTATGCACAAGTAGAAGGTTTGGATTATGATGAAACTTTTGCTCCCGTAGCTAGGCTTGAATCAATTCGTATCTTGCTTGCTTTTGCAACTCACCATGATTTCAAGCTATACCAAATGGATGTGAAAAGCGTTTCCTCAACAGTCCAATCAAGGAGGAAGTGTACATGGAGCAACCACCTGGATTTGAGGACGATAAGTATCCTAGCCATGTCTTTAAACTTCGGAAAGCCCTCTATGGCCTCAAACAAGCTCCTAGAGCTTGGTATGAGTGTCTTAGATATTTTCTTATTAAAAATGGTTCTAGGATAGGAAAAAGCCGACTATACACTCTTCACTAAGCATTTTAATGATGATTTATTCGTGTGCCAAATATATGTCGATGACATTATATTTGGTTCTACTAACAAAGCTTTTTGTGATGAATTTTCAAAGATAATGACTGAAAGGTTCGAGATGTCAATGATGGGGGAATTGAAGTTCTTGCAATGATTCCAAGTCAAACAACTCAAGGAATGAACATTCATAAGTCAAACCAAGTATACTCAAGACATACTTAAGAGGTTCGACATGGACAAAGCCAAACCCATCAAGACTCCCATGGGAACCAACGAGCATCTTGACCTTAATGAAGATGGTCCAAGTATGGACCAAAAGGTATTTTGTTCCATGATAGGCTCTTTGCTTTACCTTTGTGCATCTAGGCCCGACATAATGCTTAGTGTGTGTATGTGTGCACGGTTCCAAGCCGCTCCTAAGGAGTGCCACTTGATGGCCGTTAAGCGGATTCTTAGATATTTGGTTCACACTCCTAACCTTGGACTTTGGTATCCCAAGGGATCCAAGTTCAATCTCATTGGATACTCCGATGCCGATTATGCCGGTTGTAAGGTAGATAGGAAGAGCACGTCACAGACTTGTCAATTTCTTGGTAGGTCCTTGGTTTAGTGGTCTTCAAGGAAACAAAACTCCATTGCCTTATCCACAGCCGAAGCGGAGTACATCGCAGCCGGGAGTTGTTGTGAACAACTCCTATGGATGCGACAAACTTTTAGGGACTATGGTTACACTGTGAGCCATATTCCACTCCTATGTGACAATGAGAGTGCCATCAAGATTGGTCACAATCCCGTGGAGCATTCTAGAACCAAACATATTGATATCCGTCACCATTTCCTGAGAGATCACTCTATCAAGGGAGATATCGTTATCTCTCATGTTAGGAGTGGGAAGCAATTGGCGGACATCTTCACAAAACCCCTTTATGACAAACACTTTTGTGACCTAAGGAGTGAACTGAATATCCTAGATTTTTGAAATCTTGCTTGAAGTGTGCACATATGTTTGTTGCTTGTTTATAAACTTCAAAAACCGCATGTTTTCAACATACTACCCTAATCTCTCTTACTCTATGAAAACTATGTTCAAAAGGACTCTTTGTCAAATATGGTCATTGTTTGTTTGATGTATGCTTACTGACCATGTTTGCCAAAGAAATTTGCAAAAACTTGTCCAAAAGGATCATATTCTTGAGCTAAAACTCAAATTATATGAACTTCAGCTTGTAGCCGGACTAGTCCACCTGGGAGGCCGGACAAGTCCGGCCCCAGAGAAGTATGACTCTGGTCCGCCAACAGGACTTATCCGGACAACAAGCCGGACTAGTCCGGCCCCGCCAGGCACGTGTCGACTTCGGAGCTCACCCCTGTGGAAGGGATGAGGTCTGGTCTCGTGGGACACGTGTCGCCACCGGAGCTCACCCCTGTGGAAGGGATGAGGTCCGGCCCCGCGGGACACGTGTCGCCACCGGAGCTCACCCCTATGGAAGGGATGAGGTCAGGCCCCGCGGGACATGTGTCGCCATCGGAGCTCACCCCTATGGAAGGGATGAGGTCCGGTCCCGCAGGACATGTGTTGCCACTGGAGCTCACCCCTGTGGAAGGGATGAGGTCCGGTCCCACTGGACACGTGTCACCACCGGAGCTCGCCTCTGGGAAGAGGAGAGGCCCCGGCCCGCTAGACACGTGCCGCCACCGGAGCTCGCCTCTGAGGAGAGGAGAGGCCCCGGCCCGCTGGACACATGTTGCCACGGGAGCTCGCCTCTGAGGAGAGGGGAGGTCCGGCCCTGCCGAACACATGGCGCCCTCAGAGCTCGCCTCTGAGGAGAGGGGAGGTCGGGCCCCGCCAGACACGTGGCGCCCTCGGAGCTCGCCTCTGAAGAGAGGGGAGGTCCGGCCCCGCTGGACATGTGGTGCCTTCGGAGCTCACCCTGGCAGTGGCCACGTGGCAGGGTCGGACTTCGTAGCGGACAAGTCCAAACCGGATTAGTCCACCTGGGGAGGCCGGACAATTCCGACCCGAGAGAAGTCCGGCTCTGGTCCGCCAACCAGACTTGTCCGGACACCAAGCCGGACTAGTCCGACCCCTGGGGACTTAACCTCCCAGGGGTGGCCAGACTTCTCTCTTCACAGACTAGTCTGCTCACATCCTCTCTCAAGCCAGAAGCGCCCACAAATTTGCGATTTTTGCTTTCCTCCACCAAAAATCTCGTCCAATCCACGGATTGGAGACCTAAGGAGTGTGGAAACCCTTCCCCGGGCTTCGTTGCACAAGTTTCAACTCCAAATTCATCACATTTGAAGATTTCAAGAGATATTATTGACCTAATCAAAAATCCTTCCTTTTCTTCATTCTTAGGTCTTTTGCTAGAAACCTCTTCAAAAATGTTGTTCCTAGTGTCGATGCGATCATAGTCTAGGAGTATTGCAACTTAATTCGAAGTTGTTGTGAAAAATTGTTAGGGTTAGGGTTCTTCCTGTATGACCCAGACTAGTCCGGTTTTGGGCCGACAAATCCGTTCTCGAGAGGACTAGTCCGGTCCTTTAACGGACAAGTCCGGTTTACACAGAACAAACTCCAACTTTAGCCATTTTTAGTGAATTCTCTTGCAATATTCCACTTCCTTGACCTCTATTCTCATGTCTCTTAGGAAATATGTCAAACTCCGACCAAAGCTCTCCCCTTCCAAGTCCCACGGCTAAGGAGGCTCGAAAAGACCTTCATCGGCGCGTTGCCGAAGAAAGGACAGCAAAGGAGGCCCAAGCGGCTAAAGAAGCCGTCCGTCGAGAAGCAAGAACAAAGAAGAAGCATGATCTCGATGAAGAGGCACAAATTTCCCAAGCCGTTGAAGAATCCTTGAAGGATCAACGGAGAAAGAAAAGGGCCAAACGTGAAGCCCAAAGCTCCCAAGCTGCTAGTGCCTCAGAGCCCAAGAGAAAGAGGTTGGTCACCTTGGGAGATAAAGAGCGGGAAAAGGAGAAGGAAAAGGAATCTGAGGGTAGGGTTCCTCGTGATCCAAAGAAGGGTAAGGCTCCACTTCCTGAGGAGCCCAAGAACAAAAAGGCAACTGCCAAAGCACCGACGAACAGAGCAGGAGGGATAAAAATCACAGAGAAAAGGCAACCGAAGCCCATCGGCCCCTTAAAGATGGCTGCCCCAGCTAGAGACCCAAACCGGCAGCCCAACAATCCGGCATTTGTATTCAAAGGAAAGTGGGCTGAAAAGGCAAGAAGGCTGAGGATGGATAAAGTCTATGACTATGAGAAGCACACAGCCGACCCTAGGTTTTGGTGTGACTTTCACTGCGATTACTACCGCTTGGTGTACCTAAAAATGAAGACCCCACTCACTCAAGCTCAATGGGCAGATTGGGACTACATGGCCAAAAGGGAGCACAAAGCTTTTGATGCAGTGATTGAAGCCGCAGAGCACCATGGAATCAAGGAAATCATGAGCTTCAAGTATGACTGGAACATTGAGGTAATTGTGTAGTTCTACACCACTGTGTACATCTCCACCTACGGTAACCGGAAAATCACCTGGATGACTCATGGAGAGCAGTACTCAGTCACCTATGAGAGGTTTGCACAGATACTTGGCCTTGAGGAGCACTTGGATCATGATATTATCATTTCCAATCTCAAGGCAGTGAACAGGGATCAGCTTTTGACTATATGTATCCTAGTCATGTTCCCTATGAGGCCGGGCTTGCTAGGAACATCAAGCCGTTCTATAGCATCCTCAACCGGATTCTGAGGAGGACCATTGCCCCCAAGGATGGAGGTGTAGGGGTAATTCAAGGAAACTTAAGGCATCTCCTCCTCTTGATAGATGGTGAAGAGAAGTTCAACCTCGTCGAGCACATTTATGATGACATCTTCAACATCTCTCACACTCCCAACCGCTCATGTGGTTATGCATCGTACATCATGTGCCTAATTGAGAAGGTGTCAGGGATAGTCTTTGTCAAGGATGTCACTCATCGAACTCTCCATCCTCAGCTACCCCCCGATTGTGCCAGAACCCTCAAGGAGGAAAAATGCTCAACCTCCGTCCAGCTCAGCGTCCCCTTCTAGCTCAGCGGCTCCCCCATCATGTCCTCCTCCGCAGTCCATGATCGGATTCTTCAAGTGCTTCAACGCACTTTTCGCCTCCTGTCGGCGTGTGGAGGTCCGGACTCGACGCATGGAGAGGCGTCAGGAGAAGTACCTCAAGGCTATGTGTGACAAGCTTGAGGTACCCATGTCTCCCCCCGAGGAGAGTGATGGGGAACTCACTCCATAAGCAGAGTTCACCGCTGATGAGCTCGCCCAGTTCAGGGAAGAGGGAAGCTCTTCCAAGGCCGTGCCTCCATCCACCACCGCCGACGAACAAGAAGGGGATACGGAGGCTACGGAGAGCAATGGAAATGCCGATGAAGAAGAAGACGAAGAAGATGATGAGTAGACTTAGGCGTATCTTCTTCCCTCTTTTCCTTTTTGGTGCCTTGATGCCAAAGAAGGAGAAATGTGAAAAGGATGTCCTATTTTTTATCATCTTCTAGTCTTGTAATAGATCTTTTGGACATGACTATCTGGTAATAGATCTTTTGGACATGACTATCTTGTAATAGATCTTTGGACATGGCTATCTGTGTTTTATGTTTTATGCATGACTATCTTTTGTGTAACACTACGTGTTGGATTTTATGGCTGTTTTATGCTTATTGACTTATCACATTTTTTTTGCACAACATGTAGGCACACCACCATAACATGTGAATGTATGCCAACTCCCCTCTTTTACTCTTACATACATTCAGGGGGAGTTTTGCATACATACATTTGTTATAAAAATAAAAATTTTACCTCTTATGTTGAAATTTAATGTGTTGTCATCAATCACCAAAAAGGGGGAGATTGTAAGTGCATCTAGGCACCCCTGTGGGTTTTGGATGATTGATGACGACAAATTAAGAGACTAATGAGCTGAGATGATCATAAGCACAGGGCATTTCCAAGGCAGACACCTAAACTCTCAAAAAGGAAAAAGATGAAGAACGGTGTCGAAGACTCGAAGAGTAGAAATCAGGGTTTCACTTGAGTCTTTAGTAGGCTAGCCGTGTAAAAGAAAGAGTGTGTGTGTCAAGTGCATTGAGATCATAGAAGAGAGCTCAAAGCGTTAGAAGTGTCAAATCCTTAGTGGAGAGAGAGGTAAAGTTGGGCAGGCCGGACTTGTCGAGGGAAGAGGTCGGACTAGTCCGAAAGTCCTACGGCTTAGTCCATTTTGGGGCGGACTGAGAGTTCCTGACTTAGATCGGACCTGTCCATTTTGGGACGGACTAGTCCGTTTCTCTATTGGTGAGAGTGTTTTTGGGGCTAAGTCCTAGTAGACCGGACTTATCCGCCTCAGTGGCCGGACTAGTCCGGGCTAGCCATACTTGTCCGTTTTCACACGGACTAAGAGTTCATATGTGAGTTCGGTCTAGTCCGTTCTAAGGCAGACTAGTCCGTATGGGTGTGAGATGAGAGCTCCCACGGCTAAGTCTTGGTAGGACAAACTTGTTTGCCTTAGAGGCCGGACTAGTCTGGGTCCTCGAGACTTGTCCGTTCTCACCCGGACAAATAGTTCCTGTGTGAGATCGGACTAGTCCAGTGTGAGGCGGACTAGTCCGGACTTTCGGTAGGTGGCAACGGTTGGCTTCGTGACTTCTATAAAAGGAGATGCCCCGACTTCATTTAGAGAACCCTGGAACCCTAGCGCCGCCACAGTGATCCTAAAGCCCCCCTAAGCCTTCTCTCTTGCCTACTCACCCTCTAGAACCAATTCTTGAGTGAATTTGGGTGTGTGAGGAGAGGAGAAGGAAGAACTTCGCGTTTAAGGCTCTCGGAGTGATCTCTTGCACTTGGTGTGACCTGTGGCTTGTAAGATTGGTGGAGTTTTGTGGACGTGATCAAGTGGGAGTCTCAGATTGTGAGCAGCCCCAACACTTTGTAAGTTCACCCTTGAGATAGTGAAGAACCGGGTTGGCCTTAGTGGCGACTTGGTGAGGGAAGGGTTGTTAAACCTGGTCCTTTGTGGACTCCTCAACGGGGACGTAGATTCCTGAGTGGAATCGAACCTCGGGCAAAAATCTTCATGTCATTTTGCACTTACATTTCATTAATCATTAGAATTGCTTAGGGTCCGTTCGATCATTTCGCTCTTATAATATTTCAGGTTACAATCTTGCAATCCACCTCAATACTTTGTCAAATTTGTTATATTAGATTGCTAGATAGTTTATCTTCATTTCGTTAAACTAAAATTTGAAGAAAAACCCATAAAAATCGAGTTTAGGCTTTTCAGTAGTCTGACTGGACTATTCCGCCCCTGAGTCAGACTAGTCCGGCCTTTTAGGCTTTTCCATCAGGTTGATCGGACTAGTCTGCCCCTGAGCCAGACTAGTCCGGCCCCTGTGTTCTAATCTCGTTTAATTAAGTCATTTCAGGAATTTTGGCCTATTCAACCCCCCTCTAGGCAATTTCAGGTTGAGGGCAGCAAGGTGGAAATCTGCTAACGGACATAGATAGATGCTCCGTGTAGGGAACCTCCTGCTCGTTTCGGTGCGACCGGTTCGACGTTTGGACTGTTGGGTGAAAGGTTGTCCCGTACGACATTGGGTGAGCATGCTGTGTGCAGCTCCGCGCGTGGGCGTACGTGACGTGCTATTCAGGTATTCCTGCAGGTGTATATCGAGTCAATTCGCCGTCCCTCATGGTTATGAGTACCGCTTGTTCACTGAGTCGTGACGTAGGTTAATACATGAAATGATATGATTCAATATTGCTGTTATGCTTAACTTGTATTGATACATGTGTGCCACCAAATATTGCTCACTAAATTTCAAATTTCATGAACTGTTAACATGTGGCTAAAATATGAATTAAGGATGAACTTGTAGGAGTGTCCTTTGCTGCAATATGCCATCCTATGTTGTATAACCTGCATGTAGGGTTTCATGTGTAGGTGAGTCGGTTAAGCCTTGCTGAGCCATAGTGCTCACGGTTGCTGCTATGAGTGTTTTTCAGGTGAGGATTACCCCACGGACTCAGGGTACGAGTCCACCGGCGAGGGCTACCCTCTGTCGGGGACCACGGCTGAGTGGGAGCCATACACGCCGTGCTGAGCTGAGGAGTGAAGCTAGTGTGGGTTGTCCATAGGACTGGACAACCGACTTTTGCTATTTAGGTGGGCGTGAGTTGTAAAAAGTTAGCTTCCGCGTGTATAAACTCTGTACTTAGTTATAAACTGAAGGTTTGTACTAATTTGTACATTTTCAGTGTTTTCTATGTAATACAATGTTTGCCTTATGACGTGTGCTGTAAGGTGTCGCATCGTGTGGCACCACCATCTGAGATCCTGGGCGTATGGATTTTGGTCCGTCACAACATGTTCCCTGGGCTACGGACTGAATCTCTCCTCTGAGGTAAAAGTCCAGAGCTGCCATGTGTCTCCCAAGAAAAAGATGAAGACAAGGGCTGAACTTCCCGCTGCCAAGAACACGGAAGGAGTGGTAGCCACTCTGTCAGAGCGCCCTGGGTCCTTGCGCTGACTAAGGACCCAGAAGAACAAGCTCAGGACATCGGCAGAGAGCTATCCACGTCGGCTAAGTCATTCCAGACCCTTGCGCTGCTAAGGATCCGAGGTCTACATCGGCAATTCAGGACAATACAAGACTTGAAACAAATAGCTTTCATTCATGAAAGAGTTCTGGCATACAAAAGGGGATACAAGACAACTAAGGAACTCAGCAGCTACAAGTCGAGCAATCTCCAGCTCCGTGGCATACTTGGTTGTCCCCCAAGCCAATCTCTGCGCTGAGAGATGGTCACCTACTATAAGACCGAGGGTGGCAGCAACTTATGCTGGACCAAGGCAACGGTGAAATCCAGTGTCATGTGGGACAAATCTATGGCGGATTTGGTTGTCCACAATGGTACCTGGAGGAAGGCTTGATCACTCTGGACTTAACCTCCCTCCGGTGCTGGCAGATCGCCCTTCTCCGACAAGGCGCCTAGAGGACATGCCTCACACGACACCGGCGTAGGGACACCCTGCGAATCAATGAACCTGTCCCTTGTGGGGAATCGCTTCCGGGATCCACACTGCAGGATAACATTGGGTGGTGCCGTGCAATGCGGCACCCAACAGCATACACAAAAAGAAATCATAAACATACAAAGTCTTTTATTTCTCGATATAGTGTTATTTACAACATAATGTACCACGACGGTACACGCAGCGGAATATACATACACACTTACTCTCGGTCCTAACTATGCAAAAGAGAAGACGTCCAGACCGCGGACACTTCTTACTAGCTTCAACAAAGATAAGTGCAGCGGCAGGGTTTTCTGTGAGTCTCCGATGGCTCACCGAACAACCATCTTCATAGCAAATCTTGTATAACCTGCAAAACACTAATAATGCAACCGTGAGCACGATGGCTCAGCATAACTTAACTGACACTCCTAACCATGAAACTCTACATGCAGTGATTAATAATATAGGATAAATATGTTGCAATAAATACACGCCTACATGTTAATCCTTACTTTCAGTTTTATAGCAGCAGATTAATATGGCTTTGGCAGCCCTCACATCGGAAGTCCACAACCAAACCGAAACGCTTTCCACCGATGCGGTTATGCCCAAAGTGGAAGATAAACTTAGTGAGCTCTACAACTATAGCATACATGGTTGGCAATACAATGAACTTAAGAACTTCACAACAGCAATGATTCATCTCACTTCAAATGGAAGTAATTACTACATCACAACACAGTGAACAAGTGGTACTCATATAACCACGAGGGACGGTGATTCGAATCAGGACACACCCGGAACACACGACACATACATCCGCCTCGAAAGACTCACACAGCTCTTTCTTATGTTGTATGCAGCAACCTTTCACCCGTCACTCCAATGCCGAACCAGTTATACCGACCCATCAGAAGGGCTACTACCGGGAACACGCCGAAGTTTCTCCGCTAGTGGGTTTACACCTCTGAAACCAACCCCCCAAAGGACGGTGGTATAAGTTTCGACACGAGAGTACCCGAGTTACATCGGTTTCCTGGACCCCATATTTCTAGTATGCATTTGGTACTGTTCAAACTTGCTCAACAGGGCGGCATACGCATTGGTCCTTAACCGACACAAACAGAGCTACGGCAACACAGGCCCAACGTCCTGCTGCTCCTACTCTCTGCTAGGTCTCATTTTCCATTCCAGTTATTCCATTCTCTAGAATCATATCCCGTTGAACCAAATTCCTAGCCTCATGAGTAGCTTCCAACTACTCGAGTTGTACAGATTCCTATGCAACTTAAGCCTAGCAAAAACTACACGAAGGTAACCTGTTCTAACCTTCAACTCCAAGCATTTTTGGTCATGCATTTGGAGTATCAATCACCCTTGATCTAATGCACAATACATACTAGACCAATGAAAGTGATACAAAGTAAAATATAACTAAAAGCTGTTAAATGCAAACCGGGGCTTGCCTTATGTTGCTGCAGGTTTAATCCTACTTTAAATTCAGTATCTTAGCAATGAGTAACACCTCAACTTGCTGCTCCGAGTCGAGTTCGTCGTCGAACTCCTTCGTCATGTTTCCTACTGATATGAATATGCACAAATTTATATTGCAAGTAAATGAATTATAAAACAAAAGTGTTTTATGACATAGAAGAGTTCAGATCAACTATGACTTAAGAGTTGGGTTTGGCTAGGTACTGAAACATAGGAAAAATCATTTTGGATCAGTGGAGGTTTTTGGACTAAAGTTCAAAGAGTTATATATAATGGACATAAGACATATATTGGAAGAGACCAGCAGAAAACTGGAGTAGATGATCTCAACTTGCTCTGAATTTTTTTACAGTGATCCATAGATCATACAGAGGTATGGCTTGCAAAATTTCAGACAAAGTTGATGTAAAATGTGGCCTAAGGAATTTTCTTAGCTATTTGGCTTATCTTAATTCCTATGGCAATTCTAGGGTCTTGGCATGCTCCAAATTTGGTTTTTCAAAAACTTGGGAGTCTTATAAGTCTATAGGACTTGGTTTCATCATTTTTGGAGTTCCCTACACAGATATATGGAATTTACAAGATGGAGCTAAAAGCTGGAAATTTATTTTTCTGTTATTTTTCATAATTTTCAGAGACATAAAAATTGAATCATCATTTGGCCAAGCAAATGAGGTCCAATGCCTCTGAAATTTTTACTGGAGTTCAAGTATATTTGGAAGAATGTCCTGCCCAAACATAGGTGTTTTCCAATACAAAGAACTCCTAGAATAAATCCTACAAAATTTTTCTTATATGAAATAATGAGACAATCCAGGGATTTTCATAAAAATTGGGATGCACCCCTGGATAGTATTCACTGAGAGGAATCCAACAAAATTTATTTGGCAATTTTTGGACATCCTACCCAAAGTTTTAGCTGTTCGAAGTTTGAACTGAAATAGCAATAATATTAAAATGTTCAAACTCTGCCGGCAGGCCCCACACATCAGCACTCATCTTCAACCTCGCGCCAACAGAGCCCCCGGTGGCGCCCTCCGGCGAGGGTCGCCGGAACGGCCTTCCCGGCTGCCTTCCAGGCTAAATCTCACCGCCCCCCCCCCTAATCCACCACGCTGAACTCATCTAGAGGTTCGCCGGCGGCTGAAGACCACCAGAAAGCAGCGCGCACCGGTCACAGTGCTTGCTAGGGTTCCAGCGAGGTCGGGCAGGCTCATTTCTTCACCAAACTGTCGGGTTTTTAGCTCTAGAGCACCAGGGTAATGTGTAGAAGGTGGAAATGGCCACAAAACCCGTTGGGGAGCTCTCAAACCAGGTCGGCATCGTGCGGCCGACGGGGTTCGGCGGTGCGCCATGGACAAAACATGGAATTTCTCCCTCTACACCCCATCTCTCGGTCTAAAATCGATGGAGGAGGTGCGCTAGCTAGTGAGGAAGCTCTGTGTGAAGTTTGAAACACTATAAACAAGAATTGAAGATGAATTTTGCAATTCCCTACCTCGGGGCGAGTTGTGCCGCCCGGGAGAAAACCCACAAATTCTCCTCTGACAAGCCACAGCTAGGGCTGAGCTTTGGGCGTGAGCAACTAGGGTCGGCGGTGCACCGAGGGGTTAGCTTGCTTGAGCGTGAGCTTCTTTGGTTTGAGCTGTCCACGGTGACCGAACTCAGTTTACTTCGGTTTCACCCAGCGCACGACCAAAACTTCGAATTTCCATGCGCAAACGAATACGAGACAGTGGAGGAAAGGTGCTAGCCGGCTAGAGCACTCGTGTGCGATGCTTTTTCGTGTGGAAAGCTCAAGCAGCCGAGGCACGGAGGTGGCTGGCGATCAGTAGGAACCGAGAGCAGCGCCGGTTTCTTGTGGGGAGAGGAAGAACAGGGAGAGCTGAGCTACGAGTGAAGAGAAGAAATTGGGTTGTGCTAGCTGCATGGAAGATAAGAGCAGAGGTGAGTCTCGGGAAAGCAGGAGCTGCATCGACGAGGCACCGTGCGTGGTCGGACCGGCTGCTATTGCGCGCGCATGTGCACGGGAAGAAAAACAGAGTCAGTTTGTGTTGGGTGTGTATGAAATGTGGGCCACAGCGCCCCAAGTATCCCCCCTCTGTGCTTAAATATTCCCGCACCGCCTTCGTCGAAATACCACCAAAATTAGACGGTAGACCAAACATGATGTGAGCAATTTGAATCTAAACTCATATTTCAAAATTTAGCACGTTTGGTTCAGTTTTGAAATTGTAATTTGAATTTAAACTCTCCCTCATTTATTCCTTGGAATAAATAGTATATGAACCCTAAAATTCTCCAAATGTGAAACATAGGCTCTTGAATACCTGAGGAATGCATCGGTGAATTCACTTGGATGCATTTATACAATCTGATCATGAATCCTTTTAAAAGATTCAAATCGTGTTTAAATTTCCCTCATCCTCTTCATAGTGAGGGTTAACATGAATTCAAACATAGGAAGTGAAGTTCCCTGCTCAGGTTAAAATGTGTTAATCCTGAGTTGAAGAAAATTTTAACTCCCTCACATGTCCATTTTTGTGTTCATCATTTCATGTGACACAACTCAAGCTTTCCTTTTCCTTAACTTTGTTTCACAATGTGAACTAAAACTTTACAAAAGTTAGGGATGTTACATCCCTGACGGCTTCCCTTACTATCGGCGTGCCACTCGGATGGCTTGTGCTTCTATCTGGGACCGTCAAGGAGAAGGATGCCTCAGGGAGCCGCACCAAAGGCCGTACACACACGAACATCTCGCAAAAGTGGACGAAGACGGCTACCGACATAAGAGCATCAGGTGGGCGAGAGTGCTGGGGAGCGGAGGCTTCCAGCGCACAAAAGGAGAACAAAGGCCACATGATGAAGGAGGGTACCACCCAACACTGAGAGGCCTACTTTTATACACATCTGTGACCTCTGGCAGGGCAACAGATACGAAGATTGGGCTTCCACCTCTGCACGTCGCGGGTTATTCGCCTCCCCCAATGATGGGCAGGATTCAGGTCCACCTGTTAGACACTGGGGGCTGGGCGGATAACCACTCGGTAACATCCGGCAGTTCCTGAGGAGAGCGGTGCGACCAACCCGTTGGTTGCCGCAGTAAGTGCTCTGAGGCAACCCCTCGTGCACGACGCCTCGACCATCACCTACCCCTTTGATGGGTAGGACCAAGGTCCACCCATCAGACACAGGGGGCCAGGCGAGTGCATCTCGGGAATGTCCGGTGGTTCACGAGAAGAGCGGCGCAGAGGAGCTATACCGACCAACCCATTGGTTGCCGCAGTAAGTGCCCCGAGGCAACCCCTCAAGCACGTCGCCTTGACAATCGCCCCCCCCCCCCAATTACGGGTAGGACCCAGGTCCACCGGCCAGACATTGGGGGCCAGCTGAGTAACATCTCAGGAACGTCTGGCGGTTCCCGAGGAGAGCAGCGCAGTAGACCTGTGACCCATGTGCTACTTCAGTAATTACCCCGAGGCCAGCCCTCAGGTGCGTCGTCGTGACCCATCAAACAAGAAAGGACACGACGCTGCTGCTTTGACAGACGAATACACCCACTACGCCAAGGATGTGCAGCCTTTTCATCTCCCAGGTACAACCGCTTGACCACTACACAGAAATCTCGCGGCCACATCGTCTTCCAAAGTGCAGGTTCAAACCAACCACGCGGGAGAGACGGGGGACTCACCTGCGGGCTCGTTGCCTCCCCCAAGATGGGCTCGGGGGCCACTGTTGGTACAATGCAGACCGGGTACCCCCGCGTAGAGGTTTAAAATACAGCCTGGGCTCCGCTTCCCTGCTGAGGCGGGCCCTGGTACAGCCACGTGCCCTTGCCCGTGACGTCAGCCCTTGGTCTGCCACGTGCGCTTGAGTTCCAGAGCTGGCACGTGCTCTGGGCCCGGTTCGAGCCTCCCCGCTTGGGTGAGGTCTGGGGCTGCCACGTCTCTCTTGGCTCAGAGCCACCTCCCTGCCGAGGACAGCTTCGGAGCTGACACGTGCCCTGGGCTCCGGTCCGAGCCTCCCCGCTGAGGTGAGGTCCGGAGCTGCCACATTTTTCTTGGCTCAGAGCCACCTCCCTGCTGAGGAAAGCTCCGGAGCTAACACGTGCCCTGAGCTCCGGTCCGAGCCTCCCCGCTGAGGTGAGGTTTGGGGCTGTCACGTATCTCTTGGCTCAGAGCCACCTCACTACTGAGGACGGTTCCAGAGCTGACACGTGCCTTGGGCTCCGGTCCGAGCATCCCCACTAAGGTGAGTTCCGGATCTGCCATGTGTCTCTTGGCTCAGAGCCACCTCC
Source organism: Neostapfia colusana (assembly GCA_030760725.1). Lineage (NCBI taxonomy): Eukaryota > Viridiplantae > Streptophyta > Magnoliopsida > Poales > Poaceae > Neostapfia > Neostapfia colusana. The sequence goes on along the minus strand of JASWHV010000012.1, from coordinate 19,562,267 downwards.
TTTCTGAGGACAGATCAGAAGCTGAGACGTGCCCTGAGTTCCGGTCCGAGCCTCCCTGCTGGCGTGAGGTCCTGAGCTGCCACGTGTCCCCTAACTCAAAACCCGTTGTTAAGAGCTCCGAAGACTCCATGTGCCCCATGATCCATCGTGGGCCGTGGGTCGAAGAAGTCAAGGAGGAAGTGCGCTGTCAGGCGTCGCATTCAAGGCTCGCGCCTTCTCCAGAAGCATGGCACATTACACACACCTCTGTCCTCTGCCCGTTCACCATTACAGTGACAAGAGAGGACGGCGAGGCGTGACATCGGTACAGTGTCGTCCAACGGCATGAAGCCGCCCGAGCAGGGCGAGAAGACATGGCGACAAGACGACGTCTTCATCATCACCTGACACACGGACAGGGGTGCTCAGCACGCCAGGTGGCGGGACTTAACTCCCACGTCAACCACTCTACTCAGAAAACGAAGCCCTGGATCATGTGTAGTGTTTACATAGCTTCGGGGCCACTTGTCGGGACCCAAGCCTCATTGTACCCACCACGGCCTTGGACTATAAAAGGACCGGGGTGACCACCCGACAAGGGGTTTGCATTCCAGGTCCCGCAACGCACAAGCACAAGCACGCGCAAGCAAGCAATACAACAAGCACCCCCGTGGATGTAGGGTATTATGCTCTAGCGGCCCAAACCACTTAAATCTCGGTGTTCACCTGTGACCCATGTGCTACCGCAGTAATTACGCCAAGGCAACACCTCGGGTGGGTCGTCGTGACCCGTCAAACAAAAAAGGACACGACGCTGCTTCTTTGACCGACGAATACACCCACTACGCCAAGGATGTGCAACCTTTTCATCTCCCAGGTACAACCGTCTGACCACTACGAGGAAATCTCGCCGCAACATCGGCTTCCAAAGTGCAGGTTCAAAACCACCATGCGGGAGAGACGGGGGCCCCACCTATGGGCTCGTTGCCTCCCCGAGATGGTCTCGGGGGCCACTGTCGGTACCCTGCAGACCGGGTACCCCCACGTAGAGGGTAAAATACATCCTGGGTGATGTGGCCTCACGGCCTCGTCGAGCCAGGATCATGCTGAGGGGTGCTGCGTTGCACAGCACTGGATAACGCACATCAAAGATACAAAGCGGAAGCAAAGTTACATAAACGAGTTTATGAACATTTTTACAACAAAATATGTTCAATCTACACTCGCTGGTATAGACTACGCATCGAGTTCATGTTCAGCCGGTGAACGTGTTCCCGCTAGCACACACGCACACTAACTCGGCGGCGTGCACGACTCCCACTCGACGGGATTTCCCTCTTGGCGTTCCGTCTCCTCCCCGGGAGTCCCTTCCTCATAAGCCCCTGCGAAATCTTCAAACACAAGCAGTGAGCACGATGGCTCAGCAAGTCTGACCCGTCTCTCCTATACATGAAACTTCTACATGAGGGGTTTCAGGGTACATGAGGTAAATAAGTTGCAAAGGACTCGCCTAATTATTTGAACCTTACTTTCAAGTTTTAGCAGCAAGTTGTGGAGAACCTCACGCTAAGGCACATGAGAGAGCTGCAATCAAACAAGAAACACATTTCTCTCATGTACATTGCCCAAGGTTGAAAAGAACTTTAATTAGCTCTAAACTACAGCAAGTCATTAACAATCTAGGTATAGCTTTCAATCAGCAACTTTTACATGATTCTAGCCTGTTCTTTCTACGTCACGGTACAGTGAACAAATGGTACTCACTGACCACGAGGGACGGCGATTATAATTGATTTACACCTGCTGGGTTACCCGAATAACCCGTCACGTACGCCCGTACTCGATGTTTCCTACAGCAACCATCACGGACGTCGTACGCAACCACCTTTCACCCGTCAGCCAAATGTTGAACCGGTCCAATTGTCCCGAGCAAGAGGTCTCTGCGTGTGCATCCACAGTGCCACCAGCCGATTTACACCTCAAGCTCTCAACCTACCCTCTGAATGACCAGCTATGCCTCAACACCCAGCTACCCGAGTTACATCGGTTTCCCGGTTCCCATATATCCAGTAGGTCTTCGGTACTGTTCTAGCTTGTTCAACAGGCCCGCACACGGCTCGGTCCTCAATCGACACAAGCGGAGCTATGGCACCCAACCCCCAACGTCTTGCTGCCCTTACTGTCCACTTGGTCTCACTTTTCTTGCCATGTGTTTCATTTGCTACCTTTACCCGAGTAGTGTGCCTCTAGCCTATTCTCGCGAGCAGTTTCAACTACTCAACTTGTACCGAATCATACCCGAACTTAGCATTGCAGTAGCTAATCGAGGTTTAAACACCTAAGCCCAACCCAAGGTTTTCTTGACTATGCATTTCGGTTTTCAAACAAGACTCTAATGCAAAATTTAAGAGGGTGCTCAAAGTAAGTTCTCAAAACAGTATAATTTGTAAAAATGGTTAATGCAAACCGGAGCTTGCCTTGCTGCTCTTGGTCGTAGGCTAGCTGTTCCTCTAGAGTGATGAAGTCTAAGACTTTGGGCTCCTCCTAAACCTTAGCGACTACATGAGATAATACATACATGTATCAATTTGAATGCATTTGAATTTGATATTGAATTTGATAAGACCATAAGTACTGCTAGACAGGCCCAATGACTCTGAAACTTTTTCTGTGGTTTGGATACAACCTAAACAGAGACTTGACAAAGTTTCATTTACAGCACGGCTCATTTGAGCCCTCCACAAATAATTGTGTACTTGGTCTTAATTGGAGCCCTTAGGGTGTTCTAGGGATTTTCATGGAGCAAGCCATGACTTTCTGAAAACTAGATTTTCAGAGGGTTCTAATGGAGTTTGTTTCAATTAATTTGAAAGTTCCTAGCTAAATATATGAGCTAAACAATTTCAGGGAAATTCTGAAAATGTTTCTGGACATTTTCCAATTTCTCTGGAACAGTTTTATTAATCACACCATTAGGCGGATCAAATTTGCTCAAATGGATCTGAAATTTTTATGGTAGATCAGGGATATTTTGGTGAACATCCTAGCCAAATATCAGAATTTTCCTCCAAAGGGTTCTCCAGTTAAAATTCTAAACAATTTAAATTTTGAAGAATTAATTCTGAAGAAATAAGGATTTTCATATAGTGAAACTTGATTTGTTGGAAAGTACTCAGAGAGCTGAATCCAACAAAATTTGGTTCACTCGATTTGGAGTTTCCTAGCCAAAGTTATGTGGGTTTGAAGTTTGAACCAAATCTGAAAATTGGGGAAAAGTTTAAATCGCTGCGCATGGGACCGGGGCTACGTGTCAACTCCTCAGCGGCTGACACAAGCGGATACGGAGTGCTTCACGCGCAGCCACAGCAAATCCGGTGCCACAGCTGATCCCCCAGTTTAAATCACCAGCCGCTGACACGTGGGACCGGGAGCTTCGTCTACCTCCCGCGCTCGTCCGCCGCCCCCTTCGCCGGAGTGCTCGCCGGAGGGGCTTTGCCGTGTGCCAAACTCCACGATTTTTGCCGCCTCTGCCTAATCCCACATGGGGAACCTGGTGCTGGACTTAGCTCGACGTGACAATCACCGGAACATGGCCGGCGACGAACGGCGGCTTCGGAAGAACTTTGGCTGTGTCGGCCAGACTTCCTAGCACCCCAAAAGATCGATCTATCAGTCGTAGAGCATCAGTGCACCCTAGGGAAGATTGGCATGGGCTCAAGGCAGCTTGGAAGAGGTCCTAGGTGGGCTCTCACCGTGCGCCCGATGGCTTCCGCCATTAGCGCCGGTAGAAAAGCTAGAAATTGTCGGTCTACCAATGTTTTCTTGCTAGGACTGTGAAGGATAGTTGCTCGCTACCAGGTCACCGGAAAAACTTTCGGTATGGGGTGAGAGCAACCGAACTCGGCTGGTTCCTATGACGGGAAAGAAGGAGGAGAGTCTCTAGTACCGTTTTGCAGCTTGGAGGGAGTGGGGAGGCTGTGGTGGCTGGCTATCTGATCAAATCCGAGAGAGCGGCGACGAGGCAACATTTTCTTGCGCGAGGAGCGAAGCGCAGGCCGAGCAGGAGCTAGCAGCGGCGATCAGCTCGGTGGCGACCGCAGCTCTGGCCCGAGAAACCGAGTGCCCTGTTCTTCAGTCGGTTAAACTGCTAGTGAGGTTGACAGGTGGGACCCACTTCCATTTTAACCTCTGAAATTAACTTCCCCCACTGCCCTAAACAGTAGTTCCCCTAATACCATTTGACATTTGAATTATCTACCAAATGCCCGTTTGAATTTGACAGAATTCAAATTGTGAAGTGTTTGAATACATTTTCAGCACATATGCAGTTTGAAATTCAAATTGATTTTGAATCTGCTAAATTAGCTCAGGTCAAGATCAACTCTAAATAGAGTGAAAATTGGTTTGTGAGCTCACAAAAATGTGCTGAGTATGAATATGCCTCCCATTTTGAATTAATGGGGTGGAAGTATTTTGAATTTGAATTTGAGTTCAAACTAGCCTCTTTCTAGTTACACCCAAAAACACCTCAAAAAAGTTTTGGATTTGGGTGAATTTTTGGCATGAGCATTCCTAGCAAGGTGTAGGAGTTTTTCATAAGCTCAGCCCTTATATGATGCATGTGGGAAATACCACTTTTGCATTTAGTGAGTTCATCCTCTAATGACCACATTGATTGTGGTCACTTGCTCTTCAAATGTGTTCATAACTTTTCTTCAAATGAGGTGTGTGTGGTGTGATGAACACTTTGGATGTGTGCAAAACTTAGGTCCTTACACTGAGCCCCGCTTCCATGTTGAGGTGGGCCCTGGTATAGCCACGTGCCCTTGGCCCTGAGGTCAGCCCTTGGGCTGCCACGTGTGCTTGAGTTCCAGAGCCGGCACGTGCCCTGGGCTCCGGTTCGAGCCTCCCCGCTGGGGTCAGGTCTAGGGCTGCCATGTGTCTCTTGGCTCAAAGCCACCTCCCTGTTGAGGACGGCTTCGGAGCTGACACGTGCTCTGGGCTCCGGTCCGAGCCTCCCCGCTGAGGTGAGGTCCGGAGCTGCCACGTGTCTCTTCGTTCAGAGCCACCTCCTTGCTGAGGAAAGCTCTAGAGCTAACACGTGCCCTGGGCTCCGGTCTGAGCCTCCACGCTGAGGTGAGGTTTGGGGCTGTCACGTGTCTCTTGGCTCAGAGCCACCTCCCTGCTGGGGACGACTCCGGAGCTGACACGTGCCCTGGGCTCCGGTCCGAGCCTCCCCACTGAGGGGAGGTCCAGAACTGCAACGTCTATCTTGGCTCAGAGCCACCTCCCTGCTGAGGACGGCTCAAGAGCTGACACGTGCCCTGGGTTCCGGTCCGAGCCTCCCCGCTGACGTGAGATCCGGAGCTGCCACGTGTCCCCTAACTCCAAACCTGTCGATAAGAGCTACGGAGCCTCCACGCGCCCCGTGATCCATCATGGGCTGTGGGTCGATGAAGTCAAGGAGGAAGTGTGCTGTCAGGCTTCGCATTCAAGGCTTGCTCCTTCCCCATAAGCATGGCACACTACACACGCCTCCTGTGGCAGACCGGAATCCGCTCATCCAGGATCGCAGAGGGTGGTGCCGCACGATGCGACACCCGACAGCACACATCATAAGAAACCATATTGCATTACATAGAAAACCAACTGAATTGTACAAAGTAGTACAAGACTTCAGTTACAAACTAAGTATGGAAATTACAATAGCGGAAGCTATGTTTATACAACTCATGCCCATCTATCTAGCAAAAGTTGTTTGCCCAGCCCTAGGGGCAACCCACACTAGCTGCACTCCTCAGCTCAGCGACGTGTACGGCTCCCACTCAGCCATGGTCCCCGACGGAGGGTAGCCCTCGCCGGTGGACTCGTACCCCGAGTCTGTGGGATACTCCTCACCTGAAAAACACTTATAGCAGCAACCGTGAGCACGATGGCTCAACAAGACTTAACCGACTCACCTACACATGAAACTCTATATGCAGGTTATAACAATTATAGGATGGCATGTTGCAGCGAAAGACACGCCTACAAGTTCATCCTTAACTCATCTTTTAGCCACAAGTTGACAGTTCAAGAAATCTGAAATTTAGTGAGCAATATTTGGTGGCACGCATGTAGCAATACAATTTAACCATATCAGCAATATTGAATCATACCATTTCATATATTAACCTACGTCACGACTCAGTGAACAAGCGGTACTCATCACCGCGAGGGATGGCGAATCGACTCAATATACACCTGCAGGGATACCCGAAAAGCACGTCACGTATGCCCACCCGTGGAGCTGCACAGCATGCTCACTCGGTGTCGTACTGGACAACCTTTCACCAAACAGCCCAAACGTCGAATCGGTCGCACCCAAATGGACAGGAGGTTCCCTACACGGAGCATCTCTCTATGCCCGTTAGCGGATTTCCAACTTGCTGCCCTCAACCTACACCTATAAATTGGTGTGTTATGCCTCGACGCCCGGAGGTATAGGTTACATCGGTTTATCGGGGCCCATATACCAGATATGCCTTTGGTACAATCAATACTTGTCCAGCGGGGCCGCACACAGATCGGTCCTCAATCGACACGGACAGGGCTGCACCCACAATGCTTCCTCTTGCTGCGCCCTAGCCCCTGTCTAGTCTCATTTTCTTACTAAAGTGATCTCACATCACTCACACCAATCCCGTGTGTCCCGACTCCTATACTCGCGAGTAGATTCCGACTACTCGACTTGTACCGAAGTTCTATGAACATTAAGCATAGCATGGATACACAAGGACTTAGATACTACCCTCACTCTTGTAGGAAACTTCTGGTTATGCACTTGGGTTTCATCCATCCTACACATAATGCACATACATACCTCATACTAAGTATATATAAAACAAAACTTTGTAAAATTGGTTAATGCAAACCGGGCCTTGCCTTGTTGCTGCTGGTCAGATGTTAGGGCTTCGTCCGGAAGAAGAAAGTCCAGCACTTCCGGAGTTTCTTCGCCTTCAGCGACTACACGTAAGCAATATACTACATGTCGATTTAAATGCAATGTTTAGAAATGACTATGTAAAGACCATAACTCTAGCTAGCCCTCCCCTTTGGCTCTGAAATTTTTATGTTGGCTTGGTAGGGTCTAACCAGAGTCTTGACCAAGTTTAATCTGGAACAAAGTTCATTTGAGCTCTGTACAAATAAAAGCCTATTTGGTCATTAGTAGAGTCTCTGAGGACTTCCAGGGATTTTCATGAGTCCAACCATTACTCTCTGGAAACTAGAGTTTGAAAGAGATCTAATGGAATTGGTTTCATGTCATTTGAACCATTCTATATGAAATTATGCCCTAAACAAGATTTGAGAAAATCTGAAAAATGTTTCTGTACATTTTTTTTATTTTCTCAGGGCAGTTCACTTAATCACACCATTAGGGGGACTAAATGAACTTGGATGGATCTGAAAATTTCCTGTGACTCAAGGGTTTTCCATTGAACCTCCCAGCCAAATTTCTGAATTTTTCATAAAGTAATTCTCCAGATATAATTCCTAACAGTTTAAACTTTAAGGAATTAATTCTGTAAAAATAGTAAGTTTCATAAGATGAAACTTGTTTTGCTGGATAGTACTCGAATAGATGAATCCAACAAAATTTGGTTCACTGGATTTGGACACTTCTAACCAAAGTTACGAATTTCTAAAGTTTGGACTGATCCCTGAATTATTTTCCTACAGAAAATTGCCTCCCGCGCTTAACCGGCGACTGACAGCGGGGCCAGCCTGTTTAAATTAAACTAACCGCACGCGCGCTTAGCCCAGCAGCTGACATGTGGGACCCATGCCTTCGTCTACCTCGCGACGCCGCCGCCCCGAGCCGCCGGAGCTCCGACGAGGTCGGCGTTCCCGGCAACCTAGCTCGCCGGCGACGGTGAGACTTGTCGCCCCCACGTAACTTTGCACGCTGGACACCATGCCACCGCCGGCTAACCGCCATAGCTCGCCAGCGACGAGCTCTATGTCTCTGTCCAACATCGGCAACGTGTTCCCGTCCTCCTGGCCACCCCCTTCGCACGCTAATCGCGTCACCGCGTCCACGGAAGCCTCGGGAAACTCGGCATGACCTTGGTTGGGACCTAAATGGCCGGCAACCCGGACCTCACCGGCGACCCTCTCTTCCGCCGGACTGTTATCGGTGAAACTAGGGTTTGGGATGGTTGTTCCTGCGGGTTCTTGTTCGGGAAGAAGCGCACGGGTGTCGAGAGCGTGTGTGAGCTGCAGCTCGACCGACGGTTGCTTCTGTGCAAAGAATTTCACCGACGACCGATTGCTAACCCTAAGGTACACCGTGGAGGAAAACTCGGAATTCTTACTCTACCCCGCATGAAATGGTGAAAGGTTTCCTCCTACAGCTTCCTCACAAGCGTGTGCACCTTTTCTTCTCTGGTGGTGGCGCATGAAGCAGCCGGGATCGGCTGATCGCCGGTGATCAGAGAACGGCGGCAACAGCTTGCAAGCGGAAACAATCTTTACCGCGCGGTGGGAGCTGGTTTCACTCGGGAATGAAGAGAACGGATGGAGTAGCTCGTGTGCTGGACTTTGAGCCGAGTTTATCACTGTGAGTTGGAACTAACCGATCGAGCTGGCGGCCCCCCGAGCGCCCGACGGTCGCCGTGGTTGAATCCTTCGGGTTGAGTCGGTTTAGTGGAGGCTGATTCACTGACCAGTGGGCCCCAGCTCTTCCTCTAATTCTTTTCCAATTTTTACTGAAAAGATCCCAGCTACTCACAATTGAATGAGAGACTTAGCCCTAAAGTTATGGTTTGAATTTGAATTCTTCAACTGAAATTGGTTTGGCTAAATTTGCTGCCCATTTGAATTTGAAATTCAAATTCAGTTTGAATTATTGCAAATTTGGCTCCCGACAAGATGAAGTCCAATGGGAATGAAAATTGGTGGACTAACTCAGAAAAATGTGCTGAGTTTCAATATGAAGTTAACTTTTTAATTTAACGGATGAAAGTGGCTGCAATTTGAATTTGCATTCAAATTGGCCCCTTTTCACATGTTTCCAAAAATGCCTCAAAAAGTCTTGGATTTGCATGAAATTGGGTCTGAGCATTCCCAAGACTATTTATGGTCTAGGGGTGCGCTCAACCTTTCATGTTCATGTGTGTGAGCTCCCACTTTTTGGAGTTACATGTTTAGGTGAGACGGGTCAGACTTGATGAGCCTATGTGCTCACGCTTTCTATATGAGTGGTTTTGCAGGTTAATTTCGGTGCTTATGAGAAGGTTGTCCGGTGAGACTCGGAGACTTCCGAGTCGTTTTACACATGGAGAACCCGGCCGCTGCCGTACGACTTCGTGCTGCTAGCGAGAAGGGTCCGTGGGCTGGACCTCTTCCCGAGTGCTTAGTCGATATGAAACATGAGAATATGTAGTCTTCCGCTGTAGTTATTTGATGTAAATTATTTACAAAGAATACTTGTAAGCTTCCGCTTTGATTTATGTAATACATGTTTCCTTATATGTGTGCTGTTGGGTGCCGCGTATCTCGGCACCACCCAATGCGATTCCTAGGCGAGCGGCACGACCCCGTGATCGGGTCGGGTCCCTCTCAGCATGGTATCAGAGCCGCATTGGTAATAGCACACGGAATAAGGATCGTATTATGACAAAAACTTAAAATACGGTTAGGAAACGGTACAAGGCCCACATAAGGACTATCATATTAGCCTAATATGAAGGTGGCAACCTAACTTATTTGTTATGTCGGACAATCATGCATCTCGGGACGTTTTATGTCTTGGGGGGGTGCATGTAAGCGCTGTCCACCAGTGCGCACAAGCTGAAGGGTGGAGCCCCACGGGTGGCAGGTAACCCGGCCCGCTTTAATATCCTCTACGACTCTTCATGTCGTTTGGGGTATTCGAGCAACGCCCTTCCCTGGCGTGCTACGGGTAAGTTTGGAGACCCCGTCACGTGGTTAGTAACATGAACATGTAGCTCAAGGCGTGTTTGGCTTGAGAACACCTGTGCGAGTAATGACGGATGGGTGTACGAACTGTATTGGGACCGGGTTCGGTGTGCAGCCGGACCTGATGATTGTGTGCAACTTATGCAGGTGCTAACCACGAAACCATAGTCCGAGTAGAACACGTTTGCGAGTGACCGTTTTAGTGCCACCTAATGATATGGATCTGACGGTATAATCCAGTTAGGATTTTCTTTTGTGAGGCAACGTAGTACCGTCATATGTCTTACGGTGCATCGCCACCCACTACAGGAAACAGGGCAACATACGACAGCCAGTATAACATACGACGGCTAGCTGTCGTATATAAACTTACATACGACGGTCAGCCGAAGCTGTCGTATATAAGTATATGGCTGTCGTATATAGTTCTTATATACGACAGCCAATCCTAGGCTATCGTATATAGCAGTTATATACGACAGCCAACCCTAGGCTGTCGTATATAGCAGTTATATACGACAGCCACACCGAGGCTGTCGTAAATAAGCCTTATTTACGATGGCCCATGTTGTGGCCGTCGTAAATAAGGCTTATATACCCGCGGGGGCGCGGGCGTGAAACGAGCCCGAGCCTCCCGCCGCCGCCCGCCCGCCGCCGCCGGTCGCCGCCCACCCGCGCCCGGCCGCCGCCCGCCGCCGCCCCAACCGCCACCCCGGCCGCCGCCCCGGACTGCCACCCGGCCGCCGCCCGCCAGGCGCCGCCCGGACACCCCCCCGGCCGCCCCACGGCCGCCACCCGGCCGCCGCCAGCCAGGCGCCGCCCGGCCGCCCCCCGGCCGCCCCAGCGGCCGCAGCCCCGACCGCTGCCCCGGCCACCCCCGCCAGCCGGCGCCCCAGCGGCCGAAGCCCCGGCCGCCGCCCCGGCCGCCCCCCGCCCGCCAGCCGGCGCCCCGGCCGCCGACGACAGCCGGCGCCCCGGCAGCCACCCGCCCGACAGGTGGATAATTTCTTAGCTTTAGATGAATTGATATGCTTAGGTTTAATTATTGCCCATGTTTATTTGAATTGCTAGCTAGGTGTTTTTTTTAATTGCTTAGAATTGATAAGTTTGTTAACTACGGTAATTATGTTTGTTTAGATGATTTGTTAATTGCTTAGATGATTAATGCATATGAGTTAATAGTTTAATTGATTATTGTTTCGATTGTTTGAGTGTTTAAAAGTACTATATGTACATAAATGGGCTTAGGGCCCGATACGACCCATTTAGTGGTAACGTATACGTCTACAAAAGAACGATGTGAACAACCTAGGCCGCCTCGCCCTCCCCCCCTCCCCCCCCCCCCCCCCCCGCGGCGTTCGGCCTCCGATCCCCCATCCCCCTCCCCCCCTGCGGCTTAGCCAGCGCTCGGCCGTCGCCCGCCCGCCGCCGCCCCGGCCGCCGCCCCCGGCCGCCCCCGCAAGCCGGCGCCCCGGACTGCCACCCGGCCGCCGCCCGCCAGGCGCCGCCCGGCCGCCCCCCCGGCCGCCCCCCGATCGCCCCCCGTCCGCCACCCGGTCGCCGCCCGCCAGGCGCCGCCCGGCCGCCGCCCCGGCCGCCCCCCGGCCGCCCCCCGGCCGCCCCAGCGACCGCAGCCCCGGCCGCCGCCCCCCGCCCGCCAGCCGGCGCCCCGGCCGCCACCCGCCGCCCGCTCGCCGCCGCCAGCCGCCGCCCCGGCCGCCACCCGCCCGACAGGTGGATAATTTCTTAGCTTTAGATGAATTGATATGCTTAGGTTTAATTATTGCCCATATTTATTTGAATTGCTAGCTAGGTGTTTTTTAATTGCTTAGAATTGATAAGTTTGTTAACTACGGTAATTATGTTTGTTTAGATGAGTTGTTAATTGCTTAGATGATTAATGCATATGAGTTAATAGTTTAATTGATTATTGTTTCGATTGTTTGAGTGTTTAAAAGTACTATATGTACATAAATGGGCTTAGGGCCCGATACAACCCATTTAGTGGTAACGTATACATCTACAAAAGCACGATGTGAACAACCTAGGCCGCCTCGCCCTACCCCCCCTCCCCCTCCCCCGCGGCGTTTGGCCTCCGATCCCCCATCCCCCCCCCCCCGTGGCTTAGCCAGCGCTCGGCCGTCGCCCGCCCGCCGCCGCCCCGGGCGCCCCCCCCCCCCCCGGCCGCCGCCCCGGCCTCCTCCGCCGCGGGTCTGTCAATCTGCCGGCACTCGTCGGCCTCCATTGACCGGCTGTCGCGGATCTGCCGGCGCTCAACCTCATACGAACGCAAGATCCTGTGCGCGGGCGCCGCCGCCGCCTCCCTTGTGTGCAAGCGCCGCCGCCGTATTCACCTGCCTTACGCCGGGATCTAAGGCGATGGGACGCCTTGCGATCCCCAGGCGTCTTACCGCTTAAGCGATGCCTTAACAACTATGGTTCTTTCCTTCTCTCTATTGTTCTTTCCTCTCTCTCTTTCAAATCACTCAAAAATGAAAGATTGACGTAAACCTTTACAATATGCGTCACCCGTTTCGAACCAGCCCGTCTCACACGTGTTACGCATGTGAGGCGTGTAGGTTCGGAATTGTCCCTTTTTGGACAGCCTAGGAGTGACCGAGAGGGCGTGCTTATAATGAGACGCGGGGTTTAGATTTGGACTTAGTTTCGACAGTGTCACCCTAATGTTCTCCGCTGCTCCATTTTTGGACGTGCAGTTGGAGAACAGCGGGGTTATGCTGCCGAAATTTCGTCTGAATCTAGACCTCGTGTCTTGTTATAAGCATGTTCGTCTCGGTCACTCCTGGGTGGGTTTAGGACCTATCCATTCCAATAGATATAGGTTCGTAATATAAATAAATAATAAACTAACTATAAATTCTTTGACTTAAAACTGCAGAGTTAAACATGAGTGAAGACCGTAGTTGGATGTATACCGGTTGGAACAAGGCAACTGGTCACTCAGATGAGTGGTATGCCGGGACAGACGACTTTATTGATCGAGTGTTCTCGTTGTCTACGACCGATAAAGTTCGTTGTCCATGTGCGAAATGCCGGAATACTAAGTTTTTGGACAAAACGACATTGTCATTACACTTGTGCAAAAACGGTTACATGCCATATTATGAGGTCTGGAGTTTCCACGGTGAGTCTGCTCCTCGAGCCGTTCATGTAGATGATGATGATTGTCCGGGTGTTGACAGGATCGATGAGATGTTACAAGATATACAAACGGAGGATCCGCCCACAAATGAGGCAGACACATTCTTTAATCTCTTGAAAGCTTCTGAAGAGGTGTTGCATGATCATACTGAAATGACTCTTCTTACTTTCATGACCAGATTTATGGCAATCAAATCTAAGTATTTCTTCTCTAATAATTGCTACAATGATATGATGAAACTTATCAGCGATGCTCTTCCACAACCTCATAAACTGCCCAAAGATATGTATCACTCAAAGAAATTACTATCTGGACTGGGTATGAAATATGAAAAAATTGACGTGTGTCCAGATAACTGCATGCTATTTTGGAAAGAGCATGACAAAGAGAAGAATTGTTTAAAGTGTGGAAAATCGAGGTTTGTCGAAGTTGTCAATGACGATGGTGATAAAGTAATGACAGAAGTTGCACATAAGCAATTGCGTTACTTGCCTGTGACACCTCGGTTGAAGCGGCTGTTTCTTTCTAAAAGATCTGCCATACACATGAGATGGCACAAAGAAGGTGTGCGTGAGAACAAAGATGTGTTGACTCATCCGTCGGACGGTGATGCATGGAAGTCTTTGGACTCTTTTGATCCTGCTTTTGCTAGTGATGCGAGAAATGTTCGCATCGGGTTAGCGACGGATGGTTTTTCACCTTTCAGTACAAATGCCACACCATACTCCTGTTGGCCCGTCTTTGTTATTCCGTACAACCTACCACCTTCTCTTTGTATGAAGTACGAGTTTATGTTTCTTAGCCTCATTATACCAGGACCAGATCATCCGGGATCACGTATCAATGTGATGTTGAAACCATTGATTGAAGAATTGAAAATGTTGTGGATTGGAGTTGAAGCGTATGACTATTACAAGAAGCAGAAATTCAACCTTCGAGCTGCTTATTTGTGGTCTGTCCATGATTTCACTGCGTACGACATGTTTTCTGGATGGAGCACACATGGTCGTTTGTCGTGTCCCATATGTGCGTCTGACACAGAGTGTTTTCGACTTACATACGGTGGCAAGATAAGCTACTTTGATTGTCATAGGCGTTGGCTTCCTCGAAACCACCCATTCAGGCAACAGAGGAATGTCTTCAGAAAAGATACTGTTGTCACTAAGGAACCACCTAAACGCCTAAGCGGGTGTGAAGTATCCGATGTGTTGGACTCACTAGTCCCTGATGAAGCTCGCCCTGGATTCTTTGTAGGTTACGGAAATGTTCACAACTGGACTCATGTATGTGGAGTTTGGGAGCTACCATATGTGAAGTCATTGATACTGATGCATAATATTGATGTAATGCATCAGGAGCGTAACATGGCCGAATGTATCATAAGCACGTGCATGGATATCACGGGCAAAACGAAAGACAACTTAAAGGCTCGAAAGGATTTGGCCGAGATTTGTAATCGACCTACTCTTGAGCTCTCTGAAAGCGGTGGTAAGCCACGTGCTTCTTTCGTGCTTCGACCTAATGAAAAGAAACAAGTTATGGAATGGTTGAAAACTTTGAAATTCCCAGATGGTTATGCTGCTAGTCTGAGACGAGCCGTGAATGTTAAAACAGGAAAGCTCACTGGGTTGAAGAGTCATGACTATCATATAATAATGGAAAGACTCTTACCTATTATGTTTCGGGGATACCTGGATGATACGGTGTGGAAGGTGTTAGCTGAGCTATCGTTATTCTATAGGAAGTTAAGTGCTAAAGAAATAACGAAAGACATGATGGAGAAGTTAGAGAAGGAGATACCTGTACTTTTATGTAAGATGGAAAAAATATTTCCTCCTGGTTTCTTCAATCCAATGCAGCATCTTCTTATACATCTTCCATTCGAAGCAAAAGTTGGTGGTCCTGTGCAATATAGATGGATGTACCATATTGAAAGAGCTTTGAGATATTTGAAAACTATGGTTGGCAACAGAGCAAGGGTTGAAGGGTGCATTGCCGAAGCATTTACTCTAAAGGAAGTAGGTTACTTTTCTAGTTTCTACTTTGCAGAGGAAAACAATGTCAATACTTCGGCAATGCGATACAATGTAGATGACGAACCACCAGTTAGTGATCTCTCTATTTTTGAATCGAGGGGAACTACTATTGGCAGCAGCACATCATACGATTTTACTGAAGGAGAAAGGACTGCTGCTTTACTCTACATGTATGCTAATATCGATGGCATGGATAAATATTTCGAGTAAGTGTTTCTCTTACATTTATGATGATTATTGTATTTACCAATACATGTATGCTAATGTCGATGGCATGTGTTTTGTATGTACAGTGAGTTCCACAACCAAAACTGGAAACATAAGCATCAACCAACGAGAAAGCAAGTAGAAACGATGTGACGGGCTGGAATTAATGGAGGGCCAAATTTCTTATCCTGGTTTCGAGCTTATGTATTAGCGAACACAGACATCCATCAAGATTTACGACAACTATCTTATGGATTAGTGAAAGTTAGAAGCTATGGTCGATATGACGTAAATGGCTTTCGATTCCGTACAACTCAATTCGAAACTCTTCGTCCTCTCGCAGCAACATCAAATTGCGGAGTTGTGACGAGAGCAATCGACTCACTAGGGAAAGAAACCAATTACTATGGAATCATTAACAAAATTCTGGAATTTACTTTCACTGGCAATAAAGAACTTCGAGTGGTATTCTTTGATTGTGATTGGTTTGATAACAATCATGGAACTCGAGAAAATCAATTTGGCATGGTGGAAGTGAATCACAACGAACGCTTACGAGGTTTAGATACATACGTTCTTGCACATCAAGTGGAACAAGTGTATTATCTACCTTATCCATGTAAGAAGCTTAGCACTTGGTGGGTGGTATATAAAGTGAATCCTCGTGAGCGCTTGTATACTCCCGGAGATGATGGTTATCATGATAGTGGAGACATTGAAGAAGTTTACCAAGACGAAGAGTTGCCAGACTCTTTTATCGTCGAGTCTGGTGCAGGACTCGATAACTTAGTAGGAGACGTTGCAGATGTAGAGACATCTACAATGCGAAAGCGGAAACGTAAACAGCTCAAGACGACAGATCGCGATGTTGATGATCACGATGTTGATGAATTTTGAAACTGATTATGAGTAATGTTCTTTTAAATGAAAGTGACATTAATTATTGCTTACATTACTTTTGAAACTGATTAGGAGTAATTACTTTTTAAACTGATTAGGATGTCGTCAAGCAAGGGTTCAAAGGGTTCAAAGGGGAAGAAGGCGCCGAGTGTGAGGGGTTTCCTCCACTCGCAGGAGAGAGACGACTACTTCTACGGTTCCACTTACAGCGGGAGCAGACGCACTCAGCTGTTAAGTGCGTGTCCAGAGTTGCGGGACAGGGTTGTCAGTCTGCAGCGTACAGAAGTAAATTTTTCTACAATGCACAAAATTATTAAAATCACCTTTTCAATTTAGCTTACTTACTTTACCATTGTAGTCTGATTCGGACTATGAGTCCGAGGCCAGAGCGGCACCTCAGGAGACGGGTACGCAGCGCAGCGTGCCCTCGGGCAGCGAGCCCTCTGGTAGCCAGCCCTCCGGCAGCCACCCCAAGGGTAGTCTGCCCAGCGAGCCCGAGGGCACCCAGCCTGAGGACACGTCCGGTGACCAGCCTTCTGGGTCACCAGACGTGGTGCCGCAGCGGAGGAGACGCACGAGGAGGAGTAACTTTGTTGGTCCTCCACCTATTCCTAGAGAGCCGGTAATTATTCGTCCGGTTGGAGACAGGTAACACATTACTAAAGTATTCATTTCTATTTGTTCTCAAAGACTATGATCTTACTTAATGACTTAACAAACAACTTTTTAGTTCTTGGGAGGACCTCTCGTACGACGGGCAGAAACACCATAGGACGGTGAATGGTTGCATCGGGAACTTAGTGCGTCTGCACTACCCCGGTGCGATTGATGGACGTGCAGCTACGTCGTGGGACGACTACGCGCGCGTTCCTCACCCGGAGAACGACAACCTACAGGGAGTCGTGTGGGCAGATTTTTGGGTAAGTAACTTTCATAAATATTTGAAGTTTCAATTCTTTATGTTCCTTCAAAAATTAACGTGCGTATATGTCGAACTGTATTGGCTTCCTACAGCTCAGGTACCGCCTTGAGGACCCGGCTGAGCAGATGGATCACGCCCGCTCCGTGTTCGAAGTAAACGCTCGCAAGCTTGTTATGCAAATGCTTTCGAACGCTCGGAGTCAAGTAGTTAACGACTACTTAAAGCTCCACGACCACGAGGTTGGGTCGTTCAGAGACGCCTCCGACACGTACTTGACGGAGGAGCAATACGCAGAGGTAGGTTGCGTAATCTTTAAATTGTTCATATTAATATTGCTAAGTAACACCTAATGAACTACGCATGTGTGCAGGTTAGTGTCCCTTGGTTACAGGGACGAACTGAAGATTACCGAGCCCTTTGCAGGTATTGGGCTAGCGATGAGTTCATCACTAAGTCCAAGAAGGCTCGAGATGCCAGAGGGAGCTCAGGGAAGCACGGTATGGGCGTCCAAGGTTTTGTGTGAATGGCTAAACGGATGGTAAGTTTCTTGGTAGTTGTTATTATATTCATAATGTACAATTGTTCGTACTAACATATGTTCACAGGAAAAGGAGACCGGCGTGCGACCGAGTGCTACTGCGGTCTATAGGAGAGGTCACGCTGACCCTTCTCAGCCGGAGCAGTGTAGTCAGTACGCAGCGGAGCGCCTGGTAAGTTTCATGACCTCTGAAATTATTTGACACTATATATGTTGTTGAACTTACACAATTTCATTGTTTTTTCAGACTAGGTATGGGCAAGAGGCTGTGAGGATACACGGCGACGGGTTCAACTGGGAAAACTCCCCGAACATCGACCCTCAAGCCACGTATGCAAGCGGAGGTGGAAAAGCACACGGAAGGTGAATTCATTTACTTTCATTGTTTTCAATTCAAGATTATTTAATTTTACCTTGAATTGATTCGTTTTTTTAGGCTTGCCATATTCTCTGGAGTCGTCAACTCTAGGGAGGCACGACCTGCGAGAGGCAGCTCCTCGCAGTCTTCGGCTGCAGGCTCCTCCAGCCGCCGTGTCACCGAGAGAGATCTCGAAGTCATGGCGCTTCGGGAGAGCTTGGCTCGGCAGGAGGAGGCCTTGGCGAGAGAGCGAGAGAACAACAGGGCTGCCATGGCGTACCATGCGTCCTATATGGCACAGATGCAAGCGGCAATGGAAGTAAGAAACATACAATTATAGTTTAATTACATTGCATTTCAATTAGTTTTGTAAATTGTAATGTTTGAAATGGCAGGCGCTAGCTCGACAGCAAGGGCAGCAAATCCAGATACCGTTGTGGCAGCCACCTCCGTTCGTGCTGGTGCCGTCGCCACCACAGGAGCAGTTTCCTGGAGTACAGGTATAAAAAGAAAGTTACATTAAGTGGAAGCCCCAACCGCTAAGAATCCTAATGAAACTAGAAAAACAATTGTAAACTTGTACATGTCACTTTGTTTCACAGGGATCAGGGACGGAGGCTCAGACTCCATCGCCACAGCTAAGGGCGCCAGGTTCGCCGCGGCAGGATGACTTCTTCGCTCCCGGAGGTAGTGGAGGGGCTAGTAATCAATAGATTTATGATTTTGTTTTCATTTGTGTCTGACTTTGTGATTGTCGATGTGTACTATTGCACTTTGTTGTGAATTTATATATCAAACTGTTTTTTTGTTGTCTTTGTATGTGTAGCTGGCCATCGAGCCAGGTTAGCCGTTTTCTATTTTTTTTAAAAAAAATGGAAAAGCTTATATACGATGGCCTGTATAATTTATATACAACGGCTGCTATACAGGGCCGTCGTATATAAGCCTAAATTATATACGACGGCGGGGCCAGGCTGTCGTATATAAGACCTTATATACGACAGCCAGGGCCCAGCGGCTGTCGTATATAAGACCTTATATACGACAGCCAGGGCCCAGCCGTCGTATATAAAGGCTTATATACGACAGCCGCTGGGCCCAGCCATCGTATATAAAGGCCCTGGTCCACTGGGCCAAGTCCACGAAACCGGCCGTTGTATATAAGCGGCCGTTGTATATATACTGTTATATACGATGGACCGTCGTATATAACTATATATACGACAAATTATATACGACGGCCGCAAACCGCCGTATATAAACAACTGCCGTCGTATATAAACTATATACGACGGCTTCGGCTTTATATACGACGGTTTTAGCCGTCGTATGTTGATAGGAATCCTGTAGTGACCGTACTACACGTTATAACTTCTTTCCTATGAAGAAATCATTCATGACTGTAAAAGTCCCAAAAATATGAATGCAAATAAACGGATGTTTGAACGTCGTTGTGTTTCTGGTTCATGGAAAATGGGACATACAAATACTTTCTTACGTGGGATGGTATACGTGAGATTCAACAACATGGGTTCAAGCATTCATTTGAATGTGTTGGACCAAAGTGGAGTTAAACTCATGTGTAATCATACATGTGTATGAGAAAGAATAAAAATAAGGTCTTTAGGCTCAAATGCTCGTATCAAAGTGCCGCCAAATTTTTGAACACACATGGAACCTCACACATTTGAAGGTGAGGAGAGTTATGGTGGCAACTTTCTGTTTTGAGGGTTAGCTAGAGAGGAGTGAAATAAGATCATGTTTGAATTCGTGCTGAATTCAGACATGTTATGGCAAAGGAATAACTTGAGTTTGTGTCACATGAAATGATGAACACAAACATGGACATGTGGAGGAAGCTAAAATTTTCTTTAGCTTATACTGAACACCTTTTAACCCAGGGAAAGAATTTCACTCCCAAAAATCTAACTCATGTGTACATCCTCTATGAGTAGAGGGGAGGGAAATTTAAACCCAATTTTGAACCTTTGCAAAGAATTCATGTCCAGATTGTCCCAAGGCCTATATGTGAGGTGACCATTGCATTCCTCAGGTATTAAAGAGCTTAAGTTCCAAATTTGGAGAAATTTTGAGCTCATATACCAATTGTTCAAAGCATTATTTGAGATCACATTCAAATTCGAATTTGAATTTGGAAACTAAACCAAACGTGCTCAATTTTGAAATCTGAGTTCAGATTCAAACTCCTCACATCATGTTTGTCCTACCCTCCAAATTTGGTCAAATTCGGATCACG
Organism: Neostapfia colusana; assembly: GCA_030760725.1. NCBI lineage: Eukaryota > Viridiplantae > Streptophyta > Magnoliopsida > Poales > Poaceae > Neostapfia > Neostapfia colusana. The sequence goes on along the minus strand of JASWHV010000012.1, from coordinate 19,541,944 downwards.
GTTATGTGGGAATCTCAAAGTGCAGTGGAGAAATATCAAATAAGAGGGGTGGACCCACCCGTCAGTGAGCAACGGAGACTTGCAACCGAAGTCTTCACGCTCTGCTCAGACTCGAAGCAGCCGGAGCTCATCCGAGCGCCACGTCCTCTCGCAACTTCATCGCGGTGGAGACCTGCTGGCGTCCTTATCAGTGTGCAAGGTGATCTTTTCGTGCACAAACCGTACCGGGACATGGCCCATCCTCACGCAAGAGCGGAACAGAGCCGCTCACAGTCGCCCTGTCGGCCGATCATCGGGAGGCAAACAAACCGTGCCCACAGAGCTCCCCGAGCTTCAAAACGGCAAAGAGGGGTCTGCTTCTCCCTCCTCAGCACTAGACCAGGGGATTTCCGGTTGGCCTGACCAAGAACGACGTCGGCTTGCGGTGACCCGAGAACCAACCACGATCAGGCTCCCGTGGACAGTGCAACCGAGGGGCTTTCATGCCCGAGCTAGGACACCTAGAGGAGCATTGGAGCTCCCTGCTACTCCTCGCCGAACCTCAACTCAAACCATGATCTCCCGAGCGAGAATTTGGCAATTTATTCTCGGCACATGCAAAACAACCCAGGGTGAGAATTCCTCCAAATTCGATCGCAATTCTTGGTTTTAGGCCACCAAATCATGGGCGCATGCACTAGACTGGCTGGCGGTCGATTTTACTTCAAAACCCTAGCTAGAAATCGACCGTGAGTGAGCTATTTCTTGCGTTCCCGAGCTCGGACGTCGCAACACCATTCGGACGCACGGTGAAAGAAGGGTAGCTGCCATTTCCGGGCTTGTTTACATCCTTGCCGAGTTTCCCTAGCATCCAAGGATGCTTTAGAGCCAATTCCCCGAGAGTTTGGCGGGCTAGGACCACCGGGCGATGGCGCCGAGCTTCACCGAATGCCGCCGCACGTTGCCGGCACGTTTCCGGTTGTCTAGTGCCCACGCCAACCCCGCTAACATGGCTGGAATTCCAGTGGCTGAGATTTAAAACATGGGCTCGAATCCATTTTCAATAGCAAAACAATTCCAGTTTCAACTCCAACTTTGAAAATTCATAACTTTGTGTAGGAGACTCCAAATTGGGTGATTAAAATTGGGTTGGATTCATTTTGCAAAGATCTATCCAAATATAAACCTCAATTTGTATGAAAGTCAATATGAAAATCTGGAAAATTCTTTGAAAATTTTCTGTAAAAGCATTATTGAGAGATTTTAGTTTATCAAAAAATCCTCAAATATTCTTTAGGATATTATTGAACTTTCAGCAAAGTTTCAGGTCATTTGGAGTTGATTTGAGTAGGAATTTATAGAGTACAATCTGCTGTGCTCAAAATTATCCAGAAACATTTTCATAAAATGATCTTCCTTTGTAAAATAAGTTCTGGGAAATCCTTAGCTCCAAAAATCATGGGAAAATTCAGACATGCTCTATGAGCCATACTTTAAATGTTAGTTCACTTGATTCGGCATGAAAATGCACATTACTTCAGAATTAATTCCTTGTATCATAATTGCTTATGGAATTATTCTGGAGGAACTACTCAATGAGAAGTCCTGAATTTTGGACCAAATTACTTTCATGTGACCAGTAACTCACATGTAAAGTTTCAGCTCAAATTGAGCTTTAGATCTCCCTGTTCTTATTCTCCATTCTTATGTATATGAGCAACACATAGAGAATTATGGTGGGAATTATGGAATACACAATTTCCACCCACATTAGCTGCAATTTGGCAAAACTAAGTCCCTGTGTAGTGTATGACTTCATGTAAAAATTTTGAAGTCATTGGAGATCAGGACCTTTAGTTCCTTTCAACCCATTTCAACTCATGTCACATGTCCATTAGGAACCATAGAACATGTTAGTGGAACTTCTTATGGACATGTGGTTTTTCCTCTAATTCCTCTGCACAACAAAGACAAGAACTTCATTCTTAGTACTCCCACACAGTTCCCTGTTATTAACGAGTCGAGTCTTTACTTCTTTAAATTGCATTATAAGAACATGTGCATATACATATTAATAGGACTTACGACGGAGACAATCAATGGAGAAGATCGACGGAGTGATTCCATTGAAGTGGATCAGTTGATCAAGCCTCAAGGGAGACAAGACTCTAACTGAAATATATACTATTAGACCCTGCAAAACAGGTAAGCCCCGGTTTGTATTTAACTACCACTAAGTTTTTACTTTGTATACAGTACATCGGTTAGGATGAATTGTGCATTAAGTCTAGATGTTTGATACTACTCTTGCATGACCAGAAAACCTATGGAGTAATTGGGTAGATGTCCTTCCACCTTGTAGAAACTTCCATGCTTAAGTAGGACTCGGTAGAAGTCGAGTGGTTGGATGTAAGGGCCTCAGTTTTTACACATAATCATGGTGCTCAGCACACCACACACACACTTCATTTGAAGAAAGTTTATGAACACATTTGAAGAGCAAGTAACCATCATCAACATGGTCATTAGAGAACAAACTCACACAATGCAAAAGTGGCATTTCCCACATGCATCATCTAGGGGCTGGCCATATGAAAACTCCTACACTTTGCTGGGAATGTCCATGCCAAGTTTCACCCAAAATTCAAAACCTTTTTGAAGTCCTTTTGGGTATAGCTAGAAAGAGGGTGGTTTGAACTCAAATTCAAATTCAAACTGTTTTCATCCCATGAATTCAAAAGTGGGAGGCATATTCTTATTCAGCACATTTTTGTGAGCTCACACACCAATTTTCACTCCATTTGGAGTTGATCTTGACATGAGCTAAGTTTAGCAAATTCAAACTTTGTTTGAATTTCAAACTGCATGTGTGCTGAAATTTAGTCAAACACAAACCAATTTGAATCCCATCCCATTCAAATGGCTCAGGGGTAGATAATTCAAATCACCATGGGTATAAGAGGGATTACTGTTTACAACAGTAAGAGGGAGCTAAGTTCAGAGGTTAAAAGGGAGATGGGACCCACATGTCAGCCACTGGAGAAAATTCAACCGACTGAAGACTGAACTCGGTTTCTCGCGCTCAACCGAGCTGCCGCCACAGCGAGAAAACAGCGAGGACAGCAGCTGCTTGCCGCCCTCGGCCGCTGAACCGCCTCTCGGGGCCTTTATCTACGCGCCCGAGCTGTCTCCGGAGCTCCTCACCGCTGTCCCGACGCGTTCTCGCACAGAAAACCGAAAGCCCTCGCTGCTCGGTGGAATCCTTGGTCCCTCGTCACCCAGCCGATCCTGTGGCTTCTGCGGTGATCTGAGACCAGCACCGGGTGCGCCAAGTATTCCTTGACGCCCTCGCACCGGTTCCAGGCCCGGAGCAGTCCTTCCCGAGCTCCACCGCGACGATCTTTGATTTCCCGGTTCAGCTCGAGCCGCCATCGCAGGAACGATCCATCCGGCCACCACAGCCTGCCATTCGCCGAGCTGTAAACAGCAAAAAGGTTCGCCTTCAGACCCTCTTTCATTACCGCAAGCTCCGGCGGCATGACATAGACTGCTCACGCCGGAATTTCATGATTTCGTGACGGTGTGCAAAAAGGAAGCCCGGACCGATTCACAAAATTCGTAGTCCTCTCACGGGGGGAATCACTTCTTGGTGCCCGTGCGAGTCCATAGGAGCAGGAACAACGAAGAACCGTTGAGGGAAACAGCTGTTCTTCGAGTTTTAGGAGAATTCCCGATTTCCGGCCTAGGTCGCACGGTGACAGCCTAGTACAGTCATCTCCGAGCTCCGTGGAGCTCATGTCAATCCTTCCTAGGGTCCACTGGTGCTCGACGACCTTTTGTTCGATCGGATGAGGTGCTAGGAAGGCCGGCCGACACGGCCGAAGTTCTTCCGAAGCTACCGCTCGTCGCCGACCATGTGCCGGCCATTTTCATGACAAGCTGAGCTCAGAATCATGTTCCTCGAGTGGATTTAGTCAGGGGCGGTCAGAATCATGAAGTTTGGAGCACCATAGAGGTCGCTGGCGAGCTCTCCGGCGAGGTGTCGCGGCGGCAGAGCGCGGGAGGCGAGAGGAAGACGAAGGGGGTGGGTCCCAGTTGTCAGCGGCGGATATTTTAAAATCAGGATCTGCTGTGGCACGGATCGGGTGCGGCTGCGCGCGAAAGAATCTGTAGCCGCGTGTGTCATCCGATGAGGAGCCGACACGTAGCCCCGGGTCCCACGCACAGTGATTTAAACTTTTCCCGATTTTCAGATTTCATTCAAACTTCAAATCCTCATAACTTTGGCTAGGAAACTCCAAATCAAGTGAATCAAATTTTGTTGGATTCAGCTCCTCGAGTACTTTCCAGAAAATCAAGTTTCACTTCATGAAAATCTCTATTTCTCCAGAATTAATTCTTCAAAATTTAAACTGTTTAGAATATTAACTGGAGAACCCTTTGGGGGAAACTTCTGAAATTTTGCTGGGATGATCAACAAAATATCACTGATCTACCATAAAATTTTCAGATCTATTTGAGCTCATTTGATCCACCTAATGGGGTGATTAATGAAACCGTTCCAGAGAAAATGGAAAATGTCCAGAAACATTTTTCAGAATTTCTGTGAAATTGTTTAGCTCATATCTTTAGCAAGGAACCTTCAAATTAAGTGACACCAACTCCATTAGAACCCTCTGAAAATCTAGTTTTCAGAAAATCATGGTTTGCTCCATGAAAATCCCTAGAACACCCTAAGAGCTCCAATTAAGGTCAAGTACATATTTAATTGTGGAGACCTCAAATGAGCTTTGCTGCAACTAAAACTTGGCCAAGTCTCTGTTTAGGTTGTAACCAAACCACAATAAAAATTTCATAGTCATTGGGTCTGTCTAGTAAGACTTATAAACGTCACAAGTTTAAATTCGATTTAAATGCATTTAAATTAATACATGTACTCGTTATCTCATGTAGTCGCTAAGGTCGAGGAGGAACCCGAAGTCTTAGACTTTTTTACTCCAGAAGAGCAGCTAGCCTACGACCAAGAGCAGCAAGGCAAGCCCCGGTTTGCATCGAGTCGTGCACGCCGCCGTGTTAGTGTGTGTGCGTGCTAGCGGGGACACGTTCACGGGCTGAACGTGAACTCGATGTGTAGTCTACGCCCATGAGTGTAGACTGAACATATTTTGTTGTACAAATGTTCATAAACCCTTTTTATGCAATAAAACTTTGCTTCCGCTTTTGTACCTTTGATGTGTGTTATCCGGTGCTGTGCAACGCAGCACCCCTCAGTGTGATCCTGACTCGACAAGGTCATGGGGTCGTGTCAGCGTTGGTATCAGAGCTCGCTTGAAGTTTAACGCACTACAAAGGTCATCTTTTTCAAAAATCCAGTGAGGAACGAGTTAGTAGCCAATATAAGGATGTTATTAGTGTATATAAAGTGGCGTACTAACCTAATTGCTTATGTCGGAAAATTGTGCATCTCGGGACGCTTTATGTCTTGGGGGGTGCACGTAAGCGCTGTCCACCAGTGCGCACAAGATGAAGGGTGGTGTAAAAGTCCCAAAATGTGTATGAATAAAAACCAAGGTTTGAGTTCATATGTGTGGCAAAGACATGAAAAATGGGGCTTGCTAAAACTTTTCTTCATGCTAAGTAATACATGGATGACCATCCAAAATGAGGTTCACATTTTTATTTGAAATTGTTGAACCATTAAGGAGTTACATACCTCTTTGCATGCAAGTTTAAAAATCAGATTTGAAATTCAAAGTTCACACATGTGGTGGCCAAAAACTTTGAATAAACATGCAGCCATATAGTTGGAAATTTAGGGAAAAGTTTGATCACAAACTTTTCATATGTAGGGTGGGCTCAAAAAGGAATTTAAGAGAAGCATTTGCAAATTCTAGCCAAATTCAAAGTTGTCATACAAATTTAAACTGAATTTGGAGAATTCAAATTCTAGCCACCCTTTTAAACTTGAAAAAAGTGAGAATTGAGAAGATCAACATGAGAAGATATTTGGGAGATAAACGTGGAGTGGGACCCACATGTCATAGGGCTGAAGTGTGCCTTACACACTGTCTAAGTCTCTGTGTGTATTTCCACCGAAAAGCTCGCGTGAGCCACGAGAAGCTTTCCCCGTGGAGTCACTGGGAGGCTCGGCAGCGCCACCAGCTCCTTCAATCTCCCAAGCACCGACGCCCTAAGGCGGTTCCAGTGGCGTGATCACTCCCCAGACCGAAGCAAGTATCGGTTGCCTTCTCCTCCTCACGGACAACACTGAGCAGAGCCGTTTCTTCCTCTCGCTGCTCAGCCGATCGGAAAAACGGCAAAACAACCGCGCTCATCCCTCTCCCGAGCTGCTAAACCTTGCCGCAAGCTCAGCCCCCACCTCCCTGACCCGAAAACAAGCAAGCCTCGGCCTCCTTAGACCGAGAACAACCGCCACAGCGGCAACCTAGTTCAGGAAAGTGATCGGGCGCACGTGGGCAGCTCGCCACAGCAGTCTTCACGGCCAAGCAAGGGCGGCAACGGGAGCGCATGGCCACCGTGCTGCTCTCACCCAAAGCTCAGGCCATGCCGTAAGCTATTGATGGCGAATTTTGAAGTTTTGCTCCGGCGGCCTCATCCCGAGCTTTTGGTACAGTTCCTTAAAATTCTCCCTCTCTGATCCTCCGCAGATCATCAAACTTTGCACATAGATGCTGGATTAGCCGGCGATCAAAATTCCTTTAGTATCCATCGTATGAAAACACCTCAGAGCGACGGATTTCGAGCTCTACTCGGGGTGTTCGTCGCGGACCCATTCGGTTGCACGGTGAAACCATATGTGCAGCCACTTCCGAGCTACTTTGAGGTGGTGCCGAGCTTCCTAGAGGTGCGCTGGTGCTGTAGAGCTCATTGGTACAGGTGTTGGCGGGCTGGAGACCTCGGGCGACGGCGCCGAACCACAACAGTAGCCGCCGCACGTCGCCGAGCTAGTTCCGGCGACCGGCAGCCCGAGCACAACCCACAGCCGTGTTCCTCGGTGCCCTAAACCCCCTGGCGGCGAGTCTTAGTTTGGATGGTGGCCGGGAAAAGCCAGCCGGCGAGCACCGACATGCTCCGGCGAGGGGGAACACGCGGGCACGAGAAGGGGGCCGGAGGAGGAAGACGACGGGTGGACCCCGTCTGTCAGCGGCCCAAATTTTAAATCTGGATCAGTCTGTGGCCAGGATCCTGTGTGCTGGCGCGCAAAACCCCGTGGTCCCGGTGTGTCTTCAATTCTAGTGGCCGGAATTTAAATAAGCGGGCCCAGTGAAATTTTCAGTAGGAAAACAATTCTAGAGTTGGCTCAAACTTTGGAAATTCATAGCTCCTGGTAGAAAACTCCAATTTGAGTGATTCCAATTGGGTTGGATTCATCTCTCCGAGTTCTATCCAAATATGAACTCAGATTTGTATGAAAGTGAATATTATATTCTGGAGAATTCTTTGAAGTTTTTACGAAAAAGAATTATTGAGGGAGTTTGGTTTATCCAAAAATCCCCAAATTTTGCCAGAATATTCCTTAGCATATTGTTGACCTTGTAGCAAAATGTCAGCTCATTTTAAGATCATTTGAGTAGGAATTTGCCAAAAACAAACTGCTGTGTTCATAAGAGTCCAGAAACATTTTCAGAAAATGTTTCTCACTTCAAAAATCTATTCTGGGAAATCCCTAGCTCCAAAAATCATAGGAAAATTTAGGAAAGCTCTATGAGACATACTTGAAATTTTAGTTCACTTAATTGGTCATGAAAATGCACATCACTCCAGAATTAATTCTTCTGATTAGAATTGCTTAAAGAATTGTTCTGGTAGAATTACTCAAGTAAAAGGGCTGAATTTTGGACCAGATTACTTTCATGTGACCAAGAACTCACCTGTAAATTATCAGCTCAAGTTGAGCCCTTGAACTCCCTGTTCTTATTCTCCATAATTATGTATATGTGGGAATACATGTAGGACTTTGTGAGAATTATGGAGAACACAATTTGATCCCACCTTAGCTGCAATTTGGCAAGCTAAATCCTTAGGTAGTATAGAACCTGCTGTAAAACCTTTGAGGCCATTGGAGTTCTTGTTCTTCAGTTGCACTCAAATATTTTCAGCTCATCTATTATGTTCATTAGGGAAAATAGTTAGTGTATAGCTAAGATAGTAAGATCAATGTAAATCATTTCTGTTTCTTTGCACAACAGAGGCAAACCAAGCCATTCTTGGCTTTTCCACACAACCTCTGTTACTAAGAACTTCATTCTATAACTTCTTCCCATTTCATTCTATAAAACATGTGCATATGCATTTCAATAGGAACCACAACGAAGGGGATTCAAAGGAGTGATTCATTGAAGTGGATCAAGCTCCAGAGAATCAAGGGTGGATCAGCAAGGACACTAACTGTTTATATACGACTACCCTGCAAAACAGGCAAGCTCCGGTTTGCATTTAACAGCTATTAAGTTTTTATTTTGTATTCACCTTTGGTTAAGATTTGAACTGTGCATTAGGTCTAGTGTTTGATACTCCTCTTGCATAGCCAAATGACCCATGGAGTATTGGGTAGGTGGTTTTCACCGTGTAGAACTGCCATGCTTAAGTACGGTTCGGTAGCTGTCGAGTGGTGAGATGCTACTCGCAGTTTCAGGAACAACAGGGGCATACGGGATTGGTTCATAAATGAATTAGCAAGTTAAAGTTGAGACCGGAAGGTTGTAAGGGCAGCAGGACATAGGGGCCTGGGTGCTATAGACCTGTCCATGTCGGTCAAGGACCAATCCGCATGCGGCCCTGTTGAACAAGTTTGAGTTGTGTACCGGACTCATGCTGGCTATATGGGACCCAGTAAACCGATGTACCTCGGGAAGCTGTCGTTGGGACTTTTCGGGTCGCCTCAGGCGGACAGCCGGTGTGCAGTATGTGTGAAACATTCTCATGACATCTCACGTCAGCAGGTGCACCATGAGAGTGGCTACTGTACGGGGCGACCTTATCGATTCAACGGGGGTGAAACAGGAGAAAGGCTGCCGCGTACAACGTCAGTGATGGTTGCTGTAGGCAACGTCGAGTACGGGCGTACGTGTCGTGTAGTCCGGGTGTTATTGATTCGAATCACCGTCGCTCGCGGAATGGACCGAGCATACTTGTTCTCATAGTCGTGACGTAGTAAGAACTTGCATAAGAAAGAAACTAATCACATTGGTTTGAAGTTTCATACTAGCTTTGTATTGGATCTTGATGAATAGGCTAGTGCAAACTCGATTCTTTTATGCCATGAGCAATTTACATCGGGGGAAAGCGTTTCTTGTTTGATTGTGGACTCCCGATGTGGCATGCCCAAGGTTACTTAAAATGCTGCAATTAATACCTGAAAGTATGGATTCATTTTTAGGCGAGTTTAATTATGCTTATGCCATCCTATTTTAGGTTCATAACCTCACCTAGAGTATTATGTTTAGGGTGACGGTTAAGTCTTGCTGAGCGTTATGCTCACGGATTCTATCCGAGTTGTTTTGCATGTATTTGACTTCATGCTTAAGAGAAGGGATGCCGATGAGACTCTGGAACCTCCGAGTGCTTACTCAAAGAGCATCCTCGCCGCTGCAGACTGTCTTCGTGTTGCTAGTAAGAAACAGTCCGCGGGCTGGACCGTTTCTTTGTTGCTAAGTTAGAGATGACTCGTGAGAGTTATAGTCTTCTGCTGCAGCTTATTTTGAGATAAGTATTTGTAAAACACTTTTGTACGCTTCCGCAAACTATTTATGTAATGTGATGTGCTTCTACGACCCGTGTGCTGTTGGGTGCCGCATATCACGGCACCACCCAACGAGGTCCTTGTAAGGGCCTCAGTTTTTGACACACATTTGCAGTGTTCATCACCACACCACACACCTCATTTGAGGAAGAATGATGAACACAAATGAAGAGCAAGTAACAATTATCAACATGCTCATTAAAGAACAAACTTACACATTGCAAAAGTGGTATTTCCCACATGTGATATAGATGGGCTGGACATATGAAAACTCCTACACTTTGCTAAGGATGTCCATGCCAAGTTTCACCCAAATTCAAAACCTTGTTGAGGTCATTTTGGGTATAGATAGGAAGAGGGCAGTTTGAAACCATATTCAAATTCAAACTGTTTTTATCCCATGAATTTAAAAGTGGAAGGCATATTCTTACTCAGCACATTTTTGTGAGCTCACACACCAATTTTCACTCCATTTGGAGTTGATCTTGACATGAGCTAAGTGGGAGAAATTCAAACTTTATTTGAATTTCAAACTGAACTTGTGCTGAAATTCATTCAAACCAAACCTCATTTGAACTTTGATCAATTCAAATGGCTCATGGGTGAATAATTTGAATTGCCAAGGGTAGTATAGGGTTCACTGTTTACAACAGTGATTAGGAGTAAATTTCAGAGGTTAAAACTGGAGGTGGGACCCACATGTCAGCCTCTACTTCAACACAAACCGACTGAGACTTTTCACTCGGGTCGCCGAGCCGCAGCGGTGATCGCCACCGAGGCCAGCCACCGCGCCACCAGCTGCTTGCCCACGCGCGGGCATGAGGCGGTGCAGAGCCTTCTTAAGGCGCCTGCCCCCCTCCTCGGCCGAGGTACCGACGTGTTTTCCCGCAAGAACCCAGCACCGGCCGAAAGTTTCCGCAGTTCGGACTTGATCGGAGAACGCCGATCGCAGCTCCCTCCTCCCACTCCAGAGCCCCAGCAAGGTACTAGAGACCTTCCTCCATCCTCCCCGTTGCTAGAGTTCGGTTGAAACCGAGTAATATCGGCTGTGCCGAAAGATCGAACTCGGAACTTGGAACCGCCGCACCTCGGGCTCTCGTGGACAGCCCAACCAGGGCGTTGTCACGCCCGAGCCAAGGCACCCTTGGACGCGCGGGTGACCGGTGCTGCTCATCCCCGAGCCACAGCTCGAGTGGTTGCTCACCGGCGGCGAATTTCCACTTTTCCCCTTTCTGTGTGCAGAACGACCTTCGGGTACGATTCTGTTTAATTCGTGCTCTAGAAAGGATTAGAGGGCCTCAGGCCACTCCCACACGAGCTAGACACGGTAACGCACAAGTTGCCTTCACAACTCTGGGCCGGAGAACCTCTGTGCCCGGCGTAATTTAAGGTCTACTAATGGCGGAACGAACGAGGGGTATCGGGCGCACGGTGAGGACCTATTTTGGGCCTTCCCCGAGCTGCCTCGAGCTCATGTCAACCTTCTCTGAGGTCCACTGATGCTCCCCGACCGATTTCCCAAGTAGCTGAGGTACTAGGAGAGTCAGCCGACATGGCCGAAGTCATTCCGATATGGCGGCTCGTCGCCGACCATGCTCCGGCCGTTGTCATGAGCAGCTGACCCTCGGATCCTGTTCCCCAAGTAAAAGTAGGCAGGGGCGGCCAGAATCAAGAATTTTGGAGCTGTACAGCAGCCGGCGGCGAGCTCTCCGGCGAGGTCCCTCGGCGGCGGGGCGCGGGTGTCGCGAGGTTGAAGAAGGGGGTGGACCCCAGCTGTCAGCGGCCGATATTTTGAATCGGGATCCGGCTGCGGCCGGGATCGGGAGTGCTGGCGTGCAAAATCCTTGTGGGCCGCGGTGTGCCATTGCCTAGGCGTGCGACGCGTGTACCCTGGGCCCACGCGCGAGTTTAAACTTTTCCCCGATTTTCAGATTTCCTTCAAACTTCAAATCCTTATAACTTTGGCTAGAAAGCTCCAAATTGAGTGAACCAAATTTTGCTGGATTCAGCTCTCTGAGTACTTTCCAGCAAATCAAGTTTCACTTCATGAAATTCCTTAATTCTCCAGAATTAATTCCTTAAAATTTAAATTGTTAGGAATTTTAACTGGAGATTCCTTTGGAGGAAAATCCTGAAATTTTGCTGAGATGTTCCCCAAAATATCCTTGAACTACCATAAAAATTTCAGATCCATTTGAGCTCATTTAGTCCACCTGATGGTGTGATTAGTAAAACTGTTCCAGAGAAAATAGAAAATGTTCAGAAACATTTTCAGAATTTTCTCTGAAATTGTTTAGCTCATATCTTTAGTTAGGGACTTCCAAATTAAGTGGGACCAACTCCATTAGAACCCTCTGAAAATCTAGTTTTCAGAAAGTCATAGTTTGTCTCATGAAAATTCCTAGAACACCCTAAGAGTTCCAATTAAGGTCAAGGACATAATTATTTGTGGAGGGCTCAAATGAGCTTTGCTGCAACTAAAACTTGACCAAGTCTCTGTTTAGGTTGTAACCAAGCCACAGTAAAAGTTTCACAGTCATTAGGTCTATCTAGCAAAGGTTATAGACTTCACAACTTCAAACTTAATACAAATGCATTAAATTAATACATGTATTGTTTCTATCATGTAGTCGCTAAGGTCGAGGAGGAACCCGAAGTCCTAGACTTCGTTACTCCGGAGGAACAGCTAGCCTACGATCAAGAGCAGCAAGGCAAGCCCCGGTTTGCATTAACCTTTTTACAAATTTTTATTGTTTTGAGCACATACTTGTTTCCTTTGTTCGGTGCATTAGAGTCTTGTTTGGAAATCCAACTGCATAGCCAAGAAAACCACGGGTTGGGTTTAGGATTGCAAACCCCGTTAGCTACTGCAATGCTAAGGTAGAGTAGGATTCGGTACAAGTCGAGTAGTTGGAACTACTTGCGAGAATAGGCTAGAGGCACATTGCTCGGGTAGAGATAGCACATGATACACATGGCAAGAAAATGAGACTGAGCAGAGAGTAAGAGCAGCAGGGCTTTGGGGCCTGTGTGCTGTAGCTCCGCTTGTGTCGATTGAGGACCGAGCTGTGTGCGGGCCTGTTGAACAAGCTAGAACAGTACCGAAGACCTACCGGCTATATGGGAACCGGGAAACTGATGTAACTCGGGTAGCTGGGTATTGAGGCATTGCCCGTCGTTCAGAGGGTAGGTTGAGAGCTCGAGGTGTAAATCGGCTGGCGGCACAGAGATGCGCGTGCAGAGACCTCTTGCTCGGGACGATGGGACCGGTTCAATAGTTGGCTAACGGGTGAAAGGTAGTCGCGTACGGCGTCCGTGATGGTTGTTGTAGGCAACATCAAGTACGGGCGTACGTGACGGGTTGTTCGGGTAACCCTGCAGGTGTAAACCGATTATAATCGCCGTCCCTCGCGGTCAGTGAGTACCACTTGTTCACTGTACCGTGACGTAGAAAGAACAGGCTAGTTACATGTTAAAATGTTGCTGATTGAAAGCTGAACATTGATTGTTAATGACATGCTGTAGCTTAGAGCTAACTAAAGTTCTTTTCAACTTTGGGCAAAGTACATGAGAGAAATGCGTTTCTTGTTTGATTGCGGCTCTCTCATGTGCCTTAGCGTAAGGTTCTCCACAACCTGCTGCTAAAACTTGAAAGTAAGGTTCTACTAATTAGGCGAGTCCTTGCAAATGATTTTTACCTCATGCAACCCATTACCCTCATGTAAAAGTTCCATGTTTAGGTGAGACGGGTCAGACTTGCTGAGCCTTCGTGCTCACTGCTTGTGTTTGAAGCTTTTGCAGGGTTCTATGAGGAAGGGACTCCCGAAGAGGAGACGGAACCCCAGGAGGGGAACCCCGTCGAGTGGGAGTCGTGCACGCCGCAGAGTTAGTGTGCGTGTGTGCTAGCAAGGACACGTTCGAGGGCTGAACGTGCACTTGATGCTTAGTCTACGCCCGCGAGTGTAGACTGAACTTATTTTGATGTAAACATGTTCATAAACTTGTTTATGTAATAAAACTTCCGCTTCCGCTTTGCACCTTTGACGTGTGTTATACGGTGCTGTGCAACGCAGCACCCCTCAGCGTGATCCTGGCTCGACAGGACCAACGGGGTCGTGTCAGCGTGGTATCAGAGCTCGCTTGAGGTTTAACACAGTACAAAGGTCTTCTTTTTCAAAAATCCAGTGAAGAACGAGTTAGTAGCCCGTATAAGGATGTTATTAGTATATAGAAAGTGGCTTAGTAACCTAATTGTTATGTCGGAAAATCGTGCATCTCGGGACGTTCATGTCTTGGGGGGTGCACGTAAGCGCTGTCCACCAGTGCGCACAAGCTGAAGGGTGGAGCCCCACGGGTGGCAGGTAACCCGACCCGCTTTAGTATCCTCTACGACTCCTCATGTCGTTTGGGGTATTCGAGCAACGTCTGTCCCGGGCGTGCGTGGTGCAACATGGAAGACCCTGTCACGTGGTCTGAAACGAGAACACGTAACTCAAGGCGTGTTTGGCTTGAGAACATCCGGGCGAGTGATGACGGCCGGGTGTACTAACTGTATGGATTCCGGGCTCGGTGTGCAGCCGAGTCTGATGATTGTTTGAGTTTCTGCAGGTAGCCTGACCACGAAACGGTAGACGTGTAGCATTCGTGTGTGAGTGACGTTTAGTGCCACTGAACTAACGAAGCCGGCTAAGTCCGGTATAGGTTTTTCCTTTGTGAGGACGTAGTACCGACATACTCTGGTGACGCATCGACGTCACATCCAACTAAATGAACAACTTCATTTAAAAACTTGAAGGTTTTGATCCAAAGTAGTAAAACTTGATGTAACTCCTTCCCTTTAACAGGATATTCAAAGTTAACAAGCTTTCAACTTATAGGATGTTAAGGACAGAGCACTCTGTTTTCAGCTGAATCAAGGCTGAAGATAATCAGAGGCTAGAGGTCGAGTTCTTTCGAGGTTGGGGTCGTATGATACATTTCTGGAAAGCTTTGGAAGAGCTTTACAACTTTTCTGTTGAGGTCCAGAGGTGTTTCATCCCTTAACCACTCGAAAAATGCAGTAGAGTTGAAACTGTCCAGAAAACAGCACAGAGCAAAGACTCTCTGTAAACTCTCTGTAAATTAAGCATAACTTCCTGCTTAAAAATCCAAAAATAGAAAATGAGGTAGTTCTGGAAAGCTTATGAGATGGGTTACAACTTTGTAACAGAAAGTTTTGTCAGGTTAGGAATAGAATTAACGGGGATTCTTGGATCAAAGCAGTACCTAAAGCAGGGAGGTGCTGTCCAATTTTCTCCAGAAATTCTGTTAACTTTGACATCTCATAACTTTTGAACCAGGACAGTCTTAGGCCAAGCAAAAACTGGCTGGAAAGCTATTGAAGTTAGCTTCAACTTTGATGTTGAACTCTAGGACTGGTTTTGCTTTTAACCTGGCCTAAATCAGGTTGAAATGGAAACTGGTCAAGGCTGTCATGGGAACAGCAGATCAGCAGTCAAATTTGTTTAAAAATTTGAACTATGTTTCCAAGTGTTATGAGTTCAAGGACATATCTTATGTTATAACTCGATGGTTTACTGTTTAAATAAATATTTGACATTTCTCAAATATATTTTTACAGATGGCAGCAGATAAACGGTTGGAGAATGGGTGGGTAGTTTCCCACTGCTCTGACCGTAGCGGCTACCCGGAAGCGTTGTGGCAAATGCTCCAATATTTCGGGTACAACCAGATGCCGCAATACTTCGCCAAGGAAGAAGGCGAAGAGGGGAACAAGACGTGGACGATCCATGTCGAGGTTCCTGCAGGACCTACGCCACAAGGTTGGGTGCCATTCACCGTCACGGTGAGAGGAAGACAACCGGAAGGGATGTGGCAAGTGGCAGCCCGTGACACTATGTCACGTTTCTGCCAACTACACGTGCAGGCTATGGAGGGTACTCCATACGCACTCGTTCCGGTGGAGGGACGAGCTCAGCATGTGTGGGAAGAGAGGTACCTGGAGGCAACAGACCCGAATTGCCCAAGGTACAACCCCGCGGAGGCAAACCTCAGCCTCCAAATGAGGGCGGGAAACGCTGTGATGGACAGCCAAGCTGTTCATACGGAGCATCTCGCCACCAAGCTCAAGGAGAGCACAAGCCGTGGAGATCATTTCGAGGGTGCTCACAGCGCACTCCGCAATGTGCTCCTTCCGACGATCAAGCGACTGAATGAACAACACAATCAGTTGCGTCGTCTGAAGAAGGCAAAGAAGAAGGGCCGTGTTGACATCGCGGCATTGCAAGAGCTGGTGCAGACCCTAACCCAGCAGAATGAGGACCTTGCTCAAGAGCGGGACGACGCTATTGAGGAAGGACAAGGCTGGGAAGAGGACTACAACCAGGCTATGGACGAGGTGCATGCATTGCAGGACCTCGTGCCCCCGGTGTTAGGCATACCGGTGGTCTTGGGTCTTCCAGCAATGGGAGAACCCGGGATGGGAGAAGAGGTGGTAGACCCAGAGCCACCAGCAGAGGTACCGGAGGAGGACGACCCACAGGAGGTCGAGTTCTACTCCGAGTAGGGGGTTACGGTTGCCAAGTATGGCAGCTAGGGTAGCGTAACCCAACTTTTGTAATCGGTGACATGTCGTATAGACAGTAGCGTATGTATAGGTAGTGACGACATGAGCACGACTTCTCGGAGACCCGAGAATAATGTATCTTGTATAAAGTTTATGCTTTATCAATATATGTGAAGGTTGTGCAAATTGATCATGTGTCACTTCAATACCTACTGTTGCGTATGGAATTTTTAGTAAGACATGTGCTAATTGCTGCTGTTTTGAATTTCAGAATGACGCGTACTCGTGCCAACCCTGACGTTAGGGGTACCAGTCAAGGGGGAGAGACCTCCCAACCACCTCCCGAGGACTCCTCGGGACAGCAGCAGCAACACCAACAGCAAACATCGCCACCGCCACTACCAACGGTTACATTGGCCGACATTGTCGCGGCAATGGCGGGCTCGCATCAGCAGCACACCGAGTTGCTGCAGACTCTCATCGCCAATACGTCTCGCCCAGAGAGACGTCAAGACCGTTAGGAGCGCCAACAGAGCTCCTACTCCGACTTCCTGGCGACTCATCCCCCTGTATTCTCAAGGGCGGATGAACCACTTGACGCGGACAACTGGCTCCGCGCCATAGAGGTGAAGTTCGGGCTGCTCCAAATCAGTGAGCAGCGCAAGACTCAATTCGCGGTCCAGCAGCTCCAAGGATCCGCGAGCGCGTGGTGGGCCAACTTCTGTGCTTCACAGCCCACCGACCGAGTGATGACCTGGGCGGAGTTCCGGACGGCCTTCAGGGCCTATCATATACCGCCCGGTTTGATGAAGAGGAAGACGCAGGAGTTCCTACACCTGCAACAAGGGAGCCGGAACGCGCTGGAATACTCCAGGGCGTTCAACGATCTCGCGCTCTACGCATCGTATCACGCGGATACCGACGAGAAGCGGCGAGACCACTTCTACCAGGGGCTTAACCCGCTCCTGAAGGACAAATTGGCGATGTTCAATCGCGGCAGCCTCAACGACATCATTGATGCTGCGATTGTTCAGGAAGACTCCGGCAAGGAGTTAGCGGCGGCGGAGAGAAAGCGAAGCGCGCCGCAGAGCAGCGGAGAAGGAGGCGGTCCTTCTCAGAAGTTTCGGATGGTGAATCGCCCACCATCAGGTGCACGCTGGCAGCCACCACAGCGGCCGATGCCGTTCCGCAGTCGGCCGTACTCTTCACCGGCATTCCGGCCGGCACTGCCAGCACCACCGCAACAACAACAGCAGCAGCGGGCGATGCCGCGTGCGTTTGCACCTCCGCAACGCATGCCGGGCTTTCGTCCACCAAGTACTCCACCAGCAGCGGCCACATGTTACAAGTGTGGTCGTCCAGGACACTTCGCGAGCAGTTGCCCGGAGAGGCAAGGCGGCGGAGTGACACCACAGTTTCCGGGGAGGAATCAGCCCCGGAACCCTACTAATGCGCGGCGGGCAAACCCTAGGCCCGGCACTGTCCACCAGCTTGCCATTGAGGGCGTGCCGGAGGGCGACCCAATCCTTGCGGGTATGTTCCAACTCCACCAGCATCCCGCTATAGTACTGTTTGATTCAGGCGCCACGCATAATTTTATTAGCCAAGCTTTCATCGCTAAACACAGTTTGCCAATATTACCCACCGATAGTCCATATTTAATTTGTTCACCGGGTGGGAAGATTTCAGCAAGCGTAATGGTCTCCAAAGCACCATTATGCTTAGCGGGTAGAGTATACCCCACGTCTCTCATTATCTTAGAGGGACAAAAGGTCGATGTCATCCTAGGGATGTCGTGGTTAACCCGCCACGGCGCTGTTTTAGACACCGTCCTTCGAGTCGTGCACTTAAACTCAGAAGTGCACGAGTCTCACTCATTATTTCTGGACAGTCCAGAAATAAAACTTCCAAGTGTCTATCAAGCCACAACCATCAGATTGGAAGACATTCCAGTGGTCCGAGAGTTCCCTGATGTATTCCCGGACGATTTGCCGGGGATGCCACCCGATAGAGAGGTGGAGTTCAAGATTGAACTTGCACCGGGAACCATGCTAATATCCCGAAGGCCGTACAAGATGGCGCCCAAGGAGTTGGCTGAACTGAAGACTCAGCTCACGGACCTTCTGGAGAAGGGTTTTATTAGGCCGAGCTCCTCGCCATGGGGCTGTTCGGCATTATTTGTCAAGAAAAAGGATGAAACGTTGCGGCTTTCCGTGGACTACCGTCCCTTAAATGCCGTAACCATCAAAAACAAGTACCCGTTGCCACGGATCGACATGTTGTTTGATCAGTTGGTCGAAGCAAAGATCTTTTCCAAGATGGATTTAAGATCCGGGTACCATCAGATTAAGATAAGGGCGGAGGACATTCCAAAGACAGCTTTTTCGACAAGGTACGGACTTTATGAGTACCTGGTCATGTCCTTCGGCCTCACCAATGCTCCAGCTCACTTCATGTATTTAATGAACTCGGTGTTCATGCCGGAGCTGGACAAGTTTGTCGTGGTCTTCATCGACGACATCCTGGTATATTCCAAGTCGGAGGAAGATCACAAGAAACATCTGCGTATAGTCTTGCAACGGCTGCGGGATCACAAGTTATACGCAAAATTCAGCAAATGCGAGTTTTGGATATCGCAAGTGCCTTTCCTCGGGCATATCATCTCAGCGGAGGGTATCGCTGTGGACCCGAGCAAGATCACGCAAGTACTGAATTGGAAATCTCCGAGAACTGTTCACGAGGTACGGAGTTTCCTCGGACTCGCGGGATATTATCGGAGGTTCATTCCGATATTCTCGAAGATTGCCAAGCCAATGACAGAGCTGCTGAAGAAGGCTACCAAATATGTTTGGAGTCCAACATGTGAAGCATCATTCAAGGCTTTAGTCAAGCACCTGACATCAGCACCGGTTTTGGCGCAGCCAGACACAACAAAACCGTTCGATGTGTACTGCGATGCATCCGGCATTGGGCTCGGATGTGTGCTGATGCAAGACCGAAGAGTGGTCGCGTATGGATCACGGCAGCTTAGGAACCATGAGCAGAATTATCCAACTCACGATTTGGAGCTCGCTGCCGTGGTACTTGCACTGAATATGTGGAGGCACTACCTACTCGGTAACCTCGTACATTTATATACCGACCACAAAAGCCTCAAGTACATATTCACTCAGAAGGAGTTGAACATGAGGCAACGAAGATGGTTAGAACTGATAAAGGATTACGAGATAGAGATCCATTATCATCCAGGCAAGGCAAACGTCGTGGCAGATGCGCTGAGCCGCAAGTCACACGTCAATAATCTGACCATCACACCGTTGGAAGAGAGCGAACCACCACTACGTGTGATTCCACACGGAGCTCTCTACAACTTAGCTTTGATCCCCACCATCCGTGAAGAGATAGCGGCAGCCCAGAAGAATGACAAGGGCATGTCACATTTGCGGAGACGTATAGACAGTGGGGAGTTGAAATGTTTCCGGAAGGACGGAGACGGCGTCCTATGGTTCAAGGACCGGATTGTCGTACCCCGAAACCCAGAGTTACGGAAGAAAATCTTGGATGAGGCACACTTATCAAAGTTTTCTATTCACCCCGGCAGCAACAAAATGTATCAAGAACTCAGAAGCAAATTTTGGTGGACACGGATGAAGCGGGAGACTGCAAAATACGTGTCCGAGTGTGATACATGTCGAAGGGTGAAGGCAGACCACATGCGGAAACCGGGACTGCTGCAACCACTGGGCATTCCTGCCTGGAAGTGGGAGGACGTGAGCATGGATTTCATCGTCGGTTTACCCACCACCTTACAGAAACATGATTCTGTGTGGGTGATCGTCGATCGGCTCACCAAAGTTGCCCATTTCATCCCGGTCAACACCAACTACAACGCCAAGAAGTACGCTGAACTGTACATCTCACGGATCCTATGCTTATATGGCGTACCCCGTACCATCATATCGGACCGGGGCACTTTATTTGTGTCCCGTTTTTGGGAGCAGCTACACGCTGCCTTGGGGACGAAGCTAATCCGTAGTTCAGCCTACCACCCGCAGACGGATGGGCAAACGGAGCGGGTAAACAAAATTTTAGAAGACATGCTACGAGCTTGCGCTATCGACCACGGCAAGAATTGGGATGATCACTTGCTGTTAGCCGAGTTCTCATACAACAATGGGTACCAAGCCAGCATCAAGATGGTGCCCTACAAGGCGCTATACGGAAGAAAATGCCGCACACCATTGAACTGGTGTGAGTCTGGCAAAAGGGTTACCTTCGGGATTGACCTTGTCAACAACGCAGAAGAAAAGGTTCGACTAATTCAAGCGAACCTAAAAGCCGCTCAATCCCATCAGAAACAGTATGCGGACCGGAGAAGGCGCCCATTACAATTCGAAGTTGGAGAACACGTATATCTACGGGTGTCTCCAATGAAGGGCGTAAACAGATTTGGGGTAAGAGGAAAGTTAGCACCCCGATTCATCGGTCCATTCCAGATTACCGAAAGATGTGGATCGGTGGCATACCGGCTGAAATTACCAGAAGCACTTTCCGGTGTGCACGACGTCTTTCACATTTCCCAGCTGAGGAAGTGTCTCAAGCTATCAACTACCGTTCAGCTGGAAGACCTTGAAGAACTGCAACCGGATCTCACCTATCGGGAGGAACCGGTGCAGATTATTGATGAAAAGGCCCGAACCACACGCAACCGTACGTTGTGGTTCTACAAGGTTCTATGGAGTAATCACTCCATGGACGAAGCGACATGGGAGAGCGAAGAATTCCTTCGCACTAACTACCCCGACTTTTTCACGTCGCATATCCGGTAATTTTCCACCGTCCTCTCTCTCATTTTCACCTTATAATCTCGGGACGAGATTCTTTTAAGGGGGGAGGGATGTAAGGGCCTCTGTTTTTGACACACATTTGCAGTGTTCATCACCACACCACACACCTCATTTGAGGAAGAATGATGAACACAAATGAAGAGCAAGTAACAATTATCAACATGCTCATTAGAGAACAAACTTACACATTGCAAAAGTGGTATTTCCCACATGTGATATAGATGGGCTGGACATATGAAAACCCCTACACTTTGCTAAGGATGTCCATGCCAAGTTTCACCCAAATTCAAAACCTTTTTGAGGTCATTTTGGGTATAGATAGGAAGAGGGCAGTTTGAAACCATATTCAAATTCAAACTGTTTTTATCCCATGAATTTAAAAGTGGAAGGCATATTCTTACTCAGCACATTTTTGTGAGCTCACACACCAATTTTCACTCCATTTGGAGTTGATCTTGACATGAGCTAAGTGGGAGAAATTCAAATTTTATTTGAATTTCAAACTGAACTTGTGCTGAAATTCATTCAAACCAAACCTCATTCTAACTTTGATCAATTCAACTGGCTCATGGGTGAATAATTTGAATTGCCAAGGGTAGTATAGGGTTCACTGTTTACAACAGTGATTAGGAGTAAATTTCAGAGGTTAAAACTGGAGGTGGGACCCACATGTCAGCCTCTACTTCAACACAAACCGACTGAGACTTTTCACTCGGGTCGCCGAGCCGCAGCGGTGATCGCCACCGAGGCCAGCCACCGCGCCACCAGCTGCTTGCCCACGCGCGGGCATGAGGCGGTGCAGAGCCTTCTTAAGGCGCCTGCCCCCCTCCTCGGCCGAGGTACCGACGTGTTTTCCCGCAAGAACCCAGCACCGGCCGAAAGTTTCCGCAGTTCGGACTTGATCGGAGAACGCCGATCGCAGCTCCCTCCTCCCACTCCAGAGCCCCAGCAAGGTACTAGAGACCTTCCTCCATCCTCCCCGTTGCTAGAGTTCGGTTGAAACCGAGTAATATCGGCTGTGCCGAAAGATCGAACTTGGAACTTGGAACCGCCGCACCTCGGGCTCTCGTGGACAGCCCAACCAGGGCGTTGTCACGCCCGAGCCAAGGCACCCTTGGACGCGCGGGTGACCGGTGCTGCTCATCCCCGAGCCACAGCTCGAGTGGTTGCTCACCGGCGGCGAATTTCCACTTTTCCCCTTTCTGTGTGCAGAACGACCTTCGGGTACGATTCTGTTTAATTCGTGCTCTAGAAAGGATTAGAGGGCCTCAGGCCACTCCCACACGAGCTAGACACGGTAACGCACAAGTTGCCTTCACAACTCTGGGCCGGAGAACCTCTGTGCCCGGCGTAATTTAAGGTCTACTAATGGCGGAACGAACGGGGGGTATCGGGCGCACGGTGAGGACCTATTTTGGGCCTTCCCCGAGCTGCCTCGAGCTCATGTCAACCTTCTCTGAGGTCCACTGATGCTCCCCGACCGATTTCCCAAGTAGCTGAGGTACTAGGAGAGTCAGCCGACATGGCCGAAGTCATTTCGATATGGCGGCTCGTCGCCGACCATCCTCCGGCCGTTGTCATGAGCAGCTGACCCTCGGATCCTGTTCCCCAAGTAAAAGTAGGCAGGGGCGGCCAGAATCAAGAAGTTTAGAGCTGTACAGCAGCCGGCGGCGAGCTCTCCGGCGAGGTCCCTCGGTGGCGGGGCGCGGGTGTCGCGAGGTTGAAGAAGGGGGTGGACCCCAGCTGTCAGCGGCCGATATTTTGAATCGGGATCCGGCTGCGGCCGGGATCGGGAGTGCTGGCGCGCAAAATCCTTGTGGGCCGCGGTGTGCCATCGCCTAGGCGTGCGACGCGTGTACCCTGGGCCCACGCGCGAGTTTAAACTTTTCCCCGATTTTCAGATTTCCTTCAAACTTCAAATCCTTATAACTTTGGCTAGAAAGCTCCAAATTGAGTGAACCAAATTTTGCTGGATTCAGCTCTCTGAGTACTTTCCAGCAAATCAAGTTTCACTTCATGAAATTCCTTAATTCTCCAGAATTAATTCCTTAAAGTATCCTTAAAGTATCCAGCAAATTTTTAGGAATTTTAACTGGAGAATCCTTTGGAGGAAAATCCTGAAATTTTGCTGAGATGTTCCCCAAAATATCCTTGAACTACCATAAAAATTTCAGATCCATTTGAGCTCATTTAGTCCACCTGATGGTGTGATTAGTAAAACTGTTCCAGAGAAAATAGAAAATGTTCAGAAACATTTTCAGAATTTTCTCTGAAATTGTTTAGCTCATATCTTTAGTTAGGGACTTCCAAATTAAGTGAGACCAACTCCATTAGAACCCTCTGAAAATCTAGTTTTCAGAAAGTCATAGTTTGTCTCATGAAAATTCCTAGAACACCCTAAGAGTTCCAATTAAAGTCAAGGACATAATTATTTGTGGAGGGCTCAAATGAGCTTTGCTGCAACTAAAACTTGACCAAGTCTCTGTTTAGGTTGTAACCAAGCCACAGTAAAAGTTTTACAGTCATTAGGTCTATCTAGCAAAGGTTATAGACTTCACAACTTCAAACTTAATACAAATGCATTAAATTAATACATGTATTGTTTCTATCATGTAGTCGCTAAGGTCGAGGAGGAACCCGAAGTTCTAGACTTCGTTACTCCGGAGGAACAGCTAGCCTACGACCAAGAGCAGCAAGGCAAGCCCCGGTTTGCATTAACCTTTTTACAAATTTTTATTGTTTTGAGCACATACTTGTTTCCTTTGTTCGGTGCATTAGAGTCTTGTTTGGAAATCCAACTGCATAGCCAAGAAAACCACGGGTTGGGTTTAGGATTGCAAACCCCGTTAGCTACTGCAATGCTAAGGTAGAGTAGGATTCGGTACAAGTCGAGTAGTTGGAACTACTCGCGAGAATAGGCTAGAGGCACATTGCTCGGGTAGAGATAGCACATGATACACATGGCAAGAAAATGAGACCGAGCGGAGAGTAAGAGCAGCAGGACTTTGGGGCCTGTGTGCTGTAGCTCCGCTTGTGTCGATTGAGGACCGAGCCGTGTGCGGGCCTGTTGAACAAGCTAGAACAGTACCGAAGACCTACCGGCTATATGGGAACCGGGAAACTGATGTAACTCGGGTAGCTGGGTATTGAGGCATTGCCCGTCGTTCAGAGGGTAGGTTGAGAGCTCGAGGTGTAAATCGGCTGGCGGCACAGAGATGCACGTGCAGAGACCTCTTGCTCGGGACGATGGGACCGGTTCAATAGTTGGCTAACGGGTGAAAGGTAGTCGCGTACGGCGTCCGTGATGGTTGTTGTAGGCAACATCGAGTACGGGCGTACGTGACGGGTTGTTCGGGTAACCCTGCAGGTGTGAATCGATTATAATCGCCGTCCCTCGCGGTCAGTGAGTACCACTTGTTCACTGTACCGTGACATAGAAAGAACAGACTAGTTACATGTTAAAATGTTGCTGATTGAAAGCTGAACATTGATTGTTAATGACATGCTGTAGCTTAGAGCTAACTAAAGTTCTTTTCAACTTTGGGCAAAGTACATGAGAGAAATGCGTTTCTTGTTTGATTGCGGCTCTCTCATGTGCCTTAGCGTAAGGTTCTCCACAACCTGCTGCTAAAACTTGAAAGTAAGGTTCTACTAATTAGGCGAGTCCATGCAAATGATTTGTACCTCATGCAACCCATTACCCTCATGTAGAAGTTCCATGTTTAGGTGAGACGGGTCAGACTTGCTGAGCCTTCGTGCTCACTGCTTGTGTTTGAAGCTTTTGCAGGGTTCTATGAGGAAGGGACTCCCGAAGAGGAGACGGAACCCCAGGAGGGGAACCCCGTCGAGTGGGAGTCGTGCACGCCGCAGAGTTAGTGTGCGTGTGTGCTAGCAAGGACACGTTCGAGGGCTGAACGTGCACTTGATGCTTAGTCTACGCCCGCGAGTGTAGACTGAACTTATTTTGATGTAAACATGTTCATAAACTTGTTTATGTAATAAAACTTCCGCTTCCGCTTTGCACCTTTGACGTGTGTTATACGGTGCTGTGCAACGCAGCACCCCTCAGCGTGATCCTGGCTCGACAGGACCAACGGGGTCGTGTCAGTCCTGTCCCTCACAGCATGGTATCAGAGCTGCGTTGGGAACAGAGCACTGATTGAGCATCATATTACGTTAAAAATTTAGGATACGGTGAGATAACGGTACTAGGCCCACATAAGGACTATTATTAGCATATAATGAAGGTGGCAACCTAACCTATTTGTTATGTCAGAAAATTGTGCATCTCGGGACGTTCTATGTCTTGGGGGTGCACGTAAGCGCTGTCCACCAATGCGCACAAGCTGAAGGGTGGAGCCCCACGGGTGGCAGGTAACCCGACCCGCTTTAGTATCCTCTACGACTCTTCATGTCGTTTGGGGTATTCGAGCAACGTTTTCCCTGGCATGCTTTGGGCAAGTATGGGAGACCCCGTCACGTGGTCAGTAACGTGAACACGTAGCTCAAGGCGTGTTTGGCTTTAGAACACCTGGGCGAGTGATGACGGCCGGGTGTACGAACTGTATGGATACCGGGTTCGGTGTGCAGCCGGACCTGATGATTGAGTGTGGCTTATGTAGGTACTAACCACGAAAACCTTAGTGCGTGTAGAACACGTTTACGAGTGACCGTTTTAGTGCCACCTAAGGATACGTATATGCCGATGTAATCCGGTTAGGTTTTTCTTTTGTGAGGCAACGTAGTACCGTCATATGTCTTACAGTGCATCGTCACCGTACTACACTTAATAGTATTCTTTCCTATGAAGAAATCACTTATGAATAACTTTCAAAATTAAAAATTGATGTTGGAAAGCACATATTAGTTACTGAGCTCTTCATTTGGACTAAGTTTCAAAGAAGAGAATTGCTAGGCTTCTTTTGATCTCATAAACAGAGTGCTCTGTTCTGGCAGAATTTGTTGCTGGACTTTGACAGAACATAACTCTGTGTAGATTGACCCAATGAAGGTATACGATACAGTTATGGAAATGTTTTTAAGTGCTCTACAATTTTTCTGTAGACCTCCGGAGAAAAATCAGACGCCAACTTAGTTGAATGCAAACTGTTCAGAAAACAGAACAGCTGCAACCTTCTCTGGATGTTTCTGTAAATTAGCCTTTACATTCTGTAGAAGAATTTCTAAAGGTCATATGATACACCGTTGGAAAGGTTATGAAATTTGCAACGATTTTGAAGTTCATAGTTTGTTCAGAATTGTACTCCGTTTGTATGTAAAACTGTGATGAAAACAACCACATACAAAGGAGGTGCTGGCAAATTTTATCCAGAAATTCTTTCAACTTTGAACAATCAGAACTTTTGTTCCAAAAATGATATAGGGTAATATGAGTACTCGTTGAAAACATACTGAAGTTAACTTTTACTTTGGTATTCAACTTGAGTTATGAAAATGCTAGTAACTGGATCAAATTATGGGTTAAGTACAGAAAGGTCTGTTCTGTACAGAATGAGGGACTGAATATGTTGGCTTTAGAAAGATGTGTAAACATGAAATTTTGTTATGCTTTGATAAAGTTTTAGCATGTTCATGTTTTACATACTTTCACATACTGCTGAGATCAAGTTTTGACTCCCCTCAAAATTATGCTTTTGCAGTATGGTGCGTACTCATTCTCCGAGTAGGGCTGAAGGTTCTCGCCGAGACGGGGATGACTCAACTCCACCACAGGCACCGCCATCAACGGTATGGGTGGATGTCATGGCCCAGATGGTCGAGTCAAGCCAAGAGAACACAAGACTACTCGAAGCCTTGGTACAACAAGGTTTACTCATACGTGCACAACAGGTCGTTCTATCTCAGAACGTATATTTGGACTTCTTGGCGACACAACCGCCAATTTTCACGGGAGCCAACGAACCAGTGGAAGCTGATCAGTGGCTTCGAGTTATGGAGTGCAAGTTTGGAGTGTTTGAGTGCGATGAATATTAGAAGACGTTATTTGCAGCTCAACAGCTCCGTGGAGCCGCCGGTAATTGGTGGTTCGCTTATCTCGCCACCGTTCTGGAAGGCCATCAAGTGAAATGGACGAAATTTCGTGAAGCATTCCGTGCTCGTCATATTCCTATGGGTTTTATATAGGCCCAGCAGCAAGAATTTAGGAACTTGAAGTAGGGAGACATGAGTGTTCTTGATTATGTCAAACGGTTCAACCTTTTGGCACAATATGCTCCTGCTTATGCGACGAGTGAAGCTGCAAAGTGTGACTACTTCTTCTATGGCCTGAGTGCCATATTAAAAGATAAGTTGGCTTTGTTCAATCAAGGCAGTTACACTGAGTTGATCAGTGCTGCCCTGCTGCAAGAACAAGTGACACTTGAGTGTCAAGCAGAGAAGAGGGACCAGGAGGATGTGCAAGAAGACACACCAGTTGTTCCTCATAAATACCGTGTGGTGTATCACACACCATCCGAAGAGATATGGCAAGCACCAGTAAGATCAACTCCGTACAGATTTCCTGCTCAAGAATCATGTCTTGAAGCAACACCTTTGCCGCAGCAACGAAGGACACCTGTTGCATCATTGCTGCAACCAAGTACATCAACTCCTCAACCACAAGTCAACGAAGAACCGGGGAAACCTCCGTGTTCTTATTGCCACCGTTTTGGGCATTTTAGGCAGGAATGCCGGGAGAAGTTGGTGAACACCAGACAGCCATCATCATCAGGTGGTATGCCGCCACCTGCTCAAGTCAACATAACAGCATTGTAATCCGGGAGTGTGCAACATCTTGCTATTGAGGATGTCCCGGAGGGAGCACCGGTGTTAGCGGGCATGTTTACTCTCAAAGACGTGCCCGTGTTGGTACTTTTCGACTCCGGTGCAACCCACAATTTTATCAGCAAAACATGCGTGGATCAGCACCAGTTATCCACCAATACTCCCACAACGAGTTTCCTTATACGTTCACCGGGAGGAAATAACTCTGCCAATCAGATTGTGTCCCGAACAGCTTTGTGTTTGGGCGGAAAAATGTACCCAACATCGCTGATTATGTTGGATAGGCAGAAGATAGACATTATATTGGGGATGTCTTGGTTGAATCGTCACGGTGCTGTTCCCAATATCAGTAACCGGACTGTCCATACTGACTCGCCGATTCATGGGCAGCACACGCTTTTTTTTAGACAGTGAAGACCCAGATATGGTAGAGGCCTACCACACGGAAGCACATAAACTAGAAGATATTCTGGTGGTACATGATTATCCTGACATATTTCCCAATGATTTACCGGGCATGCAGCCCGAATGGGACGTCGAGTTCAAGATTGAACTGGCGCAGGGCCCGATGCCTATCTCACGAAGGCCTTACAAGATGGCACCTAACGAGCTAGCAGAGTTGAAGGAGCAACTAAATGAACTCATGAGCAAGGGTTTCATACGACCAAGTTCTTCACCTTGGGGCTGCTCTGCGCTGTTCGTTAAGAAGAAGGACGAAACACTGCGGCTATGTGTGGATTATCGTCCTCTAAATGCTGTCACGATCAAGAACAAGTATCCTTTGCCCCGCATCGACATTCTGTTCGATCAACTTGTGGGTGCAAAGGTACTTTCGGATATCGATCTTCGGTCAGGGTATCATCAAATCAAGATCCGACCGGAGGACATACCGAAGACAGCTTTCTCGACGAGAT
Organism: Neostapfia colusana; assembly: GCA_030760725.1. Lineage (NCBI taxonomy): Eukaryota > Viridiplantae > Streptophyta > Magnoliopsida > Poales > Poaceae > Neostapfia > Neostapfia colusana. The sequence goes on along the minus strand of JASWHV010000012.1, from coordinate 19,513,093 downwards.
ACGGACTCTATGAGTACCTCGTCATGTCATTTGGGTTAACAAACGCTCCGGCACACTTCATGTACTTGATGAAATCTGTGTTCATGCCGGAGTTAGACAAGTTCGTCGTGGTATTCATTGACGACATATTGGTTTACTCCAAATCTGAGGAAGAGCACGCTGAACATCTGCGTATCGTGCTACAACGGTTGAGGGAGCATAAGTTATATGCCAAGTTCAGCAAGTGCGAATTTTGGACTGATCAAGTGCCTTTCCTAGGCCATATTATCTCAGCAGAAGGTATCGCCGTGGACTCCAGCAAGATTGAACAAGTGCTGAAGTGGGCATCTCCCAAATAAGTCCACGAGGTCCGAAGTTTCCTAGGTTTAGCGGGATATTATCAGAGATTCATTCCGAGCTTCTCAAAAATTGCTAAACCAATGACGGAGCTGCTGAAGAAGGACACTAAATACATGTGGAATGCAGCATGTGAAGCCGCATTCAAAACTTTGGTGAAACATCTCACAACAGCTCCAGTTCTTGCTCAGCCGAACATGACGAAGCCATTTGATGTAAACTGTGATGCATCCGGCATCGGTCTCGGCCGCGTTCTGATGCAAGAAGGGCGTGTAGTCGCCTATGGGTCTCGTCAAGTGTGAAACCATGAGAAGCATTATCCAACTCACGATCTCGAGCTTGCTGCCGTGGTGTTGGCGTTAAAGATGTGGAGGTATTATCTGCTTGGTAATCTTGTTCACCTCTACACCGACCATAAAAGCTTGAAGTATATCTTCACGCAGAAGGAGCTAAATATGAGACAACGGAGATGGTTGGAGCTCATCAAAGATTATTAAATTGAGATCCACTATCATCCAGGTAAAGACAACGTGGTTGCCGACGCGCTTAGTCGGAAAGCCCACGTTCACAACTTGGCGGCTGCTGAGTTGGAAGCTGAAGAACCAAGTCTCCGTGTCATTCCGTATGGCGCGCTTTATAATCTCGCGCTCATTCCAACAATCCGTGAAGAGATTGTTGAGGCTCAAAGAAGAGACAAAGGTATGTCTCACATACGGAGAAGACAAGACAACGGAGAAGTGAAATGCTTCCGGAAGGATGAGAACGGTACGATATGGTTTAACGACCGTATAGTGGTACCGCGCAATATGAAACTCCGGAAAAAGATCTTGGATGAAGCCCACCTGTCGAAGTTTTCCATTCATCCCGGAAGTAACAAGATGTACCAAGATTTGAAACAGAAATTTTGGTGGACAAGGATGAAGAGGGAAATCGCTAAGTACGTATTCGAATGTGATACGTGTAGACGGGTCAAGGCTGGTCATATGCGGAAAGCCGGACCGCTACAACCTCTAAAGATACCGGCATGGAAGTGGGAGGATGTGAGTATGGATTTCATCGTCGGATTACCGCTCACATCCAGGAAGCATGACTCGATATGGGTGATCGTTGACCGGTTGATGAAGTCAGCTCATTTCATACCGGTGAACACTCATTATCGAGCAAGACAATATGCAGAGCTGTATATCTCAAGGATTATATGATCACATGGTGTCCCGAAGACCATCATTTCAGATCGAGGTGTGTTGTTTGTTGCTCGTTTTTGGGAGCAGCTGCATGCCTCGTTGGGCACCAAGCTGATTAGAAGATCCGCATATCACCCTCAAACCGATGGACAAACCGAGAGGGTGAACTAGGTGATGGAAGATATGTTGAGGGTGTGTGCCATCCACCACGGGAAGAATTGGGATGATAGCTTACCGTTGGCGGAGTTTTCATACAACAACGGATATCAAGCGAGTATTAAAAGGGCACCATATGAAGCTCTCTACGGCCGGAAGTGTCGCACACCATTGAATTGGTGTGAGTCCGGTGAAAGAGTTCTGTTCGGGGTTGATCTTGTCAACGAAGCCGAAGACCGAGTTCGGTTGATACAAGAAAATTTGAAGGCTGCACAATCCCGACAGAAGAGCTACGCTGATCAAAGGCGTAGGCCATTGCATTTTGACGTCGGAGGGCACGTGTATCTTCGTGTATCTCCGATGAAGGGAATTCACCGGTTCGGTGTAAAGGGGAAACTCGCTCACCGTTTTATTGGTCCTTTTGCTATCACGGAGAAGTGCGGACCCGTAGCCTACCGGCTGGAACTACCGGCAAGTCTAGCGGGTGTTCATGATGTATTTCATGTGTCACAGCTGCGGAAGTGCCTCAAATTCACCGCTGCTGTTCGCACCGAGGAAATCGACGAATTGAATCCGGATCTGACCTACACCGAGCGACCGGTTCAGATTTTGGATGAAAGGACCCAGGTAACCCGAAACCGGACGATCAGATTTTTCAAAGTGCTGTGGAGTAATCATACCGCGGAAGAGGCGACGTGGCAAAGTGAAGATTACCTCCGCACCAACTATCTGGAACTTTTAGCTTTGTACAGTTTGTAATCACCTCTCCCGTCTCGTTCCTCTTTTGTAATCTCGTGACAAGATTCTTTTAAGGGGGGAGGAATGTAAAAGTCCCAAAATGTGTATGAATAAAAAACAAGGTTTGAGTTCATATGTGTGGCAAAGACATGAAAATGGGGCTTGCTAAAACTTTTCTTCATGCTAAGTAATACATTGATGACCATCCAAAATGAGGTTCACATTTTTATTTGAAATTGTTGACCCATTAAGGAGTTAAATACCTCTTTGCATGCAAGTTTAAAAATCAGATTTGAAATTCAATGTTCACACATGTGGTGGCCAAAAACTTTGAATAAACATGCAGCCATATAGATGGAAATTTAGGGAAAAGTTTGATCACAAACTTTCATTTGTAGGGTGGGCTCAAAAAGGAGTTTAAGAGAAGCATTTGCAAATTCTAGCCAAATTCAAAGTTGTCATACAAATTTAAACTGAATTTGGAGAATTCAAATTCTAGCCACCCTTTTAAACTTGAAAATTGTGAGAATTGAGAAGATCAGCATGAGAAGATATTTGGGAGATAAACGTGGAGTGGGACCCACATGTCATAGGGCTGAAGTGTGCCTTACACACTAAGTCTAAGTCTCTGTGTGTATTTCCACCGAACAGGTCGTGTGAGCCACGAGCAGCTTTCCCCGTGGATTCACTGGGAGGCTCGGAAGCGCCACCAGCTGCTTCAATCTCCCAAGCACCGATGCCCTAAGGCAGTTCCAGCGGCGTGATCACTCCCCAGACCGAAACAAGTATCGGTTGCCTTCTCCTCCTCACGGACAACACTGAGCAGAGCTGTTTCTTGCTCTCGCTGCTCAGCTGATCGGAAGAACGGCAAAACAAAAACGCTCATCCCTCCCCCGAGCTGCTAAACCTTGCCACGAGCTCAGCCCCCACCTCCCTGACCCGAAAACAAGCAAGCCTCGGCCTCCCTAGCCCGAGAACAACCGCCACAGTGGCGACCTAGTTCGGGAAAGTGATCGGGCGCACGTGGGCAGCTCGCCACAGCAGTCTTCACAGCGAAGCAACGGCGGCAACGGGAGCGCATGGCCACTGTGCTGCTCTCACCCAAAGCTCAGGCCATGCCGTAAGCTATTGACGGTGAATTTTGAAGTTTTGCTCCGGCGGCCTCATCCCGAGCTTTCGGTACAGTTCATTAAAATTCTTCCTCTCTGATCCTCCGCAGATCATCAAACTTTGCACATAGATGCTGGATTAGCCAGCGATCAAAATTCCTTTAGTATCCATCGTATGAAAACGCCTCAGAGCGACGGATTTCGAGCTCTACTCGGGGTGTTCGCCGCGGACCCATTCGGTCGCACGGTGAAACCATATGTGCAGCCACTTCCGAGCTACTTTGAGGTGGTGCCTAGCTTCCTAGAGGTGCGCTGGTGCTGTAGAGCTCATCGGTACAGGTGTTGGCGGGCTGGAGACCTCGGGCGACGGCGCCGAACCACAACAGTAGCTGCCGCACGTCGCCGAGCTAGTTCCGGCCACCGGCAGCCCGAGCACAACCCACAGCCATGTTCCTCAGATCCCTAACCCCCCTGGCGGTGAGTCTTAGTTCGGATGGTGGCCGTGAACGGCCGGCCGGCGAGCACCGACGTGCTCCAGCGAGGGGGAACACGCGGGCGCGAGAAGGGGGCCGGAGGAGGAAGACGACGGGTGGACCCCGTCTGTCAGCGGCCCAAATTTTAAATCTGGATCAGTCTGTGGCCGGAATCCCGTGTGCTGGCGCGCAAAACCCCGTGGTCCCGGTGTGGCTTCAATTCTAGTGGCTGGAATTTAAATAAGCGGGCCCAGGTGGGATTTTCAGTAGGAAAACAATTCCAGAGTTGGCTCAAACTTTGGAAATTCATAGCTCCTGGTAGAAACCTCCAATTTGAGTGATTACAATTGGGTTGGATTCATCTCTCCGAGTTCTATCCAAATATGAACTCAGATTTGTATGAAAGTCAATATTATATTCTGGAGAATTCTTTGAAGGTTTTCTGAAAAAGAATTATTAAGGGAGTTTGATTTATCCAAAAATCCCCAAATTTTGCCAGAATATTCTTCGGCATATTGTTGACCTTCTAGCAAAAGTTCAGCTCATTTGAAGATCATTTGAGTAGTAATTTGCCAAAAACAAACTGCTGTGTTCATAAGAGTCCAGAAACATTTTCAGAAAATGTTTCTCACTTCAAAAATCTATTCTGGGAAATACCTAGCTCCAAAAATCATAGAAAAAATTAGGAAAGCTCTCTGAGACATACTTGAAATTGTAGTTCACTTAATTGGGCATGAAAATGCACATTACTCCAGAATTAATTCTTTTAAGTAGAATTGCTTAAAGAATTGTTCGGGGAGAATTACTCAAGTAAAAGGGCTGAATTTTGGACCATATTACTTTCATGTGACCAAGAACTCACCTGTCAATTATCAGCTAGAGTTGAGCCCTTGAACTCCCTGTTCTTATTCTCCATACTTATGTATATGTGGGAATACATGTAGGACTTTGTGAGAATTATGGAGAACACAATTTGACCCCACCTTAGCTGCAATTTGTCAAGCTAAATCCTTAGGTAGTATAGAACCTGCTGTAAAACCTTTGAGGCCATTGGAGTTCTTGTTCTTCAGTTGCACTCAAATCTTTTCAGCTCATCTATTATGTTCATTTGGGAAATAGTTAGTGTATAGCTAAGATAGTAAGATCAATGTAAATCATTTCTGTTTCTTTGCACAACAGAGGCAAACCAATCCATTCTTGGCTTTTCCACACAACCTCTGTTACTAAGAACTTCATTCTATAACTTCTTCCCATTTCATTCTATAAAACATGTGCATATGCATTTCAATAGGAACCACAATGAAGGGGATTCAAAGGAGTGATTCATTGAAGTGGATCAAGCTCTGGAGAATCAAGGGTGGATCAGCAAGGACACTAACTGTTTATATACGACTACCCTGCAAAACAGGCAAGCTCCGGTTTGCATTTAACAGCTATTAAGTTTTATTTTGTATTCACCTTTGGTTATGATTTGAACTGTGCATTAGGTCTAGTGTTTGATACTCGTCTTGCATAGCCAAATGACCCATGGAGTATTGGGTAGGTGTCTTTCACCGTGTAGAACTGCCATGCTTATGTACGGTTCGGTAAAGTCAAGTGGTGAGATGTTACTCGCAGTTTCAGGAACAACAGGGGCATACGGGATTGGTTCATAAATGAATTAGCAAGTTAAAGTTGAGACCGGATGGTTGTAAGGGCAGCAGGACGTAGAGGCCTGGGTGCTATAGACCTGTCCGTGTCGGTCAAGGACCGATCCGTATGCGGCCCTGTTGAACAAGTTTGAGTTGTGTACCGGACTCATGCTGGCTATATGGGACCCAGTAAACCGATGTACCTCGGGAAGCTGTCGTTAGGACTTTTCGGGTCGCCTCAGGCGGATGGCCGGTGTGCAGTATGTGGGGAACATTCTCATGACATCTCACGTCAGCAGGTGCACCATGAGAGTGGCTACTGTATGGGGGTGAAACGGGAGGATGGCTGCTGCGTACGACGTCAGTGATGGTTGCTGTAGGCAACGTCGAGTACGGGTGTTTGTGTCGTGTAGTCCGGGTGTTATTGATTCGAATCACCGTCGCTCGCGGAATGGACCGAGCATACTTGTTCTCACAGTCGTCACGTAGTAAGAACTTGCATGAGAAAGAAACTAATCACATTGGTTTGAAGTTTCATACTAGCTTTGTATTGGATCTTGATGAATAGGCTTGTGCAAACTCGATTCTTTTATGCCATGAGCAATTTAAATCGGGGGAAAGCGTTTCTTGTTTGATTGTGGACTCCCGATATGGCGTGCCCAAGGTTACTTAAAATGCTGCAATTAATACCTGAAAGTAAGGATTCATTTTTAGGCGAGTTTAATTATGCTTATGCCATCCTATTTTAGGCTCATAACCTCACCTAGAGTTTCATGTTTAGGGTGACGGTTAGTCTTGCTGAGTGTTATGCTCACGGATGCTATCCGAGTTGTTTTGCAGGTATTTGACTTCGTGCTTAAGAGAAGGGATGCCGATGAGACTCGGGAACCTCCGAGTGCTTACACAAAGAGCATCCTCGCCGCTGCAGACTGTCTTCGTGTTGCTAGTAAGAAACAGTCCGCGGGCTGGACTGTTTCTTTGTTGCTAAGTTAGAGATGAGTCGTGAGAGTTATAGTCTTCCGCTGTAGCTTATTTTGAGATAAGTATTTGTAAAACAGTTTTGTACGCTTCCGCAAACTATTTATGTAATGCGATGTGCTTCTTCGACCCATGTGCTGTTGGGTGCCGCATATCACGGCACCACCCAACGAGGTCCTGTCCCTCACAGGTGGAGCCCCACGGATGGCAGGTAAGCCGACCCGCTTTAATATCCATTATGACTCTTCATGTCGTTGGGGATATTCGAGCAACGTCTGTCCCTGGCCTGCGTGGTGCAATTCAGGAGACCCCGTCACGTGGTCAGTAACGTGAACACGTAGCTCAAGGCGTGTTTGGCTTGAGAACATCCGGGCGAGTGATGACGCCCGGGTGTACGAACTTTATGGATACCGGGCTCGGTGTGCAGCCGAGTCTGACAATTGTGTGAGTTATCTGCAGGTAGTTTGACCACGAAACGGTAGACGTGTAGCATCCACGTGCGAGAGACGTTTAGCGCCACTGAACTAACGAAGCCGGCTAAGTCTGGTATTGGTTTTCTTTGTGAGGACGTAGTACCGACATGATCTAGTGACGCATCGACGTCACACCCCACTAAATAAGCAACTTCATTGTAAAACTGGAAAGTTTTAATCCGAAGCACTAAAACTTTGATGTAACTCCTTCCCTTAATCAGGATATTCAAAGTTAACAAGTTTTCAACTTATAGGATACTAAGGACCGAGTCCCCTGTTTTCAGCTGAAATAAGGCTGAAGTTAATCAGAGGCTAGAGATTGAGTTATTTCGAGGTTGGGGTCATATGATACATTTATGGAAAGATTTGGATGAGCTTTACAACTTTTCTGTTGAGGTCCAGAGATGTTTCATCCCTTAACCAATCGAAAAATGCAGTGGAGTTGAAACTGTCCAGAAAACAGGGCAGAGCAAACACTCTCTGTAACTCTGTTTAAATTGAGAATAAATTCCTGAATAAAAATCCAAAAATAGAAAATGAGGTATTTCTGAAAATTTTATGAGATGGGTTACAACTTTGTAACAGAAAATTTTGTCAGATTGGGAGTAGAATTAACTGGAATTGTTGGATCAAATCAGTACCTGAAGCAGGGAGGTGCTGTCTAATTTTCTCCAGAAATTCTGTTAACTTTGACATCTCATAACTTTTGAACCAGGACAGGTCTTAGGCCAAGAAAATACTTTCTGGAAATCTATTGAAGTTAGCCTTAACTTTGATGTTGAGCTTCAGAATTGGTTTTGCTTTTAGCATGGTCTAAATCAGGTTGAAATGGAAACTGGTCAGGGCTGTCATATTGGACAGCAGATCAACCGTCAAATTTCTTTGAGTTTGAACTATGTTTCCAAGTTTTATGGGTTCAATGACATGTTTTATGTTATAAATCAATGGTTTACTGTTAAAATAAATATTTGACATTTCTCAAATATATTTCTACAGATGGCAGCGGATAGACAGTTGGAGAACGGGTGGGTGGTGTCCCACTGTTCTCACCGCAGCGGCTATCCGGAAACGTTGAGGCAAATGCTTCAATATTTTGGGTACAGCAAGATGCTGCAGTACTTCGCCAAGGAAGAAGGCAAGGAGAGGAACAAGACGTGGATGATCCATGTCTAAGTTCCTGCAGGACCTACGCCATCCGGTTGGGCGCCGTTCACCGTCACGGTGAGAGGTAGACAACCGGAGGGGAGGTGGCAAGTGGCAGCCCGCGACACCATGTCACGTTTCTGCCAACTACACATGAGAGCTATGGAGGGCACTCCATACGCGCTCGTTCTGGTGGAGGGACGGGCTAATCACGTGTGGGAAGGGAGGTATATGGAGGCAACCGATCCCGGTTGTCCAAGGTACAATCCCGCGGAGGCAAACCTTAGTCTCCAATGGAGGGCAGGAAAAGCCGTGATGGACAGCCAAGCTTTTCATACGGATTGTCTTGCTGCGAAGCTCAAGGAGAGCACAAGCCGTGGAGACCATTTCGAGAGTTCTCACAGCGCACTCCGCAATGTGCTCCTTCCGACGATTAAGCGACTGAACGGACAACATAATCAGTTGCATCGTCTGAAGAAGGCAAGGAAGAAAAGCCGTGTTGACATCGCGGCGTTGCAAGAACAGGTGCAGGCTCTGACCCAGCAGAATGAGGTCCTTACTCAAGAGCGGGACGACGCTATTGAGGAAGGGCAAGGCTGGGAAGATGACTACAACCAGGCCATGGACGAGGTGCACGCGTTGCAGGACCTCGTACCTCCGGTGATGGGCATACCGGTGGTAGGTGCCGTACCCGTGGTCTTGGGTCTTCCGGCAATGGGAGAACCCGAGATGGGAGAGGAGGTTGTAGACCCAGAGCCACCACCAGAGGTACCGGAGGAAGACGTCCCACAGGAGGTCGAGTTCTACACCGAGTAGGGGGTTACTGTTGCCAAGTAGGGCAGCAAGGGTGATGTAACCCAAACTTTTGTAACCAGTGACCTGTCGTGTAGGCAGTAGCGTATGTATAGGTAGTGACGACATGAGCATGACTTCTCGGAGACCCGAGAATAATGTATCTTGTATAAAGTTTATGCTTTATCAATATATGTGGATGTTGTGCAAATTATTCATGCGTCACTTCAAATACCTACTGTTTCATATGGAATTTTTAAGTATGACATGTGCTGATCGCTGCTGTTTTGAATTTCAGAATGACTCGTACTTGTGCCAACCCGGACGTTGGGGGTTATAGTCAAGGGGGAGAAACCTCCCAACAGCCTCCCGAGGACTCCTCGGGACAGCAACAGCAACAGCAGCAACAGCAACAACAAACACCGCCACCACCACTGCCAACGGTTACATTGGCCGACATCGTTGCGGCAATGGCGGGTTCTCATCAGCAGCACACGGAGTTGCTGCAAACTCTCATCGCAAATACGTCTCGACCAGAGAGGCGTCAAGATCTTGAGGAGCGCCAACAGAGCTCCTACTCCAACTTTCTAGCGACTCATCCCCTGGTATTCTCAAGGGCGGATGAACCCCTCGATGCGGACAACTAGCTCCGCACGATGGAGATGAAGTTCGGGCTGCTCCAAGTGAGTGAGCAGCGCAAGACTCAGTTCGTGGTCCAACAGCTCCAGGGATCTGCGAGCGCGTGGTGGGTGAACTACTGTGCTTCACATCTCACCGACCGAGTTATGACCTGGACGGAGTTCCGGACAGCCTTCAGGGCCTATCACATACCGCCGGGTCTCATGAAGAGGAAGAGGCAGGAGTTCTTACGCCTGCAACAAGGGAGCCGGAACGTGCTGGAATACTCCAGGGCGTTCAATGATCTTGCGCTCTATGCGTCGTATCACGCCGATACCGACGAGAAGCAGCGGGATCACTTCTACCAGGGGCTTGACCCGCTCCTGAAAGACAAGTTGGCGATGTTCAATCGCGGCAGCCTCAATGACATAATTGATGCTGTGATTGTTCAGGAGGACTCCGGCAAGGAGTTAGCGGCGGCCGAAAGAAAGCGAAGCGCGCCGCAAAGTGCGGAGAAGGAGGCGGTCCGTCTCAGAAATTTCGGATGGTGAATCGCCCACCATCGGGTCCACCCTGGCAGCCACCACAAAGGCCGATGCCATTCCACAGTCGGCCGTATTCTTCACCAGCATTCAGGCCGGCGCTGCCAGCACCACCTCTGCAACAACAACAGCAGCAGCTGGCGATGCCGCGTGCGTATGCACCTCAGCAGCGCATGCCGGGCTTTCGTCCCCCAGGCACCGGACAAGCAGCGGCCACATGCTACAAATGTGGTCGTCTAGGACACTTCGCCGGCAGTTGTCCGGAGAGGCAAGGCGGTGGAGTTGCACCGCAACTTCCGGGAGGAATCAGCCCCGGAACCCTACTAATGCGCGGCGGGCAAACCCTAGGCCCGGCACCTTCCACCAACTTGCCATAGAGGACGTGCCGGAGGGTGAGCCAATCCTTGCCGGTATGTTCCAACTCCACCAGCATCCTGTCATAGTATTGTTTGATTCAGGTGCCATGCACAATTTTATTAGCCAAGCTTTCATTGCTAAACACAGCTTGCAAATACTACCCACCGATAGTCCATATCTGATTTGTTCACTGGGTGGGAAGATTTCAGCAAGCATAATGGTTTCCAAAGCACCATTATGCTTAACGGGTAGAGTGTACCCTACGTCTCTCATAATCTTAGAGGAACAGAAGGTCGATGTCATCCTAGGGATGTCGTGGTTAACCCACCACGGCGCTGTTTTAGACACCGTCCTTAGAATCGTGCACTTGAACTCAGAAGTGCACGGGTCTCACTCCTTATTTCTGGACAGTCCAGAAATAAAACTTCCAAGTGTCTATCAGTCCACAACTATCAGATTGGAAGATATTCCAGCGGTCCGAGAGTTCCCTGACATGTTCCCGGACGATTTACCGGGGATGCCACCTGATAGAGAGGTGGAGTTCAAGATTGAACTTGCACCGGGAACCATGCCAATATCCCGAAGGCCGTACAAGATGGCGCTCAAGGAATTGGCTGAACTGAAGACTCAGCTAACGGACTTGCTGGAGAAGGGTTTTATTAGGCCGAGCTCCTCACCATGGGGCTGTTCGGCATTATTCGTGAAGAAGAAGGATGAGACGTTGCGGCTTTGCATGGACTATCGTCCATTAAACGCCGTGGCCATCAAGAACAAGTGCCCGTTGCCACGGATCGACATGTTGTTTGATCAGTTGGTCGAAGCAAAGGTCTTTTCCAAAATGGATTTAAGATCTGGGTACCACTAGATTAAAATACGGGCTGAGGACATTCCGAAGACGGCTTTCTCGATGAGGTACAGGCTTTATGAGCACCTGGTCATGTCCTTCGGCCTCACCAATTCTCCAGCTCACTTCATGTATTTGATGAACATGGTATTCACGCCTGAGCTGGACAAGTTTGTCGTGGTCTTCATCGACGACATATTGTTATATTCCAAGTCGGAGGAAGAGCACAAGAAACATCTGTGTATTGTCTTGCAACGGCTGCGGGATCACAAGCTATACGCGAAACTCAACAAATGCGAGTTCTGGATATCGCAAGTTCCTTTTCTCGGGCATATCATCTCAGCGGAGGGCATCGCTGTAGACCTGAGCAAAATCACACAAGTGCTGAATTGGAAATCCCCGAGAACTGTTCACGAGGTACGGAGTTTCCTCGGACTCGCGGGATATTATCGGAGGTTCATTCCGAACTTCTCGAAGATTGCCAAGCCTATGATGGAGCTGCTGAAGATAGCTACCAAATATGTTTGGAGTCCAGCATGTGAAGCAGTACTCAAGGCTTTAGTCAAGCACCTGACATCAGCACCGGTTTTGGCGCAGCCAGACACAACGAAACCGTTCGATGTGTACTGCAATGCATCCGGCATTGGGCTCGGATGTGTGCTGATGCAAGACCGGAGAGTGGTCGCGTATGGATCACGGCAGCTCAGAAACCATGAGCAGAATTATTCAACTCACGACTTGGAGCTCACTGCCGTGGTACTCGCACTTAAAATGTGGAGGCACTACCTACTCGGTAACCTCGTACATTTATATACCGACCACAAAAGCCTCAAGTACATATTCACTCAGAAGGAGCTGAACATGAGGCAGCAAAGATGGTTAGAATTGATAAAGGATTACGAAATAGAGATCCATTATCACCCCGGCAAGGCAAACGTGGTGGCAGATGCGCTGAGCCGCAAGTCACACGTCAACAATCTGACCATCACACCATTGGAAGAGAGCGAACCACCACTGCATGTGATCCCACACGGAGCTCTCTACAACTTAGCTTGGATCCCCACCATCCGTGAAGAGATAGCGGCAGCCCAGAAAAATGACAAGGGCATGTCACATTGTAAGGGCCTCAGTTTTTGACACAAAATTGAAGTGTTCATCACCACACCACACACCTCATTTGAGGAAAGTGGATGAACACAAATGAAGAGCAAGTAACCACCATCAACATGCTCATTAGTGAACAAACTCACATATTGCAAAAGTGGTATTTCCCACATGTGATATAGGTGGGCTGGACATATGAAAACTCCTACACATTACTAAGGATGTCCATGCCAAGTTTCACCTAAATTCAAAACTTTTTTGAGGTCATTTTGGGGTATAGCTAGGAAGAGGGCAGTTTGAAACCATATTCAAATTCAAACTGTTTTATCCCATGAATTTAAAAGTGGGAGGCAGATTCTTATTCAGCACATTTTTGTGAGCTCACACACCAATTTTCACTCCATTTGGAGTTGATCTTGACATGAGCTAAGTGGGACAAATTCAAACTTTATTTGAATTCAAAACTGAGCTTGTGCTGAAATTCATTCAAACCAAACCAAATTTGAACTTTGATCAATTCAAATGGCTCATGGGTGAATAATTTGAATCACCATGGGTATTTTGGGGCTCACTGTTTACTACAGTGATTAGGAGTAAATTTCAGAGGTTAAAACCCCGGGTGGGACCCACATGTCATAGAGGGAAGAAGGAGAAACTTGCACCCAAAGTCAGAGTCTCGGTGGGAACTTCCACCGAGCGGCTGCCGACTCCACGCTCGGGAGCAGCTGCTTCCCGCGCCCACACACGAGCCCGAGGGCGGTTCCAGGGCCCTCTTAAGGCGCTCCCCGGGGGCAGGCACCGATCATTTCCTCCTCTCCCGTGCTCACCGAGTCACCAACCTGCCGCCTCTCTGCTCGATCGGAGAACCGCGAAACCAGCTCGCCTTCTCCCTCCCCAAGCTGCTAGATGGCCACCTGAGATCGCACTCCACCTCCCCAACACCAGACACCCCGAGCTCCGACCTCCTTTGCCCGAGAGCGATCGCCACAGCGGCGACTCAACCTCAGCCGAAGGTCAGGCGCCCGTGGACAGCGTTCCACAGGCGTTTTCACGGTCCAGCAAGAGAGGAAACGGGAGCGCGCGATCACCGTGCTGCTCTCCTCCATGTTTGGAAGCAAACCGTGAAGAGTCCACAAAGAATTTCCAGTTTTTGCTCCGGCGACCGTAAACCAAGCCTCCGGTACGGTTTCTTTAAATTCTCGCTCTATGATCTTTCGGAGGTTATCAAATCTTGCACATAGACGCTGGACTAGCCGGCGATCAAATTCTTTTCTACATCCGTGGCGTGAAACTGTCTAGGAGTGACGAATTTCGAGCTCGGTCGAGGGCGGTCATGGCGGGCACGATCGGTCACACGGCGCCGACCGACTTGCCGCCATCCCTGAACCCTTTTGACACCTTGTCGAGCTTCCTAGAGGTACACTGATGCTGTAGGACCGTTTGTTCGAGGTGTTGGCGAGTTAGAACCCATGGTCGACGGCGCCGAACCTCAACCGAGGCCGCGGCACGTCGCCGAGCTATTTCCGGTCACCCCCAGCCTGACCTGACACCACCGACGTGTTCCTCGACGTCGACAACCCCCTGGCGGCAAGTTTCAGGCCATGGGAGGTCCGGCAGAGGCGAGCCGGCGAACCCCGAGTCTGCTCCGGCGAGGTCGGCGGCGCGGGCGCGAGAGAACGGCGGGAGGAAGACGAAGCCGGCTGGCCCACATGTCAGTGGCTGAAGAATTTAAATCGGGATTGGGTATGGCCGGGGATCGGCTTTGCTGGCGCGCAAATACCTGTGAGCTCCGGTGTGCCGGACACCTCCGCGCTCGACACGTGTCCCCGCGGGCCCCCGCGAGTTTAAACTTTTCCCCCGATTTTCAGAATTCTTCCAAACTTCAAATCCTCATAACTTTGGCTAGAAAGCTCCAAATCGAGTGAACCAATTTTTTTTGGATTCAGCTCTCTGAGCACTTTTCAGCAAATCAAGTTTCACTTCATGAAAACCCTTAATTCTCCGGAATTAATTCCTCAAAATCTAAACTGTTAGGAATTTTAACTGGAGAATCCTTTGGAGGAAAATCTTGAAATTTTGCTGGGATGTTAACCAAAATGTCCCTGAACTACCATAAAAATTTCAGATCCATTTGAGCTCATTGGATCCACCTAATGGTGTGATTAGTGAAACTGTTCCAGAGAAAATAGAAAATGTTCAGAAACATTTTCAGAATTTTCTCTGAGATTGTTTAGCTCATATCCTTAGCTAGGAACCTTCAAATTAAGTGAGACCAACTCCATTAGAACCCTCTGAAAATCTAGTTTTCAGAAAGTCATAGTTTGTTTCATGAAAATCCTTAGAGCACCCTAAGAGTTCCACTTAACGTCAAGGACGTAATTAATTGTGGAGGGCTCAAATGAGCTTTGCTGCAACTAAAACTTGACCAAGTCTCTGTTTAAGTTGTAACCAAGCCACAGTAAAAGTTTCACAGTCATTGAGTCTGTCTAGTGGGACTTATAAGCTTCACAAGTTCAAACTTAATACAAATGCATTCAAATTAATACATGTACCTCTCTTATCATGTAGTCGCTAAGGTCGAGGAGGAACCCGAAGTCCTAGACTTCGTAACTCTGGAGGAGCAGCTAGCCTACGACCAAGAGCAGCAAGGCAAGCTCCGGTTTGCATTAACCTTTTTACAAATTTTTATTGTTTTGAGCACATACTTGTTTACTTTATTCTTTGCATTAGGGTCTTGTTTGGAAGCCCCACTGCATAGCCAAGAGAACCATGGGTTGGGTTTAGGATTGCAAACCCCGTTAGCTACTGCATTGCTATGATAGAGTAGGATTCGGTACAAGTCGAGTAGTTGGAACTTCTCGCGAGCATAGGCTAGAGGCACTCGACTCGGGTAGTGATAGCACATGAAACACATGGCAAGAAAATGAGACCGAGCGGAGGGTAAGGGCAGCAGGACGTTGGGGCCTGTGTTCTGTAGCTCCGCTTGTGTCGATTGAGGACCGAGCCGTGTGCGGGCCTGTTGAACAAGCTAGAACAGTACCGACGACCTACCGGCTATATGGGAACCGGGAAACCGATGTAACTCGGGTAGCTGGGTATTGAGGCATTGCCCGTCGTTCAGAGGGTAGGTTGAGAGCTTGAGGTGTAAATCGGCTGGCGGCACTGAGATGCGCGTGCAGAGACCTCTTGCTTGGGACAATGGGACCGGTTCAATATTTGGCTGACGGGCGAAAGGTGGTTGCGTACGGCGTCCGTGATGGTTGTTGTAGGCAACATCGAGTACGGGCGTACGTGACGGGTTGTTCTGGTAACCCTGCAGGTGTAAATCGATTATAATCGCCGTCCCTCGCGGTCAGTGAGTACCACTTGTTCACTGTACCGTGACGTAGAAAGAACAGGCTAGTTACATGTTAAAATGCTGCTGATTGAAAGATGGACTTTGCTTGTTAATGGTTTGTTGTAGTTTAGAGCTAACTAAAGTTCCTTTCAACTTTGGGCAAAGTACATGAGGGAAATGCTTTTCTTGTTTAATTGCGGCTCTCTCATGTGCCTTAGCGTAAGGTTCTCCACAACCTGCTGCTAAAACTTGAAAGTAAGGTTCTACTAATTAGGCGAGTCCTTGCAATGATTTTTACCTCATGTAACCCACCATCCCTCATGTAGAAGTTCCATGTTTAGGTGAGACGGGTCAGACTTGCTGAGCCTTCATGCTCACTGCTTGTGTTTGAAGCTTTTGCAGGGTTCTAT
The DNA here is from genome assembly GCA_030760725.1 of Neostapfia colusana. Taxonomy (NCBI): domain Eukaryota; kingdom Viridiplantae; phylum Streptophyta; class Magnoliopsida; order Poales; family Poaceae; genus Neostapfia; species Neostapfia colusana. The sequence goes on along the minus strand of JASWHV010000012.1, from coordinate 19,496,868 downwards.
GAGGAAGGGACTCCCGAAGAGGAGACAGAACCCCAGGAGGGGAACCCCGTCGAGTGGGAGTCGTGCACGCCGCAGAGTTAGTGTGCGTGTGTGCTAGCAAGGACACGTTCGAGTGCTGAACGTGGACTTGATGCGTAGTCTACGCCCGCGAGTGTAGACTAAACTTATTTTGATGTAAACATGTTCATAAACCTGTTTATGTAATAAAATTCCGCTTCCGCTTTGTACCTTTGACGTGTGTTATCCGGTGCTGTGCAACGCAGCACCCCTCAGCGTGATCCTGGCTCGACAGGACCAGTGGGGTCGTTATTAGTATATAGAAAGTGGCATATTGACCTATTTGTTATGTTGGAAAATCGTGTATCTCGGGACGTTTATGTCTTGGGGGTACACGTAAGCGCTGTCCACCAGTGCGCACAAGCTGAAGGGTGGAGCCCCACGGGTGGCAGGTAACCCGACACGCTTGGATATCCTCTAGGACTTTCCATGTCGTTTGGGGTATTAGAGCAACGTCTATCCCTGGCGTGCGTGGTGCAACTTGGGAGACCCCGTCACGTGGTCTGAAACGTGAACACGTAACTCAAGGCGTGTTTGGCTTGAGAACATCCGGGCGAGTGATGACGGCCGGTTGTACGAACTGTATGGATTCCGGGCTCGGTGTGCAGCCGAGTCTGACGATTGTTTGAGTTTCTGCAGGTAGCCTGACCACGAAACGGTAGACGTGTAGCATCCGTGTGCGAGTGACGTTTAGTGCCACTGAAATAACGAAGCCGGCTAAGTCCGGTATAGGTTTTTCTTTGTGAGGACGTAGTACCGACATAATCTGGTGACGCATCGACGTCACACCCAACTAAATGAACAAATTCATTTAAAACTTGAAGGTTTTGATACAAAGTAGTAAAACTTGGTGTAACTCCTTCCCTTGAACAGGATATTCAAATTAACAAGTTTTCAACTTATAGGTTGTTAAGGACAGAGCACTCTGTTTTCAGCTGAATCAAGGCTGAAGTTAGTCAGAGGTTAGTGGTCGAGTTCTTTCGAGGTTGGGGTCATATGATACATTTCTGGAAAGCTATAGAAGAGCTTTACAACTTTCCTGTTGAGTTCCAGAGGTTTTTTATCCCTTAACCAATCGAAAAATGCAGTAGAGTTGAAACTGTCCAGAAAACAGGGCAGAGCAAAGACTCTCTGTAAACTCTCTGTAAATTGAGCATAACATCCAGCATAAAAATCCAAAAATAGAAAATAAGGTAGTTATGGAAAGCTTATGAGATGGGTTACAACTTTGTAACAGAAAGTTTTGTCGGATTAGGAACATAATTAACTGGAATTCTTGGATTTAATCAGTACCTAAAGCAGGGAGGTGCTGTCCAATTTTCTCCAGAAATTCTGTTAACTTTGACATCTCATAACTTTTAAACCAGGACGGATTTTAGGCCAAGCAAATACTTTCTGGAAAGCTATTGAAGTTAGATTTAACTTTGATGTTGAGCTCCAGAACTAGTTTTGCCTCTAGCATGGCCTAAATCAGGTTGAAATGGAAACTGGTCAGGGCTGTCATGGGAACAGCAGATCAGCAGTCAAATTTGTTTAAAATTTGAACTATGTTTCCAAGTTTTATGGGTTCAATGACATGTCTTATGTTATAACTCAGTGGCTTACTGTTTAAATAAATATTTGACATTTCTAAAATTATATTTTTACAGATGACAGCGGATAAGCAATTGGAGAACGTGTGGGTGGTGTCCCACTGTTCTCACCGTAGCGGCTACCCGGAAGCATTGTGGCAAATGCTCCAATATTTCGGGTACAACCAGATGCCGCAGTACTTCACCAAGGAAGAAGGTGAAGAGGGGAACAAGACTTGGACGATCCATGTCGAAGTCCCTGCAGGACCTGCGCCACCCGGTTGGGTGCCGTTCACCGTCACGGTGAGAGGAAGACAACCGGAAGGGATGTGGCAAATGGCAGGCCGTGACACTATGTCACGTTTCTGCCAACTACACGTGCAGGCTATGGAGGGTACTCCATACGCGCTCGTTCCGGTGAAGGGACGGGCTCAGCATGTGTGGGAAGAGAGATACCTGGAGGCAACGAACCCGAGTTGCCCAAGGTACAACCCCGCGGAGGCAAATCTCAGCCTCCAGATGAGGGCGGGAAACGCCGTGATGGACAGTCAAGCTGTTCATACGGAGCATCTCGCCACAAAACTCAAGGAGAGCACGAGCCATGGAGACCATTTCGAGAGTGCTCACAGCGCACTCCGCAATGTGCTCCTTACGACGATCAAGCGACTGAACGAACAACACAATCAGTTGCATCGTCTGAAGAAGGCGAAGAGAAAAAGCCGCGTCGACATCGCGGCGTTGCAAGAACTGGTACAAAATCTGACCCAGCAGAACGAGGAACTTACTCATGAGCGGGACGACGCTATTGAGGAAGGGCAAGGCTGGGAAGAAGATTACAACCAGGCTATGGACGAGGTGCATGCCTTGCAGGACCTCGTACCTCCAGTATTGGGTATACCGGTGGTCTTGGGTCTTCCAGCAATGGGAGAACCCGGGATGGGAGAAGAGGTGGTAGATCCAGAGCAACCAGCAGAGGTACCGGAGGAGGACGACCCACAGGAGGTCGAGTTCTACTCCGAGTAGGGGGTTACGGTTGCCAAGTAGGGCAGCTAGGGTAGCGTAACCCAACTTTTGTAATCGGTGACATGTCGTGTAGACAGTAGCGTATGTATAGGTAGTGACGACATGAGCACGACTTCTCGGAGAACCGAGAATAATGTATCTTGTATAAAGTTTATGCTTTATCAATATATGTGAATGTTGTGCAAATTAATCATGTGTCGCTTCAATACCTACTGTTGCTTATGGAATTTTAAGTAAGACATGTGCTAATTGCTGCTGTTTTGAATTTCAGAATGACGCGTACTCATGCCAACCCTGATGTTGGGGGTACTAGCCGAGGGGGAGAGACCTCCCAACCACCTCCCGAGGACTCCTCGGGACAACAGCAGCAACAGCAACAGCAAACACCGCCACCGCCACTGCCAACGGTTACATTGGCCGACATCGTCGCGGCAATGGCAGGTTCACATCAGCAGCACACGGAGTTGCTGCAAACTCTAATTGCGAATACGTCTCGCCCAGAGAGACGTCAAGATCGTGAGGAGCGTCAACAGAGCTCCTACTCCGACTTTCTGGCGACTCATCCCCCGGTATTCTCAAGGGCGGATGAACCACTTGACGCGGACAATTGGCTCCGCGCCATAGAGATGAAGTTCGGGCTGCTCCAGATAAGTGAGCAGCGCAAGACTCAGTTCGCGGTCCAGCAGCTCCAAGGATCCGCGAACGCATGGTGGGCCAACTTCTGTGCTTCACAGCCCACCGACCGAGTGATGACCTGGATGGAGTTTCGGACGGCCTTCAGGGCCTATCATATACCGCCAGGTTTAATGAAGAGGAAGACGCAGGAGTTCCTGCACCTGCAGCAAGGGAGCCGGAACACGCTGGAATATTCCAGGGCATTCAACGATCTCGCGCTCTACGCGTCGTATCACGCGGATACTGATGAGAAGCGGCGGGACCACTTTTACCAGGGGCTTAACCTGCTCCTGAAGGACAAGTTGGCGATGTTCAATCGCGGCAGCCTCAACGACATCATTGATGCTGCGACTGTTCAAGAGGACTCTGGCAAGGAGTTAGCGGCGGCGGAGTGAAAGCGAAGCGCGCTGCAAAGCAGTGGAGAAGGAGGCGGTCCTTCTCAGAAGTTTTGGATGGTGAATCACCCACCATCAGGTCCACGCTGGCAGCCACCACAGCGGTCGATGCCGTTCCGCAGTCGGCCGTACTCTTCACCGGCATTCAGGCCGGCACTGCCAGTACCACCTCCGCAACAGCAGCAGCAGCGGGCGATGCCGCGTGCGTTTGCACCTCAGCAGCGCATGCCGGGCTTTCGTCCCCCGAGCTCTACACCAGAAGCGGCCACATGTTACAAGTGTGGTCGTCCAGGACACTTCGCGAGCAGTTGCCCGGAGAGGCAAGGTGGCGGAGTGGCACCACAGTTTCCGGGGAGGAATCAACCCCGGAACCCTACTAATGTGCGGCGGGCAAACCCTAGGCCCGGTACCGTCCACCAGCTTGCCATTGAGGACGTGCCGGAGGGCGAGCCAATCCTTGCGGGTATGTTCCAACTCCACCAGCATCCCGCTATAGTACTGTTTGATTCAGGCGCCACGCATAATTTTATTAGCCAAGCTTTCATTGCTAAACACAACTTGCCAATACTACCCACCGATAGTCCATATTTAATTTGTTCACCGGGTGGGAAGATTTCAGCAAGCGTAATGGTTTCCAAAGCACCATTATGCTTAGCGGGTAGAGTGTACCACACGTCTCTCATTATCTTAGAGGGACAGAAGGTCGATGTCATCCTAGGGATGTCGTGGTTAACCCGCCACGGCGCTGTTTTAGACACCGTCCTTCGAGTCGTGCACTTAAACTCAGAAGTGCACGGGTCTCGCTCCTTATTTCTGGACAGTCCATAAATAAAACTCCCAAGTGTCTATCAAGCCACAACTATCAGATTGGAAGATATTTCAGTAGTCCGAAAGTTCCCTGACATATTCCCGGATGATTTACCGGGAATGCCGCCCGATAGAGAGGTGGAGTTCAAGATTGAACTTCCACCGGGAACCATGCCAATATCCCGAAGGCCGTACAAGATGGCGCCCAAGGAGTTTGCTGAACTGAAGACTCAGCTCACGGACCTCCTGGAGAAGGGTTTTATTAGGCCGAGCTCCTCGCCATGGGTCTGTTCGGCATTATTTGTCAAGAAGAAGGATGAGACGTTGCGGCTTTGCGTGGACTATCGTCCATTAAATGCCATAACCATCAAGAACAAGTACCCGTTGCCACGGATCGACATGTTGTTTGATCAGTTGGTCGAAGCAAAGATCTTTTCCAAAATGGACTTAAGATCCGGGTACCATCAGATTAAGATAAGGGCTGAGGACATTCCGAAGACGGCTTTCTCGACGAGGTACGGACTTTATGAGTACCTGGTCATGTCCTTCGGCCTCACCAATGCTCCAGCTCATTTCATGTACTTGATGAACTCGGTATTCATGCCGGAGCTGGACAAGTTTGTCGTGGTCTTCATCGACGACATCCTGGTATATTCCAAGTCGGAGGAAGATCACAAGAAACATCTGCGTATAGTTTTGCAACGGCTGCGGGATCACAAGTTATACACAAAATTCAGCAAATGCGAGTTTTGGATATCGCAAGTGCCTTTCCTCGGGCATATCATCTCAGCGTAGGGTATCGCTGTGGACCCGAGCAAGATCACTCAAGTGCTGAATTGGAAATCCCCGAGAACTGTTCACGAGGTACGGAGTTTCCTCGGACTCGAGGGATATTATCGGAGGTTCATTCCGAACTTCTCGAAGATTTGCAAGCCAATGACAGAGCTGCTGAAAAAGGCTACCAAATATGTTTGGAGTCCAACATGTGAAGCAGCATTCAAGGCTTTAGTCAAGCACCTGACATCAGCACCAGTTTTGGCGCAGCCAGACACAACAAAACCGTTTGATGTGTACTGTGATGCATCCGGCATTGGGCTCGGATGTGTGCTGATGCAATACCGAAGAGTGGTCGCGTATGGATCACGGCAGCTTAGAAACCATGAGCAGAATTATCCAACCCACGATTTGGAGCTCGCTGCCGTGGTACTCACACTCAAAATGTGGAGGCACTACCTACTCGGTAACCTCGTACATTTATATACCGACCACAAAAGCCTCAAGTACATATTCACTCAGAAGGAGCTGAACATGAGGCAACGAAGATGGTTAGAACTGATAAAGGATTACGAAATAGAGATCCATTATCATCCGGCAAAGCAAACGTAGTGGCAGATGCGCAGAGCCGCAAGTCACACGTCAATAATCTGACCATCACACCGTTGGAAGAGAGTGAACCACCACTACCTGTGATTCCACACGGAGCTCTCTAAAACCTAGCTTTGATCCCCACCATCCGTGAAGAGATAGCGGCAGCCCAGAAGAATGACAAGGGCATGTCACATTTGCGGAGACGTGTAGACAGTGGGGAGCTGAAATGTTTCCGGAAGGACGGAGACGGCGTCCTATGGTTCAAGGACCGGATCGTCGTACCCCGAAACCCGGAATTACGGAAGAAAATCTTTGATGAGGCCCACTTGTCAAAGTTTTCTATTCACCCGGGCAGCAACAAAATGTATCATGAACACAGAAGCAAGTTTTGGTGGACACGGATGAAGCGAGAGACTGCAAAATACGTGTCCGAGTGTGATACATGTCGAAGGGTGAAGGCAGACCACATGCGGAAACCGGGACTGCTGCAACCACTGGGCATTCCTGCCTGGAAGTGGGAGGACGTGAGCATGGACTTCATCGTCGGTTTACCCACAACTCTTCAAAAGCATGATTCTGTGTGGGTGATAGTCGATCGGCTCACCAAAGTTGCCCATTTCATCCCGGTCAACACCAACTACAACGCCAAGAAGTATGCTGAACTGTACATCTCACAGATCCTATGCATGTACGGCGTACCCCATACTATCATATCGGATAGGGGCACTTTATTTGTGTCCCGTTTTTGGGAGCAGCTGCATGCTGCCTTGGGGACGAAACTGATCCGTAGTTCAGCCTACCACCCGCAGACGGATGGGCAAACAGAGCGGGTAAATCAAATCTTAGAAGACATGTTACGAGCTTGCGCTATCAACCACGGCAAGAATTGGGATGATCACTTGCCGTTAGCCGAGTTCTCATACAACAATGGGTACCAAGCCAGTATCAAGATGGCACCTTACGAGGCGCTATACGGTAGGAAGTGTCGCACACCATTGAACTGGTGTGAGTCTGGCGAAAGGGTTACCTTCGGGATTGACCTTGTCAACAACGCGGAAGAAAAGGTTCGACTAATTCAAGCGAACCTAAAAGCCGCTTAATCCCGTCAGAAACAGTATGCGGACCGGAGAAGGCGCCCATTACAATTCGAAGTTGGAGATCACGTATACCTACGGGTATCTCCAATGAAGGGCGTAAACAGATTTGGGGTGAGAGGAAAGTTGGCACCCCGATTCATCGGTCCATTCCAGATTACCGAAAGATGTGGATCGGTGGCATACCCGCTGAAATTACCAGAAGCACTTTCCGGTGTGCACGACGTATTTCACATTGCCCAGCTGAGGAAGTGTCTTAAGCTATCAACTACCATTCAGCTGGAGGATATTGAAGAACTGCAACCGGATCTCACCTATCGGGAGGAACCGGTGCAGATTATCGATGAAAAGGCCCGAACCACATGCAACCGTACGTTGTGGTTCTACAAGGTTCTATGGAGTAATCACTCCATGGACGAAGCGACATGGGAGAGCGAAGAATTTCTTCGCGCTAACTACCCCGACTTTTTCACGTCGCATATCTGGTAATTTTCCACCGTCCCCTCTCTCATTTTCACCTTATAATCTCGGGACGAGATTCTTTTAAGGGGGGAGAAATGTAAGGGCCTCAGTTTTTGACACAAAATTGAAGTGTTCATCACCACACCACACACCTCATTTGAGGAAAGTGGATGAACACAAATGAAGAGCAAGTAACCACCATCAACATGATCATTAGTGAACAAACTCACATATTGCAAAAGTGGTATTTCCCACATGTGATATAGGTGGGATGGACATATGAAAACTCCTACACATTACTAATGATGTCCATGCCAAGTTTCACCCAAATTCAAAACCTTTTTGAGGTCATTTTGGGGTATAGCTAGGAAGAGGGCAGTTTGAAACCATATTCAAATTCAAACTGTTTTATCCCATGAATTTAGAAGTGGGAGGCAGATTCTTATTCAGCACATTTTTGTGAGCTCACACACCAATTTTCACTCCATTTGGAGTTGATCTTGACATGAGCTAAGTGGGACAAAATCAAACTTTATTTGAATCCAAAACTGAACTTGTGCTGAAATTCATTCAAACCAAACCCAATTTGAACTTTGATCAATTCAAATGGCTCATGGGTGAATAATTTGAATCACCATGGGTATTTTGGGGCTCACTGTTTACTACAGTGATTAGGAGTAAATTTCAGAGGTTAAAACCCCGGGTGGGACCCACATGTCATAGAGGGAAGGAGAAACTTGCACCCAAAGTCAGAGTCTCGGTGGGAACTTCCACCGAGCGGCTGCCGACTCCACGCTCGGGAGCAGCTGCGCTCGCCACCGAGGAGCAGCAGCGCAACCAGCTGCTTCTGGCGCCCACACGCGAGCCCGAGGGCGGTTCCAGGGCCTTCTTAAGGCACTCCCCGGGGGCAGGCACCGATCATTTCCTCCTCTCCCGTGCTCACCGAGTCACCAACCTGCCGCCTCTCTGCTCAATCGGAGAACCGTGAAACGAGCTCGCCTTCTTCCTCCCCAAGCTGCTAGACGGCCACCTGAGATCGCACTCCACCTCCCCAACACCAGAAACCCCGAGCTCCGACCTCCTTTGCCCGAGAGCGATCGCCACAGCAGCGACTCAACCTCAGCCAAAGGTCAGGCGCCCGTGGACAGCGTTCCACAGGCGTTTTCACGGTCCAGCAAGAGAGGAAACAGGAGCGCGCGATCACCGTGCTGCTCTCCTCCAAGTTTGGAAGCAAACCGTGAAGAGTCCACAAAGAATTTCCAGTTTTTGCTCCGGCGACCGTAAACCAAGCCTCCGGTACGGTTTCTTTAAATTCTCGCTCTATGATCTTTCGAAGGTTATCAAATCTTGCACATAGACGCTGGACTAGCCGGCGATCAAGTTCTTTTCTGCATCCGTGGTGTGAAACTGTCTAGGAGTGACAAATTTTGAGCTCGATCGAGGGCGGTCATGGCGGGCACGATCGGTCACACGGCGCCGACCGACTTGCCACCATACCTGAACCCTTTTGACACCTTGTTGAGCTTCCTAGAGGTACACTGATGCTGTAGGACCGTTTGTTCGAGGTGTTGGCGGGTTAGAACCCATGGTCGACGGCGCCGAACCTCAACCGAGGCCTTGGCACGTCGCCGAGCTATTTCCGGTCACCCCCAGCCCAACCTGACACCATCGACATGTTCCTCGACGTCGACAACCCCCTGGCGGCGAGTTTCAGACCATGGGAGGTCCGGCAGCGGCGAGCCGGCGAGCCCCGAGTCTGCTCCGGCGAGGTCGGCGGCGCGGGCGTGAGAGAACGGCGGGAGGAAGACGAAGCCGGCTGGCCCACGTGTCAGCGGCTGAAGAATTTAAATCGGGATCGGGTGTGGCCGGGGATCGGCTGTGCTGGCGCGCAAATACCCTGTGAGCTCCGGTGTGCCGGACACCTCCGCGCTCGACACGTGTCCCCGCGAGTTTAAACTTTTCCCCCGATTTTCAGAATTCTTCCAAACTTCAAATCCTCATAACATTGGCTAGAAAGCTCCAAATCGAGTGAACCAAATTTTGTTGGATTCAGCTCTCTGAGCACTTTTTAGCAAATCAAGTTTCACTTCATGAAAACCTTTAATTCTCCGGAATTAATTCGTCAAAATCTAAACTGTTAGGAATTTTAACTGGAGAATCCTTTGGAGGAAAATCCTGAAATTTTGCTGGGATGTTCACCAAAATATCCCTGAACTACCATAAACATTTCAGATCCATTTGAGCTCATTTGATCCTCCTAATTGTGTGATTAGTGAAACTGTTCCAGAGAAAATAGAAAATGTTCAGAAACATTTTCAGAATTTTCTCTGAGATTGTTTAGCTCATATCCTTGGCTAGGAACCTTCAAATTAAGTGAGACCAACTCCATTAGAACCCTCTGAAAATCTAGTTTTCAGAAAGTCATAGTTTGTTTCATGAAAATCCTTAGAGCACCCTAAGAGTTCCACTTAAGGTCAAGGACGTAATTAATTGCGGGGAGCTCAAATGAGCTTTGCTGCAACTAAAACTTGACCAAGTCTCTGTTTAAGTTGTAACCAAGCCACAGTAAAAGTTTCACAGTCATTGAGTCTGTCTAGTGGGACTTATAAGCTTCACAAGTTCAAACTTAATACAAATGCATTCAAATTAATACATGTACCTCTCTTATCATGTAGTCGCTAAGGTCGAGGAGGATTGCTACTGCATTGCTATGATAGAGTAGGATTCGGTACAATTCGACTAGTTGGAACTACTCGCGAGCATAGGCTAGAGGCACTCGACTCGGGTAGTGATAGCACATGAAACACATGGCAAAAAAATGAGACCGAGCGGAGGGTAAGGGCAGCAGGACTTTGGGGCCTGTGTGATGTAGCTCCGCTTGTGTCGATTGAGGACCGAGCCGTGTGCGGGCCTGTTGAACAAGCTAGAACAGTACCGAAGACCTATTGGCTATATGGGAACCGGGAAACCGATGTAACTCGGGTAGCTGGGTATTGAGGCATTGCCCGTCGCTCAGAGGGTAGGTTGAGAGCTTGAGGTGTAAATCGGCTGGCGGCACTGAGATGCGCGTGCAGAGACCTCTTGCTAGGGACGATGGGACCGGTTCAATATTTGGCTGACGGGCGAAAGGTGGTTGCGTACGGCGTCCGTGATGGTTGTTGTAGGCAACATCGAGTACGGGCGTACGTGACGGGTTGTTCGGGTAACCCTGCAGGTGTAAATCGATTATAATCACCGTCCCTCGCGGTCAGTGAGTACCACTTGTTCACTGTACCGTGACATAGAAAGAACAGGCTAGTTACATGTTAAAATGCTGCTGATTGAAAGATGGACTTTGCTTGTTAATGGTTTGTTGTAGTTTAGAGCTAACTAAAGTTCCTTTCAACTTTGGGCAAAGTACATGAGGGAAATGCGTTTCTTGTTTGATTGCGGCTCTCTCATGTGCCTTAGCGTAAGGTTCTCCCCAACCTGCTGCTAAAACTTGAAAGTAAGGTTCTACTAAGTAGGCGAGTCCTTGCAATGATTTTTACCTCATGTAACCCACCATCCCTCATGTAGAAGTTCCATGTTTAGGTGAGACGGGTCAGACTTGCTGAGCCTTCGTGCTCACTGCTTGTGTTTGAAGCTTTTGCAGGGTTCTATGAGGAAGGTACTCCCGAAGAGGAGACGGAACCCCAGGAGGGGAACCCCGTCGAGTGGTAGTCGTGCACGCCGCAGAGTTAGTGTGCGTGTGTGCTAGCAAGGACACGTTCGAGGGCTGAACGTGGACTTGATGCGTAGTCTACGCCCGCGAGTGTAGACTAAACTTATTTTGATGTAAACATGTTCATAAACCTGTTTATGTAATAAAATTCCGCTTCCTCTTTATACCTTTGACGTGTGTTATCCGGTGCTGTGCAACGCAGCACCACTCAGCGTGATCCTGGCTCGACAAGACCGTGGGGTCGTGTCACACATTTGCGGAGACGTATAGATAGTTGGGAGCTGAAATGTTTCTGGAAAGATGGAGACAGCGTCCTTTTGTTCAAGGACCGGATCGTCGTTGTAAAAGCCCAAGAAAAGGGACTTGCAAAAACTTTCATGCACCTCACAACACAACAGTTTTGTTGTGTGTAGATTGTGAAATATTGTGAAGAGCAAGTGGCCCCCATCAAAAGAATGATTAGAGGGGAAAGCCTTCACCTTCACAATGTAGGGTTTCTACACCTGAACATGAGAGGTTGAGCTCACCCCTAGGATTTGAAAAGTCTTGGGAAGGTTCAGTCCAAAGCTCATGCAAATTCAACACTTTTTGAGGCACTTTTGGGTTGTTTCAAAAAGAGGCCAATTTGAATGTAAATTCAAATTGCAGCAACTTTCATCACCCAAATTCAAAAGTTAGCTCCATATCTATACTCAGCACATTTTTCTGAGTGAACCCACCAATTTTCATCCCCATTGGAGCTCATCTTGTCAAGAGCTAAATTTGCAAGAATTCAAAACTGATTTTGAATTTCAGTTTGAATATGAAGCAAATTTAACCAAACAAAGTTTGAATTTGAGAATTCAAATTCAAACAAAGACTTGGGAGCTAAGTCTCCCATTAAATTGTGAGTAGCTGGTGGGATAATTAGCAAAAACAGAAAAGAAATATTAGGGAAAAAGAAGAAAGGGGAGGCCCACATGTCAGCTGCACACCCGGGTACACAGCGGGTTGCAGCAGCCGGGTCTCGACTTCGCGCGCAAGGAACCGGGCGAGGCGGCGAGCCACCGGGGCGTCGACGTGCCGCCCCCTGCGCCTGATGCTTCGTGCGGGTAACACCTCAGTGAAGAAAACCAAATACTCCACTCGCCTTCTCCCCGTTTTTCCCCCGAGAGCAGCCGCACCAGGCCATAAAAACGATCGCCGCCGTCCACTCTTCGCGCCCGCACGTAGAGCAGTACCTCTAGGACCTCGCACAACCACTGGTGATCGTGACGGAGTGCGCGGGACGCTGCTGAACCTCACCGAGCTACCCAGCCGATCCCTCACCCTCTGTGTGTGGCGCACAGCACCAACCATCCTCAGAAATTTCAGTTTGTGCCGCCGCCGGGCCTCCTCGACGTTCCGGAGATACAGAGCCCATCACACCCCGGGTTACATAGCAAAAAGGTGCGCCTACTCTTTCTCTTCACGCTGCCGAAAGCCCCAGTCCATCCCTCCATGGGAGCCGCGGGAATTTGTGAAACACCGAGGACATGTCCATAGGTCAGGGGGGGGTTGATCTTCCAAAATTCACGACCCAGGTGTGTTCTTTAGCCATTCTAGTCCTAGGATAGGCCACAGACCTCGGTGCGAGTCGCCGAGGCTGAAAAGAACTAGAATTTGTGGAGCCTCCACGGTGCTATTCAAGTTTTACTCTCTGCCGCCGGTTTTCAACCAAGGGCGCACGGTGACATGGGGTTTGGAGGAGTTTCCAAGCTCTTTGGCATACGGGACGTTCTTTGCCATGAGCCACTGATGCTCTAGGGCGAGAGAGACGGGAAAGTAAGCCAGCAGAGAGGATGGCCGATGTCGCCGGACTCGGTCCGAGGACGCCGTCCGTCGCCAGCCTTCTGTGGGCCGTTAGGGCTCACGATGACCTCGGAAACGGGTTTCCCGACCCTCAAAACCCCTAGGCGGCGAGAGCCAGGCCGGAAGATCGCTTAGGAAGGAGGGACCGAGGGGGGGAGGAAGAACACCGGCGAGAGAGGCGCGCGCGGGAAGAGGGAAGCGGGAGGTTGAAGACGAAGCGCCGACCCCACCTGTCAGCCACTCGGCGGTAGAGCTGAGATCTTCTGTGGCTGCCGATCTTTTTGTGACTACACCAGGGGAAACCCAGTAACCCTGTGTGTTCTCGTTTCTCACTGGCTGCGATTTAAAGAGTGGGCCCGGGTTCTTTTCCAATAGTAAAACAATTCCAGTTTCCACTCAAACTTTAGAAATCCATAACTTCTGCTAGGAAGCTCCAAATTTAGGGATTCAAATTGGGTTGGAGTCATCTTGCCTAGCTCTGTCCAGATATACAACCCAATTTGTATGAAACCCATTAATTAATTCTGGAAAATTCTTTAAAGCTTTTCAGCAAAAGAATTTTAGAGGGAGTTTGGTTCATCCAAAAATCCCCAAATTTTGCCAGAATGTTCTTTAGGACATTAGTAAACCCCTGTAAAAGTTTCAGACCATTTGGAGTCGATTTGGTCAGAGCAATTCAAATTGGAAAGTGCTGTGTTTATTTGAATGCAGAAACATTTTCAGAGAATTTCCAAAACTTGGAAATTCAATTCTGGGCAAACCTTGACTCCAAAAATGCTAGGAAAATTCATGCAAACTCTATGAGCTAGAATAGAAATTGTAGTTCATTAAGTTGAGCATGAACAGGGGTATTACCTCAGAATTAATTCTTCCTTGCTGATTTGCCAAGAGAATTATTCTGGGCAAACCACTCCAGGAAAAGTGCTAATGTTTGGTCCAGAGAGTTTTCTTGTGACAAGGAACTCACACAAAAATTCTCAGCTCCATTGGAGCTCTAGATCACCCCTGTCCTGTTTACCCACTTAAGGGATTAAAATGGAAAAGGGGAAAACCACTTAGCATTTAACCATGTGATTAAGTCCAAGCCAAACCACCAACACCAGTTCATATTTAAATTCTTAAACAAAGTTCCAGGTGTTAGAGGCTGATTACTAGAACCAATAGTAGAAGTTTTACTCTAAAACTCACATTTGCATCTAAATTAACATATAGTATTTCATTAACGTGTAGCCGTTGAAGAAGAGACTCCGGAAGTGCTGGACTTCCTCCTTCCGGACGAAGAACTAACTCCTGACCAGCAGCAACAAGGCAAGCCCCGGTTTGCATTAACCCTTTTATAAATCTTACTTTGTTTACATGTGTCATATGAAGTATGTATGTGCATTAGGTCTAGGGTGAATGAAACCCCACTTGCATAACCAAAGGTTCCTAAAAGAGTGAGGGTAGTGTCAAGGACCTCGAGTAGACAGGCTATGCTTAATGAGTCATAGGACTTCGGTACAAGTCGAGTAGTTGGAATCTACTCGCGAGATAGGATGGGGACACACGGGTTCGGTTGAGTGATGTGAGATCACTTTAGTAATGAAAATGAGACTAGGCAGGGGCTAGGGCGCAGCAAGAGAGAGTCTTGTGTGCGCAGCCCTGTCCGTGTCGATTGAGGACCGATCCGTGTGCGGCCCTGCTGAACAAGTATTGAACGTACCGAAGGCATATCGGATATATGGGCCCCGATAAACCGATGTAGCCTAAACCTCCGGGCGTCGAGGCATAGCACACCGATTTATAGGTGTAGGTTGAGGGCAGCAAGGTGGAAATCTGCCAACGGGCATAGAGAGATGCTCCGTGTGGGGAACCTCCTGCTCGTTTCGGTGCGACCGGTTCGACGTTTGGGCTGTTGGGTGAAAGGTTGTCCCGTACGACATCGAGTGAGCGTGCTGTGCAGCTCCACGGGTGGGCGTACGTGACGTGCTCTTTGGGTTTTCCCTGCAGGTGTATATCGAGTCGATTCGCCGTCGCTCGCGGTGACGAGTACTGCTTGTTCACTGCGTCGTAACGTAGACTAATGGATGAAATATGTTGATTCAATGATGCTGATTGATATAATTGTATTGCTACATGTGTGCCACCAAATACTGCTTACTAAATTTCAGATTTCATGAACTGTTAACTTGTTGCTAAAAGATGAACTAAGGATGAACTTGTAGGCGTGTCGTTTTGCTGAAATGTTAATATCCTATGTCCATTGTACACCTCATGTAGAGTTTCATGCTTAGGTGAGTCGGTTAAGCCTTGCTGAGCCTTTGTGCTCACAGTTGCTGCTTAAGTGTTTTTCAGGTGAAGAGCCACCCACGGACTCGGAGTACGAGTCCACCGGCGAGGGTTACCCTCCGTCGGGGACCACGGCTGAGTGGGAGCCGTACACGCCGCGCTGAGCTGAGGCGTGCAGCTAGTGTGGGTTGCCCTAGGGCTGGGCAACCGACTTTTGCTAAATAGGCAGGCGTGAGTTGTATAGTGTAGTCTTCCGCTGTGTAATAGAACAATAATTGTAACTGAAGTTTGTACTTGTTTGTACAGTTTCAGCTGTCTTTCCCATGTAATATATATTGTGTTCTTATGACGTGTGCTGTCGGGTGTCGCATCGCGCGGCACCACCCTCTGCGATCCTGGATGAGCGGATTCCGGTCCGCCACAGCCTGGTATCAGAGCTGCAGTGGGGATAGCACAGTACTAAAGGACTGCATTATGGGAAAAACTTAGGTATACGGTGAGGATTCGGTAGTTGCCCAAGTAAGGACTATATTAGCATAGTTACTTAAAGTGGCAAAGACTAACTTATGTGTTATAATTCTGAATTTCAATTATGTAACGACGCACCTACGCTCTGGTAAGTATGGTAAGGAACGCCACCGAAAGCGGTTCAATTTCGGTTAGCTCTCCCTGACGAGGAACGAGGTTCAGGGATTGATCTCACAGCTTGGTGTGAGACGTTAATATGAACCTTTTGGACTCTTCATGTCCCTGAGTTCATATGAAACGCTGATCCCTAGCGTGCATTAGGCAAGTAAGTGGAGACCCCATCGCGTGGTCAGTAACGCGAAAGTGTGTTCGTCTGGAAATAGCCCAGGAGGACATACGCAGCGCTTGCCATCGGCGTGCCCTGCAGGGCAGTAGGTGGTATCTGTTGGGTTGATAACATTCCCAACCGTGACGACCCGTTCATGACATACTCGGGTTCCCCGTCGTGTGGTGTTGAAACACGATCACGTGCCTTGAGACGTGACTTAGCTCAAGGACGGCCGTATGACAATGATACGGGCGTTTGTATTTACTTTCAAATATGGAACTGCCTGAAATGAATAACCATTGAGTGCACCATTATTGTGTGGTTTTCTGCAGGTACTAACCACGTATGTATCCGTGTAGAAAACGTGTGCGAGAGACCGTTTAGTGCCACACTTGAGACGTATATACCGGTATGAACCGGATAGGATTTTCTTTTGTAAGGAACGTAGTACCGAGGCATTGTAGGCATATGCATGAGTATAATGATGACAAAGAATTAAAATCTATAGGTTCAACAGTTAGGACCCTGGTTGGGTATAAGAATGGGATGGTGATGAGTGTAGTTCCAAAAGAGACTGAAAAACAGAGTGCTCTGTTTTGGGCAGCATGTTTGCTGATCTTCAACAGGGCATAACTCACAGGTCTTTTAGCCCAGGGAGGTGTGCTATATAGCTCTGGAAAGGTATTCAAGTACTCTACAACTTTGTTGTAGACTTCCAGAGCTGAAACTCGCCTTAAGATGGCTGAAATCCCAGAGGAATGTAAACTGTCCAGAACCAGGGCAGAGTAAAACATCCTCTGAACTGATATGTTTTTCAAATATAACTCCCAGTAGAAAAATCTAAAATTGTCATATAATACACGCTTAGAAAGAGTAGAAGATGTGTGACATCTTTGCAATTCAAAGTTTCTGAAGTTTCAGCACAGAAATTAGGGAGAATTAGGGTTGAAGACAGCCACTTCCAAGGGAGGTGCTGTTAAAAATTCTTCCAGAAATTCTGCTGACTTTGAATTAGCATAACTTTTTAGCCAAATCTGATCTGGGGGCAAATGCATACTCGTTGGAAAGATACTAAAGTTAACTTTAACTTTGTTATTCAACTTGAGTCATGAAAATGCCCAGAACCAGATCAAAACTTGGAATAGGTAGCAACTGGTCATTCTGACGGAAGAATGACAGTTGAACTCATTGGAGAGAGTGTTGTACCCTAAGGGCGATACTAATGTCTCGTAGAGACCAAACCCAGTTATGGTGAGCTTCCAAAGAGGGGGTTCATCAAGTTGGATTAAACTAACTTGTGTTTGGTCTGGTAATGGTGTAGCTTGTGCAAAGTTATTACATTATCTACTTACGAGATATTTCGCACGTTTGGTTGTCATAATGTTTTTACGCCCAGTTCTATTGGACTGCATGCAAAATGTTGCGGAACTGATGGTTAATGTCGTATGGTTGCAGATGGTTCGTACTAGGACCACGCACGAGGTTGGTGGCTCTAGCCAAGGTGGAGGCGATGACTCCCAGCCACCGGCCTACGACAGCACCCCGCAGCAGCAGCCACCACCGCCGCCTCCGCTTACTCTAGCGGATGTGATAGCGGCATTGGTGGGAGGTCGTGAGGAGCAGACCGACCTGCTCCGCACGATCGTGCAGAATACGTCCCAGGCGGGAGGACGTCAAGAGCGAGGGCCTCGTGAGCCCCGCGAAGTGTCGTACTCGGATTTCATGAGTACGCACCCTCCAGTGTTCACCGAAGCTGAAGAACCACTGGAGGCGGACAACTGGCTGCGGACTATCGAGTCCAAGTTCGGGCTGCTCCAGTGTACGGAGCGGCAGAAGACGCTGTTCGCAGCACAGCAGCTCCACGGTGCTGCTGGTGCGTGGTGGGCGAATTATGTCGCCTCACGTCCGGCTGGTCATGCCGTGGAATGGCAAGAGTTCCGGGAGGCGTTCCGCGCCTATCACATTCCTCCCGGGATCATGAAGAGAAAGTTCCAAGAATTTTTGGAACTGAAGCAGGGCGGGAGGAGTGCCCACGACTACTCCCGTGCCTTCAACCATCTGGCGCAGTATGCGTCAGACTACATCTCCACGGAGGAGAAGAAGAGGGAGCACTTCTATCGGGGGTTACATCCCGAAATGAAGACCCACCTCGTACAATGGAACCGCGGCACATTCAACGATCTAGTCAATGCCGCCATCATGCAAGAGGACGCTCAGCGGGAGTTAGCAGCTGAGCAGAGGAAGCGTAGCGCTCCACCTAGCAGCGGTGGGAGTGGCGCTCCCCAGAAGTACCGTATGGTGTATCGGACACCATCCGGGCAGCAGTGGCAACCACCGGCGCGACCGCAACGGTTCGGGGGACGTCCCTTTCAAGCACCTCCGTTCCGTCCGCCGATGCCACCACCAAGACAGCAGCAGCAGCAGACGGTACCCCGGGCGTTTCCACCGCCACAACGCGCCCCAGGTTTTCGTCCACCGATCAGCGGGGGACCGCCCCGTTTCACCTGCTTCACGTGTGGCCAAGCGGGCCACTTTGCGAAGGACTGTCCCCAGGGGCAGCAGAGCAGCGGGCAAGCCCAACTCCAGGGCGGTGCTCGAGGCCGACCTCCGGTGAAGAAGGTTAGTCAGCGGACTGGAGGCGTCCGCAACCTCGACAATGAGGACGCCCCAGAGGGAGACAACGTGCTGGCGGGTACGTTTACTCTCAACCATCAAGCCATAGTCATATTATTTGATTCGGGTGCAACCCACAGCTTTATAAGTGCATCCTATGTGGCTAAACATCAATTGCAAGTCTTCCCAACCGACTGCACTTATATGATCTGCTCACCGGGAGGGAAGATTTCAGCTAATATGATGATTCCAAAGGCACCTTTGTGCTTAGGTGGGAAACTATATCCCACCACCTTGATAATCCTTATGGGACAAAAGATTGATGCAATCTTAGGGATGTCATGGCTGCAATACCATGGCGCTGTCCTAGAGACTCGGACACGGACGGTTCACTTAAATTCTCCATTTCACCGTCCGCATTCCATGGTGTTAGACACGCCAGTCCGGGAAGTTTTAGCAATTAATAATGCTGAAGTTCTCAAGTTAGAAGACATCCCCGTAGTCCGGGAGTATCCCGATGTGTTCCCGGATGATCTTCCGGGCATGCCACCTGAGCGGGATGTCGAGTTCAAGATTGAACTTGCACCCGGGACTACGCCCATATCACGGAGACCATACAAGATGGCTCCAAATGAGCTGGCGGAACTGAAAGAACAGCTCAATGATCTGTTGAGCAAGGGTTTCATTAGGCCGAGTTCCTCGCCTTGGGGATGCTCGGCGCTATTCGTGAAGAAAAAGGATGAGACCCTGAGGCTGTGTGTGGATTACCGGCCGCTCAACGCCGTCACAATCAGGAATAAGTACCCACTGCCCCGTATTGACATCTTGTTTGATCAACTTGTGGGGGCAAGTGTATTCTCAAAGATGGACCTTCGCTCTGGATATCACCAAATCAAGATCCGGGCGGAGGATATCCCGAAGACGGCGTTCTCGACGAGATACGGCTTATACGAATATCTCGTCATGTCCTTTGGTCTCACAAATGCTCCAGCCCATTTCATGTATCTCATGAACTCGGTGTTCATGCCGGAGCTGGACAAGTTCGTGGTAGTGTTCATCGACGACATCTTGGTTTACTCCAAGACCGAAGCTGAACATGCCGAACACTTGCGGATCGTTCTTCAACGATTGCGAGACCACAAACTCTATGCTAAGTTCAGCAAATGCGAATTTTGGATCAGCCAAGTGCCATTCTTGGGACATATCATCTCAGCTGAAGGCATTGCGGTTGACCCAAGTAAAATCGAGCAAGTGTTGAAATGGAAAGCTCCCACTTCAGTCCATGAAGTCAGAAGCTTCCTCGGGTTAGCGGGATACTATCGGAGATTCATCCCAAGTTTCTCAAAGCTCGCTAAGCCGATGACAGAGTTGCTGAAGAAAGGGACAAAATATGTTTGGAACACGGCGTGTGAAGGAGCGTTCCGAACACTGGTGAAGCATCTCACAACAGCCCCGGTATTAGCTCAGCCGGATACAACAAAGCCCTTCGACGTGTATTGTGACGCGTCCGGTATTGGACTCGGCTGCGTGTTGATGCAGGAAGGACGTGTGGTCGCTTATGGCTCACGCCAACTTCGGAACCATGAGCAGCACTACCCGACTCACGATCTTGAACTTGCTGCCGTGGTGTTGGCGCTGAAAATGTGGAGGCACTATATCCTGGGGAACTTGGTGCATCTCTACACCGACCACAAGAGCTTGAAATACATTTTCACCCAGAAGGAGCTGAACATGAGGCAGAGGAGGTGGTTAGAACTGATCAAAGATTATGAGATTGAGATCCATTACCACCCCGGCAAGGCGAATGTGGTTGCCGACGCGCTGAGTCGGAAATCGCATGTCCATCACCTCACCATTACACCGGTGGAGGAGGAAGAGCCAAGTTTATACTTGGTTCCTTATGGATCGCTGTACAACCTTGCCCTCATCCCTACTATTAGGGAGGACATCATTGCAGCTCAGAAAACGGATAAAGGCATGGCACATCTCCGGAGACGGATAGACAATGGAGAGATTAAATGTTTCCGGAAAGATGATGAGGGGACGCTGTGGTTCAATGACCGCATAGTCGTACCCCGAGATATGAAGTTGAGGAAAAAGATCCTCGATGAAGCTCACTTGTCCAAATACTCCATTCATCCGGGCAGCAACAAAATGTACCAAGATTTGAAAAAGAAATTTTGGTGGACGCGGATGAAGCGGGAGGTAGCTAAGTACGTATCCGAGTGTGATACGTGTAGACGAGTGAAAGCTGATCACATGAAGAAATCAGGGCTGTTGCAACCCCTGAAGATCCCGGCATGGAAATGGGAAGATGTGAGCATGGATTTCATTGTGGGATTACCCCTAACAGCCAACAAGCATGATTCCATATGGGTAATCGTTGATCGGTTAACCAAGACGGCTCATTTCATTCCGGTGAATACACGTTACAATGCCGGCAAATATGCGGAGCTATACATAGCGAAGATTCTATGCCTATACGGGGTACCCAAGACCATTGTCTCAGATCGAGGTGCATTATTTGTATCTCGCTTTTGGGAGCAGCTACACGCTGCATTGGGTACTAAGTTAATCAGGAGCTCCGCCTATCACCCTCAGACCGATGGTCAGACAGAAAGGGTGAATCAAGTCCTGGAAGACATGTTGAGAGCATGTGCCATCCACCATGGTAGGAACTGGGATGATCACCTACCCTTGGCGGAATTCTCGTACAACAACGGTTATCAGGCGAGTATCAAAATGGCACCTTACGAAGCTCTCTATGGTCGTAAATGCCGCACCCCATTAAATTGGTGCGAGTCCGGTGAAAGGGTCACATTCGGGGTTGATGTGGTGAACGACGCCGAGGAGCGCGTTCGGATAATTCAAGCCAATTTGAAGGCCGCTCAATCCCGACAGAAGAGCTACGCTGATAAGAGGCGTAGGCCGTTGCACTTTGACGTTGGGGAACACGTGTACCTCCGCGTGTCTCCAATGAAGGGCGTGCACCGATTCGGTGTGAAGGGAAAGCTCGCTCCCCGTTTCATTGGACCCTACGCTATCACCGAGAAGTGTGGACCAGCAGCGTATCGATTGGAGTTACCGGCATCTCTGACTGGTATCCATGATATTTTCCATGTTTCGCAACTGCGGAAATGCTTGAAGCATACAACTGCTGTTCCTACCGAAGACATCGGCGAGCTGAAACCGGATTTAACTTATGATGAATATCCGGTGGGAATTCTTGATGAGAAAGCCAGGACCACGCGTAGCAGAACGTTGTGGTTCTACAAAATACTCTGGAGTAACCACACCGCCGAAGAAGCGACGTGGGAGAGCGAGGAGTTCCTTCGCTCAAATTACCCGGAGTTCATGGCTTCTCAACACGGGTAAGTCCCTATTACATCGCTATCTCTTCTTTTATAATCTCGGGACGAGATTCTTTTAAGGGGGGAGGGATGTAAAAGCCCAAGAAAAGGGACTTGCAAAAACTTTCATGCACCTCACAACACAACAGTTTTGTTGTGTGTAGATTGTGAAATATTGTGAAGAGCAAGTGGCCCCCATCAAAAGAATGATTAGAGGGGAAAGCCTTCACCTTCACAATGTAGGGTTTCTACACCTGAACATGAGAGGTTGAGCTCACCCCTAGGATTTGAAAAGTCTTGGGAAGGTTCAGTCCAAAGCTCATGCAAATTCAACACTTTTTGAGGCACTTTTGGGTTGTTTCAAAAAGAGGCCAATTTGAATGTAAATTCAAATTGCAGCAACTTTCATCACCCAAATTCAAAAGTTAGCTCCATATCTATACTCAGCACATTTTTCTGAGTGAACCCACCAATTTTCATCCCCATTGGAGCTCATCTTGTCAAGAGCTAAATTTGCAAGAATTCAAAACTGATTTTGAATTTCAGTTTGAATATGAAGCAAATTTAACCAAACAAAGTTTGAATTTGAGAATTCAAATTCAAACAAAGACTTGGGAGCTAAGTCTCCCATTAAATTGTGAGTAGCTGGTGGGATAATTAGCAAAAACAGAAAAGAAATATTAGGGAAAAAGAAGAAAGGGGAGGCCCACATGTCAGCTGCACACCCGGGTACACAGCGGGTTGCAGCAGCCGGGTCTCGACTTCGCGCGCAAGGAACCGGGCGAGGCGGCGAGCCACCGGGGCGTCGACGTGCCGCCCCCTGCGCCTGATGCTTCGTGCGGGTAACACCTCAGTGAAGAAAACCAAATACTCCACTCGCCTTCTCCCCGTTTTTCCCCCGAGAGCAGCCGCACCAGGCCATAAAAACGATCGCCGCCGTCCACTCTTCGCGCCCGCACGTAGAGCAGTACCTCTAGGACCTCGCACAACCACTGGTGATCGTGACGGAGTGCGCGGGACGCTGCTGAACCTCACCGAGCTACCCAGCCGATCCCTCACCCTCTGTGTGTGGCGCACAGCACCAACCATCCTCAGAAATTTCAGTTTGTGCCGCCGCCGGGCCTCCTCGACGTTCCGGAGATACAGAGCCCATCACACCCCGGGTTACATAGCAAAAAGGTGCGCCTACTCTTTCTCTTCACGCTGCCGAAAGCCCCAGTCCATCCCTCCATGGGAGCCGCGGGAATTTGTGAAACACCGAGGACATGTCCATAGGTCAGGGGGGGTTGATCTTCCAAAATTCACGACCCAGGTGTGTTCTTTAGCCATTCTAGTCCTAGGATAGGCCACAGACCTCGGTGCGAGTCGCCGAGGCTGAAAAGAACTAGAATTTGTGGAGCCTCCACGGTGCTATTCAAGTTTTACTCTCTGCCGCCGGTTTTCAACCAAGGGCGCACGGTGACATGGGGTTTGGAGGAGTTTCCAAGCTCTTTGGCATACGGGACGTTCTTTGCCATGAGCCACTGATGCTCTAGGGCGAGAGAGACGGGAAAGTAAGCCAGCAGAGAGGATGGCCGATGTCGCCGGACTCGGTCCGAGGACGCCGTCCGTCGCCAGCCTTCTGTGGGCCGTTAGGGCTCACGATGACCTCGGAAACGGGTTTCCCGACCCTCAAAACCCCTAGGCGGCGAGAGCCAGGCCGGAAGATCGCTTAGGAAGGAGGGACCGAGGGGGGGAGGAAGAACACCGGCGAGAGAGGCGCGCGCGGGAAGAGGGAAGCGGGAGGTTGAAGACGAAGCGCCGACCCCACCTGTCAGCCACTCGGCGGTAGAGCTGAGATCTTCTGTGGCTGCCGATCTTTTTGTGACTACACCAGGGGAAACCCAGTAACCCTGTGTGTTCTCGTTTCTCACTGGCTGCGATTTAAAGAGTGGGCCCGGGTTCTTTTCCAATAGTAAAACAATTCCAGTTTCCACTCAAACTTTAGAAATCCATAACTTCTGCTAGGAAGCTCCAAATTTAGGGATTCAAATTGGGTTGGAGTCATCTTGCCTAGCTCTGTCCAGATATACAACCCAATTTGTATGAAACCCATTAATTAATTCTGGAAAATTCTTTAAAGCTTTTCAGCAAAAGAATTTTAGAGGGAGTTTGGTTCATCCAAAAATCCCCAAATTTTGCCAGAATGTTCTTTAGGACATTAGTAAACCCCTGTAAAAGTTTCAGACCATTTGGAGTCGATTTGGTCAGAGCAATTCAAATTGGAAAGTGCTGTGTTTATTTGAATGCAGAAACATTTTCAGAGAATTTCCAAAACTTGGAAATTCAATTCTGGGCAAACCTTGACTCCAAAAATGCTAGGAAAATTCATGCAAACTCTATGAGCTAGAATAGAAATTGTAGTTCATTAAGTTGAGCATGAACAGGGGTATTACCTCAGAATTAATTCTTCCTTGCTGATTTGCCAAGAGAATTATTCTGGGCAAACCACTCCAGGAAAAGTGCTAATGTTTGGTCCAGAGAGTTTTCTTGTGACAAGGAACTCACACAAAAATTCTCAGCTCCATTGGAGCTCTAGATCACCCCTGTCCTGTTTACCCACTTAAGGGATTAAAATGGAAAAGGGGAAAACCACTTAGCATTTAACCATGTGATTAAGTCCAAGCCAAACCACCAACACCAGTTCATATTTAAATTCTTAAACAAAGTTCCAGGTGTTAGAGGCTGATTACTAGAACCAATAGTAGAAGTTTTACTCTAAAACTCACATTTGCATCTAAATTAACATATAGTATTTCATTAACGTGTAGCCGTTGAAGAAGAGACTCCGGAAGTGCTGGACTTCCTCCTTCCGGACGAAGAACTAACTCCTGACCAGCAGCAACAAGGCAAGCCCCGGTTTGCATTAACCCTTTTATAAATCTTACTTTGTTTACATGTGTCATATGAAGTATGTATGTGCATTAGGTCTAGGGTGAATGAAACCCCACTTGCATAACCAAAGGTTCCTAAAAGAGTGAGGGTAGTGTCAAGGACCTCGAGTAGACAGGCTATGCTTAATGAGTCATAGGACTTCGGTACAAGTCGAGTAGTTGGAATCTACTCGCGAGATAGGATGGGGACACACGGGTTCGGTTGAGTGATGTGAGATCACTTTAGTAATGAAAATGAGACTAGGCAGGGGCTAGGGCGCAGCAAGAGAGAGTCTTGTGTGCGCAGCCCTGTCCGTGTCGATTGAGGACCGATCCGTGTGCGGCCCTGCTGAACAAGTATTGAACGTACCGAAGGCATATCGGATATATGGGCCCCGATAAACCGATGTAGCCTAAACCTCCGGGCGTCGAGGCATAGCACACCGATTTATAGGTGTAGGTTGAGGGCAGCAAGGTGGAAATCTGCCAACGGGCATAGAGAGATGCTCCGTGTGGGGAACCTCCTGCTCGTTTCGGTGCGACCGGTTCGACGTTTGGGCTGTTGGGTGAAAGGTTGTCCCGTACGACATCGAGTGAGCGTGCTGTGCAGCTCCACGGGTGGGCGTACGTGACGTGCTCTTTGGGTTTTCCCTGCAGGTGTATATCGAGTCGATTCGCCGTCCCTCGCGGTGACGAGTACTGCTTGTTCACTGCGTCGTAACGTAGACTAATGGATGAAATATGTTGATTCAATGATGCTGATTGATATAATTGTATTGCTACATGTGTGCCACCAAATACTGCTTACTAAATTTCAGATTTCATGAACTGTTAACTTGTTGCTAAAAGATGAACTAAGGATGAACTTGTAGGCGTGTCGTTTTGCTGAAATGTTAATATCCTATGTCCATTGTACACCTCATGTAGAGTTTCATGCTTAGGTGAGTCGGTTAAGCCTTGCTGAGCCTTTGTGCTCACAGTTGCTGCTTAAGTGTTTTTCAGGTGAAGAGCCACCCACGGACTCGGAGTACGAGTCCACCGGCGAGGGTTACCCTCCGTCGGGGACCACGGCTGAGTGGGAGCCGTACACGCCGCGCTGAGCTGAGGCGTGCAGCTAGTGTGGGTTGCCCTAGGGCTGGGCAACCGACTTTTGCTAAATAGGCAGGCGTGAGTTGTATAGTGTAGTCTTCCTCTGTGTAATAGAACAATAATTGTAACTGAAGTTTGTACTTGTTTGTACAGTTTCAGCTGTCTTTCCCATGTAATATATATTGTGTTCTTATGACGTGTGCTGTCGGGTGTCGCATCGCGCGGCACCACCCTCTGCGATCCTGGATGAGCGGATTCCGGTCCGCCACAGTCGTACCCCGTACCCCGGAGTTATGGAAGAAAATCTTTGATGAGGCTCACTTGTCAAAGTTTTCTATTCACCCCGGCAGCAACAAAATGTATCAAGATCTCAGAAGCAAGTTTTGGTGGACACGGATGAAGCGGGAGGTCGCAAAGTACGTGTCTGAGTGTGATACATGTCGAAGGGTGAAGGCAGATCATATTCGGAAACCGGGACGGCTACAACCACAGGGTGTTCCTTCCAGGAAGTGGGAGAATGTGAGCATTGACTTCATCGTCGGTTTATCCACCACCTTTCAAAAGCATGATTCTGTTTGGGTGATCGTCGACCGGCTCACCAAAGTTGCCCATTTCATCGCGGTCAACACCAACTACAATGTCAAGAAGTACACTGAACTGTACATCTCACGGATCCTATGCTTGTACGGCATACCCCATACCATCATATCAGATCGTGGCACTTTATTTGTGTCCCGTTTTTGGGAGCAGCTACACGCTGTGTTGGGGACGAAGATGATCCGTAGTTCAGCATACCACCCGTAGACGGATGGGCAAACCAAGAGGGTAAATCAGATTCTAGAAGATATGCTACGAGCTTGCGCTATCAATCACGGCAAGAATTGGGATGATCACTTGCCGTTAGCCGAGTTCTCGTACAACAATGGGTACCAAGCCAGCATCAAGATGGCGCCTTACGAGGCGCTATACAGGAGAAAATGCCGCACACCACTGAATTCGTGTGAGTCTGGCGAAAGGGTTACCTTCGGGATTGATCTTGTCAACAACGCAGAAGAAAAGGTTCGGCTGATTCAAGCGAACCTAAAAGCCGCTCAATCCCGGCAGAAACAGTATGCGGACCGGAGAAGACGCCCATTACAATTCGAAGTCGGGGATCACGTATACCTACGTGTGTCTCCAATGAAGGGCGTGAACAGATTTGGGGTGAGAGGAAAGTTGGCACCACGATTCATCGGTCCATTTCAGATTACAGAAAGATGTGGATCAGTAGCATACCGGCTGAAGTTACCAGAAGCACTTTCCGGTGTGCATGACGTCTTTCACATTTCCCAGCTGAGGAAGTGTCTCAAGCTATCAACTACCGTTCAGCTGGAGGACATTGAGGAACTGAAACCGGATCTCACGTATCGGGAGGGACCGGTTCAGGTTATTGATGAAAAGGCCCGAACCACACACAACCGTGCGTTGTGGTTCTACAAAGTTCTGTGGAGTAATCACTCCATGGACGAAGCGACATGGGAGAGCGAAGTATTTCTTCGCGCTAACTACCCCGACTTTTTCACGTCGCATATCCGGTAATTTTTCCACCGTCCTCTCTCTCATTTTCACCTTATAATCTCGGGATGAGATTCTTTTAAGGGGGAGGAATGTAAGGGCCTCAGTTTTGACATATAATCAAGGTGCTCAGCACACCACGCACACACTTCATTTGAAGAAAGTTGATGAACACATTTGAAGAGCAAGTAACCATCATCAACATGATCATTAGAGAACAAACTCACACAATGCAAAAGTGGCATTTCCCACATGCATCATCTAGGGACTGGGCATATAAAAACTCCTACACCTTGCTGGGAATGTACATGCCAAGTTTCACCCAAAATTCAAAACCTTTTTGAAGTCCTTCTGCACTACAGGAAAAACGATCATTGGCGACGGCCAGATTTATTGTCGACGGGGCCATCGTCTTTAATTTTATTGACGACGGCTAGGAAAAGCCGTCGTCAATAACACAGTTATTTACGACAGCTGAGCGAGTACCGTCGTCAATAAATAATTGATGACGGTGCCTGTCGTCTTCAACTTAATTCGGGCCCACCCGAGGAGTTATTGACGACGGTGACCTAGCACCGTCGTCAATAACACAGTTATTGACGACAGCTGAGCGAGTACCGTCGTCAATAAATAATTGACGACGGTGCCCGTCGTCTTTAACTAAATTCGGGCCCACCCGAGGAGTTATTGATGACGGTGACCTAGCACCGTCGTAAATAACACAGTTATTGACGACAGCTGAACGAGTACCGTCGTCAATAAATAATTGACGACGGTGCCCGTCGTCTTTAACTAAATTCGGGCCCACCCGAGGAGTTATTGACGACGGTGACCTAGCACAGTCGTCAATAACCCAGTTATTGACGACGGTGACCTGGCACAGTCGTCAATTACCGGACATATAACCCGTGCGCGAGCCGGGAGGCGGCCACAGTGCCGCCTCCCGACTCGCGCCACGCGATCAGTCTCGTCGCCCTCCCCGCCGTTCCCCGCCGCCGCCGCCGGTCGCCGCCGCCGCCGGTCCCCGCCGCCGGTCGCCGCCTCCCAACTCGCACCGGTCGCCGCCGCTGCCGTCCCCCGGTCGCCGCCGCCCGTCTCCGGCCGAGGTAAGTCCCCCCCCCTCCCCTCCGGCCTCTCCCCGGCTTTTGCCGGGGCCGCGCCGCCGGCCACCGGCCGGCCCTGTCATGAGTAGTTAAGCAAACAGTTTGACTTAGCCCCGTCATGAGATGTTTTACTATTTGGCCGCTCTCATAGTCACAGTTAATTGCTGGTCCAACCCTGCTCGCTTAGCAGCTGTTGCTTTTGAAGTCTGACTGATGATAAGGGAGAGCTTAGCATCCCAAGGCAAGCCTAGCGGTAGCGTTGAAGGAATACTATGGCCTTATTTTAGCTCGACTCGCTAAATATTCACCATCAAATTAATTGTATGAACTTTGTTCAATCTCTATAATCTCTTACATTTTGATATAACAGAGGGAGTATGCGAAAGCCTTCATGTATGTTAATTTATATTCTTGTGTGACCTTATAAATTTCAAAAATAACATATTCCCAGCAGGCCGGGCACAGGGGAGTGCGGCCAAAAGGTCCTTTTGTGTGACCTTCATTTCGTAGGTGATATATATGTGCAAGATAATAACTGAAAATAATCAAAGACTAAAGCTATACACCAAAAGGTCCCAACATATGATCAGTAAGCCAAAAATGTAATGGATTAATCAGAAGAAGCCAGTGAAGAATACATTCAAGCTAATACGAGTTCTTCATATATACTCAAAAGCTTATGTGGAGCTAACTATGGGGCTATAAGACTTAAACATGGAACTGTATGAACATGCAACAGCACAAGAAAAGAGACAAAAGAAGCTTGTATATGTATACGAGAAATAAATAGCGGTTCGATACAAGACTCTCATGTATAAGTTATCAACGAGTGCAATTATTGGCTTCATAAAAAATGCAACTATTGGGAGTATGTTAACCAGCTAGCCCAAAAAAGCTGAATTGATCAAAGAGAAAACTACCAGCTGAGAAAAAAAGGGTGGGGAAATGAGAAAGAAAATGGGAATCTCAAGTAATATAATCCAACAAAAGTACTAGCAAAGTTTGAAGGTTGGATAAGAGGTTGTTGTTCTGAATTCAAAACAATTACTGCATCATATCATGTAACTTTTGGGGTAGACCCAAGCCTAAGCTCTAGATCTACTTCTTGTTGTTGATCCAGAAGAGGGGGAATGGAGCTAGGGTTTGAGACTATTGCTTTGGGTACCTTTGCACCATGATCAACTCCTTGTGATCCGTTTTCTGCTACCATGGAAACCGTAGTCTGCACAAAGGTTGGAAGCGTTACCGACGGAGGATCCAGACGCCTCCTCTTCATCCTCCCCGACTCCACATCATCGTCACGGTCGCACTGATCTTTAGCTGTTTCTACTCTCGCTGTCATGGAAGAAGCCGGTAGCGACGACATGAAGAGCCTGTTCTTCCTTTCCTTGATGGTGGATGCTAGGTTCACACCCCACTGGGCTGCTGGGACGGTGATACTACTGCTAGTAGCGCTAGGGTTCGAGGCTGCCTTGTAAAACAAAGGCCCTCCCTGTGGGTGCTCAACGGGATCTTCTTGGCCGTCCTCCGGGGACAAGCCCTGCCGGAGAAGAGCTCGGTCCCGGCGGTGGACGTTCATGTGGCCGCTGAGCGCCTGCGCGGACCGGAACTCGTGCTGGCAGAAGCTGCAGGAGTAGGAGCGCGGTGGCCACACGCTGCCACCGAGGTGCGCCGCCGAGTCACGCGCGAACGCCTGCTCCTCCCACGTCGGCTCATTGCTATACGATGATGCCGCAGCCGCCCAAGAAGGGATGGGGCTCGTGGTGCTGCTGCTTCTCGTTGATCCCCACAGGCCCCAATACTTGCCTATCTGATCCATCGTTGCAACAAAGCAAGCTAATATGGATAGATCACAGACCTCATCAAGAACCGGCCGGGGTCAATAATCAAGTGGGGTGAGCTAGAAGTAGCTGGGATATCAGGGGGGAATGGTTTAAGGAGGAGATCGACGAATGGAAGAAAGAGAAGAGCTAGAAAAAGAAGAAGAAGCTAGGGATAGAGATCAGCAAGAATAAATGTGTATGATGATCAGATGACAAGTCTTCTCGTGTCTGCTATTTAGGTATCGTGGGTGGGTGTACCTTTTTGTTTTCTTCTTTGATTTCAATTTGGGGTAATTAATAACTAATAAGGATAATAAAATAGGGGTGCAGCACTATATGTATGTACCTAATAAAGGATAATCATATAAAAAGGAATTAACATGATAGTCATAAGTGTTGCTCTTGTAGTTCATTAGAAACTATTAATTCGATATATAGTTGTTTTCAATTGCTCTTTTACTTTGTTTATTTTGGAATACCCTACGTGTCATATTTGGAATCCACCTCCATCTAGCATCTCAACAAATTTGCTCGGTTCTTGGCTTCATGGTGTTCGGCAAGAGCTCAAAAATCAATTTTTTTGGGTGCAACAGCCTAGAAATCAATAGCGCTAAATCTAACACCGTCCTGCAAGTAATTCTCATGCAACACATTGGATGCACACATGATCTTCTTTAGAAAGAAAAAGTGGGACATGGTGACATGTTCAAAACATCAGGTTTCTTCTACCAAAATGAAAATCATGAAAATTTTGAAATTAATTACGTGGAACGGAGCTGCTCAATACGTCCATAACACATACATACATGTACATTGGTGGGGTCAGTTGGCTGCCCCTTGCGAAATTCAACGGGATCCCACCCAGTGCATGCATTCGATCTATTCTTAATTTGACTATATAAGAGTAGAACCTCTGTCTGAATTAGCGAGTATGAAGCACTTCCCATCAATTACTAATCAATCACATCAAAAGATAGTTATTATACAATGCGGTAATCTTCTGTAAATGCATGATTGAGTGTCTCAGTCATGCATGCCCCAACAACAAGTAGTAGATCTAGACGGATCACAAGGAGTTGACACTACCGCCGCTCGACGCGCCCCGCCCCGAGCCCCGCCTTGCTGTGCCGCCCGGCCCCGCCCCAAGCCCCGCCCTGCCGCGCTGTCCGACCTTAGTTGATTAATTGTTTAATTAGTATTGTAATTGATTATTGTTTAATTAATACTTTGATTGATTGTGTGATTAGTTACTATATGTAAATAAATGGGTTTCGGCCCGGTCCGGCCTGACACGACCCATTTAGGGTCTGTCACGGCTCATTTAGTGGTAATGTATTAGTCGAGACAGGCACGGAGGACGGCAAGCTCCCGCGCGTGGACGGCGGGCCCCGACGGTGCGGTTTCATCTTTGACCCACTTACGACGGGGCATAACGTACGACGGCTAACCCTAAAGGCGTCGTAAGATAATGGCAGGCCCCAACAGGACATAACTTAGGACGGCTGACCCACTTCTTTGTCTCTCGTTCTTTCCTTCTCTCTCGTTCTTTCCTCTCTCTCTTTTAAATGACTCAAAAACGAAAGATTGACGTAAACCTATACAACATGCGTCACCCGTTTCGAACGGGCCCGTCTCACATGTGTTACGCATGTGAGGCGTGTACGTTCGGAATTGTCCCTTTTTGGACAGCCTGGGAGTGACCGAGGGGGCGTGGTATGTGATGAAACGCGGGTTTAGATCTAGACAAGATTTCGACGGCATAACCCTGTTGTTCTCTGCTGCACCATTTTCGGGCGTGCAGTGGAGAACAGCGGGGTTATGCTGCCGAAATTTCGTTCGGATCCATACCACGCGTCTCGTCATGAGCACGCTCCGCTCGATCACTCTTGGGTGGGTTTAGGACCTATCCTTTCCAATAGATGTAGGGCCGTGACATAAATAAATTATAAAGTAACTATAATTTCCTTGACATTAAACTGCAGATTCAAACATGGGTGAGGATCGTAGTTGGATGTATACCGGTTGGAAGAACAGTTCTGGTGGTCACTCGGATGAGTGGTTCGCAAAGACAGATGCTTTTGTAGATCGAGCTTTTTCATTGTCAAAGATCAATAAGGTGCGGTGCCCATGTACGAAATGTCAAGGTGCAAAGTGTTGGGACAAAGTGAATTTGGCGTTTCACTTATGTCGATACGGTTTCATGCAAGATTATGAGGTGTGGACCTTTCACGGTGAGACATCTTCTCAACCCTTACAAGTTTCAGATGAGGATGACAACACGGGGGTCGATAGGATGGACGAGATGCTTGATGCCATAAATCCTGAATTGATGGAGGATCCTCCTCCAACGGAGGTTGAAGCGTTTTTCACGCTTCTCAAAGCTTCAGAAGAGCCGTTGCATGAACACACCGAAGTGACGCTCCTTACTTTCATGACTAGATTTATGGCCATTAAGTCTAAGTATTTCTTCTCCAATAACTGCTACAACGATCTTATCAAATTGATCAGCGATATCCTTCCACAACCACATAAAGTGCCTAAAGATATGTATCAGTCTAAGAAGTTGATTTCTGGTCTAGGTATGAAATATGAGAAGATTGATATGTGTCTAGACAATTGCATGCTTTTTTGGAGAGAGCATGCCAACGAGAACAAGTGATTAAAATGTGGTAAAGCGAGATTTGTCGAAGTTGTTAATGACGACGGTTCAAAAGTAATGACTCAAGTCGCACAGAAGCAGCTTCGCTACTTGCCTGTCACACCTAGGTTCAAGCGTTTGTTTCTATCTAAAAAAATAGCTAGACACATGAGGTGGCATAAAGAAGGTGTACGTGAGAACAACAGCATGATGGTGCACCCGTCGGACGGTGAGGCATGGAAGGCGCTTGACCACTTCGATCTAGATTTCGCCAATGACGCGAGAAATATTCGCTTTGGGTTGGCGACAGATGGCTTCTCACCGTTTAGTACAAACGCCACACCATACTCTTGTTGGCCCGTGTTCGCTATTCCGTACAACTTACCACCATCGCTTTGTATGAAGTATGAGTTCATGTTCCTATGCCTTATTGTACCTGGTCCGGATCATCCTGGTTCACGACTGAATGTGATGATGCAGCCATTGATTGAAGAGTTCAAAATGTTATGGACAGGAGTCGAAGCGTACGACTGTTATAGAAAACAGAAATTCAACCTTCGAGCTGCGTACTTGTGGTCTGTTCATGATTTTCCAGCTTACGGCATGTTTTCTGGCTGGAGCACTCATGGTCGATTGACATGTCCAATATGTGCTTCGGACACGGATTGTTTTCGTCTAAGTCATGGTGGCAAGATATGCTACTTTGATTGTCATAGACGTTGGTTACCGCCAAATCACGTGTTTAGGCAACAGAGAAATGCCTTCAGGAAGGGTACCATTGTAAAAAAGGGACCACCACAACGTCTGAACGGGTCGGAAATTGTTAAACAGCTCAACAATCTAGTGCCAGATGAAGGTCGTCCTGAATATTTTGTTGGTTACGGAGAGGATCACAATTGGACTCATATATGTGCACTATGGGAGTTACCGTATATGAAGTCTTTAATTCTAATGCATAACATTGATGTCATGCACCAGGAACGTAACATGGGCGAATGCATCATAAGCACGTGCTTGGATATGACGGGAAAAACAAAAGACAATATAAAAGCTCGGAAGGATTTGGCAGAGGTTTGTAACCGACCAAGTCTTTTGCTCTCCGAAGCTGGTGGCAAACCACGAGCTTCTTTCTGCCTTCGACCAAAAGAAAAGAAAGAAGTCTTCAAGTGGTTGAAACAGTTGAAGTTCCCAGACGGTTTTGCTGCTAGCCTGAGAAGAGCCGTTAATGTTAAGACTGGAAATCTTACTGGTTTGAAGAGCCATGATTATCACATAATCATGGAAAGACTTCTGCCGGTTATGTTTCGAGGCTATCTTGACGATGAGGTTTGGAAGGTGTTAGCCGATCTTAGCTATTTTTATAGACAGCTTTGTGCTAAAGAAATCAAAAGGGAGATGATGGAGAAGTTGGAAAAAGAGATACCCGTGCTTTTATGTAAGATGGAAAAAGTATTTCCTCCAGGGTTCTTCAATCCAATGCAACACCTTCTAATCCATCTTCCATATGAAGCTAAAGTAGGTGGCCCTGTTCAATATAGGTGGATGTACCACATTGAAAGAGCACTCAGATGTCTAAAACCGATGGTTCGTAATAGGGCAAGGGTTGAAGGATGCATCGCCGAAGCATTTACACTTCAGGAGATAGGATACTTTTCAAGTGTCTACTTTGCAGAAGAACACAATGTTAATGCATCGGTGTTACGGTATAATATGGCTGAAGCAACCTCTTGTAGCGAACTCTCACTTTTTCAAACGAGAGGCACCACTGTTGGTAGTGGCACGAGCTATGATGTTTCAGCAGATGAAAAGACAGCTGCTTTGTTATACATGTACCCTAACATAGATGGGATGGACAATTTTTTTCAGTAAGTGGTTGTTCAACATCTATACTAATTTGTGTGGTGTGTTATACATCTACACCAATAATTCTTTTTTGTCCTGATTTAGTGAGTTCGATCGACAAAATTGGAAGTCTAAGCAGCAACCTACTAGCAAGCAAATACAAACAATGCGACACTATGGAGTAAATGGAGGACCTAACATCCAAACGTGGTTTCGAAATCATGTAACATTTTCCTTGTCTTATTCCTCTTAGTA
This sequence comes from Neostapfia colusana, assembly GCA_030760725.1. Taxonomy (NCBI): domain Eukaryota; kingdom Viridiplantae; phylum Streptophyta; class Magnoliopsida; order Poales; family Poaceae; genus Neostapfia; species Neostapfia colusana. The sequence goes on along the minus strand of JASWHV010000012.1, from coordinate 19,461,640 downwards.
ATTATTTTCGTAGCATAAAATAGTCTTCTTACTTCATATGTTGGACAGTGCAAGACACAAGTCGGTGTTCATGAAGATTTGCGACAACTGTCCAACGGATCCATTAAAGTTAAACTCTTCGGTCGATATGATGTCAATGGGTTCCGATTCCGTTCAATTCAATTTGAAGCTTAACGTCCTCTAAGGGCAACATCAAACACCGGAGTTGTGACAAGGGCCGCCGATGCCGAAGGACATGAAACTAATTTCTATGGGATCATAAACAAAATCCTAGAATTTAGTTTTGCCGGAAGTAAAGACCTTAAAGTAGTCTTCTTTGACTGTGATTGGTTTGATAATAACAATGGAACTCGACAAAACCAATTTGGCATTGTAGAAGTCAAACACAAGGACCGACTACGAGGCTACGACACCTTTGTCCTTGCACACCAAGTCGAACAAGTGTACTATCTACAATATCCATGCGAAAAACTTAGTGCATGGTGGGTTGTACAAAAGGTGAATCCTCGTGAGCGGTTATATACACCGGACAATACTGGTTACATTGATGAGGCAGTTGTTGTTTACCAAGAAGAAGAGTTGCCGGGTTCTTTTGTCGTTGAGCCTGGTCTACGACTCGATGAATTAGTTGGAGATGCACAAGATGTACAGACTCATAATGTGAAAAAACGAAAACGGCGAACAACCATGACAAAAGATCGATGGTCCGGTTTACGAAGTAGAGTACATGATCGTGATACTGATGAATTTTGAAATTAAGTACAAGTATCGTTTCTTTCATCTCTTCTTTCGTCTTCTATATTTTCCTTTAAATTCATTATCAAATTTCCTTTCATCAGGATGTCATCGAGCAGTAGACGACGGGGGACGCGGGGCTTTCTGCCCCCGAGAGCAGACTCCGTTTTCCAGGGCTGTCAGTCTAGCAATGGTAGACTGTCTCAGCTGTTGGGCCTCGACAGAGGCCAGGGGTCACGAGAGCGGTCCCGACAGGTAAAGAATATTAAATTACATAAATTATATAAATAACTTTCTTAAATCTATATTACCAATCTTCAAATTTTTAGGACGACTCTACGTCTGAGGAGACAGAGGCCAGGGGTCCTCTTCAGACACCACAGGTTTCGGAGCCTGTTACAGATCCTGCTTCGGATCCTCTTCAGGTTCCGGCACCGCAGGATTCAGACCCTGCGTCAGAGCCTTCCACAGAGCCTGATGTGGAGTCGGTTCCACAGCGGCGTTACAGGAGGAGCCACTACGTGGCTCCTCCTCCGGTTCCTGCACGGCCAGAAGATCAGGTCGTTATTCGTCCGGTTGGCGATAGGTAAGTAAATCTATAACAAATCAATTTAGATATTTTAACACTTATATATGTACTAATTGAGAATCGTGTATTAGGTCTTGGGCCGATGACTCGTTCACGGGTCAAGGACGCCACCGCCAGGTCAACGCTGTCCTGGGCCAGCTCATCCGTTGTCACTACCCCGGTCTAGTGAACGGACGGGCTGCTACGTCTTGGGACGATTACGCTACGGCCCAGGACATTACCTACGGCAACCACCAGGAGCATGTGTGGCATGAATTCATGGTAAGTAAATCGTCTATTTGTTAAATGCGAACCTATTATATGTTAAATACATTAATTTGTATATTTCTACTTGTAGAAATATTACCGTTTGGAGGACGAGGCCCAGCTGGATCACGCTCGCCTGGTCTTCAACAACAACGCTAGGAAGCTCCTGACGCAGTCGATTTCAACGGCTCGCATTCAGGCTACGAAGGCGTACTATAAGTTGCATCCGGACGTGGGTGAGCCGGGGCAGTTTAGGGATGTGGCGGACAAGTACTTGACGGAGGCACAGTACGCAGAGGTAAATTCTTTATTTTACTTTGCTTCATTATCCAATTTTCATCAATGTTTTCATCCAACAACAAATGTGTGCAGGTCAGCGTACCGTGGCTTGAGTCCTGTCCGGACGCCTACAGTTCCCTGTGTGCTCGTTGGGCGAGCCAGGGCTTCCAAGGCGTGTCGATGACCCGTCGACAGAGTCGAGGGACGAACGGGAAACACCGTCTTGGCGGGGACGGCTACGTACACCTTGCTAAACGGATGGTAAGTGATACTCGAATTATATTCTAGTTAATTTCTATCGCTACCATTGTGCTAACACGTATCGATAGGAGCACGAGATCGGTCAGGAGCCGACCGCTATCCAGGTGTGGAGGAGGGGTCACATGGGAAGTGACCCCTCGCAACCTGATCAACTGTCTTCTCAGACAGCGACAGAGACGTTGGTGAGTTCTTTAGTTGACTTAATTGTATTATCTTTAAAACTTCTGATGACTTTAATTTTCTGTATTTTCAGGAAAAGTATGGGGAGGAGGTGCGGAGGCTTCGAGGCGACGATTACGATTGGCAGAACTCGCCGATCGTACCTGAAGCCGCCTATGCAAGCGGTGGCGGTAAACCTCACGGCCGGTGAGTTCTGTTGTTTTCATTTACTTTCATTAACTTCGAGATACGAAACTTTAATACTCTTACTTCGTTGTGTAGGTTGGCCATCTTTGATGGAGTAGTAGACTCGAGGGAGGCGCGGTCTTACTCGAGGGCCTCTTCATCGCAGGGTGGATCCAGCAGGCGTGGCAGCCGTGATCTGGAGCTCCAGAGTGTCCAGGAGGAGCTCCAGAGGACGCAGGAAGCGCTGAGGCTCGCGAACGAGAGGCAGGCAGCCGAGCTCCGGGCTAGGGACGAGTATCAACACTCGTACATGCTACAGCTGCAAGCTGCCATGCAGGTAAGTTCAGATCAATGTACTCAACGTTTCTAATATATAAATGACATGTATAATAATTTACTTCATATTTGCAGGCTATGGCCACAGGACAACCCGTTGTCTTTCCTCAGTGGGCGCCGCCACCGATACAGCTACCACAGGGGCCGACGTCAGGAGCACAGGTACAAAATTTCTCATAATAGCTGCAACTAGTTAAATTTGCTCAAATTTAGTTGAATTTGATCAAACTTACTTAAACTTAGAGAAAACTAGTTAAACATCCTCAAACTGAGTAAAATATGGTACAACTTACTCAACTATAGTCAAATATGACCAAACTTACTCAAACATAGCCAAAACTTTTTGAACTAGCTGAAACACATACACTACTAGTCCATACTTCTCAAACTTAGTAAAATATGAGCAAACTTACTCAAACATAGCCAAATCTAGCTAACTTGCTCAATTTTAACTTGTAATGAGTTTATTTAATCTTATACACATTTGTGAACTTCTAATTTGTCTAACTATACATGTACATCATAGGGATCGGCGACGCGGGCTCAGGAAACTCCATCCCCTCAGCAACCAGCGTTTGGACGAGCGCACGACGACTTCCTGGACTCCGGTGGCAGCGGTCGGGGTAGCGTAGGGTAGTGTGGCGTGCGTATAGTGTTTTTATGCAATTCTATGATGTATATTTTGATTGCATGTGATCTGGCCATCGAACCAGGGCTGGCCTCGAAGCCAGGGCAGGATTTTCTGTTTTTTTAAAAAAAATTGAAAAGCTTATTGACGACGGTTTCTGGTACTTGGCCGTCGTCAATAAGCCATTAGTATTGACGACGGCCAGGTACCAGAAACCGTCGTCAATAAGCAATTGTTATTGACGACGGCCTAGTGTAAACCGTCGTCAATAAGCCACGGTTACTGACGACGGTTTCCTGGCCATCGTCAATAAGCTTATTGACGACAGCCTGATTTAGCTGTCGTCAATAAGTTTATTGACGACAGCTAGATTTAGCTGTTGTCAATAAATTTATTGACGACGGTTACCGTCGTCAATAAACTTATTGACGACTAATAATTGACGACAGCTGAAAACCGTCGTCTATAAACTTTTACCGTCGTCAATAAGTTATTGACGACGGTAGTGTCCTTATTGACGACAGTTTCCAGCCGTCGTCTATAGTCCCGATTCCTGTAGTGTTGGGTATAGCTAGAAAGAGGGTGGTTTGAACTCAAATTCAAATTCAAACTGTTTTCATCCCATGAATTCAAAAGTGGGAGGCATATTCTTATTCAGCACATTTTTGTGAGCTCACACACCAATTTTTACTCCATTTGGAGTTGATCTTGAAATGAGCTAAGTTTAGCAAATTCAAACTTTGTTTGAATTTTTGAAACTGCATGTGTGCTGAAATTTAGTCAAACACAAACCAATTTGAATCCCATCCCATTCAAATGGCTCAGGGGTAGATAATTCAAATCACCATGGGGATAAGAGGGATTACTGTTTACAACAGTAAGAGGGAGTTAAGTTCAGAGGTTAAAAGGGAGATGGGACCCACATGTCAGCCACTGGAGAAAATTCAACCGACTGAACACGGTTTCTTGCGCTCGACCGAGCTGCCGCCACGGCGAGAAAACGGCGAGGACAGAAGCTGCTTGCCGCCCTCGGCCGCTGAACCGCCTCTCGGGACCTTTATCTACGCGCCCGAGCTGTCTCCGGTGCTCCTCACCGCTGTCCCGACGCGTTCTCGCCCAGCAAACCGAAAGCCCTCGCCGCTCGGTGGAATCCTCGGCCCCTCGTTGCCCGGACGATCCTGTGGCTTCCACGGTGATCTGAGACCAGCACCGGGTGCGCCAAGTATTCCTTGACGCCCTCGCACCGGTTCCAGGCCCGGAGCAGTCCTTCCCGAGCTCCACCGCGACGATCTTTCTTTCCCGGTTCAGCTCGAGCTGACATCACGGGAACGATCCGTCCGGCCACCACAGCCTGCCGTTCACCGAGCTGTGAACAGCAAAAAAAATTTGCCTTCAGACCCTCTTTCATTACCGCAAGCTCCGGCGGCATGACATAGACTGCTCACGCCGGAATTTCATGATTTCACGACGGTGTGCAAAAAGGAAGCCCGGACCGATTCGCAAAATTCATAGTCCACACCGCACCACTCATCCTCTCATGGGGGGAAGCACTTCTTGGTGCCCTGTGCGAGTCCATAGGAGCAGGAACAACGAAGAACCATTGAGGGAAACCGCTGTTCTTCGAGTTTTAGGAGAATTCCCGATTTCCGGCCTAGGTCCCACGGTGACAGCCTAGTACAGTCATCTCCGAGCTCCGTGGAGATCATGTCGATCCTTCCTAGGGTCCACTGGTGCTCGACGACCTTTTGTTCGATCGGATGAGGTGCTAGGAAGGCTGGCCGACACGGCCGAACTTCTTCCGAAGCTACCGCTCGTCGCGGACCATGTGCCGGCCATTTTCATGACAAGCTGAGCCCAGAATCATGTTCCTCGAGTGGATTTAGGCAGGGGCGGCCAGAATCATGAAGTTTGGCGCACCACAGAGGTCGCCGGCGAGCTCTCCGGCGAGGTGTCGCGGCGGCAGAGCGCGGGAGGCGAGAGGAAGACGAAGGGGGTGGGTCCTGGTTGTCAGCGGCGGATATTTTAAAATCGGGATCTGCTGTGGCACGAATCGGGTGCGGCTGCGTGCGAAAGAATATGTAGCCGCGTGTCATCCGATGAGGAGCCAACACATAGCCCCGGGTCCCACATGCAGTGATTTAAACTTTTCCCGATTTTCAGATTTCATTCAAACTTCAAATCCTCATAACTTTGGCTAGGAAACTCCACATCAAGTGAATCAAATTTTGTTGGATTCACCTCTCTGAGTACTTTCCAGCAAATCAAGTTTCACTTCATGAAAACCCCTATTTCTCCAGAATTAATTCTTCAAAATTTAAATTTTTAGAATTTTAACTGGAGAACCCTTTGGAGGAAAATTCTGAAATTTTTCGGGGATGTTCACCAAAATATCCCTGAGCTACCATAAAAATTTCAGAACCATTTGAGCTCATTTGATCCACCTAATGGGGTGATTAATGAAACTGTTCCAGAGAAAATGGAAAATGTCCAGAAACATTTTTCAGAATTTCTCTGAAATTGTTTAGCTCATATCTTTAGCTAGGAACATTCAAATTAAGTGAAATCAACTCCATTAGAACTCTCTGAAAATCTAGTTTTCAGAAAATCATGGTTTGCTCCATGAAAATCCCTAGAACACCCTAAGAGCTCCAATTAAGGTCAAGTGCATAATTAATTGTGGAGAGCTCAAATGAGCTTTGCTGCAACTAAAACATGGCCAAGTCTCTGTTTAGGTTGTAACCAAACCACAGTAAAAATTTCAGAGTCATTGGGTCTGTCTAGTAAGACTTATAAACGTCACAAGTTTAAATTCAATTCAAATGCATTTAAATTAATACATGTACTCGTTATCTCATGTAGTCGCTAAGGTCGAGGAGGAACCCGAAGTCTTAGACTTCATTACTCCGGAAGAGAAGCTAGCCTACGACCAAGAGCAGCAAGGAAAGCCCCGGTTTGCATTAACCTCTTTACAAACTTTTATTGTTTTGAGAACTTACTTTGAGTACCATTAATTCTTGCATCAGAGTCTTGTTTGAAAACCCAAATGCATAGCCAAGAAAAGCATGGGCTGGGATTAGGATTGAAAATCCCGTGTAGCTACTGCAATGCTAAGGTAGTGTAGAATTCGGTACAAGTCGAGTAGTTGGAACTACTCGCGAGGATAGGCTAGAGGCACTCGACTCGGGTAGAGATAGCAAATGAAACACATGGCAAGAAAAATGAGACCGAGCGGAGAGTAAGAGCAGCAGGACTTTGGGGCCTGGGCGCTATAGCTCCGCTTGTGTCGATTGAGGACTGAGCCGTGTGCGTGCCTGTTGAACAAGCTAGAACAGTACCAAAGACCTACCGGCTATATGGGAACCGGGAAACCGATGTAACTCGAGTAGCTGGGTATTGAGGCATTGCTTGTCATTCAGAGGGTAGGTTGAGAGCTTGAGGTGTAAATCGGCTGGCGGCCTGAGATGCGCGTGCAGAGACCTCTTGCTCGGGACGATAAGACCGGTTCAATACTTGGCTAACGGGTGAAAGGTGGTTGCATATGACGTCCGTGATGGTTCCTGTAGGCAACATCGAGTACGGGCGTACGTGACGGGTTGTTCGGGTAACCCTGCAGGTGTAAATCGATTATAATTGCCGTCCCTCACGGTCAGTGAGTACCACTTGTTTACTATACCATGACGTAGAAAGAACAGCCTAGTTACATGTTAAAATGTTGCTGATTGAAAGATGGACTTTGATTGTTAATGATTTGTTGTAGTTTGGAGCTAACTAAAGTTCTTTTCAACTTTGGGCAAAGTACATGAGAGAAATGTGTTTCTTGTTTGATTGCGGCTCTCTCATGTGCCTTAGCGTAAGGTTCTCCACAACTTGCTGCTAAAACTTGAAAGTAAGGTTCCACTAATTAGGCGAGTCCTTGCAACTTATTTTACCTCATGTACCTATTACCCCTCATGTAGAAGTTTCATGTTTAGGAGAGACGGGTCAGTCTTGCTGAGCCTTCGTGCTCACTGCTTGTGTTTGAAGCTTTTGTAGGGTTCTATGAGGAAGGGACTCCCGAGGAGGAGACGGAACCCCAGGAGGGAAACCCCGTCGAGTGGGAGTTGTGCATGCCGCCGTGTTAGTGTGTGTGCGTGCTAGCGGGGACACGTTTACGGGCTGAACGTGAACTCGATGCGTAGTCTACGCCCGTGAGTGTAGACTAAACATATTTTGTTGTACAAATGTTCATAAACCCTTTTTATGTAATAAAACTTTGCTTCCGCTTTGTATCTTTGATGTGTGTTATCCGGTGTTGTGCAACGCAGCACCCCTCAGCGTGATCCTGACTCGACAAGGCCATGGGGTTGTGTCATTGGACGCTACTCGTGAGTATTGGAAATTGGGAGCACTAAAGGATTGGTTCAAAAAGTTGTTAGTAAGTTAAAATGAGACTGGGCAGGGTGTAGGGGCAACAGGACTTTGGGGCCTGGGTGCTTAGACCTGTCCGTGTTGGTTGAGGACCGATCCGTGTGCGGCCCTGCTGAACAAGTTTGAACATACCGAAGGCATATCGGATATATGGGACCCGATAAACCAATGTAACCTATACCTCCGGGCGTCGAGGCACAATGCACTGATTTTTAGGTGTAGGTTGAGGGAAGCAAGGTGGAAATCTGCTAACAGGCATAGAGAGATGCTCCGTGTAGGGAACCTCCTGCTCGTTTCGGTGCCACCGGTTCGACGTTTGGGATGTTTGGTGAAAGGTTGTACCGTACGACATCAGTAGAGCGTGCTGTGTGCAGCTCCGAGTATGAGCGTACTTGACGTGCTATTCGGGTATCCCTGCAGGTGTATAACAAGTTGATTCACCGTCCCTCGCGGTTATGAGTACCGCTTGTTCACTGCGTCGTGACGTAGAGGTAACTTGCACTGAGATAAGGATTAATCACCATTGGTTTGAAGTCGATACTAGTAATGTAATGTTATCTCTTGTGAATAGGTTAGTTCGAACTCGATTCATTTTCACCATGAGCAAGTTACATCGGGAGAAAGTGTTTCTTGTTTGATTGTGGACTTCCGATGTGAGGTGGCCAAGGTTATGCTTAATTTTATGCTGATAACACCTGAAAGTAAGGATCCATTGCTAGGCGAGTCCATATGCAATGTACTATCCTATGTTATGTTTTTACCATCATGTAGAGTTTCATGATTAGGGCCGACGGTTAAGTCTTGCTGAGCGTTATGCTCATGGATACTATACGAGTTGTTTTGCAGGTAATAACACTACGCTGCCGAGTACGGTTGTCCGAAGAGACTCGGAACTCTACGAGTGGTAAACTCATGGAAACCCCTGCCACTGCTACTACGATCGTGTTGCTAGTGAGAAGGGTCCGTGGGCTGGACGCCTTCTCTGTTGCTTAGCATAGATATGAGACGTGAGTTGTATTAGTCTTCCACTGTAGATTATTTTGAGAAGTATTTGTAAAATTAACACTTTGTAAGCTTCCGCTTGTTTTATGTAATATGATGCTTTATTATGTGTGTTGTTGGGTGCCGCATCGCGCGGCACCACCCAATGCGATTCCCGGGCGAGAGGCACGGCCCCGTGATGGGTCGGGTGGCCCCTCACAATGACTAACTTTAAACTAAAAATGGAAGTTGGAAAACACATATTAGCTAATGAACTCTTCATTTGAACTAAGCTTCAAAGGGGAGAATAGATATATTTCTATGTTTCTCAAAAACAGAGTGCTCTGTTCTGGCAGGAATTTGTGCTGGATTTGACAGAGCATAACTCTGAGTAGATTTACCCAATGTAGGTGTATGATACGGTTCTGGAAATTTTTTTAAGTGCTCTACCACTTCCTTGTAGACCTCCAGAGCAAAATCACATGCCAAATTGGTTGAATGTCCAGTTGACTGCAAACTGTTCAGAAAACAGAACAGATGCAAACCTCCATGGATGTTTCTGTATAACACTTATAACATTCTGTAGAAAAATCCCTAAGTAACCTATGATATACCGTTGGAAATTTTATGAAATGTGCAACATTGTTGTAGTTCAAAGTTTGTTCAGATTCTTAATCTATTTGCATATACAACTGTGATAAAGATAGCCACATACAAAGAAGATGCTAGCAAATTTTATCCAGGAATTCTGTCAAATTTGAAAAATCATAACTTTTGATCCAGAAGTGATATATACGCACGTGAATACTATATGGAAAGATATTGAAGTTAACTTTAACTTTGGTATACAACTTGAGTTATGAAAATGCTTCTAACTGGATCAAAATCTGAATTTAATGCATCAAGGTCTGTTCTGTACAGAGAAAAGGAAAATGAGTGATATCGTGTAGGCTAGCACAAGTTATGTGCCCCAAAAGTACCGGTTGGTGTTCCGAACGCCATTCGGTGAAATGGAGATCCTCTGTACGATTAACTCCTAAGAGGTTGATTGCTGGTCAAGTACCACAACTTGCACCACTTCTACAGCAGCAGCATCAGACGGTGGTTTGTGCTCCACCGCTGCAGCTATATGTATCTAGCTTCCAACCACAAGTTAGCGAAGAGCCGGAGAAACATCCGTGCTCCATTTGTGGTTGGACGGGCCATTATGTTAGGTATAGTATGGAGGGAATTCAAGGCTGCGGGTCATCATACTTTCAGTGTTCAGACCTGTACTTATATCTGCAGAAAAGAGGGCAGACAAGGGGCAACATTCACTACACAGTGAGTGATGATGTTCCAGAAGGAGAAGCCGCGTTAGCAGAGATGTTTTCTCTGAATTAGCTACCGGTATTAATTCTCTTCGACTCCGGTGCCACACCTAGCTTTGTTAGTCAACTTTTGTGGCTCAGCATCAGCTCCAAACTACTTTTACAAAGAGGAAATACCTCATATCTTCTCCGGGGCAGCATTACAACAAGTGATGTTGTCTTCTGAGCACCTATTTCTTTGTGGTTAGACTATAACCCAGGAACCTTATTATTCTTGAGGTCTGAAGATCGACATTATTTTGGGGATGTCGTGGTTGAATTACCACAATGCGGTTCTCAACATTAGTTCTCGAACCGTTAAGCTCAAACTCCCCACGGCACGATCTTCATACATTATTTCTGGGCGCCATTCGGCAACAGATTGCTATATTGAACCACTCGGAAGCTGTTAATATAGAGGACAGTCCGGTAGTACGTGAATTTCAGGATGTGTTTCCCAATTGTTTACCGGGCATACCGCCCGAGCAGGACATAGAGTACAAGATTGAACTTGCGCAGGGAACGCCACCGAGTTCACGAAGGCCGTACAGAATGACACCCAATGAATGGGCAGAGTGAAAGACACCGCTGAATGACCTTATGAGAAAATATGTTGTACGATTGAGTTCATCACCTTGGGGTTGTTCAGCATTGTTTGTAAAGAAGAAGCACGAAACACTACGACTTTGTGTGGTGTTCGTCCGCTTAACATTGTGACAATCAAGAACAAGTACCCGTTACCACAGATCGACATGTTGCTATCAATTGGTCAAAGAAAAGATCCTTCCCAAGATAGAATTAAGATCAGTGTACAATCAGATTGAGATACGGGCTGAGGATATTTCGAAGACAGCTTTTCGACGAGGTACGGGCTTTATGAGTACCTGGTCATGTCCTTTGGTCTCACCAACGCTCCAACTCAGTTCATGTACTTGATGAACTTGGTACTCATGCCAGAGCTGGACAAGTTTGTCATGGTCTTCATCGACGACCTACTGGTTTATTCCAAGTCGGAGGAAGAACACGAGAAGCACCTGCGTATAGTCATGCAAAGGCTGCGGGATCACAAGCTAGCTATACGCGAAATTCAGCAAGTGCGAATTCTAGATATCGCAAGTACTTTTTCTCGGGCATATTATCTCAGTGGAGGACATCGCTGTAGATCCGAGCAGTATCGCACAAGTGCTGCATTGGAAGTCCCCGAGGTTTATTCACAAGGTACGAAGTTTCCTCGGACTCGCGGGATGTTATCGGAGGTTCATTATGAACTTCTCGAAGATTGCCAAGCCTATGACCGAGCTGCTGAAGAAGGCTACCAAATATGTTTGGAGTCCAGCATATGAAGCAGCATTCAAGGCATTAGTAAAGCACCTAACATCAGCACCGGTTTTGGCACAGCCAGACACAACAAAACCGTTCGATGTGTAATGCAATGCATCTGGCATTGGGCTCGGAGGTGTGCTGATGCAAGACCGAAGGGTGGTCGCTTATAGATCACGGCAGCTCAGGAATCATGAGCAAAATTATCTGATTCATGACTTAGACCTCGCTGCTGTGGTACTCACACTCAAAATGTGGAGGCACTACCTACTCGGTAACCTCGTACATTTATATACCGACCACAAGAGCCTCAAGTACATATTCACTCAGAAGGAGTTGAATATGAGGCAGCAAGGATGGTTGGAGTTGATAAAGGATTGCGAAATAGAGATCCATTATCACCCCGGCGAGGCTAATGTGGTGGCGAATGCGTGAGTCGCAAGTCGCACGTTCATAATCTGACCATCACCAAGTTGGAAGAGAGCGAGCCACCATTGCATGCGGTTCCCCATAGAACTCTCTATAATTTAGCTTTTATCCCCACCATCCGTGGAGAGAGGGTGGCAGTCCAGAAACAGGACAAGGGCATGTCGCATTTGCGGAGACTATATATACAGTGGGAACTGAAAGGTTTCCGGAAGGACGGAGACGGTGTCCTGTGATTCAAGAACAGGATAGTCGTACCCCGTAACCCAGTGTTGAGGAAATTTTTTTTGACAAGGCTCACTTGTCAAAGTTTCTATTCAACCCGATTCATCGGTCCATTCCAGATTATGGAAATATGTAGATCAGTTGCATACCGTCTGGAATTACCAGCAACATTCACCGGTGTGCACGGCATCTTCCACATTTCTCAGCTGAGGAAGTGCATCAAGTTTTCAACCACTGTTCAGCTGGGGAATATCGAGGAACCGAAACTGGATCTCATGTATCAGGAGGAACCGGTTCAGATCATTGACATAAAGGAACGAACCACACGTGACCGTACGTTGTGGTTCTTTAAAGTTTTATGGAGTAATCACTCCAAGGATGAAGCGACCTGGGAGAGCAAAGGATTTCTTCGCACCAATTATCCCGACTTTTGATGTTGCACATCCTATAATTTTTCCCCATCCCCTCCCTCATTTTTACTTTGTAATCTCGGGACGAGATTCCTTTTAAGGGGGGAGGAATGTAAAGGTTCCAAAAATTTTGAATACAAAGGGCCTGAAGTTGAACACCATTTGGTTTCAAGTTTATGAAAATTTGGACTTGTTTAAATTTTTCCACATGTGATGGCACACATGAGTGTCCCACCACTCTAGCCTAGGATCAATTGAGTGTTGGGGGACAAAGTTATTTTAAAACCCATGTGTAAGATCTCATGTGCAAGTGGGAATGAAATTCAGATTTTTAAACTCAAATTTCAAATGAGGGCAACAATAGGAATGCAAACTGTTGTGATTAAAACCTCATTTGCAGCAGCCAAACCAAAAATCAAGTTTCATATTTTAATTCCTTAGGTCCAAATTAGGGGGTAGGCAAAGTCTCATGAATTTTTGAAGATATTTGCTATCCATTTTTCCAAATAGACTTAAATGTGCAATGAATTCAAATACATATTTGGAATTGGATGAAATTTGACCAATTATCCATATGCAGTTCAGTTTTCAACTCCACACAATTGAATTTCATCAATTGCAAATTTTGGATATATTTTGGAGAGATAAGGGGGATAGTGGGACCCACTTGTCATACGCCCAAAAAGATCTCAGTGTTCAGTCTTCACTTCTCCACTCTATAGTCACCGAGACTTCACTGAACGACACCGAGACACACCCGAAGGATCACTGTGCGCCACCAATTTCAAACGAGGGACACCTCCTCTCTGCCACTCGGTTTGGCGACCTGCTCTAGCGCTCTTATCTGCTTCAGCGTGAGGGTTTTGCCCACAGAACCGATGAACCGTGCTCTGTTTCTTCCTCACACACGACTAAACGCCACACACCACTGCCACCTTCGACCGAGCGGAAGCCGGTCCATGTGATCGTGAACAGAGACTCATGAGCGGGAAAATGGCACCAGGGAATCTCCCTCTCCCTCCTCGACGTGCCATCGACTGGTGTTCGACTGCCATACCCCGAGGACCCCGTGTTTCCGTGGTGGCCAAGAGCAACTGACAGAGAGGTCTCAAGTGGACAGCTCTACAGAGAGCTTCTCAGGCCCGAGCAAGAGCATTCTTGGGCGCGCTAGGACCCTGTGATGCTCACCTCCGAAGCTCAATCCAACCATGGACAACCGAGCGCAAATTGGAGAAAGTTTCTCCGGCGGACACAAACCAACCTTCCGGTACGGTACTCTCAAATTTGATCTCAGTTCTCATTCTTAGATCACCAAACCTTGCACACGGGACCGAAAGTAGTCGGCAATCATTTTATCTTCAGAACCCTAGCTTGGAAACGCACGTAGACCGCACAAATTCTAGGTTTTCCGAGCTCAAACATGGAGGAGGTTTCGGGTGCCTGGTGAAACACCATTAGCCGCCGTTCCCGAGCAATTTTGAGGTTATGTCAAGCTTCCTCATGGTTCACTGGTGCTGTAGTGCCATTTCACCGAGCTGTTGTCGGGCTAGGTCGGCCGGCCGGCGCCGACGAAGGTGTACCGGGCCGCCGCACCGTCGCAAGCCACAGTAGAGGCCTTGCCAGCTCGGGGAAGCCTCACCATCGTCCCAGCGTGACGGGTTAGGCCCTGGCGGCGAACAGGGTCTCGGTAGGAGGTCGGGAGACCGATTGCCGCGGAGCTCCGGCGAGGGAGTGGTGCGGGCGCTTGAGCGCGGGAATTTAACCGACGTGGAAGAAGGGTTCGACGGGCCCCAGCAGTCAGTGAGAGAGAAATTAAAAACCTGATCCTCTGTGGCTATCAGATCCGGTGTGACTATGCATCTGGAACTGTGTAGCCCCGTGTGTCTTTGTTTCAGCGAATAACACGTAGCCCCGGACCCACAGTGTGTTTAAACATTTCAGAATTTTCAGATTTCAGTTTGAACTTTAGAGAGCCATAACTTTATGTAGGGGTGTCCAACAATTGTCAAACAAATTTTGTTGGATTCCTCTAAGAGAGTACTATCCAGGGGTGCAGCCCAATAATTATGAAAATCCCTGGATTTGGCTAATTAATTCATATAAAGAAAATCTTGTAGGATTTTTTCCAGGAGTTATGTGTATTGGAAAATTCCCAAATTTGGGCGGGAGATTCTTCCAAAAATACTTGAACTCCAGTAAGAATTTCAAAGGCATTGGACCTCATTTGCTGGCCAAATGTGGTGTTAATTCCTTATGTTTCTGAAAATTGGAAAATAGAACAGAGCCATTTTCAGATTTTCCCCAATTCTTGTAAAAATCATATCTTTGTGTAGGAACCTCCAAATTTAGTGATTCAAATTGGGTTAGATTCAAATTGAAATACTCTATCCAAATATGCCACCCAATTTGAATGAAATTAAATCATTAATTCCGGAAAATTCTTTGAAATTTATCAGTAAAAGAATTTTAGACGGAGTTTGGTTTACCCAAAACTCCTCAAATTTGGCCAGAATAATCCTTAGGATGTTATTAAACTCATGTAAAATTTCAGCTCATTTGGAGTTGAATTGTTCGGGAGAATTCAAATTTCAAAGTACTGTGTTCAAATGAATACAGAGACTTTTCAGAAAATGTCCCAGAGTTGGAAAAATCATTTCTGGGCAATTATTAGATCCAAATATCCTAGGAAAATTCATGCAGGCTCTATGAACTATAATTGAAATTTTAGTTCACTAAGTTTGACATAAACATTTGAGTTACTTGAGGATTTAGTTCTTTTTGCTTAATTGCTTAGGGAATTGTTCTGAATAAACCACTTAATGAAAGTGTTAATTTTTGGTCCAGAACACTTTCATGTGGCCAGGAACTCACATGTAAACTTTCAGCTCGATTTGATTCTTACAACTCTCTGTCCTTGTTCTCCACTCTATTGGATGTGAGGACAACATGGGGGTTAGTGTGGGAATTATAGAGGACCCAATTTCCTTCCCCTTTAGCTGCAAGTTGGCAAGCTAAGTCCCTGTGTAATGTATGACTTCATGTAAAATTTCGAAGTCATTGGAGATCAGGATCTTTAGTTATGTCCAAATCATTAGAGGTCATCTTATATATCATTAGAAACTTAGCTAGGGATGTAATGAGACATCTAAGGCAGATTTAGTTCCTTTGAGTTCTTTGCACAACAGAGGCAACAACATCCTAGAATCTCCACACAACCTTTGTTCTTAAGATGTTTTAATCTCTTAGTCTTTAAATTGCATTATAAAATGTTATGCATATACATGTTGATAGAGTTCACGACGACGGACTTCGGCGGAGTCATCCCTTGACATGTGGATCAGTTGAGGAAATTCAGAAAGATCAAGGGATCGAAGATCACTAATTTCTATTATATACTACTACCCTGCAAAACAGGCAAGCTCCGGTTTGCATTAGCATTTTTTTATAAATTTTTCTGTTTTGAGAACTTACTTTGAGCACCCACTTCAATTTTGCATTAGAGTCTTGTTTGAAAACCCAAATGCATAGCCAAGAAAACCCTGGTTCGGGCTTCGGTTTGAAACCTCGATTAGCTACTGCAATGCTAAGATAGTGTAGGATTCGGTACAAGTCGAGTAGTTGGAACTGCTCGCGAGAATAGGCTAGAGGCGCACTACTCGGGTAAAGATAGCAAATGGAACACATGGCAAGAAAAATGAGACCGAGCGGGGAGTAAGGGCAGCAGGACTTTGGGGCCTGAGTGCCATAGCTCCACTTGTGTCGATTGAGGACCGAGCCATGTGCGGGCCTGTTGAACAAGGTAGAACAGTACCGAAGACCTACCGGATATATGGGAACCTGGAAACCGATGTAATTCGGGTAGTTGGGTGTTGAGGCATTGCTTGTCGTCCAGAGAGTAGGTTGAGAGCTTGAGGTGTAAATCGGCTGGCGGCACTGCAGATGCGCGCGCAGAGACCTCTTGCTCGGGACGATAGGACCGGTTCAACATTTAGCTGATGGATGAAAGGTGGTTGCGTACAACGTCCGTGATGGTTGCTGTAGGCAACATTGAGTACGGGCGTACGTGACGGGTTATTCACGTAACCCTGCAGGTGTAAATCGATTATAATCACCGTCCCTCACGGTCAGTGAGTACCACTTGTTCACTGTACCGTGACGTAGAAAGAACAGGATAGTTCCATGTTAAAATGTTGCAGATTGAAAGATGGAATTTGATTGTTAATGATTTTCTGTAGTTTAGAGCTAATTAAAGTTACTTTCAACCTTAGGCAAAGCACATGAGAGAAATACGTTTCTTGTTTGATTGCGGCTCTCTTATATGTCTTGGCATGAGGTTTTCCGCACACTTGCTGCTAAAACTTGAAAATAAGAGCCAACTAAATAGGCGTGTCTTTTGCAAATTACCTTCCCATTACAAATTGCAATTCGAGCATGTAGATTTACATGTTTAGGTGAGACGGGTCAGACTTGCTGAGCCTATGTGCTCACGCTTGCTATATGAGTGGTTTTGCAGGTTAATTTTGGTACTTATGAGAAGGTTGTCCAGTGAGACTCGGATACTTCCGAGTCATTTTACACATGGAGAACCTGGCCGCTGCCGTACGATATCTTGCTGCTAGCGAGAAGAGTCTGCGGGCTGGACCTCTTCCCAAGTGCTTAGTCGATATGAAACGTGAGAATATGTAGTCTTCCGCTGTATTTATTTGATATAAATTATTTACAAAGAATGCTTGTAAGCTTCTGCCTTGATTTATGTAATACATGTTTCCTTATATGTGTGCTGTTGGGTGCCGCGCATCACGGCACCACCCAATGCGATTCCCGGGCGAGCGGCACGACCCCGTGATCGGGTCGGGTCCCTCTCAAACTCCCACGTCAACCACTCTACTCAGATAACGAAGCCCAAGATCATGTATAGGGTTTACATAGCTTCGGGGCCACCTGTCGGACCCAAGCCTCATGTTATCCACCCCGGCCTTGGATTATAAAAGGACTGGGGTGACCACCCGACAAGGGGTTCGCATTCCAGATTCCGCAACGCACAAGCACAAGCACACAAGCAAGCAATACAACAAGCACCCCCGTGGACGTAGGGTATTATGCTCTGGCGGACCGAACCACGTAAATCTCGGTGTTCACCTGCGACCCATGTGCTACCACAGTAATTACCCCGAGGCAACCCCTCGGGTGCGTCGTCGTGACCCGTCAAACAATAAAGGACACGACGCTGCTGCTTTGAACGACGAATACACCCACTATGCCAAGGACTTGTAACCTTTTCGTCTCCCAGGTACAACCGCTTGACCACTACACGGAAATCTCGCCTCCACATCGGCTTCCAAAGTGCAGGTTCAAAACCACCATGCAGGATAGATGGGGGCCCCACCTACGGGCTCGTTGCCTCCCCCGAGATGGGCTTGGGGGCCACTGTCGGTACCCTGCAGATCGGGTACCCCCACGTAAAGGGTAAAATACAGCCTAGGCCCCGCTTCCCTGCTGAGGCGGGCCCTGGTATAGCCACGTGCCCTTGGCTCTAAGGTCAGCCCTTGAGCTGCCACGTGCGCTTGAGTTCCTGAGCCGGCACATGCCCTGGGCTCCGGTTCGAGCCTCCCTGCTGGGGTGAGGTCTGGGGCTGCCACGTGTCTCTTGGCTCAGAGCCACCTCCCTGTTGAAGACGGCTTCGGAGCTGACACGTGAACTGGGCTTCGGTCCGAGCCTCCCCACTGAGATGAGGTCTGGAGCTGCCACGTGTCTCTTGGCTCAGAGCCACCTCCCTGCTGAGGAAAGCTCCGGAGCTAACATGTGCCCTTGGCTCCGGTCCGAGCCTCCCCGCTGAGGTGAGGTTCGGGGTTGTCACGTGTCTCTTGGCTCATAGCCACCTCCCTGCTGAGGACGGCTCTTGAGCTGACACGTGCCCTGTGCTCCGGTCCGAGCCTCCCCACTGAGGTGAGGTCCGGAACTACAACGTGTCTCTTGGCTCAGAGCCACCTCCCAGCTGAGGACAGCTCAAGCACTGACACGTTCCTTGGGTTCTGGTCTGAGCCTCCCTGCTGACTTGAGATCCGGAGCTGCCACGTGTCCCCTAACTCCAAACCCGTCGATGAAGCTTCCACGCGCCCCGCGATTCATCGTGTGCCGTGGGTCAACGAAGTCAAGGAGGAAGTGCGTTGTCAGGCTTCACATTCAAGGATCGCGCCTTCCCCAGAAGCATGGCACACTACACATGCCTCTGTCCTATGACCATTTGCCATTACGATGACAAGATAGGACGGTGAGGCGTGACATCTGTACAGTGCCGCCCAACGGCACGAAGCCGCCCGAGCAGGGCGAGAAGACAGGGCGACAAGATGGTGTCTCTTCATCATCACGTGACACACAGACAAGGGCGCTCAGCGCGCCAGGCGGCGGGACTTAACTCCCACGTCAATCACTCTACTCAGAGAACGAAGCCCTAGATCATGTATAGGGTTTACATAGCTTCGGGGCCACCTGTCGGGACCCAAGCCTCATTGTACCCACCCCGGCCTTGGGCTATAAAAGGACCGGGGTGACCACCCAACAAGGGGTTCGCATTCCAGATCCCGCAACGCACAGGCACAAGCACGCGCAAGCAAGCAATACAACAAGCACCCCCGTGGACGTAGGGTATTACGCCCCGACGGCCCAGACCACGTAAATCTCGGTGTTCATCCGCTCCCTCGAGCCCGGGTCACGTAGGGTGGCAAGCCCCCTCCGATAGAAGAACCTCGCGGGCTGCTTCCGAGCAGGCCGGGAGGAGTGTCGCAGCTCACACACTCCTATAGTACGCTATGATTCAAGGACCATATATCCGTACCCTGGGATATGAAGTTGAAGAAAAAATATTGGATGAAGATCACTTGTCAAAGTTTTCCATTCATCCGGGCAGCAACAAAATGTACCAAGATT
This sequence comes from Neostapfia colusana, assembly GCA_030760725.1. NCBI lineage: Eukaryota > Viridiplantae > Streptophyta > Magnoliopsida > Poales > Poaceae > Neostapfia > Neostapfia colusana. The sequence goes on along the minus strand of JASWHV010000012.1, from coordinate 19,442,176 downwards.
TGAAGAGTAAGTTTTGGTGGATAAGGATGAAGTGGGAAATTGCGAAGTACGTATCCGTATGTGATACGTGTAGGCGAGTGAAGGCGGATCATGAGGAAATAAGGGCTGCTACAGCCTCTAAAATTTCCAGCATGGAAATGGGAAGATGTGAGCATGGATTTCATTGTCGGATTGCCTATGACCTTTCATAAGCATGATTCCATTTGAGTAATCGTTGACCGGTTAACCAAGTCAGCTCACTTCATTTCCGTTCACTCCAATTACCATTACAACAAGTATGCGGAGTTGTATATTGCAAGAATCCTGTGCTTACACGGCATGCCCAAGACTATAATTTCAGATTGTGGTGCGCTGTTCGTGGCTCGTTTCTGGGAGCAGCTGCGTGCTTCATTGGGTACAAGGCTGATTAGAAGCTCCACATAGCACCCACAAAACAGATGGACAAACTGAAAGGGTGAATCAAGTGTTGGAAGATATGTTGAGGGCGTGTGCCATCCACCACGGTAACAATTGGGACGATCATTTACCATTGGAGGAATTCTCATATAATAACGAATGTCAAGCGAGTATCAAGATGGCACCATATGAGCCTCTCCATGGTGAAAATGTCGCACCCTGCTGAATTGGTGTGAATCCGGTGAAAGGGTCATGTTCGGAATTGATCTCGTTAACAACGCCGAAGAACGAGTTCGGGTTATTCAAGCAAATTTGAAGGCAGCCCAATACTGACAGAAAAGTTATGCTGATAAAGGGTGTTGACCGTTGCATTTCGACATCAGAGAACAAGTTTACCTCCGTGTGTCCCCGATGAAGTGAGTTCACTGATTCGGCATGAAGGGGAAATTAGCTCTCCGATTTATCGAACCTTATGAAATCACGGAGAAATGTGGACCAGTAGCATATCAGCTGGAACTACCAGCGTCTCTTGCTGGTGTTCATGACATTTTCCATGTCTCACAGCTCCAGAAATGTCTAAAGTACACTGCTGCTGTCCATACCGAAGATATTGGCGAGTTGCAACCGGATTTGACATGTGTGGAATACTCGGATGGGATTATTGATAACAAGACTCAGACCATGCGCAATAGGACATTGTGGTTCTACAAAGTATTGTGGAGCAACCACACCGCCGAGGAAGCGACGTGGGAGAACGAAGAGTTCCTTCGCTCAAACTATCCGTATTTCTTAGCTTCGCATATCGGGTAATTCCTCTCTTATCTTCGTCTCGTCTTTTATAATCTCGGGACGAGATTCTTTTAAGGGGGGAGGGATGTGAAAGCCCAATTTTGCACATATGGATCAGTACAAAAATTTGGAGGAAATTCAAATTAATTTGCAGCTAGTCATGCATCTAGGTCAATAGTGCAAATTCAAATCTAAATTTTCTTCAGATCTTGTCAAATGGAATATTTGATTTCACCAATGTGTTCACCACACCTTAATTAGCACCTATATACAAATTTATTCATTTTGTACTTTATTCGCTATGTATTTGGATCCATTGAAGAGGAGGGATGCAAATCCAAATTCAAATTCAAACGTCCAAATGCAATTCAACTCAACCATCCAAAACTGAATTCAGTTTGAATTCAAATTTAGCCTATGACTTTGGGAGTAAGTCTAGTCTTTAATTCTGAGTGTATGATGAAAAGATCAGCAGCAATTTGGAAATAATTCGGTGGGGGATGGGACCCACATGGCAGTGACTGAAAATTTGCAAACCGACTCCACCTCACGCTTGGTTCTCCTCGGTGATCACCGCACAGTCACGTGAAGCAGCCTAGCTCCCAAGAGATCCACCTAACGGTGAGAATTTGCCTCAAAAGTCAAGCAAACCACACTGTCTGGTTGTCCTCATTGCTTTGGAGTCGAGTTCTTCCCCTGAAAACCTTCGGTTCTTCATTCTCGTGAGCAAGTTCTTTGCCGCCTCCACTACTCATCAACGACCGGCCGATCCCTCCAGTTTCACGCGCTGCTCCTGAAGAAGAAAAGGTGCGCCCATGGATGCCGAGTCATAGCTAAAAGCCTAGTTCCATTTCATGCTTTATCGAGCGAGTATTTCCCATTTTTCTCCACGGTGCACATTAGGAGCCGAGCTCGATTTTCGGTGAAATTCTTCTCTCATGCGCAATTGCTTGAGCTGTGCACCTAACTTTTTCTAGACAACCTATAGCACCTCCTCGATCAAGAAGCATAGAGTTTCATCCACTATAACCCTATTTCTCCTAGTTTTTCTTGTTGGTGGCCGAAAATAGAGCACCTCGCCATTGAGGTCATGCTTGCAGCTGTTTTCACGATCATCGGGGTTCAGTTTCATGTTCAGCACATCACCACAGTGCTTTAGGGCGAAACCTGGTTGAAAAAGGTGTAGAATTCACTGAGTTTGACGTCGCCGACGAGCTCCCGGCCGCTGTTGCCGTCGCGCATACTGTTCTGGCAATCGCCGAGCTCCGGGGTGTGCACCAGCATATTCCCTGCGTGGAGTTGGGCACAGGTGGCAAGTTTGACTGAAGGAAACCCACGGGAACGGCCAGCGGCGAGCTCTCCGGCGAGGCGCCGCCGCGGGATGCTTGGGTGGCTCGAGGAGGAAGAAGAACCATGGGTCCCGCATGTCAGTGAGAAAATAAACCTGGGCTGGATCTTCTGTTTCTTGGGGATTCTGTGTGGGATATGTGGGAAATTGTGGGCCAACGTGCGGCTTCGTTGCAGTAGTGACACGTAGCCCTGGGGCCCATCAGCTGAGTTTAAACTTTCTTATTTTCTGTTTGAATTTCCAGATTTTGGCCAAACTTTGAAGAGCCATAACTGTCTGTAGGATTGTACAAAAATGTGAAACAATTTTTTTTAGATTCCTTTCAACCAGTAATTTGCACTAGTGAAATTAATTAGTATGAAAATTTCTGGAATTTCCTCCATAATTCATCAAATTTAAATCTTTGGGATTTAATTCCAGGTGATCCCTATTATGCAACATGCCTAATTTGGTCAGCATGTTCTTCACAAATCTACTGATCTCCAGTAACAATTTGAGCAGCATTGGACTTAATTTACTGGGTCTAATGGTGTTCCAATTGCTTCTGTTCCAGGAAAATCAGAAAAAGAACAGAGAGCAATTTCAGTTTTTATCCAAACTTAGGAATTCTAGATCTCGCTGTATAAAGCTCCAAAATTAGTGAAATCAATTCTCAGGGACTCAGAAAATTATGAAGTCTAGTTTGCAGCATGACAAACTTTCAGGTTTTTATTATTAATTCAGAGAATTAAAAGGGCTTAAGGAATTCTTTAGAGCACACACTTTATTAACTTTCTCTGAATTTCGGCTAGCATTAACTTTCTCTGAATTTTGGCTAGCATTACCTGAGTTCATTAGAGTTCATTTTATACAGATGTCACTTAGATCATTATGACTGCTTTTACACGCTTAATAACTTAGTCATTTGCATTCTTGGTCATTTCAATTAGTTGCCGAGTTCGAGGAGGCACCAGAGGCCCTCGAAGTACTTCCCCAGGAAGCTGACTCACTGACCTACAGCAACTAGGTAAGCCCCGGTTTCATTTAACAACTTTAGCAACTTTTTTATTTGTATCACTAGAGTATGGGGTCCCTATCTGCATTAGGTCTATGTTGTTTTGACAATCCACTTGCATAACCAGATCATCCCAAAAAGAGTGATGGCAGTGGTTAAGATCTCGAGTAGCACATGCAATGCTTAATGTCTTACAGGATTCGGTACAAGTCGAGTAGTTGGAATCTACTCGCGAGTATAGGATTGGCTATATACGGGATTTGTTCGAGATGTAAAATATACATAATATGAAAATTGAGACCAGGCATGGGTGTAGGACGCAGCAAGATGGTGTCTTGTGTGCATAGCCCTGCCTGTGTCGATTGAGGACCGATCCGTGTGCAGCCCCGCTGAACAAGTTTGAATGTACCGAAGGCATATCAGATATATGGGGTCTGATAAACCGATGTAGCTTGTACCTCTAGGCATCGTGGCACAACGCACCGATTTATAGGTGTAGGTTGAAAGCAGCAAGGTGGAAATCCACTAACGGGCACAGAGTTGCTCCATGTAGAGAACCTCTTGCCCGTTTTGGTTCAACCGGTTCGACGTTTGGGCTGTCGGGTGAAAGGTTGTCCTGTACGACATCGGTTGAGCATGACGTCACAGCTCTGAGGATGGGCGTACGTGGCGTGCTATTCGGGTATCCCTGCAGGTGTATATCGAGTCGATTCGCCATCCCTCACGGTCATGAGTACCACTTGTTCGCTTTGTCGTGACGTAGCAAATATGTGAGATGAATATTATGATTTACTTGCTGTTATGGTATAATTGTATTGCAATGTGTGCCACCAAATATTTCTCACTAAATTCAGATTCATGAACATTTAATCTGTTGCTAAAATCTGAACTAAGGATGAACATTAGGTGTGTCCGTTGCTGCAATTTACTATCCTAACATTGGTATGACTTGCATGTAGAGTTTCATGCGTAGGTGAGTCTGATAAGTCTTGCTGAGTCATCGTGCTCATGGTTGCTGTTATAAGTTATGTTGCAGGTGAGGAATATCACGCTGCCATGAAATATGGGTTTGCCGGAGAGGCTTATCCCCCTTCGGGGACTACGACCGATTGGGATCCCTACACGCCGCCGCGAAGACAGTGCTTGTTGCTAGTGTGAGCTGTCCATAGGGCTGGACAGCCAACTTTTGCTTAGTTAGGTGGTAGGCGTGAGTTGTATAAATATCTTCCGCTGCAGTTAGGGTTATGTAAATTAGCTGTGAAACTGAACAAGTTTGTACCACTTTTGTACATATTCAGCAAGTTTTTATGTAATACGTATGTTTCTTATTGTGTGTGCCATCGGGTGTCGCATCGTACGACACCACCCTCTGCAATCCTGAAATGTACGGACCCCGGTCCGTATCACGCACCAGGCCGTAGGACGTTCGCCACAACGTACGGGCCTTCCCACGTGGAGGACAACTTGTGTTTGTCCTTGTTGGTTTGGATCCTTCGGAGAACCAGATCGCCGACCTGGAAGACTCGGGGTTGGACCCGATACAAATGATAGCGGTGAAGTGCTTGTTAGTACTTTTCCATTCTTAGGAGGGCGACGTCACGAGCTACATCTAGTTGGTCAACAGAGTCCAGCCTGGCTTCTTCGGACCGGGCTTCATTGTAGGCCTTTGTTCGGGGAGAAACGTATTCGAGCTCGGTCGGAAAGACCGCCTCCGACCCATATGTCATGAAGAACAATGTAAAGTCGATCATTCAGATTGGCGTGGTGCGCAGGCTCCAAAGGACGAAGGGCAGCTTGGCGACCCATCATCCGTCGGACTTTTGAGTTGGTCAAAGATACGGGGTTTGAGCCCTTGCAGGATCATGCCGTTGGCTCGTTCATCCTACCCCTTGGTCCGAGGGTGAGCCAACGAAGCCCAGTCGACCCGGATGTTGAATTCGTCGCAGAACTCCAGAAATTTCTTCCCAGAAAATTGTGTCCCGTTGTCGGTGATGATGGAGTTGGGCACCTCTAAACAGTAGACAATGTTTTGGAACAAAATTTGCCGCTTTCTCGGATTTCACCAAGACGAAGGGCTTTGCTTCTATTCACTTCGTGAATTTGTCGATTGCCACGAGAAGGTTGAGTCCCCAAACGGCAAAAGACCACGTGATGGGGATGGTCTGGAGGTCCTGCGCCGGCACGTGCATCTGCCGGGCGAAGTACTGGAAACCCTTGCAAGTGTGCACGATCTATTGGGCATCACTGACTGCGGTTGGCCAGAAGAAGCCATGATGGTAGGCCTTTCCAATCAAGGAGTGGGGCACAGTGTGGTGGCCGTAGATGCCTTCGTGGATGTCGAGGAGGAGGGCCCAGCCTCGGTCGGTCGGGATGCATCGCTGGAGGATCCCTGTGACGCTGCGCCTAAAAAGCTCGTCGCCAATGACGATGAATGACTTAGCTCTCCGAGCGAGGCGGCGAGCTTTGATTTCTTCAGCCGGGAACTCGCCGTGCTTTAACTACTTGATAAAGGGCGCCACCCAGCCTTGCTCAGTCATGAGGATGGAGGAGTCAGGAGAGGGGTAAGCCTTACCCTCGTTCTCCCTGATTCGGGGCTCTTGTTCCGTTCGGGAGTTTGGGCCATCTCCTTCAGCTCGGATGGACGGCTCGTGGATGTCTTCGACAAAGATACCAGGGGGAGGGGTCTCCCGACTAGAGGCCATCTTAGCTAGAAGGTCGGCCGTCTTGTTGTCCCTTCAGGGAGCGTGGAAGAGCTCGAGCCCTTCGAACTGATTTCCTAGCTTTTTGACCTCGCGGCAGTAAGCGGTCATGCGTGGGCCGTGGCAGCTCAATTCGTTCATCACTTGGTTGATGACAAGCTTGGAGTCTCCTTTTACATAGAGCCACTGAGCGCCGAGCTCGATGGCTGTCTAGAGTCCGTTGAGGAGTGCCTCGTATTCAGCGACGTTGTTGGTTGCTTTGAAGTGGAGCCTCGTACCGCAGCTGGTCTCCATCAGGGGATATCAGCACTGCACTGTCCCCGGCCCCATTGAGGGTTAACAACCCATCAAAATACACCATCCAACATTTTGGCGCAGTCGGCTCGATGGTGGTGTCTCTCTGTCCACTTGGCAACGAAGTCCGCCAAGACCCGTGATTTGATTGCTGTGCGAGGTACGTACGATATGTCCAGACCCATGAGCTCAAGAGCCCACTTGATGATTCTACCCGTAGAGTCAAGTTTGTTGATGATTGCCCCGAGTCCATGCACTGTCACTACTTTTATTGGTGTAAAAGTCCCAAAAATGTATATGAAATAAACCGAAGCTTGAATGCTATGTGTTTCATATTCATGAAAAATGGGACTTACAAAAACTTTCTACATGTGATAGTGTATATAGGTGTTCAGCAAAAAGAGCTCAAAGATTCTTTTGAATGTGTTGGACCAATGTTGAGTTAAACCCATGTGTAAATCATTCATGTGCATGACAAAGATTAAAAATCAGATGTTCAAACTCAAAGTTCACCTCAAATTGTTGCTAGACTTTGGAATACACATGCAGCCTCATACTTTGGAATTTGAGGAAATTTAGGATGGCAACCCTCTGATTTTAGGGTGGGCTAAAAAGAAGTAATTATGTTCATTTGTGAGTTTGAGCTGAATTCAAATTTGAAATGCAAGTTTCTTAGGTAGAGCGGGATATTATCGGAGGTTCATTCCGAGCTTCTCTAAAATTTCTAAACCAATAACGGAGCTGCTGTAAAAGGGCACTAAGGGTCTGTTTGGTTTGTAACTATATGTACCTTATCAAAACTTGGTCACACCAAAATGGGGGCAACGCCAATTCTTGGTAAAATAAATGTTTGGATTGACAGGGGCATCACGGCCTCGTTGAGCCAGGATCATGCTGAGGGGTGCTGCGTTGCACAGCACCGGTAACACACATAAAAGGTACAAAGCGGAAGCAAAGTTTTATTACATAAACGAGTTTATGAACATTTTTACAACAAAATATGTTCAGTCTACACTCACGGGTGTAGACTACGCATCGAGTTCACGTTCAGCCCGTGAACGTGTCCCCGCTAGCACACACGCACACTAACACGGCGGCGTGCATGACTCCCACTCGACGAGGTTTCCCTCTTGGGGTTCCGTCTCCTCCTCGAGAGTCCCTTCCTCATAACACCCTGGAAAAGCTTCAAACACAAGCAGTGAGCAAGATGGCTCAGCAAGTCTGACCCGTCTTTCCTATCCATGAAACTTCTACATGTTGGATCATGCGTATTTGAGAAAAGTAAGTTGCAAAGGACTCGCCTAATTATTTTAACCTTACTTTCAAGTTTTAGCAGCAAATTGTGGAAAACCTCACGTAAGGCACATGAGAGAGCCGCAATCAAACAAGACACGCATTTCTCATATGTACTTCACCCAAGGTTGAAAAGAACTTTAATTAGCTCTAAACTATAGCACTTCATTAACAATCAAGGTCCATCCTTCAAATCAGCAAAATTTTAACATGTATCTAGACTGTTCTTTCTATGTCACGGTACAGTGAACAAGTGGTACTCACTGACCGTGAGGGACGGCGATTATAATAGATTTACACCTGCAGGGTTACCCGAATAACCCGTCACGTACGCCCGTACTAGATGTTGCCTACAGCAACCATCATGGAGGTTGTACACAACCGCCTTTCACCCATCAGCCAAATGTTGAGACAGTCCGATCGTCCTGAGCAAGAGTTATCTGCGCGCGCATCCACAGTGCCGCTAGCTGATTTACACCTCAAGCTCTCAACCTACCCTCTGAATGACCAGCTATGCCTCAAAACTCAGCTACCCGAGTTACATCGGTTTCCCGGTTCCCATATATCGGGTAGGTCTTCGGTACTGTTCTAGCTTGTTCAACAGGCCCGCACATGGCTCGGTCCTCAATCGACACAAGCGGAGCTATGGCACCCAGGCCCCAACGTCCTTCTGCCCTTACTCTCCGCTCGGTCTCATTTTTCTCGCCATATCTTTCATTTGCTACCTTTACCCGAGTAGTGTGCCTCAAGCCTATTCCCGTGAGCAGTTCCAAATACTCGATGTGTACCGAATCCTACACTATCTTAGCATTGCAGTAGCTAATCGAGGTTTACAAACCTAAGCCCAACCCAGGGTTTTCTTGGCTATGCATTTGGGTTTTCAAACAAGACTCTAATGCAAAATTTAAGTGGGTGCTCAAAGTAAGTTCTCAAAACAGTAAATTTATAAAAAGGCTAATGCAAACCGGAGATTGCCTTACTGCTGTTGGTCATAGGCTAGCTGATCCTCTGTAGTGATGAAGTCTAAGACTTCGGGCTCCTCCTCAACCTTAGTGACTACATGAGATAAATACATATATGTATCAATTTGAATGCATTTGAATTGAAGTTGAATTTGTGAAGACTATAAGTCTTACTAGAAAGGCCCAATGACTCTAAAATTTTTACTGTGGTTTGGATACAACCTAAACAGATAATTTACCAAGTTTCATTTGCAGCAAAGCTCATTTGAGCCCTCCACAAATAATTGTGTACTTGGCTTTAATTAGAGCTCTTAGGGTGTTCTAGGGATTTTCATGGAGCAAGCCATGACTTTCTGAAAACTAGTTTTTCAGAGTGTTATAATGGAGTTGGTTTTACTTATTTTTAAGGTTCCTAGCTAAAGATATGAGCTACCAACTTTAGGGAAAATCTGAAAAATTTTCTAGACATTTTCCATTTTCTATGGAACAATTTTACTAATCACACCATTAGGTGTATCAAATTAGCTCAAATGGATCTGAAATTTTTATGGTAGCTCTAGGATATTATGGTGAACATCCTGGCCAAATTTCAGAATTTTCCTCCAAAGGGTTCTCCAGTTAAAATTCTAAACAATTTAAACATTGAAGAATTAATTGTGTAGAAATAAGGATGTTCATAAAGTAAAACTTAATTTGTTGGAAATTACTCAGAGAGCTGAATACAACAAAATTTGGTTCACTCGATTTGGAGTTTTCTAGCCAAAGTTATGTGCGTTTGAAGTTGAACTAAATCTGAAAATCGGGGAAATGTTTAAACCACTGCACGTCGGTCCCACGCACAGTGCCTTCTTCAACCTCCCACCGGCGCCCGAGCGCGTGACGCACAGCGATGGTGGCACGGCTCGTTCTTGGCTATTACTACCAAATTCTCAACACGGTTTCTTCCTACATGACCCTTGGAGCACGGCGCACACAGCGGGCAACTTCTCACGCCTCGACATCGCCGGGAATGTAGTCGGCGACGGTAGTGGCGGAATTGAGCTCGGGTCCTACGGTGCTAGCTCGTCTCGGCGGTGAACACAATCAACCAACGGGTCGCAAAGCACCGCTGGGGCACGGGGAAGCTAACCCTGCTCTCCTCTTGGCCAGAGATCGCCGGGAAGGTAGACTTCACCATCGACCCGAGCCATTTTCACCGGCGGTGGCCAAAATACGGTGCTCTGCTCACTGGGCCGATCATCATTGCTAGGATTTGGCTGAGGCAACCGTGAGGTGCTACTCTAGCTTCAGCTCGACCAGGATCTCCAGTCATCAAGTGATCGAGATGAATTTCGGGTTTTGGTTCTCGGTGTTTTATACGATGATCATCGGGAAAAATGAAATTCCGGCTAACCGGTGCTAAGATGGAGCTCGGGGAGAGCTACTAGACTTCGAGGCTAACCTCAGAGACCAGTTGGCTGCGCCGGAGAAGCTTGGAGCTACCCGGGCGACGGTGTCAAGTCAGAGGCGCTTCGGAGTGAATCGGGAAGTGGAAGATCGGCTCGGAAAAGCTCAAGGGGAGCTGATCACGAGCAACTGAGGGTTGGAGAACGTCGAACAAAGTTCAGCAGTGCCGTTTGTGGCCTCAGCTCGTGGTGGGAGGGATGGTTTTGGCTGGTTGACGGCGGGGTGGTGAGTTGGGGTGTGCGGCGTATCTCTCCGGTTTCTCAGTACGGGAAAACGTCGAGGCAGTGTGAAAACCAGCTGCTGCCGTCGGTGGCTCGTAGATAAGAAGCTGAGGACGTCGGTCGGGAGCTGGAACCGCCGAGCAGGAGGTGGCGCCGATTTATTCACGCCGTGGCGCGAGCTGCTTCAGCCCGGGAAACAGAGCACGGCGCCTCAGTCGGTTCTCCAAGGTTGAGTGACTAACAGGTCCCACTTCACATTTTAACCTCCAAACTTCAATTTTCCTACTGCTCTAAACAGTAGTTCTACTAATACCCTTTGAAATTTGAATTATCTACCAAATGCCCATTTGAACTTGATAGAATTCAAATTGTGAAGTGCTTGAATATATTTACAGCACATATGCAGTTTGAAATTCAAATTGAATTTGAATTTGCTGAAATTGGCTCATGTCAAGATCAACTCCAAATGGAGTGGAAATTGGTGTGTGAGCTCAAAAAATGTGCTGAGTTTGAATATGAATCCCACTTTTGAAATCATGGGATAAAAGGAGTTTGAATTTGAATTTGAGTTCAAACTAACTGTGGGGGACCGCCCTGTGGTTCGCCCACTTCGGGATCGCAGATGGTGGTGCCGTGCGATGCGGCACCCAACAGCACACAAGAAAAGAATATGAACAACATACAAACTTTTATTTTACATAGAAACAGTGGAAGTCTTTTACAAAACTTAATTATACAGCGGAAGTCTTATTAAAAGCCAAACTCTCAGCCTAGCTATGCAAAAGTGCAGCCGTCCAGCCCGGTGACGCTACACACTAGCAACATAGAACCGGAGATGCGTGCGGGGCTCCAGCTCGGCCGTGTACCCCGACGGGGGCATCGCCTCGTCCTCGGAACCTTCCTCATAACTCTCACCTGCACACAGCTCAAATATTACAACCGTGAGCATGATGGCTCAGCAAGGCTTAACCGACAACCCTAGTCATGGAACTCTACATGCAGGGATGTATAATATAGAAAAAATACTTTGCAATAAAGACACGCCCACATGTTAATCCTTATTTTAAGTTTTATAGCAGCAGTTTAATGAGCCTTAGGCAGCCCTCACATCGGAAGTCCACAATCAAACAAGAAAAACTTTCCTCCGATGTGGTGATGCCCAAAGTGGAAGATAAACTTAATTAGCTCTACAACTACAGCAGACATGGTCTCAAAACATTAATAGTTCATCAAAGCATATTATCATTCATCTGGCTTCTTTCACTTCTTACTACGTCACAGAACAGTGAACAAGCGGTACTCAAATAACCGCAAGGGACGGTGATTGCAATCAGGAGACACCCGGATAACACGTCACATACACCCACTTTCAGAAGTGTGACGCCACACACCTTCCTACTCTGTTGTATGCAACCACCTTTCAAAGGAAACCCAAATGCCGAACCGGTCCATGCGTAACGGGCAGGAGGTCCCCGCGTGGAGCGTGACTATTCCCACCGGCAGATTTACACCTTGCTACCCTCAACCCACCCCTATAAAACGGTTGGGTAAGCCTCGGCACCTAGGTTAACCAATTACATCGATTTCCTGCTTATGTCAGTATGCCATCCTGTACTGTTTGATACTTGTACATCAGGCCCGCACACGACTCGGTCCTCAATCGACACCAACAGGGCTACGCACGTGAGACCACCGCTCACTGCATCCTACCCCCCCTGCTGGGTCTCAGTTTCACAACTCTTAAGCCATTTTTACTCTTTCCGTACCGTGTGACAAAACCTTACCTCGCGAGTAGATTCCAACTACTCGACTTCTACCGAGGTCCTAAGAACATTAGCATGGCATTCTCTACTCCTCGAGTCCGTAAACTACCCAACCCTTCATAGGATTTAAAGTCATGCAATTGGGGTTTCAAACACCTTAACTCTAATGCAAACATTTCTACCTAGACATAAGTGATACAAATGAAAAACTTTGAAAAAGGTACTTAAATGCAAACCGGGGCTTGCCTGGTTGCGAGTCAAAGGAGAAGTTAGCGTTGGGTGGGAGGACGTCCAACGGCTCCGGTGCGTCCTCAACGTCGGTGACTATATGAAATGTAGCAAAATATATGTGTAAGTGCTAATGAAGTATAAGAATTAACTTCTATTCATAGCTACTGCTATTTATGTTCCTTAATAATGATCTGAGCAAAATTTGGAGACATTTCATTGCACCTTGTGGTCTCCGAAATTCCCACAAGTACAAGGCTTCTCTGAATTTTGAGCTCAAATCTGGAGTTTTAACATATCTAACAATGGAAGATCTAATTAGGGTAGGTCTCCATGGTTCTAACAAAATTTGTTTCACCATTTTTGGAGCTACCAACAGAGAGATATGAATTTTTGAAGTTGGACAGGAGTTCTGAAAAGTTTCTGTTTACAATTTGAATTTCCAAATAAAGGCTGAACTTTGGAAGGCAATTTAGCCTATCAAATGAACTCAAATGAATCTCAAATTTTTTCTGGAGATCAGTAATTATGCAAAGGATTAGCTGCCCAAATTTGGAAATGTTTCATAAAGAATTGCTCCTGGAATAAATCTCTAAAGGTTTACTAAAAACAATTCTACAGAAATTCCTTGACATTTTCATAGCAAGCAATTTGTTCCTCTATGAAGTACTCCTTATGAGGATTCCAACAAAGTTGGTCTCACCCTTTTTGGAGCCTTCTACACGAAGTTATGGGCTTGCAAAGATTAGCTAATTTCTGGAATTATTTTCTTAACAGAAACTTCAAATAATTCCACCGGCGGCTGACAGTGGGGTCCACAGGTCGGTCGTCTTCAACCTCCCGACAGACCCCGCGTGCACACGCCAGATCCGAAAATGGCGTGCTTCGTTCTTCTCCGATTCTCAACCATTCTCGATGTGGTTTCGTGCTACACCATCCTCACAGCACAACCTAGCAGCTGAACAAGGTTTCAAGGCATGAAAACGCCGGGAAACCCATCGGCACCGGGGAGGCGGCTCGGCGGTGCAGCGCCGGCGAGGAACAGCACGTCCCAAGCTTCAACCGGCGAGCTGGGGTGCCATACACCATCCCTAGAGCACGTAGAACACGATGCTACCCCTAGCCCGAGCCGAAAACGCCCGCAAATGGGAGCTCGACGGTGAACCGAGCCGTTTTGGCCGGCGGTGATGGATTCTCGTCGCCCGAGGTGTAGATGGGATGGTTTTCTTTGTGCTTCGGCGTGGTAGGGTGCTAGGAGCCCTAGTAGCTGTGTCTAGGACCGGAGAACGGATGACCAAATGTGTGGAGAGAATTTCCCGAAGTTGTTTTGATCGGTTCTTCACGTGCGCCGGCGGTAAAGTCCGAATTCCGGGTAGCCGGCGACGTGGAAAGCAAATGGACCATGGGAGGATAAACAGTATCCTTTGGCGCACCTCTGTGGGCTTTTGACCACGTCAAGGAGGCTTGGAGACGGCCGACAATGTGGAATCGAGAGGCGGCGTCGTGCCCTGTTTTTCCCGGAGAAGAACAGCTCGGCACCGGGTGTGGACGGCTTGCCACGAGCTGAGGATCGGTGGGAAACATCGAGGGGGCTCCGCCGAAGCTTTTGGGCAGCTCAGCTAGGCACTGATGTTGCCGGAGGATAATCAGCGGTGGGGGACCAAGAGCAGCGGCGTAGCTCGGGGTTTCGGTCGTGCGCTCGAGCAGAGAAGCTGAGGAGCTGCGGTGTAACATGGAGAGGAGAAGAAAAGCAATTGTGCTGCCGCTTTGATCATCCACGCGCTCAGGCTGGCTTCTGGAGCACGCGAGGAAAGCAGCTCGGTGGAGCGGTCGTCGCTCGGTAGCGCGCGATGAACACCCAAGGGAAAAACAGAGGAAAAACAAAATTGTGAGGCTGACTGCTGGGTCCCACCACCTCATTTTCTTAATCAAAATTTTTCCACTGATTTTTTCACCACAGCTACTCAAAATTAAAGGCTTTGGTTCACCTCAAAGTTATGGTTTGAAATTTTGAATTCCTACTGATTTGAATTCTAAAGTGGAATTTGAATTGAGTTTTGTTAATTGAATTTGAAATGGAATTGGAACTATTCATTTGCTATGTTCCAAAAGCATAGCAAACCAACTCCAATATTTCTGAATTTTGGCATGGCTGCTAATTCAAATGTGGAGAACACATTTGTGGAACCAAATTTGCAAATTGAAGAAGTTGGGATTTGAAACTGAGATTGAAATTCGGATTAGAGGGCTTCCTCTTTTAATCCCAAACAAATATAGAACCCCTCCAAATGAGCTGAAATTTGGAAGTTTGAATATTTGACGTATGAAGATCCAAGTTACGAATTCAGATCTTCATGTTTGGAAGTTTTGGGAAAGATGAATCACCACTCTGAACTCATACCGTTATAATTCAAAGTTTTAATTCTCATCATTTTTCCTAAATGTAAATGTGTTGAAATTCTTGCTACCACTTCTTTTGGGGATTTTACACTAACCTCTTTCCAATTATACCCGAAAATACCTCAAAAAGGTTTTAAATTTGGGTGAAATTTGGCATGAGCATTCCTAGCAAGGTGTAGGAGTTTTTCATATGCTTAGCCCCTATATGATGCATGTGGGAAATACCACTTTTGCATTTTGTGAGTTCATCCTCTAATGACCATATTGATTGTGGTTACTTGCTCTTCAAATGTGTTCATAAGTTTTCCTCAAATGAGGTGTGTGTGTGGTGTGATGAACACTTTGGATTTTGCAAAAACTTAGGCCCTTGCAATCCCCCCCCCTTACAAGAATCTCGTCCCGAGATTATAAGGTGAAAATAAGAGAGAGGACGGTGGAAAAATTACCGTATGTGCGACGTGAAAAAGTCGGGGTAGTTAGCGCAAAGAAATCCTTCGCTCTCCCATGTCGCTTCATCTATGGAGTGATTACTCCATAGAACTTTGTAGAACCACAACGTACGGTTGCGTGTGGTTTGGGCCTTTTCATCAATTATCTGAACCGTTTCCTCCCGATAAGTGAGATCCGGTTTCAGTTCTTCAATATCCCCCAGCTGAATGGTAGTTCATAGCTTAAGACACTTCCTCAGCTGAGAAATGTGAAAGACGTCGTGCACACCGGAAAGTGTTTCTGGTAATTCCAGCCGGTATGCTACTGATCCACATCTTTCTGTAATCTGGAATGGACCGATGAATCAGGGTGCCAACTTCCCTCTCACCCCGAATCTGTTCACGCCCTTCATTGGAGACACACGTAGGTACACGTGATCCCCGACTTCGAATTGTAAAGGACATCTTCTCCGGTCTGCTTGAATCATCCGAACCTTTTCCTCTGCATTATTGACAAGATCAATCCCAAAGGTGACCCTATCGCCAGACTCACACCAATTCAGCGGTGTGCGGCATTTTCTCCCATATAGCACCTCGTAAGGCGCCATCTTGATGCTGCCTTGGTACTCATTGTTGTACGAGAACTCGGCTAATGGTAAGTGATCATCCCAATTCTTACCGTGGTTGATGGCACAAGCTCGTAGCATATCTTCTAGAATCTGATTTACCCGCTCGGTTTGCCCATCCGTCTATGGGTGGTACGCTGAACTACGGATCAGCTTCGTCCCCAACGCAGTGTGTAGCTGCTCCCAAAAATGGGACACAAATAAAGTGCCCCAATCCGATATGATGGTGCAGGGTACGCCGTACAAGCATAGGATCCGTGAGATGTACAGTTCAGCATACTTCTTGGCGTTGTAGTTGGTGTTGACCGGGATAAAATGGGCAACTTTGGTGAGCCGATCGACGATCACCCACACAGAATCATGCTTCTGAAATGTGGTGGGTAAACCAACGCTGAAGTCCATGCTCACATCTTCTCACTCCCAGGAAGGAACGCCCAGTGGTTGTAGCTGTCCCGGTTTTCTCATGTGGTCTGTCTTCACCCTTCAACATGTATCACATTCGGACACGTACTTTGTGATCTCCCGCTTCATTCGTGTCCACAAAAACTTGTGTCTGAGTTTTTGATACATTTTGTTCCTGCCGGGGTGAATAGAAAACTTTGACAAGTGAGCCTCATCAAAGATTTTCTTCCGTAACTCCGGGTTACGGGGTACAACAATCCAGTCCTTTAGCCATAGGACGCCGTCTCCGTCTTTCCGGAAACATTTCAGCTCCCCACTGTCTACACGTCTCCGCAAATGCGACATGCCCTTTTCATGTTTCTGAGCTGCCACTATTTCTTCACGGATGGTGGGGATCAAATCTAAGTTGTAGAGAGCTCCATGTGGAATCACTTGCAATGGTGGCTCGCTCTCTTCCAGCTGTGTGATGATCAGATTGTTGATGTGTGACTTGTGACTCAACGCATCCGCCACTATGTTTGCCTTGCCAGGGTGATAATGGATCTCTATTTCGTAATCCTTTATCAACACTAACCATCTTCGCTGCCTCATGTTCAGCTCTTTCTGAGTGAATATGTACTTGAGGCTTTTGTGGTTGGTATATAAATGCACGAGGTTACCGAGTAGGTAGTGCCTCCACATTTTTAGTGCGAGTACCACAGCAGCGAGATCTAAGTCATGAGTTGGATAATTCTGCTCATGCTTTCTGAGCTGCCGTGATCCATACGCCACCACTCTTCGGTCTTGCATCAGCACACATCCGAGCCCAATGCCAGATGCATCGCAGTACACATCGAACGGTTTTGTTGTGTCTGGCTGCACCAAAACCGGTGCTGATGTTAGGTGCTTCACTAATGCCTTGAACGCTGCTTCACATGCTGGACTCCAAACATATTGGGTAGCCTTCTTCAGCAACTCTGTCATAGGCTTGGCAATCTTTGAGAAGTTCGGAATGAACCTCCGATAATATCCCGCGAGTCCGAGGAAACTCCGTACCTCATGAACAGTTCTCGGGGACTTCCAATTCAGCACTTGTGTGATTTTACTCGGATCTATAGCGATGCCCTCCGCTGAGATAATATGCCCGAGAAAAGGCACTTGCGATATCCAGAATTCACATTTGCTGAATTTCGCGTATAGACTGTGATCCCGCAGCCATTACAAGACTATACGCAGATGCTTCGTGTCTTCTTCCTCCAACTTGGAATATACCATTATGTCATCGATGAAGACCACGACAAACTTGTCCAGCTCTGGCATGAATACCGAGTTCATCAAGTACATGAAGTGAGCTGGAGCGTTGGTGCGGCCGAAGGACATCACCAGGTACTCATAAAGTCCATACCTCGTCGAGAAAGCCGTCTTCGGAATATCCTCAGCCCGTATCTTAATCTGATGGTACCAGGATATTAAGTCCATTTTTGAAAATATCTTTGCTTCGACCAACTGATCAAACAACATGTCGATCCGTGGCAACGGGTACTTGTTCTTGATGGTTACAGCGTTTAGTGGATGATAGTCCACGCAAAGCCGCAACGTCTCGTCTTTCTTCTTCACAAATAATGCCGAACAGCCCCATGGCGAGGAGCTCGGCCTAATAAAACCTTTCTCCAGCAGGTCCGTTAACTGCATTTTCAGTTCAGCCAATTCCTTGGGCGCCATCTTGTACGGCCTTCGGGATATTGGCATAGTTCCCGGTGCAAGTTCAATCTTGAACTCCACCTCTCGGTCGGGCGGCATCCCCGGTATATCATCTGGGAGCACGTCAGGGAACTCACGGACTACTGGAATGTCTTCCAATCTGATGGTTGTGGATTGATATACACTTGAAAGTTTTATTTCTGGACTGTCCAGAAATAAAGAGTGAGACTCGTGCACTTCTGAGTGCAAATGCACGACTCGGAGGACGGTGTCTAAAACAGCGCCGTGGCAGGTTAACCACGACATCCCTAGGATGACATCGACCTTCTATCCCTCTAAAACTATGAGAGACGTAGGGTATACTCTAACCTCTAAGCATAATGGCGCTTTTGGAACCATCATGCTTGCTGAAATTTTCCCACCCGGTGAACAAATCAAGTATGGACTTTTGGTGGGTAGTATTTGCAAGCTGTATTTAGCAATGAAAGCTTGGCTAATAAAACTGTGCGTGGTGCCTGAATCAAATAATATTATGGCGGTATGCTGGTGGAGTTGGAACATACTCGCAAGGATTGGCTCTCCCTCCGGCACATCCTCTATGGCGAGTTGGTGTACCGTGCCGGGCTTAGGATTTGCCCGCCACGCATTAGTGGGGTTCCGGGGCTGATTCCTCCCCAGAAACTGTGGTGCTACTCCGCCGTCGGGCTGCCGGTGGCTGGAAGTAGGCTGGGGACGTGCGGCGGCTCCGGGAGAGGTTCATCTACGTCGGCCGGCCGCTCTAGTACCTCAAACTTGGGTTTTCTTGGCTCTAGAGCATCACTGGATCCTATGGAAGACCAACATGGAAGCAAACAAGCTCGGGACGGCCGGATCCTAGGGTTCCACCGAGCGCCCGAGAGTGTCCGCCATGTTTGTGCTCGACAAAACCTGAAATGGGCCACCTACAGTCGGTTTAAAGCTAGGGTTGTGAAGAGAACTTGATCACTATCTAGTCTAGCTCCTTTATGCATGATTTGGTGAACTGTAAACTAGAATTGAAGTTGAATTCGACGGATTCTTATCCGGAGGTCCGTTTGCACGCGCCGGAAGAAAATCACCGAATTCATGCGCGAGGATTCACAGCTTGAGCAAGCGAGTGGGGAAGGAGTAGAATGGGTAGCCGGTGCGTCCTTGGGTGTGCTTGCTCAAGCATGAAAACCGCCGGTGTGGTCTGGCCACGTGAGCTCTAGACGGCTGTGAGTTTTGGTCGCCACGAGGAAGACGTGAATAGGATTGGGGAGGTCGCAGCTCGATCGGTTTCGTGCCAAGGAAGTAGAGGACGAAGCTAGGGTGCCGTTTTGCAGCCCAGTGGGGCTCTGCACGCAAAGTTTCGTTGGTTCCCTATCGATCAACGGAGGCGGCAGCGGGCGGCTCGGTTCCATTGCATGAGGGAGAAGTAGCGATCGGGTGTGTCGGTTTTGTGAGCGAAAAAATCGCTTCGTGGGGTGATGAGGGGACGAGCTGGTCGCCAGCACGATTGCAAGAAGCTGGAGGTGGCCGATTTCTACCCCTCGGTGGCGCTTGCGTAGGAGGCCCGAAGAACCGAGCACTCGGTTGAAAGGCGGTTCAGTTTGCTTGTGAGGCTGACAATGGGGTCCCACCACCCCAATTTGTCCTCCAAAATTCAATTTTTCTCTGCTCTAAATATTGGTGACCCTCCTGCCCTTTGAAGTTTGATCAAACCAAAAATTAACCATTTGACTTTTGAACAATTCAAAGTATGAAGTGGTTTGAAGGAAATTGCATCAAATGTGCAATCTGAAATTCAAATTCTGATTGAATTTACCCCAAGTAGCTCATGTCAAGATAAATCCCAAATGGGATGAAACTTGGTGGAGTAGTTCATAAAAATGTGCTGAGTGTGAATATGAATCCCTCTTTTGAATTCATGTGATGAAAGTAGTCTGAATTTGAACCTAAATTCAAACTAGCCCTTTTAATAATTGTATCCAAAAGTACCTCAAAAATGTTTGGATTTGCATGAAACTTGGCATGAGCATTCCTAAGAAAGTTGAGGATTTAATAGTGAACTCAGCCTCTAAATTATTCATGCTGTAAATACCACTTTTGGATTTTTGTAAGTCTTCCTCTAATCATTCTTTTGATGGTGGTTACATGCTCTTCAAATATGTTCATGTGCTTACCACAATATGGACTGTGGTGTATGTGTTGATGAACACTTCAGCAAGTTAAAAACTTGGGACTTTACATTCGTCCCCCCTTAAAAGAATCTCGTCCGAGATTATAAGGTGAAAATGAGAGAGAGGATGGTGGAGAATTACCGGATATGCGTCGCTAAAAATGCCGGATAATTGTGCGAAGAAACTCCTCGCTTTCCCACGTCGCTTTCTCTTCAGAGTGATTACTCCACATCACTTTGTAAAACGACAATGTTCAGTTGCGTGTGGTTCGGGCCTTCTCGTCGATGATCTGAACCGGTTCCTCCCAATACGTGAGATCCGGTTTCAGTTCCTCGATGTCTCCCAGCTGGATTGTGGCTGAAAATTTGATGCACTTCCTCAGCTGAGATATGTGGAAAATATCATGCACACCGGAGAGTGTTGCTGGTAATTTTAGCCAGTATGCAATGGATCCACACCTTTCCATAACCTTGAATGGACCGATGAATTGGGGTGCCAACTTTCCTCTGACCCCGAATCTGTTTACCCCCTTCATCGGAGACATACGTAGATACACGTGATCACCGACTTCTAATTGTAGAGGGCATATTCTACGGTCCGCATAATGCTTTTGTCGGGATTTGGCGGCTTTCAAGTTTGATTTAATAATCTGAACATTCTCTTACGCATTGTTGACAAGATCAATCCCGAAGGTGACCCTCTCGCCAGACTCACACCAATTCAGCTGTGTGCGTCATTTCTCCCGTATAGCGCCTCGTAGGGCACCATCTTTATGCTAGCCTGGTACCATTGTTGTAGGAGAACTCGGCTAACAGTAAGTGATCATCCCAATTCTTATCGTGATTAATAGCACAAGCTCGTAGCATGTCTACCAGGATTTGGTTTACCCGCTCGGTTTGCCCATCCGTCTGCGGGTGGTACGCTGAACTATGGATCAGTTTTGTACCCAACGCTGCATGTAACTGCTCCCAAAAACGAGACACAAATAAAGTGCCCCGATCCGAGATGATGGTGCGGGGTACACCGTGTAAACATAAGATCCGTGAGATGTATAGCTCAGCATACTTCTTGGCATTGTAATTTGTGTTGACCAGGATAAAATGGGCAGACTTCATGATCCGGTCGACGATTACCCAAACTTAGTCATGTTTCTGAAATTTGGTGGGTAAACCTACAATGAAATCCATGCTCACGTCCTCCCACTTCCATGCAGGAATGCCTAATGGTTGCAACAGTCCCGGTTTTCTCATATGATCTGCCTTCACTCTTCAACATGTATGACACTCGGACACGTATCTAGTGATTTCCCACTTCATCCATGTCCACCAAAATTTGCTCTTGAGCTCTTGATACATAAACGTTTCAGCTCCCCACTGTCTACTCGTCTCCGCAAATGCGACATATCCTTGTCATTTTTCTGGGCTGCCGCTATCTCTCCACGGATGGTGGGGATGAGAGCTAAGTTGTAGAGAGCTCCATGTGGAACCAAATACAGATTTGGTCCACTCTCTTCAACTGGTGTGATGGTTAGATTATGAACGTGCGACTTGCTACTCAGCGCACCAGACACTACGTTTGCCTTCCCGGGATGATAATGGATTGCTATTTTGTAATCTGTGGCGGACCGGAATCCGCTCATCCAGGATCGTAGAGGGTGGTGCTGCACGATGCGACACCTGACAGCACACGTCATAAGGATACATTGCATTACATAGAAAACAAACTGAAACTGTACAAACTAGTACAATACTCAGTTACAAACTAGTGTTTATATTACACAGCGGAAGCTAAATTTGTACAACTCACGCCCATCTACCTAGCAAAAGTCGGTTGCCCAGCCCTAGGGCAACCCACACTAGCTGCACTCTTCAGCTCAGCGCGGCGTGTACGGCTCCCACTCAGCCGTGGTCTCCGACGGAGGGTAACCCTCGCCGGTGGACTCGTAATCCGAGTCCGTAGGTGGCTCCTCACCTGAAAAACACTTAAGCAGCAACCATGAGCACGACGGCTCAACAAGACTTAACCGACTCACCTAGGCATGAAACTCTACATGTAGGGTACAATGAACATGGGACGGTTAAATTTCAGCAAACGGACACGCCTACAAGTTCATCCTTAGTTCATCTTTTAGCCACCAGTTAACAGTTCACGGAGATGAAATTTAGTGAGCAATATTTGGTGGCACACAGGTAACAATACAATTATATCATAACAGCAATATTGAATCATCACATTTCATACATTAGCCTACGTCACGACTCAGTGACCAAGTGGTACTCTTCACCGCGAGGGACGGCGAATCGACTCGATATACACCTGCAGGGATACCCAAAGAGCACGTCATGTACGCCCACCCATGGAGCTGCACAGCACGCTCACTCGATGTCGTACGGGACAACCTTTCACCCAACAGCCCAAACGTCGAACCGGTCGAACCGAAACGGACAGGAGGTTCCCTACATGGAGCATCTCTCTATGCCCGTTAGCAGATTTCCACCTTGCTGTCCTCAACCTACACCTATAAATCGGTGTGCTATGCCTCGACGCCCGGAGGTTTAGGTTACATCGGTTTACCAGGGCCCATATATCCGATATGCCTTCGGTATGTTCAAACTTGATCAGCGTGAGCCGCACACGGATCGGTCCTCAATCGACACGGACAGGGCCGTGCACACAATATTTCTTCTTGCTGCGCCCGAGCCCCTGCCTAGTCACATTTTCATTACTAAAGTGATCTCGAATCACTCGAACCAATCCCTTGTGTCCCAAGCCTAAACTCACGAGTAGATTCCAACTACTCGACTTGTACCGAAGTTCTAGGAATCATTAAGCATAGCCTGTCTACTCGAGGTCTTAGACACTACCCTCACTCTTATAGGAAAATCTGGTTATGCATTTGGGGTTTCATCCATCCTATACCTAATGCACATAAATATACCTCACACTAAGTATGTAAATAAAGCAAAACTTTATAAAATGGGTTAATGAAAACCGGGGCTTTCCTTGTTGCTGCTGGTCAGTGGTTAGGGCTTCGTCCGGAAGAAGGAAGTCGAGCACTTCCGGAGTCTCCTCGCCTTCAGGGACTACACGTTAACGAGATACATGTCAATTAAAATGTAATGTTTAGAATTGAATAAGCAATTACTATAACTCTAGCTAGACCTCCCCTTTGGTTCTGAAATTTTTATGGTGGCTTGGTAGGGTCCTAACCAGGGTCTTGACCAAGTTTCATTTGAAACAAAGTTCAGTAGATCCTTGTACAAATAAAAGCCTATCTGGTCAATATTAGAGCTTCTAAGGAATTCCAGGGGTTTTCATGGCTCCAATCATTACTTTCTGGAAACTAGAATTTGAGATGGTTCTAATGGAATTGGTTTCATGTCATTTGAAGAATTCTAGAGGACGTTCTGCCCTAAACAAGTTTTTGAGAAAATCTGAGAAATGTTTCTGTACATTTTTTCTATTTCCTCAGGGCAGTTCACTTAATCACCCCATTAGGGGGTCTAAATTAACTTGGATGGGTCTGAAAATTTTACTGTTATCCCAGGATTTTCCAATTAACCTCCCAGCCAAATTTCAGAATTTTTCATGAAGTAGTTCTCCAGATAAAATTTTTAACAGTTTAAAATTTAGGGATTCAATTTTGGAAAACTATTAAGACTCATGAGCTGAAATTGGTATTGCTAGAAAGTACTCAAAAAGCTGAGTTCAGCAAAATTTGGTTCACTGAATTTGGAGCTCCCTTGCAAAAGTTCTATGCATTTGAAGTTTGAACCAAATCTGAAAATTTAAATAAAGTTTAAACTGGCGGGTGGGGTCCCCGGGCTACGTGTCAGCACCTCAGTTAACCCACACGGTGGTACGCAGAGTCTTTCGTGCAGTCACACGGGATCCCGGTGCCACAGCAGATCCGGCGCTGTTTAACCCGGGGCTGACACGTGGGACCCGCGGGGCTTCGTCTACCTCGCGCTCCCGCGGCTCCCCGCCGCCCCCTTCGGCGGAGAGCTCGCCGCCGATTGTTCTGCTGCCTGACCTCCGACGAAACTCACCGCCTGTGCATATTTCGGCCTGGGGAACACGGTGGTGCCCTCAACGGAGCTCGGCAACGGCCGGAACAGTGCTCGCGACGGTGACAGCGGCCAGAAGCTCATCGGCGACATCACACTCGGTGTTCTCTACACCTTTTTCGACGTGGTTTGCTCGGGGAGCTCCGCTGACACTTGCTGATCACGGATATGAGCACTGATCCCCGTGAAAACGGCCGCAACTACGACCTCACCGGCGAGGTGCCCTGTTTTCAGCCGCCGGGCCAAAATTCTGACAGAACTAGGGTCCTAGTGCATGGAACTGGTTGCTACTTGATCGAGGAGGTGCGCTAGGGGTTCTAGAGCGTGTGTGAGCTATAGCTTAACCGGCGGTTGCTTCTGTGCAAAAAATTTTGCCGTCGACCGGACTCTAACCCTAACACGCTCCGAGGAAGAAATCCAGAAATTCTTGCTCTACACCGCCGGAACTGGCGCACGGTTTCCTCCTACAGCTTCAGCACAAGTAAGTGCACCTTTTCTTTTCTGCTGACGGCGCGTGAAACCGCCGGAATCGGCCGGTCACCGGTGATCAGAGGAAGCGGCGACGAGTTCTTGCGCGGAAATGGGAGGGTAGCTCGGGGCGTGCTCGTTTTCGCTCGGGAAACGGAAAGAAGGGTGGAGCAGCTCGTGTGCTGGCCTTTGAGCCGAAATTTTTCACCGTGAGGTGGAAGTCCAGAGCGCTGCTGGCGGCTTCTGCGAGCCGGCGTCGGCCGCCCGCGCTACGTCGCATGTTTGAGTTGGTTTCACCCCGTGTATAGTCACTGGTCAGTGGGTCCCTCTCCCCTCTAATCCCTTTTTTGTTTTTCATTTTTGTTTTCACTGAAAAGATCTCAGCTACTCACAATTGAATGAGAGACTTAGCCTCCAAGTCAGGGTTTGGATTTGATTTCCTAAATTTGAAACTGGTTTGGCTAAATTTGCTGCATGTTTGAACTGAAATTCAAATTCAGTTTTTGAATAAATGCAAATTTAGCTCCCGACAAGATGAAGTCCAATGGGGATGAAAATTGGTGTACCAACTCAGAAAAATGTGCTGAGTTTGAATATGAAGCCAACTTTTGAATTCAGGTGATGAAAGTTGCTGCAATTTGAATTTACATTCAAATTGGCCCCTTTTTCAAATGACTCCAAAAGTGCCTCCAAACGTATTGGATTTGCATGAAATTTGGTCTGAGCCTTCCCAAGACTAATTAAGTTCTAGGGGTGAGCTCAACCTCTCGTGTTCATGTGTGGAAATCCTACTTTGTGAAAGTTAGGTCTTTCCCCTCTATTCACCCTTTTGATGGTGGTTACTTGCTCTTCACAAGTATTCACAAGATATCCACAACAAAAGCTGTGGTGTTGTGAGGTGATGGAAAATTTTTGCACGTCCCTTTTCTTGGGATTTTACATCCCTCCCCCTTAAAAGAATCTCGTCCCGATATTATAAAAGAAGAGACAACGATGTAAGAGAAGATTACCCGTGATGAGATGACACGAAATCCGGGTAGTTTGAGGGAAGCAATTCCTCGCTCTCCCACGTTGCTTCTTCGGCGGTGTGGTTACTCCAGAGTATCTTGTAGAACCACAATGTTCCTCTACGTGTGGTCCGGGCCTTGTCATCAATAATTGCCACCGGATATTCATCATACGTTAAATCCGGTTGCAAATCGCCGATGTCTTCGGGGGGAACAGCAGCTGTATACTTCAGACATTTTCACAGTTGTGAAACATGGAAAACGTCATGAACACCAGCGAGAGATGCCGGCAGTTCCAGTCTATACGCCACTGGTCCACACTTCTCGGTGATGGCATAGGGTCCAATGAATCAGGGAGCGAGTTTCCCCTTCACACCGAACCGGTGCACGCCTTTCATCGGAGATACACGGACATACACGTGTTCCCCGACATCAAAGTGCAACGGCCTACGCCTCTTATCAGCGTAGCATTTCTGCCGGGATTGCGTGGCCCTCAAGTTGGCTTGTATCATCCGAACACGCTCTTCGGCGTCGTTCACCACATCAACCCCGAATGTGACCCTTTCACCAGACTCGCACCAGTTTAATGGGGTGCGGCAATTGCGAGCGTAGAGAGCTTCATATGGTGCCATCTTGATACTCGCCTGATAGCCGTTATTGTACGAGAATTCCGCCAACGGTAGGTGATCGTCCCAGTTCCTACCGTGGTGGATGGCACATGCTCTCAACATGTCTTCCAGTACTTGGTTCACCCTCTCTGTTTGGCCATCTGTCTGAGGGTGATAGGTGGGAGCTCCTAATCAGCTTAGTACCCAAAGCAGTGTGCAACTGCTCCCGGAAACGAGATACAAATAACGACCCTCGGTCTGAGACTATAGTCTTGGGTACTCCATGCAAGCATAGGATTCTTGCAATATATAACTCCGCATATCTGTTGGCATGGAAATGTGTATGCACGGGAATGAAGTGAGCCGACATGGTTAGCCGGTCGACGAACACCCAAATTGAATCATGTCTGTTGGAAGTCAGGGGTAATCCCATAATGAAATCCATGCTCACATCTTCCCACTTCCATGCTGGGATATTCAGGGGTTGCAGCAGCCCTGATTTTCTCATATGATCAGCTTTCACTCGTCTACACGTATCACACTTGGATACGTACTTCGCCACTTCCCACTTCATCCGTGTCCACACAAATTTCTTTTTCAAATCTTGGTACATTTTGTTGCTGCCCGGATGAATGGAGTATTTAGACAAGTGAGCTTCATCAAGAATCTTTTTCATCAGCTCCATATCCCGGGGTACGACTATGCGGCCATTGAACCACAGCGTCCCCTCATCATCCTTCTGGAAACATTTGATCTCCCCATTGTCTATCCGTCTCCGGAGATGTGCCATACCCTTGTCAACTTTCTGAGCTGCAATAATGTCCTCCCTAATAGTAGGGATGAGGGCAAGGTTGTAGAGCGATCCATAAGGAACCAAGTATAAACTCGGCTCTTCTTCCTCCACCGGTGTAATGGTGAGGTTATGGAAATGTGATTTCCGGCTCAGCGCATCGGCAACCACATTTGCCTTGCCGGGGTGGTAATGAATCTCAATCTCATAGTCTTTGATTAGTTCTAACCACCTCCTTTGCCTCATATTCAGCTCCTTCTGGGTGAAAATATATTTCAGGCTCTTGTGGTCGGTGTAGAGATGCACCAAATTCCCCAGGACATAGTGCCTCCACATTTTCAACGCCAAAACCACAGCAGAAAGTTTAAGATCATGAGTCGGATAGTGCTGCTCATGGTTCCGAAGTTGACGTGAGCCATATGCGACCACACGTCCTTCCTGCATCAACACGAAGCCGAGCCCAATACCGGACACATCACAATACACGTCGAAGGGCTTGGTTGTATCCGGTTGAGCTAAGACCGGGGCTGTTGTGAGATGCTTCACTAATGCTTGGAACGCTCCTTCACACGCCGTGTTCCAAACATATTTTTTCCCCTTCTTCAGTAATTATGTCATCGGCTTAGCGAGCTTGGAGAAGCTTGGAATGAATCTCCGATAGTATCCCGCTAACCCGAGGAAGCTTCTGACTTCATGGACTGAAGTGGGATCTTTCCATTTCAGCACTTGCTCGATTTTTCTTTGGTCAACCGCAATGCCTTCCGCTGAGATGATATGTCCCAAAAATGGCACTTGGCTGATCCAAAACTCACATTTGCTGAATTTAGCGTAGAGCTTGTGGTCTCGCAATCGTTGAAGAACGATCCTCAAGTGTCCGGCGTGTTATGCTTCTGTCTTGGAGTAGACCAAGATATCATCAATGAACACCACCACGAACTTGTCCAGCTCCGGCATGAACACCGAGTTCATGAGATATATGAAATGTGCTAGAGCATTAGTGAGACCAAAAGACATGACGAGATATTCATATAAGCCATATCTCGTCGAGAAGGCCGTCTTCGGGATATCCTCTGCCCGGATTTTTATTTGATGATATCCAGAGCGAAGGTCCATCTTGGAGAACACACTTGCACCCACAAGCTGATCAAACAGGATGTCAATGCGGGGCAGTGGGTATTTTTTCTTGATGGTGACGGCGTTGAGCGGCCGGTAATCCACGCACAGCATCAAGGTTTCATCCTTATTCTTGACGAACAGCGCTGAGCATACCCAAGGCGAGGAACTCGGCCTAATGAAACGTTTGCTCAACAAATCATTGAGCTGCTCTTTTAGTTTAGCCAGCTCATTTGGAGTCATTTTTATGGTCTCCGTGATATGGGCGTAGTCCCGGGTGCAAGTTCAATCTTGAACTCGACATCCCGCTCAGGTGGCATGCCCGGAAGATCATCCGAAAACAGGTCGGGGTATTCCAGGACGACGGGGATGTCCTCTAATTTGAGAGCTTCAGCATTATTAATTTCTGAAACTGTAGGATCGAAGTACACGTGTAAAGGTACCAGAGGGGGGTGAATGGTAGATAAAAACTTTTCAGCGGAAGCAACAAAACACCCCTCAGCAGAAAACCAATCTGTTAAAGAAACCGTGTGTGCGACTAATCTAAACGTGTTCAACTGTGACAAAACTAGTATAGATTGTATAAAATCAAGTCACGAAGGCGTCATAACAAGAATCATGAAAATCCATTGAGAGAAACTCAAGTTACGATCGAGAGATCGAACAAAGGTCAATCTGTCCTACGCGAGAAAAACAGTTCTAGAATACTGCAAAGAAACTCGTGTAGATCAGAAACCACAAATTAAATGACCGTGAAATTTTCACAGATGATATATAATCAAGTTGTGAAGACAACCCATAAAGAATCACATCAATTGGATCTGTAAAACTCGAGTTATGATAAAACCACCGAAGCAAGGTAGTGCTGAACAGAAACTCGACGAGAAAAACTTGTCTGAAACAAGTCGGACGAACAAGGCACAAAAGTTCCTTTAGAATACGAATTTAATTTATCAAAACACAAGAGGAACAGTCCCAAAGTCGTGCCCCACGAGCTCTGGCCTCCCTTGCTTATATAACCAGCCCGAAGGCCAACTCAACTCAAACTAGGACTCCTACTCCTACTTGGATTCAAACTGTAACTTTCCAATACTGCTTAGGACTCTTCTATACGCAGATAGAAGCAATCTTAAGACTTCCAAACACCTTAGAAATGTATCCCACATTACTAAAATAACTCAAATTCGTGACCCACATGAAATCCTATCATAACCAACTCAAAACTTTCCATATTTGAGTCAAACACGACTCAGCCGCAGCCTGAGTCCATAACCTAGTTGGTTGGACCTTTCCGACCAATTCTTTACGTCCACATCTCTTCATCACGCCTTGGAACCATGCAGCCACGTCCATGCACTCCTTGCACACGTGCAAACATCTTCCAACGACGTCCAAGATACCTTCATATGCATTGTTCTTGATTCAAACATACCGCGCAACCTCCTGATCAACTCAATCACAATTCCTCCCGAACTTGGTTGTTGAACCTCATCTTCTCCCTAAGACTAGTTCAATGGATCCCGTCACCAGCCATGTCTTGAACTCAAGCAACACCTGCACATGAATAAACAACCAATACTTCCGAGCACAAGTCCTTGACTTGACTCTCGTTAGTTCCGAAACTACAACATCTTACGTGAGCACCTCACATAAGCATGTTGTAAACTATAGCAGAATGATATCAGCCAAAACACACCAAAAACTTAGTAAAATAATACTAAGCAAACTTTCCATAAGAGTAAAGCAAGTTCGAAACATTGCAAGTTAAAAAAAGAACCATTGCAATCAAGCTCCGAACCTTACCAAAGCTAACCGGATCTTGAACCGGAGCTTACCAAAGCTACTCGGACCTAGCACCGGAGCTTACTAAAGCTTAGTCGTACCTAGCACGGAACTTACCAGAGCTAGTTGTACCTAGCATCGGAGCTAGCAAAAACAAGTTGGACCTAGCCAAAATAAGTCAGACCTAGACAAAGCAAGTCGGACCTTACGTCGGACCTTGCCGGAGCTACCCAAAACAAGTCGGACCTATCGTCGGACCTTGTTAAAAAGGTGTTTTGGTAGTATTCAAAACTTTTATCATCAAAGCCAATGTATTCAGCACACATAGGTCTCACAATCTCCCCCTTGATGAATGCATTGGCAACACCACTTAAAATCTGAACATTGGCTTATTCACATGAAAAGTTTTGAAAACAATTTCTCTCCCTTTGTAAATCAGAAATAAAATGAGAAGAAAAACAAAAATACCAAAAAATCTCCCCCGGAGAAGAATCGTGCCAAAACACTTGTGAATGTGTGCACTGTGTGATCAATTTCTCTCTTTTTGACAATGTATTCAGCAAGGTACAAAAGCGAAATTTTAATTTGTTATGAGCACATTATAACATATACATATAACACAAAGCTCATCCAAATCATACTATCAAGTAACTTACACTAGCACATCAATGAGATACATAAAGTAGTGTAAGCCATGCTAGAGATCAAGTGTAATTTTCAATTTAAACAAGTCATGATCTCACAAACTTAACTATTTCAAGACCTGAAAGCATGATACTTGTTGCTGCATTTTATTTATCATTTAAAGCACAAATTTTGATCTTATGACATTTGCAAGAGATTATATGCAGCACCAGCCTTATTCTAACTAACCAAGCCAAGCCTATGTCATTTGGCAGTCAGAAGCTTAAGGACATGGTTTTAGTCATACACAACTCCTTTCAAGTTCATATCTAAGTGCAATGACAAGCCATCTCAAAAGAAGAAGTGCGATGCATGCATATTCTCTTGATCTTTTCTCATTTTTTTTATTTGAACATAAAAACTCAACATGTGAGGTTATTACTTGATTAATTCTTTATGATTAAAAGCACTTGTGAGCATGCAACAAATTCAAAACAGCAAGAAAGTTCGACCATGACCAGATTTAGTGTAAGTAATTATTCCAATTACTAGACATGGTAAAAACTACAAAATGTATAACACGAGTAATAGTAAGAACTTTCAGCATGAAAAAGGAATCACAAAGTCATATATGCATGAAACACTATGCTCATATTATTTTAATTTCAGATTCACACATAGACTTCCCAAGTTTCAAAATTCTCCCTCAATTTAAGCCATGAGGATGCATAACCCCTATTTCACTACGAATGTAACAAAAACGAGTGAAATCCAAAGGTTTTGTAAAAATGTCAGCCAATTGTTGTTTGGTGTCTACATGGTGAAGCACAGTGTTCCCTTTTTCGACATTATCACGGATAAAGTGATACCAAATGTCAATGTCCTTAGTTCTCGAATGTTGCACGAGGTTTTTAGCAATGCAAATGGCACTAGTGTTATCACAAAACAGTGGAACACTATCTAGATCAACCCCATAGTCCTTAAGTGTTTGAACAATCCAAAGAATTTGTGAGCAAGCACTAGCAGCAGCTACATATTCAGATTCGGCTGTGGATTGTGCAACTGAACTTTGTTTTCTAGAGGACCAGGCAACAAGTGAATTACCAAGAAAATGACAAGCACCAGAAGTACTTTTCCTATCAATCCTACAACCCCCAAAATCAGCATCGGAAAAAAGCTTTCAAAGTAACGGTTGAGGAAGAAGGAAGAAAAATGCCAAATTCTTGAGTTCCATGTAAGTACCTGAGAATCCTTTTGACGGCTTGACGATATGAAGCACGTGGGGAGACTTGAAACCGTGCACAAAGACATACACTGAATTGTGTGTCCGGTATTGATGTCGTGAAATATAAAAGTAATCCGATCATGCTTCTATATTCTTTTTGATCAAAGGGTTCACAGTCTTCATCAAGTTCAAGTGTTGTTGCTGTTCCCATTGGTGTCCGAAGAGGCTTGCATTTGTCCATGTTGAAGCGCCTTAGGAGATCTTTTGTATACTTTGTTTGATGCATAAAGGTACCCTCCTTGGTTTGCTTGATTTGCAGCCCCAAAAAGTACGTGAGTTCTCCCATCATACTCATCTCAAATTCTGAACTCATCATAGCTGAAAACTTGGACACAAGATCATGAGAAGCACAACCAAAGATAATATCATCCACATACACTTGAACGAATAATGAGTCATTGTCATGCTTAAGCACAAAAAGAGTTTTATCAACCTTGCCCATGGTAAACCCCTTTTCAAGTAAGAATATTTTTAACCTATCATACCATGCTCTAGGGGCTTGTTTGAGACCGTACAAGGCTTTGGACAGTTTGTAAACATGATTAGGAAAATTTGGATTTTCAAAACCAGGTGGTTGTTTGACATAAACCTCCTTATCTATGTAGCCATTAAGAAAAGCACTTTTGACATCCATTTGATATAGCTTAAAACTTTTAGATGCAGCAAAAGCTAACAAAATTCTTATGGCTTCTAATCTAGCAAAAGGAGCAAAAGTTTCATCAAAATCTAGACCTTCAACTTGTGTGAAACCTTGAGCAACCAACCTAGCCTTATTCCTAACCACAACCCCATCCTCACTTTGTTTATTTTTAAACACCCATTTAGTTCCAATTAATGTGTGACCTTGAGGTGGAGGTACAAGTTTCCAAACATTATTTCTTTCAAAATTTTCTAACTCTTCTTGCATGGCAATAATCCAAGATTCATTAGTGAGTGCGTGTGATATATCTTTGGGTTCAAAAGAAGCAACAAAAGCAGAATGAGCATGAGAATTGGGGTCGAAAAACCTGGATCTTGTAACTCGTTCATGCAAGCTTCCAATAATTTGTTGCGGAGGATGACTTTTGAGAATCCGGAGGGGAGTGGACACTTCACAAGCTTCTTCTTCTTCATGTTCATCACAAATAGATGAGCTCGTGACGTGAGGAGGATCTGGACCAGCAATGGTGGTCGTCGATGCTGGCTGTGAATCAAGATCAGGAGCTGGAACAATGTAATTAGCTGCTGAATTTTCAGGCAGCAGCACCACTTCTTCCTCTTCTTTAACGAAAATAATCTCCCCCTGGGGATATGGATCCGGACCTGCAATATTTGAACTAGTACCTGGGCTATCTTCATCAAAAGAAACCTCACAAGTCTCCACAATTTTGTTAGTATCAAGTAAAAGCACACGGTAGCCTCTAGTATGAGATGGATAACCATGAAACATGCCATCAACAGATCTAGCTTCAAATTTATCAAGATTACCATGTTTCTTAACAAAGCATTTGCAACCAAAGACCCTAAAGTGTGTGACACTAGGCCTATGTCCAAACCTGAGCTCATATGGTGTTTTACCTAGCTTAGCACGCAAGAAAACACGATTTGAGACATAACAAGCGGTTGCAATTGCATCAGCCCAAAATTTCCTAGGAGTTTGATATTCATCAAGCATAGTCCTAGCCATCTCAACTAAGGTTCTGTTCTTTCTCTCTACAACACCGTTTTGTTGAGGTACATATGGTGAAGAAAATTGATGATCTATTGCATTTTCAGCACAAAAGTGATCAAACGGTTGATTTTTAAATTCGGTTCCATTATCACTTCTAATTGCTCTTACAGATCCTGGGTGATCAATTGATAATCTAAGAAATAAAGTTATAAAGTGACTAAAAGCTTCATTCTTAGATGCCATAAAGTAAACCCAAGATTATCTAGAATAGTCATCAATAATCACAAGAACATACCATTTACCTCTGAAGGATTGAACACGTGAAGGTCCTACGGTGTCAAGGTGTAAAAGTTGACCCGGTTCAGTTGTCATGGTCATTGTGAGAGGATCATGTGAACCTGCAACCATCTTAGCATGTCTACAAGAAGAGCACACAATTTCTTTGTCCCCTTTAAGCTTAGGCAGCCCACGTATGCGATCAAGAGCACTAGCACGCGTGAGATGATCAAAGCCTACGTGACCAAGTCTACGATGCCAAAAATATAAATCTTTGCAATCATTTGCAACTAGACATCTATGCTTAGAGGAAGACATATCAAAATCAGCTTTAAAAACTCTTCCAAACCGAGACATGTTAAAAATAAGCTCACTATTTGAACCTACAACTTTGCAGCAGTTTTTATTGAAAATAATTTCCAGATTTTCATCTAGCAATTGTGAAACAGAAAGCAAGTTGTATTTTAAATTTTTGACAAGTGCCACATCCTTCAAAGTGTAGTGATCATTTACTCTAACCGAACCCTTAGCAATTATAGGAGTTGAAGAATTATCGGCAAAAGTAACATTCTCTACACGTGACACAAAAGGGGGAGAGGAGAACCATTCTTTGTTACCGGTCATGTGGCGTGAGCAACCTGAATCCACAATCCAAATGTTCTCCTTCCTCAAGCGTGTAACCTACATAGAAGCACAATACGTCGATGACTCAATACTGGGGTTAGTTAAAAGGCATTTAGGAATCCAGTACTGAGTCACACGATGTCCAGCAGGAATAATATGTGAAAACTGAGATAAAACAGCAGGTTTATGAGTCAAGGTTTGAGATTTTTTATTCTTAACTACTGACCTATGAGGTGTTACTTGTGTAGCACGAAAATCAGTAGCTCCGGAGGCAAAAACAGAAGGTCCGGAGGTAAAAACTGAAGCTCCGCAGGCAAAAACTGAAGCTCCGGAGGTAAACTTTGAATATTTCTGACTCATAACAGCAGGTTGCATGTTTCTGACATTCGTTTAGTATGTGCAGCAAATTTTGCATGAGAGTTATAAGATCTAGCTTGCATTCTTTCCTTTTTATGTTGTTTAGCTAGTCTATAACAAAAATCTATGACATGACCATCTCTACCACAATAGGTACAATGAAATTTAACTTTGTGTTCATGTCTAGATGAGCATGCAGTATACTTATTTGAACCCGAATGTGACAACACTCCTGTAGATTTAAAAACCACTTCTTTTTGTTTAGGAACTGTTTGAATCAAACCACTTCCTAATGATTTTACAATTTTAGGTGGATGTTCCTTAGCATGAGCATGTGAATCAAAACCTAAACCAGTTTTATCATTGGAAGACTTGGAAGAATTCAGCAGCAAGTTTAGTTTCTTATTCCCATTACAAAACCGATCTAATGTCTTATGCATGTTATCAATTTTATTTGATAGATCAAGGCAATTTTCACATGAAGTTTTTCCTTTTTAATTTGCAATTGGAACAATATTTAACTTCATGAGAACGTAAAGCATTGCTCGATATAGAAATTTCTTTCATAGCATCTTGTAGTTTCTTATCAAGATCATCGCAAGTAGAACAATGCAAATCAATTGTAGAACAACAAGCATCTTTCAAGTTTTTATCATTAAATGCAGCAAGCTTTTTGTTTTTTTTTTATTTCAAGTTCAAGTTTATCAAGTGTGGAGGTGTGTGCACTTCTTAGAGAGGACAATTGTTCATATATTAAATCACATGAGGAACAAGAATCATCACTAGGAATCAAGGATTTTAAACGATTAATTTCAGATTCTAGTGACTAAATTTTAACAGCATTGTCCCTAAGCTTTTTGTCCTTTTTATTAACAATAATAGTGGCACAAGAAATAGCATCACACATTTCTTCGCAAGTAGGACATACCTCTTCGTTGTCACTGTTGTGTTCTGCATCCTCCATACTTGATTTTGATTTGCCCGCCATGAAGCACAAGTTTGCCAGATCATCTTCATCTTCATCACTTCCAATGTCTACATCACTCGAGCCAAGTTCTTGAAGTGCGGTGATGAAACTGTTTATCAGTTTGCGTCCTGTAAAACCCTTCTTTTTCTTGTTGGTGTTGCCAAGAGGACTTGACTTTATTCTGCTTTTCATCACGGTTAGAAGGACCTGAAAGGTTAGGGCAATCTGTATGAAAGTGTCATGTCTTACCACATTCAAAGCATCATTGAGGTCCGGAGCTTCCTCTCCTTCTAGTTCTCACATCTTGCAATGCTTTTGAGAACCTAGTAGAAAGAAGTACTAGCTCCTCCTCTGGAAACTCCTCAATCTGTTCCAGGGTTAGTGAAGACAGCAAAGCAAGTGTATTGCTAGATGATTGGCCGGAGCTAGGCATATCACGTTGTGAGACAAATGCAATAGTCTTATTTGGGTTCTTACGTGATATAATGTCAATTTCATGAGTTTTTAGCTTAGAATAAAGCACATCTAATGTAAGAGTACTCATGACAGTGGATTCACGTATGGATGTTACTTTCATCCCCCAAATTGATATGTCTAATGCACTTAGTAATTGCCTAGCATTTTCAGCATCTGAAAAATTAACATTGACGCTATGCAAGTTGCTGAGAATTTTATTAAAGCGAGCAAAGAGGTTATCAATGGACTCACCGGGTTGCATCTCAAAGCGCATGTATTCTTTCTTTAACATATCCTGTCTTACCTGCTTGATCGTGTTGGATCCTTCGTGGTAGTCACAAAGTGCTCTCCACACATCGTACGCCGATCGGAGGTGTGCAACACGGTCGAAGTCGCTCTGAGTTAGTCCTTGTATGATCAAGTTCCGAGCCTTGTTGTTGTCGACATCTCTCATGTTTGTAGCCGTGACTTGATCGTTTGAAGGCACATCGTAAGCCTTGTACACCTTTTCCCATATTGCAAAGCCCTGCGCCTGGATGAAAGCTTCCATGCGTGCCTTCCAAACCATAAAATCAATACCACTAAACACACAAGGTTTGGCGGAGTATTTCTCTATGATGATTAGTCAAAACACGTGCAAATCACAAAGATTAGAGCAACCTGGCTCTGATACCGATTGTAGGATCGAAGTACACGTGTAAAGCTACCAGAGGGGGGTGAATGGTAGATAAAAACTTTTCAGCA
This sequence comes from Neostapfia colusana, assembly GCA_030760725.1. Classification (NCBI taxonomy): domain Eukaryota; kingdom Viridiplantae; phylum Streptophyta; class Magnoliopsida; order Poales; family Poaceae; genus Neostapfia; species Neostapfia colusana. Next base: position 19,405,208 of record JASWHV010000012.1, on the reverse strand, counting down.
GAAGCAACAAAACACCCCTCTGTAGAAAACCAATCTGTTAAATAAACCGTGTGTGCGACTAATTTAAATGTGTTCAACTGTGACAAAACTAGTATAGATTGTAGAAAATCAAGTCACGAAGACTTCACAACAAGAATCATGAAAATCCGTTGAGAGAAACTCAAGTTACGATCGAAAGATTGAACAAAGGTCAATCTGTCCTACGCGAGAAAAAAAGTTCTGAAATACTGCAAAGAAACTCGTGTAGATCAGAAACCATATATTCAACGACCATGAAATTTTCACAGATGATGGATACTCAAGTTGTGAAGACAACCCAAAAAGAATCACATCAATTGGATCTGTAAAACTTGAGTTATGATAAAACCACCGAAGCAAGGTAGTGCTGAACAGAAACTCAACGAGAAAAACTTGTCTGAAACAAGTCGGACGAACAAGGCACAAAAGTTCCTTTAGAATATGAATTTTATTTATCAAAACACAAGAGGAACAGCCCCAAATTCGTGCCCCACGTGCTCTGGCCTCCCTTGCTTATATAACCAGCCCGAAGGCCAACTCAACTCAAACTAGGACTCCTACTCCTACTTGGATTCAAACTGTAACTTTCCAATACTGCTTAGGACTCTTCTATACGCAGATAGAAGCAATCTTAAGACTTCCAAACACCTTAGGAACGTATCCCACATTCCCAAAATAACTCAAATTCGTGACCCACACGAAATCCTATCATAACCATTTCAAAACTTTCCATATTTTAGTCAAACACGACTCAGCCGCAGTCTGAGTTCATAACCTAGTCGGTTGGACCTTTCCAACCAATTCTTTACGTCCACATCTCTTCATCACGCCTTGGAACCATGCAGCCATGTCCATGTACTCCTTGCACACGTGAAAACATCTTCCAACGACGTCCAAGATACCTTCATATGCATTGTTCTTGATTCAAACATACTGCACAACCTCCCGATCAACTCAACCACAATTCCTCCCGAACTTGGTTGTTGAACCTCATCTTCTCCCTATGACTAGTTCAATGGATCCCGTCACCAACCATGTCTTGAACTCAAGCAACACCTGCACATGAATAAACAACCAATACTTCCGAGCACAAGTCCTCGACTTGACTCTCGTTAGTTCCGAAACTACAACATCTTACGTAAGCACCTCACATAAGTATGTTGTAAACCATAGCAAAATGATATCAGCCATAACCACCAAAACATAACAAAAACTTAGTAAAATAATACTAAGCAAACTTTCCATAAAAGTAAAGCAAGTTCAAAACATTGCAAGTTAAAAGCAGAACCATTGTAATCAAGCTCCGAACCTTACCAAAGCTAACCGGACCTTGAACCGGAGCATACCAAAGCTAGTCGGACCTAGTGCCGGAGCTTACTAAAGTTTAGTCGGACCTAGCATGGAACTTACCAAAGCTAGTCAGATCTAGCACTAGAGCTAGCAAAAACAAGTCGGACCTAGCCAAAATAAGTCAGACATAGACAAAGCAAGTCGGACCTTACGTCGGACCTTGGCGGAGCTACCCAAAACAAGTCGGACCTATCGTCAGACCTTGTTAAAAAGGTGTTTTGGTAGTATTCAAAACTTTTATCGTCAAAGCCAATGTATTCAGCACACATCGGTCTCACAGAAACTTCCCGGACTGGATTGTATAACACCATGGAATGCGGATGGTGGAATGGAGAATTCAAATGAACCGTCCGTGTCCGAGTGTCCAGGACAGCGCCATGGTAGTGTAACCATGACATCCCCAAGATTGCATCAATCTTTTGCCCCCTGAGGATTATCAAGGTGGTGGGATATAGCTTCCCACCTAAGCACAGAGGTGCTTTTGGAATCATCATATTTTCTGAAATCTTCCCTCCTGGTGAGCAGATCATATATGTGCAGTCAGTTGGGAAGACTTGCATTTGATGCTTAGCCACATAGGATGCACTTATAAAGCTGTGGGTTGCATCAGAATTGAATAAAATGATGATTGCTTGGTCGTTGAGAGTAAACGTACCCGCCAGCACGTTGTCTCCCTCTGGGGCGTCCTCATTGTCGAGGTTGCGAACGCCCCCAGTCCGCTGACCAACCTTCTTAACCGGAGGTCGGCCTCGAGCACTGCCCTGGAACTGGGCTTGCCCGCTGATCTGCTTCCCCTGGGGACAGTCCTTCGAGAAATGGCCGCCTGGCCACACGTAAAGCATGTGTAGCGAGGCGGTCCGCCGCTGATTGGCGGACGGAAACCCGGGGCGCGTTGTGGCGGTGGAAACGCCCGGGGTACCGTCTGCTGCTGCTGTTGTGGTCGTGGTGGTGGCATCGGCGGTCGGAACGGGGGTGGCTGAAATGAATGACCCCCGAACTGCTGAGGTCGCGCCGGTGGATGCCACTGCTGACCAGATGGTGTCCGATACACCATGCGGTATTTTTGGGGAGCGCCACCACCACTGCTGGGTGGAGTGCTGCGCTTCCGCTGCTCAGCCAACAATTCTCGCTGAGCGTCATCTTGCATGATCGCGGCATTAACGAGGTCGTTGAAGGTGCCGCGATTCCATTGGACGAGATGTGTCTTCATCTCGGGGTGTAACCCCCAATAGAAGTGCTCCCGCTTCTTCTCCTCGGTGGAGACGTAGTCTGACGCATATTGCGCCAGATGGTTGAAGGCACGGGAGTAGTCATGGGCACTCCTCCCGCCCTGCTTCAGCTCCAAGAACTCTTGGAACTTCCGCTTCATTATCCCGGGAGGGATATGGTAGGCGCGGAACGCCTCCCGGAATTCTTCCCACTCCACGGCATGGCCAGCCGGACGTGAGGCGACATAGGTCGCCCACCACGCACCAGCAGCACCGTGAAGCTGCTGTGCCGCGAACAGAGTCTTTTGCCGCTCCGTACATTGGAGCAGCACGAACTTGGACTCGATTGTCCGCAGCCAGTTATCGGCCTCCAGTGGTTCTGCTGCTTCTGTGAACACCGGAGGGTGTGTACTCATGAACTTCAAGTACGTCACATCACGGGGTTCACGAGGCCCCCTCTCTTGACGCCCCCCTGCCTGGGATGTATTCTGCGCAATCGTGTGGAGCAGGTCGGTCTGCTCCTCATGATTTCCCACCAGTGCCGCTATCACATCCGCTAGGGTAAACGGAGGCGGCGGTGGTGGTTGTTGCTGCGGGGTGCTGTCATAGGCAGGTGGATGGGAGTCATCACCCCCCTGCTGGTTAGAGCCACCAATCTCATGCGTGGTCCGATTGTGAACCATCTGCAACAATACAACAATAAACATCAGTCCCGCAACATATTTCATGCAGTCCAATAAAATGGCATAAACATAATGACAGTAAAACATGTGATACATCTCGTATGTAGATAATGTAATAACTTTGCACAAGCTACACCATCAAATACAAGCTAGTTAAATCCAATCTGACGGACTTCCTCTTTGGAAGTTCATCTCAACTAGGTTTGGTCACTACGAGACGTTAATATCGCTTTGTCATCACGTATACTACCCTTTTATCTTCAATACGACACAAACATGGTCTCTAGCAAAATAAACTTGAGTAAGACATATACTCAAATCTTTCACTAGTTGAATATAACCACTCATGAGTATGTTCTACTTCATTGGCAGTATTTAAACCCCCTAGGGTACAACAATCTCTCAAATGAGTTCAACTGTCATCCCTCTATCAGAATGACCAGTTTCTACATATCCCAGATTTTGATCTTGTTCTGCCCATTTGCATGACTAACGCTGAATACCAAAGTTAAAGTTAACTTCAGTATCTTTCCAACGAGTATTTATTTGCCCTCAGATCAGCTTTGCTTTAAAAGTTATGGTAACTCAAAGTCAACAGAATTTCTGGAAGAATTTCAACAGCACCTCCCTTGGAAGTTGTTGTTTTCAACTCTGGTTTCCACTGAGTTCCGTGCTGAAATTTCAGAAACTTTGAATTACAAAGATACAACCCCTTTCCTAACCTTTCCAAAGATGTTTCATATGATAATTTTAGATTTTTCTACAGGAAGTTATGCTTGAAAAACGGAACAGTCCAGAGAGTGTTTTTGACTCTGTCCTGGTTCTGGACAGTTTACAAGCCACTGGAATTTTAGCCAGATTAAGGTGTGATTCGGCTCTGGAAGTCTACAACAAAGTTGTAGAGCACTTAAACAACTTTCCATAAATATATCCCACACCTCCATTGGCTAAATGATCTGTGAGTTATGCCCTGTCAAGATTCAGCAAACTTGCTGCCCAAAACAGAGCACTCTGTTTTTCAGTCCCTTGGAGCTACACTGATCCACTATTGAATTTTCTACCCAACCATTGTCCTAAATGTTGAAACTTAGTGATTTTTGTTCCTTGTTATCATTATATTTCATGCACATGCCTATGATATGTTGGTACTACGTTCCTCAGAAAAAAGAAAATCCTAACAGGATTATACCGGCATATATGTCTCAATTGTGGCACTAAATGGGCTCTCGCACACGTATACTACACGAGATACATACGTGGTTAGTACCTGCAGAAGACCACACAATAATGATGCACTCAAAGGTTATTTTCATTTCAGGCAGGTCCATAGTTGAAAGTAAATACAAACGCCCGTATCATTGCCATACGGCCATCCTTGAGTTAAGCCACGTCTCAAGGTACGTGATCGTGTTTTAACACCACACGACGGGGAACCCGAGTAGAGCGCGAACGAGTCGTCACGGTTGGGAATTTTATCACCCCAACAGATACCACCAATGCCCTGCAGGGCACGTCGATGGCAAGCGCTGCGTATGTCCTCCTAGGCTATTTCCAGACGAACACACTCTCGCGTTACTGACCACGCGATGGGGTCTCCACTTACTTGCCTAATGCACGCTAGGGATCAGCGTTTCATATGAACTCAGGAACATGAAGAGTCCAAGAGTTTCATATTGACGTCTCACACCAAGATGTGAGATCTATCCCTGAACCACGTCCCTCGTCAGGGGAGCTAACCGAAATTGAACCGCTTTCGGTGGCGTTCCTTACCATTCTTACCAGAGCGTAGGTGCGTCGTTACATAATTAAAATTCAGAATTATAACACATATGTTAGTCTTGCCACTTTAAGTAAATATGCTAATATAGTCCTTACTTGGGCAAACTACCGAATCCTCACCGTAACCTAAGGTTTCCTGTAATACAGTCCTTAAGTACTGTGATATCCCCAATGCGGCTCTGATACCAGCCTGTGGCAGACCGGAATCCGCTCATCCAGGATCGCAGAGGGTGGTGCCGCACGATGCGAAACCCGACAGCACACGTCATAAGGATACATTGCATTACATAGAAAACAAACTGAAACTGTACAAACTAGTACAATACTCAGTTACAAACTAGTGTTTATATTACACAGTGGAAGCTAAATTTGTACAACTCACGCTCATCTACCTAGCAAAAGTCGGTTGCCCAGCCCTAGGGCAACCCACACTAGCTGCACTCTTCAGCTCAGCGCGGCGTGTACGGCTTCCACTCAGTCGTGGTCCCCGACGGAGGGTAACCCTCGCCGGTGGACTCGTAACCCGAGTCCGTGGGTGGCTCCTCACCTGAAAAACACTTAAGCCGCAACCATGAGCACGACGGCTCAACAAGACTTAACCGACTCACCTAGGCATGAAACTCTACATGTAGGGTACAATGAACATGGGACGGTAAAATTTCAGCAAACGGACATGCCTACAAGTTCATCCTTAGTTCATCTTTTAGCCACAAGTTAACAGTTCATGGAGATGAAATTTAGTGAGCAATATTTGGTGGCACATAGGTAACAATACAATTATATCATAACAGCAATATTGAATCATCACATTTCATACATTAGCCTACGTCACGACTCAGTGACCAAGTGGTACTCTTCACTGCGAGGGACGGTGAATCGACTCGATATACACCTGCGGGGATACCCAAAGGGCACGTCACGTACGCCCACCCATGGAACTGCACAGCACGCTCACTCGATGTCGTACGGGACAACCTTTCATCCAACAGCCCAAACGTCGAACCGGTCGCACCGAAACGGACAGGAGGTTCCCTACACGGAGCATCTCTCTATGCCCGTTAGCAGATTTCCACCTTGCTGTCCTCAACCTACATCTATAAATCGGTGTGCTATGCCTCGACGCCTGGAGGTTTAGGTTACATCGGTTTACCGGGGCCCATATATCCGATATGCCTTTGGTACGTTCAAATTTGATCAGCGTGGGCCGCACACGGATCGGTCCTCAATCAACACGGACAGGGCCGCGCACACAAGACTTCCTCTTGCTGCGCCCTAGCCCCTGACTAGTCTCATTTTCATTACTAAAGTGATCTCACATCACTCGAACCAATCCTGTGTGTCCCAAGCCTAAACTCGCGAGTAGATTCCAACTACTCGACTTGTACCGAAGTTCTAGGAATCATTAAGCATATCCTGTATACTCGAGGTCTTAGACACTACCCTCACTCTTATAGGAAAATCTGGTTATGCATTTGGGGTTTCATCCATCCTATACCTAATGCACATAAATATACCTCACACTAAGTATGTAAACAAAGCAAAACTTTATAAAATGGGTTAATGCAAACAAGAGCTTGCCTTGTTGCTGCTGGTCAATGGTTAGGGCTTCGTCCTGAAGAAGGAAGTCGAGCACTTTCGGAGTCTCCTCGCCTTCAGCGACTACACGTTAACGAGATACTACATGTTAATTCAAATGCAATGTTTAGAATTGAATAAGCAATTACTATAACTCTAGCTAGACCTCCCCTTTGGTTCTGAAATTTCTATGGTGGCTTGGTAGGGTCCTAACACGAGTCTTGACCAAGTTTCATTTGAAACAAAGTTCAGTTGATCCTTGTACAAATAAAAGCCTATCTGGTCAATATTAGAGCTTCTAAGGAATTCCAGGGGTTTTCATGGCTCCAATCATTACTTTCTGGAAACTAGAATTTGAGATGGTTCCAATGGAATTGGTTTCATGTCATTCGAAGAATTCTAGAGGAAGTTCTGCCCTAAACAAGTTTTTGAGAAAATCTGAAAAAAATTTCTGTACATTTTTTCTATTTCCTCAGGGCAGTTAATTTAATCACCCCATTAGGGGGTGTAAATGAACTTGGATGGGTCTGAAAATTTTACTGTGATCCCAGGATTTTCCAGTGAACCTCCCAGCCAAATTTCAGAATTTTTCATGAAGTAGTTCTCCAGATAAAATTCCTAACAGTTTAAAATTTAGGGATATAATTTTGGAAAACTATTAAGTTTCATGAGTTGAAATTGGTATTGCTAGAAATTACTAAAAAAGCTGAGTTCAGCAAAATTTGGTTCACTGAATTTGGAGCTCCCTAGCAAACATTCTATGCATTTGAAGTTTGAACCAAATCTAAAAATTCAAATAAAGTTTAAACTGGCGGGTGGGGTCCCCGGGCTACATGTCAGCACCTCAGTTAACCCACACGGTGGTCCGCAGAGTCTTTCATGCAGTCGCACGGGATCCCGGTGCCACAGCAGATCCGGTGCTGTTTAACCCGAGGCTGACACGTGGGACCCACGGGGCTTCGTCTACCTCGCGCTCCCACGGCTCCCCGCCGCCCCCTTCGCTGGAGAGCTCGCCGCCGGGCGTTCTGCTGCCCGACCTCCGACGAAACGCGCCGCCTGTGCATATTTCAGCCTGGGGAACACGGTGGTGCCCTCAACGGAGCTCGGCAACGGCCGGAACAGTGCTCGCGGCGGTGACAGCGGCCGGAAGCTCATCGGCGACGTCACACTCGGTGTTCTCTACACCTTTTTTGACGCGATTTGCTCGGGGAGCTCCGCTGACACTTGCTGATCACGGATATGGGCACTGATCCCTGTGAAAATGGCCGCAACTACGACCTCACCGGCCAGGTGCCCTGTTTTCAGCCGCCGGGCCAAAATTCTGACAGAACTAGGGTCCTAGTGCATGGAACTGGTTGCTACTTGATCGAGGAGGTGCGCTAGGGGTTCTAGAGCGTGTGTGAGCTATAGCTTAACCGGCGGTAGCTTCTGTGCAACAAATTTTGCCATCGACCAGACTCTAACCCTAACACGCTCCGAGGAAGAAAACCAGAAATTCTTGCTCTACACCGCCGGAACTGGCGCACGGTTTCCTCCTACAGCTTCAGCACAAGTAAGCGCACCTTTTCTTTTCTGTTGACGGCGCATGAAACCACCGGAATCGGCCGGTCACCGGTGATCAAAGGAAGCGGCGACGAGTTCTTGCGCGGAAACGGGAGGGTAGCTCGGGGCGTGCTCGTTTTCGCACGGGAAACAGAAAGAAGGGTGGAGCAGCTCGTGTGCTGGCCTTTGAGCCAAAATTTTTCACCGTGAGGTGGAAGTCCCAAGTGCTGCTGGTGGCTTCTGCGAGCCGGCGTCGGCCACCCGCGCTACGTCGCATGTTTGAGTCGGTTTCACCCCGTGTATAGTCACTGGTCAGTGGGTCCCTCTCCCCTCTAATCCCTTTTTTGTTTTTCATTTTGTTTTTACTTAAAAGATCTCAGCTACTCACAATTGAATGAGAGACTTAGCCTCCAAGTCAGGGTTTGAATTTGATTTCCTAAATTTGAAACTGGTTTGGCTAAATTTGCTGCATGTTTGAACTGAAATTCAAATTCAGTTTTTGAATAAATGTAAATTTAGCTCCCGACATGATGAAGTCCAATGGGGATGAAAATTGGTGGACTAACTCAGAAAAATGTGCTGAGTTTGAATATGAAGCCAACCTTTGAATTCAAGTGATGAAAGTTGCTGCAATTTGAATTTACATTCAAATTGGCCCCTTTTTCAAATGACTCCAAAAGTGCCTCCAAACGTATTGGATTTGCATGAAATTTGGTCTGAGCCTTCCCAAGACTAAATAAGTTCTAGGGGTGAGCTCAACCTCTCATGTTCATGTGTAGAAATCCTACTTTGTGAAAGTTAGGGCTTTCCCCTCTAATCACCCTTTTGATGGTGGTTACTTGCTCTTCACAAGTATTCACAAGATATCCACAACAAAAGCTGTGGTGTTGTGAGGTGATGGATAATTTCTGTACATCCCTTTTCTTGGGCTTTTACATAATCCTTTATCAACTCTAACCATCGTCACTGCCTCATGTTCAACTCCTTTTGAGTGAATATGTATTTGAGACTCTTGTGGTCGGTATATAGATGCACGAGGTTTCCAAGCAGGCAATGCCTCCACATATTGAGTGCGAGTACCACGGCAGCGAGTTCTAAGTCATGAGTTGGATAATTTTGCTCATGATTCCGGAGCTGCCGTAATCCATACGTGACTGCTCTTCAATCTTGAATCAGCACACATCCGAGCCCAATGACGGATGCATCGCAATACACATCGAACGGTTTTGTTGTGTCCGGTTGCGCCAAAACCGGTGCTGATGTTAGGTGATTCATCAAATCCTTGAATGCCGCTTCACATGCTGGACTCAAGATATATATAGAAGTCTTCTTCAGCAGTTCGGTCACTGGCTTTGCAATTCTTAAGAAGTTCGGAATGAACCTCCGATAATATCCCACGAGTCCGAGGAAACTCCGCATCTCGTGGAAAGACCTTGGGGATTTCCAATTCAGCACTTGTACAATCTTGCTCGGGTATACAGCGATTCTCTCCGCTGAGATAATATGCCCGAGGAAGGGTACTTGCGATATCCAGAATTCACACTTGCTGAATTTAGCGTATAGCTTGTGATCTCGCAGCCATTGCAAGACTATACGCTAGTGAATTGGGTGCTCTTCCTCCGACTTGGAATACACCAATAAGTTGTCGATGAAGACCACGACAAACTTGTCCATCTCCAGCATGAATATTGAGTTCAACAAGTACATGAAATGAGCTGGAGCGTTGGTGAGGCTGAAGGACATGACAAGGTACTCATAGAGCCCATACATCATCGAGAAAGCCATCTTCGGTATGTTCTCAGCCCTGATCTTAATCTGGTGGTACCCTGATCTTAAATCCATCTTGGAAAAGATCTTCGCCTCAACCAACTGATCAAACAACATGCTGATCTGGGGCAATGGGTACCTTGATCGTGCCGGCATTTAGTGGATGATAGTCTTTCTTCTTGACGAATAATGCCAAACAGCCCCATGGCAAACAGCTCGGCCTAATGAAACCCTTGTCCATCCGGTCCATCAACTGTGTTTTTAGCTCTGCCAATTCCTTTGGTGCCATCTTGTGCGGCCGTGGGGATATTGGCACTGTTCCCGCTGCAAGTTCAATCTTGAAGTCCACCTCCCGGTCGGGCGCCATACCCGGTAGATCATTCAGGAATACGTTGGAAACTCACGGACTACTGGAATGTCTACCAGGCTGATGGTGGTGGAGTGGTATATGGCTGGAAGTTTTATTTCTTGACTGTCCAGAAATAAAGAATGTAGTAGTGCACGACGCGAGAGACGACGTCTAAAACAGCGTCGTGGCGGGTTAACCACGACTCCCTAGGATGACGTCGACCTTTTGTCCCTCTAGGACTATGAGAGACGCGGGGTATACTTTTCCCCCTAGGCATAAAGGTGCTTTTGGAACCATCATGCTTGTAGAAATCTTATCACCCGGTGAACAAATTAGGAATAGACTCTCGGTGGGTAGTATTTGCAAACTATGTTTATCAACATAAGCTGCTAATGAAATTATGAGTGGCACCCGAATCAAATAAAGCTATGACGTGGTGTTGGTGAAGTTGGACATACCCGCAAGGACGGGTTCTCCCTCTGGCACGTCCTCAATGGCGAGTTGGTGGACATTGCCGGGTTTGGGGCTTGCACGCCGTGCATTGTTTTTATTTCGGGGCTGATTTCTCCCCGGGAATGGTGGTGCCACTCTGCTACCTTGCTTCTCGGGGCAATCTTTTGCAAAACGCCCCTGGGCAACCGCACGTAAAGCACACGTACGGTGGCTGGCCGCTGCCTTGGGGATAAAAGCCCGGCATGCGTTGCTGAGGTGCAAACGCACGCGGCATCGCCCGCTGCTGTTGTTGCTTGGAGGTGCTGGTAATGCCGGTTGGTACGTTGGCTGTGGATACGGACGATTGCGAAACTGCATCAGTCGAGACGGTGGCTGCCAGCGTTGACCTGATGGTGTGCGATATACCATCCGATATTTCTTGGGAGGACCACCCTTCTCTCCACTGCCCCGCGGCATGCTTCACTTCTTCTCTGACGCAGCCAACTCCTAGCCGGAGTCTTCCTGAACAATCACAGCGTCAATCATCTCGTTGAAGCTGCAGAGATTGAACATCGCCAACTTGCCCATGGTAAAAGTGATCCTGCCTCTTCTCGTCGGTATCCGCATGATACAATGCATATAAGGCGAGATCATTGAACGCCCGGGCATATTCCAGTGCGTTCCGGCTCCCTTGCTGCAGGTGTAGAAATTCCTGCATCTTCCGCTTCATAAGACCCGGCGGAACGTGACAGGCCCTAAAGGCCGTCCTGAAATCCGTCCAGGTCAAAACCCGCTCGGTGGGTTCAGAGGCACAAAAGTTGGCCCACCAAGCGCTCGTGGACCCCATAAGTTGCTGGGCAGCGAATTGAGTCTTCTGCTGCTCACTCACTAGGAGCAGCCCAAACATCATCTCCATTGTGCGGAGCCAATTGTACGCCTCAACGGGCTCATCCGCCCGCGAGAACACCGGGGGATGCGTCGCAAGAAAATTTGAGTAAGAACTCTGTTGGCGTTCTTCTCGGTCTTGATGTCTCTCTGGGAGAGACGTATTCTCGATCAGGGTACACAGCAACTCGGTGTGCTGCTGGTGCGAGCCCGCCATGGCCGCAACAATATCTGCCAACGTGACCATTGGCGGTGGTGGTGGTTGCTGCTTCTGTCCCGAGAATGTCTCGGGAGGCTGTTGTGAGGCATCTCCCCCCTGACTGGGACCCCCAACCTCCGGGTTGGCGCGAGTACGAGTCATTCTGAAATTCAGACCATGTAAAGTCAGCACATGTCTGTCGGTACCCTCAGTACCGGGTACCCCCGCGCACAGGAGAGAAACCGCCTAAGGACCTCGCCGCCTTTGCAGGGGCGAGCTACAAAGGCGCCACATGTCCAGAAGGGCTGGGCCTCCCCTCTGCTCAGAGGCAAGCCCCAGGCCTGCCACATGGCCAGCAGAGCCGGGTCTCGCCGCCTTCGCAGAGGCGAGCTCCGAAGGCGCCATGTGTCCAGCGGGGCCGGGCCTCCCCTCTCCTCAGAGGCGAGCCCCGGGCCTGCCACGTGGCCAGCAGAGCCGGACCTCACGCCCTTCGCAGGGGTGAGCTCCGAAGGCGCCACGTGTCCAGCAAGGCCGGGCCTCCCCTCTCCTCAGAGGCGAGTCCCGGGCCTGCCACGTGGCCAGCAGTGCCGGACCTCACCCCTCCGCAAGGGTGAGCTCCGAAGGCACCACGTGCCGTGCTGCCCACCCCGGCTCGGTAGGCAGCAGGAGTAAAGGCACGCCATGCCTTGTACGATCAAGGCATTCAAGACCCGCGCCTTCCCAACACGCGGAGGCGCGGCGCACGCCCCTGTCAGGTGGCACTGTGACCACTAATGTCACAGTTAAGACAGGCACGCCATGTTAGAAGCTGTTGACCAATAAATATGGCGACAAGACATTTCCTGCCGTCCCTGCCATCATCAACCACTACGCCTAGCTTGTGGCACGGGCAGGATGGCAAAACAACAACTAAGATGCCATTGCCAGAGACAACTACCAGCATTCACTGCAAGATATGGTAGATGGCAGGAAATCTCCCCAGGCCCACCTGTTGGGCCCCGGGGCCCACCTTGTAAGCCGCCCAAGCCTTGAAGTATAAAAGACTCGGGTTGGCAACGTTGCAAGGGGTTCAAATGTTCAAGGGTTTGGCATTTTGGGCAACTCAGCTCACCCAGATCTCCAAGCTTAGAACTCCGGTTCTAAGCTCCGAGCAATACAGCTCCCGTGGACGTAGGGTGTTACGCTCCGGTGGCCCGAACCACGTAAAAATCCTTGTGTCAATCCTCTCACAACCAATGTGACCTCCCGAGAGAACTAGCCCCTCCAAAAAAGAACCTGCGCGGGTTGCTCCTGAAGCAGGCCCGGGGGAAGTGTCGACGGCACACTTCGACATTTGGCGCGCCAGATAGGGGGCTTTTTTCTCTCGAGACAGGTCTGCGCCAACGAAGATGACCAAGCTTCCTTCAGCGGCTGGCTCTTCACGCCCTCATTCCCGGCGAACGATGACAAGTGAGGGTCATGTCTCGACACGCTCAGGGAGGAGTGTGTCGGGACAGGTTGGGAGCCCGCGTCGGATTCCAACAACGCGGACTCCTACAATCTCAAGATCTGCTGCGGCGCAGAGTGCTACTCAAGGAAGTGCACTAGCTACCGCACGAGCACTCCTGCACAATCCGCCTGCTGTGGACGCTCCCCAGGGGGCCGCCCAGCAGTGGATCTGCGCATCGACCACCTCATCATTGCTGCCTTCAACCCTCCGCTGCGACGGGGACGACGCCCCGGTTAACCAGATGTGTCGCTGTCGCGCACACCAACGGTTGACATGCAGACGGCAGACTCTCGTTCTATCAGGCTCTCAACGGCAGACCTGAGGACAGAGCTGGAGCGACGTCGCTTGGGGAAAGATGGTCACGTGACCATCGAGCGACAGCGGAAAAGGTGTCGCAACCACGAGGCCGACTACAGCATGTCGGCTGCCTCGACTCAGCCTGGGCCTCAGACGTTCGCCATGCGACCTCTGCCCCAGGAGTACGCCACGCAGCATATGCAGGAGCCATATGCCTTGCAGTCGGCGCCCCCGGTATATGGTGCACCATTGCCCATGCCGGGGTACACCGTGCCAGCAGCGGACCAAGGGTTCGCGGCACCAGGAGAACTAGCCCCTCCGAAAAAGAACCTCCGCGGGTTGCTCCTGAAGCAGGCCTGGGGGAAGTGTCGATGGCACACTTCGACAATGTCCTACTTAAAAATCCTTGAAAAACAGTACGTATTGTAGTGATGAATGAGAAATTTGCACAACATTCACATATTTTGATAAAGTAAAAATTTTATACAAGATACATTATTCTTGGGTCAAAATTACAGCACTTTTGAACATCCGAGAAGTCGTGCTCATGTCGTCACATACATACTCACACGCTACTATTTTCTACGGCATGTCGCTGCTACAAAAGCTATTACACACGACCACCCTCGTGGCCCTACTTGGCAACGGAAACTCCCTAGTCGGAGTGGAATTCGACCTCTTGTGGTTCTTCCTCCTCTGCTGGTTCTTCTGGTAGTTCAGGATCCATGACCTCATCTTTGGGTTCAGGCTCCAGTATCACTGGAATGCCGAGAACGACGGGTACTGCACCTACCAACGGTAGGCCCACTACCTGAGGTACAAGGTCCTGCAAAGCACTCACCTCGTCCATAGCCTGATTGCAGTCCATTTCCCAGTTCTGTCCCACCTCAATCGCTTCATCGCGCTCTTGACTGAAGACTTTATTTTGCTGGGTCAGAGCCTAGACTTGCTGCTGCAAAGCCGTGATATCAACACGACTTTTCTTGCCCGCTTTCCTCAACCGACACAACTGATTATGCTGTTGATTCAGTTGCTGTATCGTCGGTAGAAGCACATTACAGAGTATGTTATGGGTGCTCTCATAATGGTCGTGGTGGCTGGTGCTCTCCTGGATCTCCATGGCAAGACGAGCATTATGGACAGCTTGGCTGTCCATCACGTTCCTTCCCGCCATGAGATTGAGGCTAAGATTCGCCTCCTCTGGATTGTACCTTGGGCAGTTTGGATCAGTTGCCGCAAGGTACCACTCCCATCACACGTGATTAGCTCGTCCCTCCACTGAAACAAGCGCATATGGAGTGCCCTCCATATCTCGCACATGTAGTTGGCAGAAGCGTGACATGGCATCGCGGGCTGCCAATTGCCACACGTCCTCTGGGTGTCTACCTTTCACCGTGACGGTGAACGGTGCCCATCCTGGTGGAGCTGGTCCTGCCGGAACATCGACATGTATGATCCATGTCGTGTTCTCCTTCTCGCCTTATTCCTTAGAAAGGAAGTGTGGCATCTCCATATATCTGAAATATTGAAGCATAAGCTTCAACAGATCCGGATACCCGCGGTGTTGAGAACAGAGATACCACCCATCCTTCTCCAATTGTTTATCCGCTTCTATCTGTAGAAAAATATTTGAAAGAGTCAAATATTCATTTCAACAGTAAAAACAGTGAGTTCTAACATAAACATGTCACTGAACTCATAGAATTTGGAAACATTAATCAAACTTATTAACAAGTTGATTTCTACTGCACTGCCCAAAATTGACAGTGCTGACCAGTTTCCATTCTACCCAGATTTAGACCATGCTAAGGGAAAAATCAGTTCTGGAGTTCAACATCAAGGTTAAAGTTAACTTCAATAGATTTCCATAATGTATTTGTTTGCCCTCATATATGCTCTGGATCAAAAGTTATGAGATGTCAAAGTTGACAGAATTTCTGTAGAAAATTGGGCAGCACCTCCCTGCTTGAGATACTGAGTTGATCCAAGAATTCCAGTTAATACTGCGCATAATTTGACAAAACTTTCTGTTACAAAGTGGTACCCAATGTCCTAAACTTTTAAAAATGTATAATTTACTATTTTGGATTTTTATTCAGGTAGTTATGGTCATTTTACAGAGAATTCCAGTGAGTATTTACTCTGCACTGTTTTCTGAATAGTTTCAACTCTACTGAAGATTTCGACAAGTTCATGGATGAAACACCCCTGGATGTCAAAAGATAAGTTGTAGAACTCTTCCAAAGCTTTTCCAGAAATGTATCATACCACCCCAATATCGAAGTAACTCGACCTCTACACTCTATATAACTTCAGCATTATTTCAGCTGAAAACAGAGGACTCTTCCTAAGATTACATAAGTTGAAACTTGCTTAATTTTGAAATCCATATCAAGATGGGAGCTTTTTATCCACTTTTTAGTTCTCTGGATCAAAATTTTCAGCTTTTACAATGAGGTTGATCATTTAGTGGGGTGTGATGTCGAAGCATCACCATACATGCCGGTACTACGTTCCTCACAAAAAAAAACCTTTACCGGATTTAGCCGGCTTCGTTAATTCAGTGGCACTAAGAGACTCTCGCACACATGTTCTACTCGGATACTAAATTGTGGTTAGAATACCTGCAGAAAACCACATAATCATCAGGTTGAGCTGCACACTGAACCCGGCTCCATAACAGTTTCATACGCCGTCTATCGTCAGTCACACGGGCGTTCTGAAGCCAAACACGCCTTGAGCTACGTGTTTACATTACCAACCACGTGACGGGGTCTCCACCTACTTTTCCGCAGCACGCCGGGGACTGGCGTTGCTCACATACCCCAAACGACATGAAGAGTCGTAGAGGATACATAAACTGACCGGGTTACCTGCCACCCTTGAGGCTCCACCCTTTAGCTTGTGCACACTGGTGAACAGCGCATACATGCACCCCCCAAGACATAGAAACACCCGATATGCATGATTTTCCGACATAGCAAATAGGTTAGTAAGCCACTTATGTATACTAATAACATCCTTATGTGGGCTAATACTCGCTCCTCGCCGATTTTCAAAATCTAGTCTTCTTCAGTATGTTAAACCTCAACGAAGCTCTGATACCATAATGTGAGGACCCGGGGTCCCGACATTCCAGAATCTCGTTGAGGGGTGTTAGGATATACAACACCGAATAACACACATGTAAATACATACAACGGAAGCTACATTTTATTACATCAACGTGTATGAACATAGTTTACATCAAAATACCGTTTATAGCCTACTCTCACGGGCGTAGGCTAAGCAAAAGGATCCGCGTTCAGCCTGTGAACGTGTTCCCACTAGCTACACACACCACACTAACACGGTGGCGTGCACAGCTCCCACCCGATGGTGGTTCCCTCTGGGGGACCCGTCTCCTCCTTGGGAGCCTCCTCCTCTTCATAAACCCCTGCACATACTTCAACAACAAGCAGTGAGCACGAAAGCTCAGAAAGACTGACCCGATGCCGCTAAACATGAAACTCAACATGCTGGAATTTAAGTGTACAGTAGGACGGCAATTTGCATAAAGACTCGCCTAATTAGTTGAATCCTACTTTTAGATTTTAGCTTCATGTAAGTAGTAACCTTGTGCTAAGAAACATAGGAAGTCCGCAATCAAACAAGAAATGCATTCCTCCTATTTTTCCTGCCTAAGTTTGAAAAGAAATTTGATTTGCTCTAATCTAAAGCACATCATTAACATTCCAAGTATTACTTCAAAACAGCAACTTTAATTCATGCCAATTATCCTGTTCTCTCTACGCCACGGTACAGTGAACAAGTGGTACTCACTGACCGCGTGGGACGACAATTATAATCGATTTACATCTGCAGGGTTACCCAAATAACACGTCACGTATGCTCATACTCGATGTTACCTACAACAACCATCACGGAATTTGTACTAGACAACCTTTCATCTGAAGCAGAGCTCATTTGAGCCCTGCATAAATAACTGTATAACAGGCCATATTAGAGCTTCTAAGGTTTTCTAGGGATTTTTATGAAGCAAGCCATTACTTTCTGGAAAATAGAGTTTATGATGGTTCTAATGGAATTGGTTTCATGTGATTTGAAGAATCCTAAAGAAAGTTATAAGCTAAATAGGTTTGAGAAAATTCTGAAAAATGTTTATGTATATTTTTCATTTTCTCAGGGGCAGTATACTTAATCTCACAATTAAGTGGACTTAATGAACTCATATGAATCTGAAATTCGGCATGTGACTCAAGGATGAAGATAAACATCCTAGCCAAATTTTAGAATTTTCCAAAAAGTGGATCTCCAGTTACAATTTCCAACAGTTTACACTTTAGGGAATTAATTCTGGAAAAAGAATTTGTTTCAAGGACTGAAACTTGTTTTTCTGGATAGTACTCGGATAGAGGAATCCATAAAAATTTGGTTCACTAAATTTGGACAATTCTACACAAAATTATAGATTTCTGAAGTTTTGAGCTAAAACTGGAATTTATTTTCTGCTGGAAACTCGAGCTGGACCCACTGTTTAAACCGCAGACAATGAGATGCGAGCCACACTGGGCTACTGGATTCTCCAGAGTGTAGCCACAAATGATCCACATCAACAGCCGATCCTAGTTTTAAACACACAGCCGCTGACAGTGGGCCAGCCCCCCCACCCTTCTTCAACCTCCGGCCGGTTTCCCGCACGCGTGACCCCCCTCGCCGAACAGAGGTGGTGCCTCGCCGGACTTGTGTTCCCGGCCATCCCCTGGCCTGAATCTCGCCGCTGGGGAGTTTTCAGGCACAAGGAATCCATTTGTGAGGTTATCTCGGGCTACCGGTGGGCGGAAGTAGGCTGGCGACGTGTGGCGGCTCTGGGCGAGGCTCGGCTACGTCGGTCGGCCGCTCTAGTACCCCAAACTCAGGTTTTCTTGGATATAGAGCATCAGTGGATCCTATGGAAGACCGACATGGAAGCAAACAAGCTCAGGACGGCTGGCTCCTAGGGTTTCACTGAGCGCCCGAGAGTGTCCGTCATGTTTGTGCTCGACAAAACCCAAAATGGGCCTCCTACAGTCGGTTTCAAGCTAGGGTTGTGAAGAGAACTTGATCACTATCTAGTCTAGCTCCTTTGTGCATGATTAGGTGAACTCTAAACTATAATTGAAGTTGAATTCGACGGATTCTTACCTGAAGGTCCGTTTGCACGCGCCGGAAGAAAATCGCTGAATTCATGCGCGAGGATTCACGGCTTGAGCAGCGAGTTGGAAAGGAGTAGCAAGGGTATCCGGTGCGTCCATGGGTGTGCTTGCTCGAGTGTGAAAACCACTGGTGTAGGCTGTCCACGTGAGCTCCGTATGGAGGTGAGTTTCGGTCGCCGCGGGAAAGACATGTTCTAGGATTGGGGAGGTCGCAACTCGATCAATTTCGTGCAAAGGAAGTAGAGGACGAAGCTAGGGCGCCGTTTTGCAGCCCAGTCGGGCTCTGCACGCAAAGTTTCATCGGTTCCCGATCGATCACTGGACGCGTGTGGCGGACCGGAATCCGCTCATCCAGGATCGCAGAGGGTGGTGCCACGCGATGCGACACCCGACAGCACACGTCATAAGAACATAATATATTACGTGGGAAAAACAACTGAAACTGTACAAACAGGTACAAACTTCAGTTACAACTATTGTTTATATTACACAGCGGAAGTCTACACTATACAACTCACGCCCGCCTATCTAGCAAAAGTGGTTGTCCAGCCCTAGGACAACCCACACTAGCTGCACTTCTCAGCTCAGCGCGGCGTGTACGGCTCCCACTCAGCCGTGGTCCCCGACGGAGGGTAACCCTCGCCGGTGGACTCGTACTCCGAGTCCGTGGGTGGCTCCTCACCTGAAAAACACTTAAGCAGCAACCGTGAGCACGAAGGCTCAGCAAGGCTTAACCGACTCACCTAAGCATGAAACTCTACATGAGGTGTACAATGGACATAGGATAGTAACATTTCAGCAAAATGACACGCCTACAAGTTCATCCTTAATTCATCTTTTAGCAACAAGTTAACAGTTCATGAAATCTGAAATTTAGTAAGCAGTATTTGGTGGCACACATGTAGCAATACAATTATATCAATCAGCATCATTGAATCAACATATTTCATCCATTAGTCTACGTTACGACGCAGTGAACAAGCGGTACTCGTAACCGCGAGGGACGGCGAATCGACTCGATATACACCTGCAGGGAAACCCAAAGAGCACGTCACGTATGCCCACCCGTGGAGCTGCACAGCACGCTCACTCGATGTCGTACGGGACAACCTTTCACCCAACAGCCCAAACGTCGAACCGGTCGCACCGAAACGAGCAGGAGGTTCCCCACACGGAGCATCTCTCTATGCCCATTGGCAGATTTCCACCTTGCTGCCCTCAACCTACACCTATAAATCGGTGTGCTATGCCTCGACGCCCGGAGGTTTAGGCTACATCGGTTTATCGGGGCCCATATATCCGATATGCCTTCGGTACGTTCAATACTTGTTCAGCAGGGCCGCACACGGATCGGTCCTCAATCGACACGGACAGGGCTGCGCACACAAGACTTCCTCTTGCTGCGCCCTAGCCCCTGCCTAGTCTCATTTTCATTACTATAGTGATCTCACATCACTCAACCGAACCCGTGTGTCCCAAGCCTATCTCGCGAGTAGATTCCAACTACTCGACTTGTACCGAAGTT
Source organism: Neostapfia colusana (assembly GCA_030760725.1). Taxonomy (NCBI): domain Eukaryota; kingdom Viridiplantae; phylum Streptophyta; class Magnoliopsida; order Poales; family Poaceae; genus Neostapfia; species Neostapfia colusana. The sequence goes on along the minus strand of JASWHV010000012.1, from coordinate 19,384,915 downwards.
CTATGACTCATTAAGCGTAGCCTGTCTACTCGAGGCCCTTGACACTACCCTCACTCTTTTAGGAACCCCTGGTTATGCAAGTGGGGTTTCATTCATCCTATACCTAATGCACATACATACTTCACATGACTCATGTAAACAAAGGAAAAATTATAAAAGGGTTAATGCAAACCGGGGCTTGCCTTGTTGCTGCTGGTCAGGAGTTAGTTCTTCGTCCGGAAGAAGGAAGTCCAGCACCTCCGGGGTCTCTTCTTCAACGGCTACACGTTTATGCAATATTACATGTTAATTAATATGCATACAAGTTATTGTAAGGTTGCTGTTATTAGTTTTAATAACCAGCCTCTAACACCTGGAACTTTGTTTAAGAATTTAAAGATGAACTGGTGTTGGTGGTTTGGCTTGGACTTAGTCACATGGTTAAATGCTAAGTGGTTTTCCCCCCTTTCCATATTAATCCCTTAATTGGTTAAACAGGACAGGGGTGATCTATAGCTCCAATGGAGCTGAGAATTTTTGTGTGAGTTCCTTGTCACAAGAAAACTCTCTGGACCAAACATTAGCACTTTTCATGGAGTGGTTTGCTCAGAATAATTCTCTTGGCAAATCAGCAAGGAGGAATTAATTCTGAGGTCAGACCCCTGTTCATACCCAACTTAGTGAACTACAATTTCAATTATAGCTCCAAGAGTTTGCATGGATTTTCCTAGCATTTTTGGAGTTAAGGTTTGCCCAGAATTGAATTTCCAAGTTTTGGAAATTCTCTGAAAATGTTTCTGTATTCAAATGAACACAGCACCTTCCAATTTGAATTGCTCTGACCAAATCAACTCGAAATGGTCTGAAACTTTTACAGGGGTTTACTAACGTCCTAAAGAACATTATGGCAAAATTTGGGGATTTTTGGATGAACCAAACTCCCTCTAAAATTCTTTTGCTGAAAAGCTTTAAAGAATTTTCCAGAATTAATTAATGGGTTTCATACAAATTGGGTTGTATATCTGGACAGAGCTAGGCAATATGAATCCAACCCAATTTGAATCACTAAATTTGGAGCTTCCTAGCAAAGGTTATGGATTTCTAAAGTTTGAGTGGAAACTGGAATTGTTTTACTATTGGAAATAACCTGGGCCCACTCTTTAAATCGCAGCCAGTGAGAAGCGAGAACACACAGGGTTACTGGGTTTTCCTGTGCACAGCCACACGGAATCCTGGCCATATTCGATCCCGTTTTAAACTCGCCCTCACTGACTGGTGGGCCTGCCCCACCCTTCTTCTTCCTCCGAGCCCTCCTTCCGCGCGCGCGCTAACCTCGCCGGACCGAGGCGGCGCCTCACCGGCTGAGTGTCTCCGGCCGTCTCCCGGCCGGAGGCTCGCCGCCTGGGGGTTTATGGGGTCGGGAAACATGTTTGTGGGCTCGGTTTAGGCGCTAGAGGATCGGAACGGTGCCGGCAGCGTGCGGCGGCCTCGGGGAACAATCGGCATCGTCGCCCGGTGGTCCTAGCCTGCCAACGACTCAGCCCATCCGTTCTAGAGCACCAGTGGGTGCTAGGGAAACCCGGCAAGTAAAGGCCAGTGCATGGCAACACCTCCAGAGGAGTTCTCACCGTGCGCCCGACTCCTGCCGCGCGTTTGAGCGTGGAACGACATGAAATACCCCAAACTGTGTCAGTTTTCTAGCTAGGGTTGCGAAGAGAAATTGAACGCTAGCCAGTCTAGGTCCGGTGTGCACGATTTGGTGGCCTAAGAACGAAGATTAAGGATGAATTCGATGGATTCTTACCCGGAGGTCCGAGTGGATGTGCCGGGAGAAAAACGTCAAATTGACGCTCGATGGTCCACCGTCGGGGCTGTGGCTTGGCTAGTAGTAGCGTGACTATCCGGCGCGTCTCCGAGTGGCCTAGCTCGGCTAGGAAAGCCTCGGGTTCGAGCTGCCCACGGTGAGCCCGTGCCGACTGTTCTTCTCGGTCACCGCCGATAGTCTCCGGGCTAGGTTCTGGGCAGCTAAACTCGATTGTCTTCGGCCGGAGGAGGTAGAGGGCGAGTAGCTGGTGTAGTTTTTGGCTAGGGGGGGGGGGTGCTGCACGCGAGAGCTCGGCTGAATCCTCACGGGAAGTCGATCGGCGGCAGTCGGGTCGGTCAGCGCGAGGCACGGGAGCAGTGATGATCTTCACGTGGCCGCGCGTGTTACCGCCGCTGCAGTCGGTCCTCCACAGCGCGCTGGCTCGTGCGGTGTCCCTCCCTCTCGGGCGCGGGAGCAGGAGCTGGCAGCCTGTGTTCGACCGGCGTCGGGGAGAACAGGCCACGCTTGGTTTGGAGAACAGTCCCCCCACTGACTTGTGGGCCCCCTCTCCCCCTAATCTCTTTTTCCAAATTCTGCTGCAAATATCTCAGCTACTCTCCATTTAATGAGAGACTTAGCCTCCAAGTATTGGTTTGAATTTGAGTTCTCAATTTCAAACTTTGTTTGGTTAAATTTGCTTCATATTTAAACTGAAATTCAAATTCAGTTTTGAATTCTTGCAAATTTAGCTCTTGACAGTATGAGCTCCAATGGAGATGAAAATTGGTGGGTTTACTCAGAAAAATGTGCTGAGTATAGATATGGAGCTAACTTTTGGATTTGGGTGATGAAAGTTGCTGCAATTTGAATTTACATTCAAATTGGCCTCTTTTTGAAATAACCCAAAAGTGCCTCAAAAAGTGTTGAATTTGCATGAGCTTTGGACTGAACCTTCCCAAGACTTTTTAAATTCTAGGGGTGAGCTCAACCTCTCATGTTCATGTGTAGAAACCCTACTTTGTGAAAGTGAAGGCTTTCCCCTCTAATCATTCTTTTGATGGAGGTTACATGCTCTTCACAATATTTCCTAAGATTTCCACAATAAAAACTGTGGTGTTGTGAGGTGAAGAATAAGTTTTTGCAAGTCCCTTTTCTTGGGCCTTTTACATCCCTCCCCCCTTAAAAGAATCTCGTCCCGAGATTACAAACGAAGAGATGGCGATGTAATGGGGACTTACCCGTGTTGAGAAGCCATGAACTCCGGGTAGCTTGAGCGAAGGAACTCCTCGCTCTCCCACGTCGCTTGTTCGGCGGTGTGGTTACTCCAGAGTATTTTGTAGAACCACAACGTTCTGCTACGCGTGGTTCGGGCTTTCTCATCAAGAATGGCCACCGGATACTCATCATAAGTTAAATCCGGTTTCAGATCGCCGATATCTTCGGTAGGAACAGCAGCTGTATGCTTCAAACATTTTCTCAGTTGCGAAACATGGAAAACGTCATGGACACCAGCAAGGGGTGCCGGTAACTCCAATCGATACGCCGCTGGTCCACACTTCTCGGTGATAGCGTAGGGTCCAATAAAACGGGGAGCGAGCTTCCCCTTCACACCGAACCGGTGCACGCCCTTCATCAGAGACACGCGGAGGTACACGTGTTCCCCGACGTCAAAGTGCAACGGTCTACGCCTCTTATCAGCGTAGCTCTTCTGTCGGGATTGAGCGGCCTTCAAATTGGCTTGAATGGTCCGAAATCGCTCTTCGGCGTCGTTCACCACATCAACCCCGAATGTGACCCTTTCACCGGACTCACACCAATTTAATGGGGTGCGGCATTTACGACCGCAGAGAGCTTCGTAGGGTGCCATCTTAATACTCGCCTGATAGCCGTTGTTGTACGAGAATTCCGCCAATGGTAGGTGATCATCCCAGTTCCTACCATGGTGGATGGCACATGCTCTCAACATGTCTTCCAGAACTTGATTCACCCTCTCTGTCTGGCCATCTATTTGAGGGTGGTAAACGGAGCTCCTGATCAACTTAGTACCCAATGCAGCGTGTAGCTGCTCCCAAAAGCGAGATACAAATAATGCACCTCGATCTGAGACAATGGTCTTGGGTACCCCGTATAGGCATAGAATCTTCGCTATGTATAGCTCCGCATATTTGCCGGCACTGTAACGTGTATTTACCGGAATGAAGTGATCCGTCTTGGTTAACCGATCAACGATTACCCATATGGAATCATGCTTGTTGGCTGTTAGGGGTAATCCCACAATGAAATCCATGCTCACATCTTCCCATTTCCATGCCGGGATCTTCAGGGGTTGCAGCAGCCCTGATTTCTTCACGTGATCAGCTTTCACTCGTCGGCACGTATCGCACTCGGATACGTACTTAGCTACCTCCCGCTTCATCCGTGTCCACCAAAATTTCTTCTTCAAATCTTGGTACATCTTGTTGCTGCCCGGATGAATGGAGTATTTAGACAAGTGAGCTTCATCGAGGATCTTTTTCCTCAACTCCATATCTCGGGGCACGACTATGCGGTCATTGAACCACAGCGTCCCCTCATCATCCTTCCGGAAACATTTGATTTCCCCGTTGTCTATCCGTCTCCGGAGATGTGCCATGCCTTTATCATCCTTCTGAGCTGCAATGATGTCCTCCCTAATAGTAGGGATGAGGGCAAGGTTGTACAGCGATCCATAAGGAACCAAGTATAAACTTGGCTCTTCCTCCTCCACCGGTGTAATGGTGAAGTGATGGACATGTGATTTCCGACTCAGCGCGTCGGCAACCACATTCGCCTTGCCGGGGTGGTAATGGATCTCAATCTCATAATCTTTGATCAGTTCTAACCACCTCCTCTGCCTCATGTTCAGCTCCTTCTGGGTGAAAATGTATTTCAAGCTCTTGTGGTCGGTGTAGAGATGCACCAAGTTCCCCAGGAGATAGTGCCTCCACATTTTCAGCGCCAACACCACGGCAGCAAGTTCAAGATCGTGAGTCGGGTAGTGCTGCTCATGGTTCTGAAGTTGGCGTGAGCCATAAGCGACCACACGTCCTTCCTGCATCAACATGCAGCCAAGCCCAATACCGGACGCGTCACAATACACGTCGAAGGGCTTTGTTGTATCCGGCTGAGCTAACACCGGGGCTGTTGTGAGATGCTTCACCAATGTTCGGAACGCTCCTTCACACGCCGTGTTCCAAACATATTTCTTCCCTTTTTTCAGCAACTCTGTCATCGGCTTAGCGAGCTTGGAGAAACTTGGAATGAATCTACGATAGTATCCCGCTAACCCGAGGAAGCTTCTCACTTCATGGACTGAAGTGGGAGCTTTCCATTTCAGCACTTGCTCTATTTTGCTTGGGTCAACCGCAATGCCTTCAGCTGAGATGATATGTCCCAAGAATGGCACTTGGCTGATCCAAAATTCGCATTTGCTGAACTTGGCGTAGAGCTTGTGGTCTCGCAATCGTTGAAGAACGATCCGTAAGTGTTCGGCATGCTCGGCTTCTGTCTTGGAGTAAACCAAGATATCGTCGATGAACACTACCACGAACTTGTCCAGCTCCGGCATGAACACCGAGTTCATGAGATACATGAAATGGGCTGGAGCAGTTGTGAGACCAAAGGACATGACGAGATATTCATATAATCCATATCTCGTTGAGAAGGCCGTCTTCGGGATATCCTCCGCCCGGATCTTTATCTGGTGATATCCAGAGCGAAGGTCCATCTTGGAGAACACACTTGCACCCACAAGTTGATCAAACAATATGTCGATGCGGGGCAGTGGGTACTTATTCTTGATGGTGACGGCGTTGAGCGGCCGGTAATCCACACACAGCCTCACGGTGTCATCCTTCTTCTTCACGAATAGCGCTGAGCATCCCCAAGGCGAGGAACTCGGCCTAATGAAACCATTGCTCAACAGATCATTGAGCTGTTCTTTCAGTTCAGCCAGCTCATTCGGAGCCATCTTGTATGGTCTTCGTGAGATGGGCATAGTCCCGGGTGCAAGTTCAATCTTGAACTCGACATCCCGCTCAGGTGGCATGCCCGGAAGATCATCCGGGAACACATCAGGATACTCCCGGACTACGGGGATGTCTTCTAACTTGAGAGCTTCAGCATTATTAATTGCTAAAACTTCCCGGACTGGCGTGTCTAACACCATGGAATGCGGACAGTGGAATGGAGAATTTAAGTGAACCGTCCGTGTCCGAGCCTCTAGGACAGCGCCATGGTATTGTAGCCATGACATCCCTAAGATTGCATCAATCTTTTGTCCCATAAGGATTATCAAGGTGGTGGGATATAGTTTCCCACCTAAGCACAGAGGTGCCTTTGGAATCATCATATTAGCTGAAATCTTCCCTCCCGGTGAGCATATCATATAAGTGCAGTCGGTTGGGAAGACTTGCAATTGATGTTTAGCCACATAGGATGCACTTATAAAGCTTTGGGTTGCACCAGAATCAAATAATATGATGATGGCTTGATTGTTGAGAGTAAACGTACCCGCCAGCACGTTATCTCCCTCTGGGGCGTCCCCATTGTCGAGGTTGCGGACGCCCCCAGTCCGCTGACCAACCTTCTTCACCGGAGGTCGGCCTCGAGCACCACCCTGGAACTGGGCTTGCCCGCTGCTCTGCTGCCCCTGGGGACAGTCCTTCGCGAAGTGGCCCGCCTGGCCACACGTGAAGCAGGTGAAACGGGGCGGTCCCCCGCTGATCGGTGGACGGAAACCCGGGGCGCGCTGTGGCAGTTGAAACGCCCGGGGTACCGTCTGCTGCTGCTGCTGTCTTGGTGGTGGCATCGGCGGACGGAACGGGGGTGCTTGAAAGGGACGTCCCCCGAACCGTTGCGGTCGCGCCGGTGGTTGCCACTGCTGCCCGGATGGTGTCCGATACACCATACGGTACTTCTGGGGAGCGCCACTCCCTCCGCTGCTAGGTGGAGCGCTGCGCTTCCTCTGCTCAGCTGCTAACTCCCGCTGAGCGTCCTCTTGCATGATGGCGGCATTGACTAGGTCGTTGAATATGCCGCGGTTCCACTGTACGAGATGGGTCTTCATTTCAGGGTGCAACCCCCGATAGAAGTGCTCCCTCTTCTTCTCCTCCGTGGAGATGTAGTCTGACGCATACTGTGCCAGATGGTTGAAGGCACAGGAGTAGTCATGGGCACTCCTCCCGCCCTGCTTCAGTTCCAAAAATTCTTGGAACTTCCTCTTCATTATTCCGGGAGGGATGTGATAGGCGCGGAACGACTCCCGGAACTCTTGCCATTCCACGGCATGGCCAGCCGGACGTGAGGCGACATAATTCGCCCACCACGCACCAGCGGCACCGTGGAGCTGCTGTGCTGCGAACAGGGTCTTCTGCCGCTCCGTACACTGGAGCATCCCAAACTTGGACTCTATGGTCCGCAGCCAGTTGTCAGCCTCCAGTGGTTCTTCAGCTTCGGTGAACACTGGAGGGTGCGTACTCATGAAATCCGAGTACGACACATCACGGGGCTCCCGAGGCCCTCTATCTTGACGTCCCCCCGCCTAGGACGTATTCTGCACGATCGTGCGGAGCAGGTCGGTCTGCTCCTCACGATCTCCCACCAATGCCGCGATCACATCCGCTAGAGTAAACGGAGGCGGCGGTGGTGGCTGCTGCTGCGGGGTGCTGTCGTAGGCCGGTGGCTGGGAGTCATCACCTCCCTGTTGGCTAGAGCCACCAACCTCGTGCGTGGTCCTAGTACGAACCATCTGCAACCACACGACATTAAACATCAGTCCCGCAACATTTTGCATGCATTCCAATAGAAATGGGCGTAAAAACATTATGACAACAAAACATGCGAAATATCTCGTAAATAGATAATGTAATAACTTTGCACAAGCTACACCATTACCAGACCAAACACAAGTTAGTTTAATCCAACTTGATGAACCCCCTCTTTGGAAGCTCACCATAACTGGGTTTGGTCACAACGAGACATTACTATCGCTTTGTCATCAGTTATAACACCCTTAGGGTACAACACCCTCTCCAATGAGTTCAACTGTCATTCTTCTGTCAGAATGACCAGTTTCTACATATTCCAAATTTTGATCTGGTTCTGTGCATTTTCATGACTCAAGTTGAATACCAAAGTTAAAGTTAACTTCAGTATCCTTACAACGAGTACTCATTTGCCCCCAGATCAGCTTTGGTTAAAAAGTTATGCTAATTCAAAGTCAGCAGAATTTCTGGAAGAATTTTAGCAGCACCTCCCTTGGAAGTGGCTGTTTTCAACCCTGGTTTCCCCTGAAATCCGTGCTGAAATTTCAGAAACTTTGAATTGCAAAGATGTCACACATATTCTACTCTTTCTAAGGATGTATTATATGACAATTTTAGATTTTTCTACTGGGAGTTATGTTTGAAAAACCGAACAGTCCAGAGAATGTTTAACTCTGTCCTGGTTCTGGATAGTTTACATTCCTCGGGGATTTAAGCCATCTTACGGTGAGTTTCAGCTCTGGAAGCCTACAACAAAGTTGTAGAGTACTTAATTACCTTTCCAGAGCTATATAGCACACCTTTCTGGGCTAAAAGACCTGTGAGTTATGCCCTGTGAAAGATCAGCAACTTGCTGTCCAAAACAGAGCACTCTGTTTTCCAGTCTTTTTGGAACTACACTTATCACTATCCCATTCTTATACCTAACCAGGGTCCTAAATGTTGAACCTATAGATTTTAATTCTTTGTTATCATTATTTTCATGCATATGCCTACAATATCTCGGTACTACGTTCCTCACAAAAGCACAATCCTAACCGGATCATACCGGCATATACGTCTTAAGTGTGGCACTACACGGTCTCTCGCACACGTTTTCTACACGGATACATACGTGGTTAGTACCTGCAGAAAACCACACAATAATGGTGCACTCAATGGTTATTCATTTCAGGAAGTTCCATATTTGAAAGTAAATACAAATGCCCGTATCATTGTCATACGGCCGTCCCTGAGTTAGGTCACGTCTCAAGGTACGTGATCGTGCTTCAACACCACACGACGGGGAACCCGAGTATGTCATGAACGGGTCGTCACGGTTGGGAATGTTATCAACCCAACAGATACCACCTACTGCCCTGCAGGGCACGCCGATGGCAAGCGCTGCGTATGTTCTCCTGGGCTATTTCCAGACGAACACACTCTCGCGTTACTGACCACGCGATGGGGTCTCCACTTACTTGCCTAATGCACGCTAGGGATCAGCGTTTCATATGAACTCAGGAACATGAAGAGTTCAAGAGGTTCATATTGACGTCTCACACCAAGCTATGAGACAAATCCCTGAACCACGTTCCTCGTCAGGGAGAGCTAACCGAAATTGAACCGCTTTCGGTGGCGTTCCTTACCATACTTACCAGAGCGTAGGTGCGTCGTTACATAATTGAAATTCAGAATTATAACACATAGGTTAGTCTTTGCCACTTTAAGTAACTATGCTAATATAGTCCTTACTTGGGCAGCTACCGATTCCTCACCGTATACCTAAGTTTTTCCCATAATGCAGTCCTTTAGTACTGTGCTATCCCCACTACAGCTCTGATACCCGGCTGTGGCGGACCGGAATCCGCTCATCCAGGATCGCAGAGGGTGGTGCCACGCGATGCGACACCCGACAGCACACGTCATAAGAACATAATATATTACGTGGGAAAAACAACTGAAACTGTACAAACAGGTACAAACTTCAGTTACAACTATTGTTTATATTACACAGCGGAAGTCTACACTATACAACTCACGCCCGCCTATCTAGCAAAAGTGGTTGTCCAGCCCTAGGACAACCCACACTAGCTGCACTTCTCAGCTCAGCGCGGCGTGTACGGCTCCCACTCAGCCGTGGTCCCCGACGGAGGGTAACCCTCGCCGGTGGACTCGTACTCCGAGTCCGTGGGTGGCTCCTCACCTGAAAAACACTTAAGCAACAACCGTGAGCACGAAGGCTCAGCAAGGCTTAACCGACTCACCTAAGCATGAAACTCTACATGAGGTGTACAATGGACATAGGATAGTAACATTTCAGCAAAACGACACGCCTACAAGTTCATCCTTAATTCATCTTTTAGCAACAAGTTAACAGTTCATGAAATCTGAAATTTAGTAAGCAGTATTTGGTGGCACACATGTAGCAATACAATTATATCAATCAGCATCATTGAATCAACATATTTCATCCATTAGTCTACGTTACGACGCAGTGAACAAGCGGTACTCGTCACCGCGAGGGACGGCGAATCGACTCGATATACACCTGCAGGGAAACCCAAAGAGCACGTCACGTACGCCCACCCGTGGAGCTGCACAGCACGCTCACTCAATGTCGTACGGGACAACCTTTCACCCAACAGCCCAAACGTCGAACCGGTCGCACCGAAACGAGCAGGAGGTTCCCCACACGGAGCATCTCTCTATGCCCGTTGGCAGATTTCCACCTTGCTGCCCTCAACCTACACCTATAAATCGGTGTGCTATGCCTCGACGCCCGGAGGTTTAGGCTACATCGGTTTATCGGGGCCCATATATCCGATATGCCTTCGGTACGTTCAATACTTGTTCAGCAGGGCCGCACACGGATCGGTCCTCAATCGACACGGACAGGGCTGCGCACACAAGACTTCCTCTTGTTGCGCCCTAGCCCCTGCCTAGTCTCATTTTCATTACTATAGTGATCTCACATCACTCAACCGAACCCGTGTGTCCCAAGCCTATCTCGCGAGTAGATTCCAACTACTCGACTTGTACCGAAGTTCTATGACTCATTAAGCGTAGCCTGTCTACTCGAGGTGTGGCGGACCGGAATCCGCTCATCCAGGATCGCAGAGGGTGGTGCCGCGCGATGCGACACCCGACAGCACACGTCATAAGAACACAATATATATTACATGGGAAAGACAGCTGAAACTGTACAAACAAGTACAAACTTCAGTTACAATTATTGTTCTATTACACAGCGGAAGACTACACTATACAACTCACGCCTGCCTATTTAGCAAAAGTCGGTTGCCCAGCCCTAGGGCAACCCACACTAGCTGCACGCCTCAGCTCAGCGCGGCGTGTACGGCTCCCACTCAGCCGTGGTCCCCGACGGAGGGTAACCCTCGCCGGTGGACTCGTACTCCGAGTCCGTGGGTGGCTCTTCACCTGAAAAACACTTAAGCAGCAACTGTGAGCACAAAGGCTCAGCAAGGCTTAACCGACTCACCTAAGCATGAAACTCTACATGAGGTGTACAATGGACATAGGATATTAACATTTCAGCAAAACGACACGCCTACAAGTTCATCCTTAGTTCATCTTTTAGCAACAAGTTAACAGTTCATGAAATCTGAAATTTAGTAAGCAGTATTTGGTGGCACACATGTAGCAATACAATTATATCAATCAGCATCATTGAATCAACATATTTCATCCATTAGTCTACGTTACGACGCAGTGAACAAGCAGTACTCGTCACCGCGAGGGACGGCGAATCGACTCGATATACACCTGCAGGGAAAACCCAAAGAGCACGTCACGTACGCCCACCCGTGGAGCTGCACAGCACGCTCACTTGATGTCGTACGGGACAACCTTTCACCCAACAGCCCAAACGTCGAACCGGTCGCACCGAAACGAGCAGGAGGTTCCCCACACGGAGCATCTCTCTATGCCCGTTGGCAGATTTCCACCTTGCTGCCCTCAACCTACACCTATAAATCGGTGTGCTATGCCTCGACGCCCGGAGGTTTAGGCTACATCGGTTTATCGGGGCCCATATATCCGATATGCCTTCGGTACGTTCAATACTTGTTCAGCAGGGCCGCACACGGATCGGTCCTCAATCGACACGGACAGGGCTGCGCACACAAGACTCTCTCTTGCTGCGCCCTAGCCCCTGCCTAGTCTCATTTTCATTACTAAAGTGATCTCACATCACTCAACCGAACCCGTGTGTCCCCATCCTATCTCGCGAGTAGATTCCAACTACTCGACTTGTACCGAAGTCCTATGACTCATTAAGCATAGCCTGTCTACTCGAGGTCCTTGACACTACCCTCACTCTTTTAGGAACCTTTGGTTATGCAAGTGGGGTTTCATTCACCCTAGACCTAATGCACATACATACTTCATATGACACATGTAAACAAAGTAAGATTTATAAAAGGGTTAATGCAAACCGGGGCTTGCCTTGTTGCTGCTGGTCAGGAGTTAGTTCTTCGTCCGGAAGGAGGAAGTCCAGCACTTCCGGAGTCTCTTCTTCAACGGCTACACGTTAATGAAATACTATATGTTAATTTAGATGCAAATGTGAGTTTTAGAGTAAAACTTCTACTATTGGTTCTAGTAATCAGCCTCTAACACCTGGAACTTTGTTTAAGAATTTAAATATGAACTGGTGTTGGTGGTTTGGCTTGGACTTAATCACATGGTTAAATGCTAAGTGGTTTTCCCCTTTTCCATTTTAATCCCTTAAGTGGGTAAACAGGACAGGGGTGATCTAGAGCTCCAATGGAGCTGAGAATTTTTGTGTGAGTTCCTTGTCACAAGAAAACTCTCTGGACCAAACATTAGCACTTTTCCTGGAGTGGTTTGCCCAGAATAATTCTCTTGGCAAATCAGCAAGGAAGAATTAATTCTGAGGTAATACCCCTGTTCATGCTCAACTTAATGAACTACAATTTCTATTCTAGCTCATAGAGTTTGCATGAATTTTCCTAGCATTTTTGGAGTCAAGGTTTGCCCAGAATTGAATTTCCAAGTTTTGGAAATTCTCTGAAAATGTTTCTGCATTCAAATAAACACAGCACTTTCCAATTTGAATTGCTCTGACCAAATCGACTCCAAATGGTCTGAAACTTTTACAGGGGTTTACTAATGTCCTAAAGAACATTCTGGCAAAATTTGGGGATTTTTGGATGAACCAAACTCCCTCTAAAATTCTTTTGCTGAAAAGCTTTAAAGAATTTTCCAGAATTAATTAATGGGTTTCATACAAATTGGGTTGTATATCTGGACAGAGCTAGGCAAGATGACTCCAACCCAATTTGAATCCCTAAATTTGGAGCTTCCTAGCAGAAGTTATGGATTTCTAAAGTTTGAGTGGAAACTGGAATTGTTTTACTATTGGAAAAGAACCCGGGCCCACTCTTTAAATCGCAGCCAGTGAGAAACGAGAACACACAGGGTTACTGGGTTTCCCCTGGTGTAGTCACAAAAGATCGGCAGCCACAGAAGATCTCAGCTCTACCGCCGAGTGGCTGACAGGTGGGGTCGGCGCTTCGTCTTCAACCTCCCGCTTCCCTCTTCCCGCGCGCGCCTCTCTCGCCGGTGTTCTTCCTCCCCCCCTCGGTCCCTCCTTCCTAAGCGATCTTCCGGCCTGGCTCTCGCCGCCTAGGGGTTTTGAGGGTCGGGAAACCCGTTTCCGAGGTCATCGTGAGCCCTAACGGCCCACAGAAGGCTGGCGACGGACGGCGTCCTCGGACCGAGTCCGGCGACATCGGCCATCCTCTCTGCTGGCTTACTTTCCCGTCTCTCTCGCCCTAGAGCATCAGTGGCTCATGGCAAAGAACGTCCCGTATGCCAAAGAGCTTGGAAACTCCTCCAAACCCCATGTCACCGTGCGCCCTTGGTTGAAAACCGGCGGCAGAGAGTAAAACTTGAATAGCACCGTGGAGGCTCCACAAATTCTAGTTCTTTTCAGCCTCGGCGACTCGCACCGAGGTCTGTGGCCTATCCTAGGACTAGAATGGCTAAAGAACACACCTGGGTCGTGAATTTTGGAAGATCAACCCCCCCTGACCTATGGACATGTCCTCGGTGTTTCACAAATTCCCGCGGCTCCCATGGAGGGATGGACTGGGGCTTTCGGCAGCGTGAAGAGAAAGAGTAGGCGCACCTTTTTGCTATGTAACCCGGGGTGTGATGGGCTCTGTATCTCCGGAACGTCGAGGAGGCCCGGCGGCGGCACAAACTGAAATTTCTGAGGATGGTTGGTGCTGTGCGCCACACACAGAGGGTGAGGGATCGGCTGGGTAGCTCGGTGAGGTTCAGCAGCGTCCCGCGCACTCCGTCACGATCACCAGTGGTTGTGCGAGGTCCTAGAGGTACTGCTCTACGTGCGGGCGCGAAGAGTGGACGGCGGCGATCGTTTTTATGGCCTGGTGCGGCTGCTCTCGGGGGAAAAACGGGGAGAAGGCGAGTGGAGTATTTGGTTTTCTTCACTGAGGTGTTACCCGCACGAAGCATCAGGCGCAGGGGGCGGCACGTCGACGCCCCGGTGGCTCGCCGCCTCGCCCGGTTCCTTGCGCGCGAAGTCGAGACCCGGCTGCTGCAACCCGCTGTGTACCCGGGTGTGCAGCTGACATGTGGGCCTCCCCTTTCTTCTTTTTCCCTAATATTTCTTTTCTGTTTTTGCTAATTATCCCACCAGCTACTCACAATTTAATGGGAGACTTAGCTCCCAAGTCTTTGTTTGAATTTGAATTCTCAAATTCAAACTTTGTTTGGTTAAATTTGCTTCATATTCAAACTGAAATTCAAAATCAGTTTTGAATTCTTGCAAATTTAGCTCTTGACAAGATGAGCTCCAATGGGGATGAAAATTGGTGGGTTCACTCAGAAAAATGTGCTGAGTATAGATATGGAGCTAACTTTTGAATTTGGGTGATGAAAGTTGCTGCAATTTGAATTTACATTCAAATTGGCCTCTTTTTGAAACAACCCAAAAATGCCTCAAAAAGTGTTGAATTTGCATGAGCTTTGGACTGAACCTTCCCAAGACTTTTCAAATCCTAGGGGTGAGCTCAACCTCTCATGTTCAGGTGTAGAAACCCTACATTGTGAAGGTGAAGGCTTTCCCCTCTAATCATTCTTTTGATGGGGGCCACTTGCTCTTCACAATATTTCACAATCTACACACAACAAAACTGTTGTGTTGTGAGGTGCATGAAAGTTTTTGCAAGTCCCTTTTCTTGGGCTTTTACATCCCTCCCCCCTTAAAAGAATCTCGTCCCGAGATTATAAAAGAAGAGATAGCGATGTAATAGGGACTTACCCGTGTTGAGAAGCCATGAACTCCGGGTAATTTGAGCGAAGGAACTCCTCGCTCTCCCACGTCGCTTCTTCGGCGGTGTGGTTACTCCAGAGTATTTTGTAGAACCACAACGTTCTGCTACGCGTGGTCCTGGCTTTCTCATCAAGAATTCCCACCGGATATTCATCATAAGTTAAATCCGGTTTCAGCTCGCCGATGTCTTCGGTAGGAACAGCAGTTGTATGCTTCAAGCATTTCCGCAGTTGCGAAACATGGAAAATATCATGGATACCAGTCAGAGATGCCGGTAACTCCAATCGATACGCTGCTGGTCCACACTTCTCGGTGATAGCGTAGGGTCCAATGAAACGGGGAGCGAGCTTTCCCTTCACACCGAATCGGTGCACGCCCTTCATTGGAGACACGCGGAGGTACACGTGTTCCCCAACGTCAAAGTGCAACGGCCTACGCCTCTTATCAGCGTAGCTCTTCTGTCGGGATTGAGCGGCCTTCAAATTGGCTTGAATTATCCGAACGCGCTCCTCGGCGTCGTTCACCACATCAACCCCGAATGTGACCCTTTCACCGGACTCGCACCAATTTAATGGGGTGCGGCATTTACGACCATAGAGAGCTTCGTAAGGTGCCATTTTGATACTCGCCTGATAACCGTTGTTGTACGAGAATTCCGCCAAGGGTAGGTGATCATCCCAGTTCCTACCATGGTGGATGGCACATGCTCTCAACATGTCTTCCAGGACTTGATTCACCCTTTCTGTCTGACCATCGGTCTGAGGGTGATAGGCGGAGCTCCTGATCAACTTAGTACCCAATGCAGCGTGTAGCTGCTCCCAAAAGCGAGATACAAATAATGCACCTCGATCTGAGACAATGGTCTTGGGTACCCCGTATAGGCATAGAATCTTCGCTATGTATAGCTCCGCATATTTGCCGGCATTGTAACGTGTATTCACCGGAATGAAATGAGCCGTCTTGGTTACCACCGGAATGAAATGATACCAGGCTGTTAGAGGTAATCCTACAATGAAATCCATGCTCACATCTTCCCATTTCCATGCCGGGATCTTCAGGGGTTGCAACAGCCCTGATTTCTTCATGTGATCAGCTTTCACTCGTCTACACGTATCGCACTCGGATACGTACTTAGCTACCTCCCGCTTCATCCGTGTCCACCAAAATTTCTTTTTCAAATCTTGGTACATTTTGTTGCTGCCCGGATGAATGGAGTATTTGGACAAGTGAGCTTCATCGAGGATCTTTTTCCTCAACTTCATATCTCGGGGTACGACTATGCGGTCATTGAACCACAGCGTCCCCTCATCATCTTTCCGGAAACATTTAATCTCTCCATTGTCTATCCGTCTCCGGAGATGTGCCATGCCTTTATCCGTTTTCTGAGCTGCAATGATGTCCTCCCTAATAGTAGGGATGAGGGCAAGGTTGTACAGCGATCCATAAGGAACCAAGTATAAACTTGGCTCTTCCTCCTCCACCGGTGTAATGGTGAGGTGATGGACATGCGATTTCCGACTCAGCGCGTCGGCAACCACATTCGCCTTGCCGGGGTGGTAATGGATCTCAATCTCATAATCTTTGATCAGTTCTAACCACCTCCTCTGCCTCATGTTCAGCTCCTTCTGGGTGAAAATGTATTTCAAGCTCTTGTGGTCGGTGTAGAGATGCACCAAGTTCCCCAGGAGATAGTGCCTCCACATTTTCAGCGCCAACACCACGGCAGCAAGTTCAAGATCGTGAGTCGGGTAGTGCTGCTCATGGTTCCGAAGTTGGCGTGAGCCATAAGCGACCACACGTCCTTCCTGCATCAACACGCAGCCGAGTCCAATACCGGACGCGTCACAATACACGTCGAAGGGCTTTGTTGTATCCGGCTGAGCTAATACCGGGGCTGTTGTGAGATGCTTCACCAGTGTTCGGAACGCTCCTTCACACGCCGTGTTCCAAACATATTTTGTCCCTTTCTTCAGCAACTCTGTCATCGGCTTAGCGAGCTTTGAGAAACTTGGGATGAATCTCCGATAGTATCCCGCTAACCCGAGGAAGCTTCTGACTTCATGGACTGAAGTGGGAGCTTTCCATTTCAACACTTGCTCGATTTTACTTGGGTCAACCGCAATGCCTTCAGCTGAGATGATATGTCCCAAGAATGGCACTTGGCTGATCCAAAATTCGCATTTGCTGAACTTAGCATAGAGTTTGTGGTCTCGCAATCGTTGAAGAACGATCCGCAAGTGTTCGGCATGTTCAGCTTCGGTCTTGGAGTAAACCAAGATGTCGTCGATGAACACTACCACGAACTTGTCCAGCTCCGGCATGAACACCGAGTTCATGAGATACATGAAATGGGCTGGAGCATTTGTGAGACCAAAGGACATGACGAGATATTCGTATAAGCCGTATCTCGTCGAGAACGCCGTCTTCGGGATATCCTCCGCCCGGATCTTGATTTGGTGATATCCAGAGCGAAGGTCCATCTTTGAGAATACACTTGCCCCCACAAGTTGATCAAACAAGATGTCAATACGGGGCAGTGGGTACTTATTCTTGATTGTGACGGCGTTGAGCGGCCGGTAATCCACACACAGCCTCAGGGTCTCATCCTTTTTCTTCACGAATAGCGCCGAGCATCCCCAAGGCGAGGAACTCGGCCTAATGAAACCCTTGCTCAACAGATCATTGAGCTGTTCTTTCAGTTCCGCCAGCTCAT
This sequence comes from Neostapfia colusana, assembly GCA_030760725.1. NCBI lineage: Eukaryota > Viridiplantae > Streptophyta > Magnoliopsida > Poales > Poaceae > Neostapfia > Neostapfia colusana. Next base: position 19,367,312 of record JASWHV010000012.1, on the reverse strand, counting down.
TTGGAGCCATCTTGTATGGTCTCCGTGATATGGGCGTAGTCCCGGGTGCAAGTTCAATCTTGAACTCGACATCCCGCTCAGGTGGCATGCCCGGAAGATCATCCGGGAACACATCGGGATACTCCCGGACTACGGGGATGTCTTCTAACTTGAGAACTTCAGCATTATTAATTGCTAAAACTTCCCGGACTGGCGTGTCTAACACCATGGAATGCGGACGGTGAAATGGAGAATTTAAGTGAACCGTCCGTGTCCGAGTCTCTAGGACAGCGCCATGGTATTGCAGCCATGACATCCCTAAGATTGCATCAATCTTTTGTCCCATAAGGATTATCAAGGTGGTGGGATATAGTTTCCCACCTAAGCACAAAGGTGCCTTTGGAATCATCATATTAGCTGAAATCTTCCCTCCCGGTGAGCAGATCATATAAGTGCAGTCGGTTGGGAAGACTTGCAATTGATGTTTAGCCACATAGGATGCACTTATAAAGCTGTGGGTTGCACCCGAATCAAATAATATGACTATGGCTTGATGGTTGAGAGTAAACGTACCCGCCAGCACGTTGTCTCCCTCTGGGGCGTCCTCATTGTCGAGGTTGCGGACGCCTCCAGTCCGCTGACTAACCTTCTTCACCGGAGGTCGGCCTCGAGCACCGCCCTGAAACTGGGCTTGCCCGCTGCTCTGCTGCCCCTGGGGACAGTCCTTCGCAAAGTGGCCCGCCTGGCCACATGTGAAGCAGGTGAAACGGGGCGGTCCCCCGCTGATCGGTGGACGGAAACCTGGGGCGCGTTGTGGCGGTGGAAACGCCCGGGGTACCGTCTGCTGCTGCTGCTGTCTTGGTGGTGGCATCGGCGGACGGAACGGAGGTGCCTGAAAGGGACGTCCCCCGAACCGTTGCGGTCGCGCCGGTGGTTGCCACTGCTGCCCGGATGGTGTCCGATACACCATACGGTACTTCTGGGGAGCGCCACTCCCACCGCTGCTAGGTGGAGCGCTACGCTTCCTCTGCTCAGCTGCTAACTCCCGCTGAGCGTCCTCTTGCATGATGGCGGCATTGACTAGATCGTTGAATGTGCCGCGGTTCCATTGTACGAGGTGGGTCTTCATTTCGGGATGTAACCCCCGATAGAAGTGCTCCCTCTTCTTCTCCTCCGTGGAGATGTAGTCTGACGCATACTGCGCCAGATGGTTGAAGGCACGGGAGTAGTCGTGGGCACTCCTCCCGCCCTGCTTCAGTTCCAAAAATTCTTGGAACTTCCTCTTCATTATTCCGGGAGGGATGTGATAGGCGCGGAACGCCTCCCGGAACTCTTGCCATTCCACGGCATGGCCAGCCGGACGTGAGGCGACATAATTCGCCCACCACGCACCAGCGGCACCGTGGAGCTGCTGTGCTGCGAACAGCGTCTTCTGCCGCTCCGTACACTGGAGCAGCCCGAACTTGGACTCGATAGTCCGCAGCCAGTTGTCCGCCTCCAGTGGTTCTTCAGCTTCGGTGAACACTGGAGGGTGCGTACTCATGAAATCCGAGTACGACACTTCGCGGGGCTCACGAGGCCCTCGCTCTTGACGTCCTCCCGCTTGGGACGTATTCTGCACGATCGTGCGGAGCAGGTCGGTCTGCTCCTCACGACCTCCCACCAATGCCGCTATCACATCCGCTAGAGTAAGCGGAGGCGGCGGTGGTGGCTGCTGCTGCGGGGTGCTGTTGTAGGCCGGTGGCTGGGAGTCATCGCCTCCACCTTGGCTAGAGCCACCAACCTCGTGCGTGGTCCTAGTACGAACCATCTGCAACCATACGACATTAAACATCAGTCCCGCAACATTTTGCATGCAGTCCAATAGAACTGGGCGTAAAAACATCATGACAACCAAACATGCAAAATATCTCGTAAGTAGATAATGTAATAACTTTGCACAAGCTACCCCATTACCAGACCAAACACAAGTTAGTTTAATCCAACTTGATGAACCCCCTCTTTGGAAGCTCACCATAACTGGGTTTGGTCTCTACGAGACATTATTATTGCGTTGTCATCACGTATAACACCCTTAGGGTACAACACCCTTCAATAAGTTCAACTGTCATTCTTCTGTCAGAATGACCAGTTTCTACCTATTCCAAGTTTTGATCCGGTTATGGGCATTTTCATGACTCAAGTTGAATACCCAAGTTAAAGTTAATTTCAGTATCTTTCCAACGAGTACTCATTTGCCCCCAGATCAGCTTTGATTAAAAAGTTATGTTAATTCAAAGTTAGCAGAATTTCTGGAAGAATTTTAACAGCACCTCCCTTGGAAGTGGCTGTTTCCAATCCTGATTTCCACTAAATTCTGTGCTGAAACTTCAGAAACTTTGAATTGCTAAGATGTCAAACATCTTCTACTCTTTCTAAGGATGGATTATATGACAATTTTAGATTTTTCTACTGGGAGTTATATTTGAAAAACAGATCAGTTCAGAGGATGTTTACTCTGCCCTGATTCTGAATAGTTTACATCCCTCTGGGATTTTAGCCATCTTAAGGCGAGTTTCAGCTCTGGAAGTCTACAACAAAGTTGTAGAGTACTTGAATACCTTCCCAGAACTATATAGCACACCTCCCTGGGCTAAAAGACCTGTGAGTTATGCCCTGTTGAAGATCAGCAAACATGCTGCCCAAAACAGAGCACTCTGTTTTTCAGTCTCTTTTGGAACTACACTCATCACCATCCCATTCTTATACCCAACCAGGGTCCTAACTGTTGAACCTATAGATTTTAATTCTTTGTCATCATTATACTCATGCATATGCCTACAATGTCTCGGTACTACGTTCCTCACAAAAGAAAATCCTAACCGGATCATACCGGCATATACGTCTCAAATGTGGCACTAAACGGTCTCTCGCACACGTTTTCTACACGGATACATACATGGTTAGTACCTGCAGAAGACCACACAATGATGGTGCACTCAAAGTTTGTTCATTTCAGGCAGTTCCATATCTAAAAGTAAATACAAACGCCCGTATCATTTCCATACGGCCGTCCTTGAGCTAAGTCACGTCTCAAGGCACGTGATCGTGTTTCAACACCACACGACGGGGAACCCGAGTATGTCATGAACGGGTCGTCACGGTTGGGAATGTTATCAACCCAACAGATACCACCTACTGCCCTGCAGGGCACGCCGATGGCAAGCGCTGCGTATGTCCTCCTGGGCTATTTCCAGACGAACACACTCTCGCGTTACTGACCACGCGATGGGGTCTCCACTTACTTGCCTAATGCACGCTAGGGATCAGCGTTTCATATGACCTCAGGAACATGAAGAGTTCAAGAGGTTCATATTGACGTCTCACACCAAGCTGTGAGATCAATCCCTGAACCACGTTCCTCGTCAGGGAGAGCTAACCGAAATTGAACCGCTTTCGGTGGCGTTCCTTACCATACTTACCAGAGCGTAGGTGCGTCGTTACATAATTGAAATTCAGAATTATAACACATAAGTTAGTCTTTGCCACTTTAAGTAACTATGCTAATATAGTCCTTACTTGGGCAACTACCGATTCCTCACCGTATACCTAAGTTTTTCCCATAATGCAGTCCTTTAGTACTGTGCTATCCCCACTGCAGCTCTGATACCAGGCTGTGGCGGACCGGAATCCGCTCATCCAGGATCGCAGAGGGTGGTGCCGCGCGATGCGACACCCGACAGCACACGTCATAAGAACACAATATATATTACATGGGAAAGACAGCTGAAACTGTACAAACAAGTACAAACTTCAGTTACAATTATTGTTCTATTACACAGCGGAAGACTACACTATACAACTCACGCCTGCCTATTTAGCAAAAGTCGGTTGCCCAGCCCTAGGGCAACCCACACTAGCTGCACGCCTCAGCTCAGCGCGGCGTGTACGGCTCCCACTCAGCCGTGGTCCCCGACGGAGGGTAACCCTCGCCGGTGGACTCGTACTCCGAGTCCGTGGGTGGCTCTTCACCTGAAAAACACTTAAGCAGCAACTGTGAGCACAAAGGCTCAGCAAGGCTTAACCGACTCACCTAAGCATGAAACTCTACATGAGGTGTACAATGGACATAGGATATTAACATTTCAGCAAAACGACACGCCTACAAGTTCATCCTTAGTTCATCTTTTAGCAACAAGTTAACAGTTCATGAAATCTGAAATTTAGTAAGCAGTATTTGGTGGCACACATGTAGCAATACAATTATATCAATCAGCATCATTGAATCAACATATTTCATCCATTAGTCTACGTTACGACGCAGTGAACAAGCAGTACTCGTCACCGCGAGGGACGGCGAATCGACTCGATATACACCTGCAGGGAAAACCCAAAGAGCACGTCACGTACGCCCACCCGTGGAGCTGCACAGCACGCTCACTTGATGTCGTACGGGACAACCTTTCACCCAACAGCCCAAACGTCGAACCGGTCGCACCGAAACGAGCAGGAGGTTCCCCACACGGAGCATCTCTCTATGCCCGTTGGCAGATTTCCACCTTGCTGCCCTCAACCTACACCTATAAATCGGTGTGCTATGCCTCGACGCCCGGAGGTTTAGGCTACATCGGTTTATCGGGGCCCATATATCCGATATGCCTTCGGTACGTTCAATACTTGTTCAGCAGGGCCGCACACGGATCGGTCCTCAATCGACACGGACAGGGCTGCGCACACAAGACTCTCTCTTGCTGCGCCCTAGCCCCTGCCTAGTCTCATTTTCATTACTAAAGTGATCTCACATCACTCAACCGAACCCGTGTGTCCCCATCCTATCTCGCGAGTAGATTCCAACTACTCGACTTGTACCGAAGTCCTATGACTCATTAAGCATAGCCTGTCTACTCGAGGTCCTTGACACTACCCTCACTCTTTTAGGAACCTTTGGTTATGCAAGTGGGGTTTCATTCACCCTAGACCTAATGCACATACATACTTCATATGACACATGTAAACAAAGTAAGATTTATAAAAGGGTTAATGCAAACCGGGGCTTGCCTTGTTGCTGCTGGTCAGGAGTTAGTTCTTCGTCCGGAAGGAGGAAGTCCAGCACTTCCGGAGTCTCTTCTTCAACGGCTACACGTTAATGAAATACTATATGTTAATTTAGATGCAAATGTGAGTTTTAGAGTAAAACTTCTACTATTGGTTCTAGTAATCAGCCTCTAACACCTGGAACTTTGTTTAAGAATTTAAATATGAACTGGTGTTGGTGGTTTGGCTTGGACTTAATCACATGGTTAAATGCTAAGTGGTTTTCCCCTTTTCCATTTTAATCCCTTAAGTGGGTAAACAGGACAGGGGTGATCTAGAGCTCCAATGGAGCTGAGAATTTTTGTGTGAGTTCCTTGTCACAAGAAAACTCTCTGGACCAAACATTAGCACTTTTCCTGGAGTGGTTTGCCCAGAATAATTCTCTTGGCAAATCAGCAAGGAAGAATTAATTCTGAGGTAATACCCCTGTTCATGCTCAACTTAATGAACTACAATTTCTATTCTAGCTCATAGAGTTTGCATGAATTTTCCTAGCATTTTTGGAGTCAAGGTTTGCCCAGAATTGAATTTCCAAGTTTTGGAAATTCTCTGAAAATGTTTCTGCATTCAAATAAACACAGCACTTTCCAATTTGAATTGCTCTGACCAAATCGACTCCAAATGGTCTGAAACTTTTACAGGGGTTTACTAATGTCCTAAAGAACATTCTGGCAAAATTTGGGGATTTTTGGATGAACCAAACTCCCTCTAAAATTCTTTTGCTGAAAAGCTTTAAAGAATTTTCCAGAATTAATTAATGGGTTTCATACAAATTGGGTTGTATATCTGGACAGAGCTAGGCAAGATGACTCCAACCCAATTTGAATCCCTAAATTTGGAGCTTCCTAGCAGAAGTTATGGATTTCTAAAGTTTGAGTGGAAACTGGAATTGTTTTACTATTGGAAAAGAACCCGGGCCCACTCTTTAAATCGCAGCCAGTGAGAAACGAGAACACACAGGGTTACTGGGTTTCCCCTGGTGTAGTCACAAAAGATCGGCAGCCACAGAAGATCTCAGCTCTACCGCCGAGTGGCTGACAGGTGGGGTCGGCGCTTCGTCTTCAACCTCCCGCTTCCCTCTTCCCGCGCGCGCCTCTCTCGCCGGTGTTCTTCCTCCCCCCCTCGGTCCCTCCTTCCTAAGCGATCTTCCGGCCTGGCTCTCGCCGCCTAGGGGTTTTGAGGGTCGGGAAACCCGTTTCCGAGGTCATCGTGAGCCCTAACGGCCCACAGAAGGCTGGCGACGGACGGCGTCCTCGGACCGAGTCCGGCGACATCGGCCATCCTCTCTGCTGGCTTACTTTCCCGTCTCTCTCGCCCTAGAGCATCAGTGGCTCATGGCAAAGAACGTCCCGTATGCCAAAGAGCTTGGAAACTCCTCCAAACCCCATGTCACCGTGCGCCCTTGGTTGAAAACCGGCGGCAGAGAGTAAAACTTGAATAGCACCGTGGAGGCTCCACAAATTCTAGTTCTTTTCAGCCTCGGCGACTCGCACCGAGGTCTGTGGCCTATCCTAGGACTAGAATGGCTAAAGAACACACCTGGGTCGTGAATTTTGGAAGATCAACCCCCCCTGACCTATGGACATGTCCTCGGTGTTTCACAAATTCCCGCGGCTCCCATGGAGGGATGGACTGGGGCTTTCGGCAGCGTGAAGAGAAAGAGTAGGCGCACCTTTTTGCTATGTAACCCGGGGTGTGATGGGCTCTGTATCTCCGGAACGTCGAGGAGGCCCGGCGGCGGCACAAACTGAAATTTCTGAGGATGGTTGGTGCTGTGCGCCACACACAGAGGGTGAGGGATCGGCTGGGTAGCTCGGTGAGGTTCAGCAGCGTCCCGCGCACTCCGTCACGATCACCAGTGGTTGTGCGAGGTCCTAGAGGTACTGCTCTACGTGCGGGCGCGAAGAGTGGACGGCGGCGATCGTTTTTATGGCCTGGTGCGGCTGCTCTCGGGGGAAAAACGGGGAGAAGGCGAGTGGAGTATTTGGTTTTCTTCACTGAGGTGTTACCCGCACGAAGCATCAGGCGCAGGGGGCGGCACGTCGACGCCCCGGTGGCTCGCCGCCTCGCCCGGTTCCTTGCGCGCGAAGTCGAGACCCGGCTGCTGCAACCCGCTGTGTACCCGGGTGTGCAGCTGACATGTGGGCCTCCCCTTTCTTCTTTTTCCCTAATATTTCTTTTCTGTTTTTGCTAATTATCCCACCAGCTACTCACAATTTAATGGGAGACTTAGCTCCCAAGTCTTTGTTTGAATTTGAATTCTCAAATTCAAACTTTGTTTGGTTAAATTTGCTTCATATTCAAACTGAAATTCAAAATCAGTTTTGAATTCTTGCAAATTTAGCTCTTGACAAGATGAGCTCCAATGGGGATGAAAATTGGTGGGTTCACTCAGAAAAATGTGCTGAGTATAGATATGGAGCTAACTTTTGAATTTGGGTGATGAAAGTTGCTGCAATTTGAATTTACATTCAAATTGGCCTCTTTTTGAAACAACCCAAAAATGCCTCAAAAAGTGTTGAATTTGCATGAGCTTTGGACTGAACCTTCCCAAGACTTTTCAAATCCTAGGGGTGAGCTCAACCTCTCATGTTCAGGTGTAGAAACCCTACATTGTGAAGGTGAAGGCTTTCCCCTCTAATCATTCTTTTGATGGGGGCCACTTGCTCTTCACAATATTTCACAATCTACACACAACAAAACTGTTGTGTTGTGAGGTGCATGAAAGTTTTTGCAAGTCCCTTTTCTTGGGCTTTTACACGAGGCCCTTGACACTACCCTCACTCTTTTAGGAACCTCTGGTTATGCAAGTGGGGTTTCATTCATCCTATACTTAATGCACATACATACTTCACATGACTCATGTAAACAAAGGAAAAATTATAAAAGGGTTAATGCAAACCGGGGCTTGCCTTGTTGCTGCTGGTCAGGAGTTAGTTCTTCGTCCGGAAGAAGGAAGTCCAGCACCTCCGGGGTCTCTTCTTCAACGGCTACACGTTTATGCAATATTACATGTTAATTAATATGCATACAAGTTATTGTAAGGTTGCTGTTATTAGTTTTAATAACCAGCCTCTAATGCCTGGAACTTTGTTTAAGAATTTAAAGATGAACTGGTGTTGGTGGTTTGGCTTGGACTTAGTCACATGGTTAAATGCTAAGTGGTTTTCCCCCCTTTCCATATTAATCCCTTAATTGGTTAAACAGGACAGGGGTGATCTAGAGCTCCAATGGAGCTGAGAATTTTTGTGTGAGTTCCTTGTCACAAGAAAACTCTCTGGACCAAACATTAGCACTTTTCATGGAGTGGTTTGCTCAGAATAATTCTCTTGGCAAATCAGCAAGGAGGAATTAATTCTGAGGTCAGACCCATGTTCATACCCAACTTAGTGAACTACAATTTCAATTATAGCTCCTAGAGTTTTCATGAATTTTCCTAGCATTTTTGGAGTTAAGGTTTGCCCAGAATTGAATTTCCAAGTTTTGGAAATTCTCTGAAAATGTTTCTGTATTCAAATGAACACAGCACCTTCCAATTTGAATTGCTCTGACCAAATCAACTCCAAATGGTCTGAAACTTTTACAGGGGTTTACTAACGTCGTAAAGAACATTCTGGCAAAATTTGGGTATTTTTGGATGAACCAAATTCCCTCTAAAATTCTTTTGCTGAAAAGCTTTAAAGAATTTTCCAGAATTAATTAATGGGTTTCATACAAATTGGGTTGTATATCTGGACAGAGCTAGGCAAGATGAATCCAACCCAATTTGAATCACTAAATTTGGAGCTTCCTAGCAAAGGTTATGGATTTCTAAAGTTTGAGTGGAAACTGGAATTGTTTTACTATTGGAAAATAACCTGGGCCCACTCTTTAAATCGCAGCCAGTGAGAAGCGAGAACACACAGGGTTACTGGGTTTTCCTGTGCACAGCCACACGGAATCCTGGCCATATTCGATCCCGTTTTAAACTCGCCCTCACTGACTGGTGGGCCTGCCCCACCCTTCTTCTTCCTCCGAGCCCTCCTTCCCGCGCGCGCGCTAACCTCGCCGGACCGAGGCGGCGCCTCACCGGCTGAGTGTCTCCGGCCGTCTCCCGGCCGGAGGCTCGCCTCCTAGGGGTTTATGAGGTCGGGAAACATGTTTGTGGGCTCGGTTTAGGCGCTAGAGGATCGGAACGGTGCCGGCAGCGTGCGGCGGCCTCGGGGAACAATCGGCATCGTCGCCCGGTGGTCCTAGCCTGCCAACGACTCAGCCCATCCGTTCTAGAGCACCAGTGGGTGCTAGGGAAACCCGGCAAGTAAAGGCCAGCGCATGGCAACACCTCCAGAGGAGTTCTCACCGTGCGCCCGACACCTGCCGCGCGTTTGAGCGTGGAACGACATAAAATACCCCGAACTGTGTCAGTTTTCTAGCTAGGGTTGCGAAGAGAAATTGAACGCTAGCCAGTCTAGGTCCGGTGTGCACGATTTGGTGGCCTAAGAACGAAGATTAAGGATGAATTCGATGGATTCTTACCCGGAGGTCCGAGTGGATGTGCCGGGAGAAAAATGTCAAATTGACGCTCGATGGTCCACCGTCGGGGCTGTGGCTTGGCTAGTAGCAGCGTGACTATCCGGCGCGTCTCCGAGTGGCCTAGCTCGGCTAGGAAAGCCTCGGGTTCGAGCTGCCCACGGTGAGCCCGTGCCGACTGTTCTTCTCGGTCACCGCCGATAGTCTCCGGGCTAGGTTCTGGGCAGCTAAACTCGATTGTCTTCGGCCGGAGGAGGTAGAGGGCGAGTATCTGGTGTGGTTTTTGGCTAGGGGGGGTGCTGCACGCGAGAGCTCGGCCGAATCCTCACGGGAAGTTGATCGGCGGCAGTCGGGTCGGTCAGCGCGAGGCACGGGAGCAGTGATGATCTTCACGTGGCCGCGCGTGTTACCGCCGCTGCAGTCGGTCCTCCACAGCGCGCTGGCTCGTGCGGTGTCCCTCCCTCTCGGGCGCGGGAGCAGGAGCTGGCAGCCTGTGTTCGACCGGCGTCGGGGAGAACAGGCCACGCTTGGTTTGGAGAACAGTCCCCCCACTGACTTGTGGGCCCCCCTCTCCCCCTAATCTCTTTTTCCAAATTCTGCTGCAAATATCTCAGCTACTCTCCATTTAATGAGAGACTTAGCCTCCAAGTATTGGTTTGAATTTGAGTTCTCAATTTCAAACTTTGTTTGGTTAAATTTGCTTCATGTTTAAACTGAAATTCAAATTCAGTTTTGAATTCTTGCAAATTTAGCTCTTGACAGTATGAGCTCCAATGGAGATGAAAATTGGTGGGTTTACTCAGAAAAATGTGCTGAGTATAGATATGGAGCTAACTTTTGGATTTGGGTGATGAAAGTTGCTGCAATTTGAATTTACATTCAAATTGGCCTCTTTTTGAAATAACCCAAAAGTGCCTCAAAAAGTGTTGAATTTGCATGAGCTTTGGACTGAACCTTCCCAAGACTTTTTAAATTCTAGGGGTGAGCTCAACCTCTCATGTTCATGTGTAGAAACCCTACTTTGTGAAAGTGAAGGCTTTCCCCTCTAATCATTCTTTTGATGGAGGTTACATGCTCTTCACAATATTTCCTAAGATTTCCACAATAAAAACTGTGGTGTTGTGAGGTGAAGAAAAAGTTTTTGCAAGTCCCTTTTCTTGGGCCTTTTACAACGCGGCGGTGGGTGGCTCGGTTGTTTTGCGTGAGGGAGAAGTAGCAATCGGGTGTGTCGGTTTTGTGAGCGAAAAGATCGCTTCATGGGTTAATGAGGAGACGAGCTGGTCGCCAGCATGATTGCAAAAAGCTGGAGGTGGCCGATTTCTACCCCTCAGTGGCGCTCGCGTGGGAGGCCTAAAGAATCGAGCACTCGATTGAGAGGCTGACAATGGGGTCCCACCACCCCAATTTGTCCTCCAAAGTTCAATTTTTCTCTACTCTAAATATTGGTGACCCTCCTGCCCTTTGAAGTTTGATCAAACCACAAATTAACCATTTGATTTTTGAACAATTCATTGTGTGAAGTGGTTTGAAGGAGATTGCATCAAATGTGCAATCTGAAATTAAGATTCAGATTGAATTTGCCCCAACTAGCTCATGTCAATATAAATCCCAAATGGGATGAAACTTGGTGGAGTAGTTCATAAAAATGTGCTGAGTGTGAATATGAATCCCTCTTTTGAATTCATGTCATGGAAGTAGTTTGAATTTGAATATAAATTCAAACTAGCCCTTTTAATAATTGTATTCAAAAGTACCTCAAAAATGTTTGGGTTTGCATGAAACTTTGCATGAGCATTGCTAAGAAAGTTTAGGATTTAATAGTGAGCTCAGCCTCTAAAGAATTCATGTTGGAAATACCACTTTTGGATTTTTGTAAGTTCTTCCTCTAATCATTCTTTTGACGGTGGTTAATTGCTCTTCAAATGTGTTCATGTGCTTACCACAATATGAGCCGTGGTGTGTGTGGTGATGAACACTTCAGCAAGTTAAAAACTTGGGCCTTTACAGTGAGGGCGAGGACAGTCGACGTCATGGGAGGCTGATCTGGCCGAGGTGAGGGCAGAACTTGAGAGGATCCGGGCCACTGCGGGGGGAAGCGGCTCAAGCGGCGGTGATCGTGGTTGAAGGGGCGGCATTGTCAGCTGCTGATATCGCCTGCTTCCACGCTGCCTCCGAGGCTGCCTCAGAGGGTGCGGCCCGAGCTGTGAAGGAATTGGCGGATCACGGTCGAGACATTCGGGAAGCCTGGGCCATGGTGGAGAAGGCAAAGGACCAGATCGCAGGTTGGCCTTCCTTCTCATTCTTTATCTTGTTTTGTAGACTTGCATTGGTCTGATGCCCTTGTTTTATGCTTTGTGGAGAAACGAGGGAGCGCGTTACGGTCACTTGGGATCCAGTCCAAACTCTGAGGAGAGCATTGGTGATCTTCATGCTTGGCTTTCCACCACAGAGCGGAGGTTGGAGAAGGCTCAGGATTCAGTGGCTGTGGCCTCTGACAGGATGTTGGGTCCGATGTTAGCGACCACCTCCTCAGGCTTCGCTTCTCTGGAGTCATGGCTTTGGCAGGTTCCCAAGCAGGTTGCGGCGCTTCAGTCGGAGCTTGCCCGGTTCGGGATGCTGGGTGGTCAATATGTGACCTGGTTCTCGGGGATCGATCCGGATTTGAGTTTGCTGACCAGCTGGCTCATACACCGGGCCAGGTGGACGGTCGGCGGTTGGCCGTCGGGGATGCCAGGGTCTTGTGCGGGGCTCAAGCCGCCCTGGACCTTGCGTTGTCCCACTACCATGCCCTCAACCTTCAGCTCCTTCATGGCTTTCGCGAAGACGGACTGGCCGCGGACTCTGGAGGGTTTGGAACCGCGATTGCTTCTGCTGCGTTCTCCTTGGCCGAGCTTGTCCCAGAAAGGGAGATCAAGGAGGAGGTCGATCGGAGATGGAGGCCGGGTGGTCCTTCCTCGTAATCAGGACTTCTTTTTAGCACAAGGACTCTTGATATGTATTTTCGTTTTGTCCTTGCAACTTGTTCAAGCTATAACTCCTTCTTTGCATGTATTATAGAGAAACTTCCGTTGTCTTGAACTGTGAGTTGTGAATTGTGATGAGGGTCGAGAAGTTTTTGAATGGCGTGTTTGAGCTCAAAACGGATGGGTAGCCCCCAAGTGCCGCGTGAGGGTTGGTTCGTTTGTTCCGTCGTGCGGCGCTTTTCTTCTTCTCTCTTTTTTTAGGGGATCGTGTAGCGCCGGAGGTCATAGGAGGGAAGAGAATCTGACCACATGGAGCTCAAAAGGAAGGAAAAGGAAACAACCCTTGCGTCTATATATCATGTATGCCCGACTCGGGGTTTACAGATGCAAATGGTGGTGCCTAGTCTACGCTTCACTATCAGTGGCGCCCCCTTTCAGTTGTTGGGTGGCGCAGATGTTGTCTGCGCCATCTTTGCTGAGCCCCCGGGGTGAACATCAACCATCCTTGTGTTCTTTGGGGACTAGTTGAGGATTGGTCCGGAGCCTTCACTCGGTGAGCCGAGCTGGGCGCTGCTGCCGCGGCCGCCGCTGCGGCAAGTTCACAACTGTGTTGCTCACACAGGAGGCTTGCAGGAACTTCACCTCCACCATAATGATTCCCTTGGGGCCACACATCTTCTACTTGAGGTAGGTGTAGTTTTGGATGGCCACAAACTTTGCGTAAGCCAGCCATCCCAGGATGGCGTGGTAGGTGCCGTCGAAGTTGGGGACCTCGAAGGTGAGGGTCTCCGCGTGGAAGTTAGTTTTGTCCCCAAACATGACGGGGAGGTCGATCTTTCCCAGCAGCACTGCGTGCTGGCCTGGAATGATGCCGGGGAAGGGGGCTCATGTCGGGCGGCGGCTTGAACTTGAGATCCCCAAAGCATCGATGGTCCCAACATAGGGGATGTTGAGACTGCTTCCCCCGTCCATCAGGACCCTGGTCAGGCGCTTTGGGCTTATGACCAGTCCACGATCAGGGGGGAGCGTCCAGGCTGTGGTATGAGGTTGGGTTGGTCCGATCGGTCGAAGGTAACATCTGCTTCAAACCATCGAAGGAAGGTTTGGATGGCGGGAGTGATGATACTGACCTCTCGGGTTGTCAGATTCTGCCTGCAGCGGCTTTTGTAGGTTTAACTTCCTCCAAAGATCATGAGGCAGCCCTCTGGCGTGGGGAAGCTTGGCTCGTCAGGCTCGGGCTTGACTTGGCAGGCTTCTTACCTTTGTCGCCCGCTGTGTCCGGCTCCGTGCTGATGAAACACTTCAAAAGGGTGCAGTTTTTCAGGGCGTGCCTTACCGGATAGGCGTGGTTGGTGCACGGCTTCTTGAGGAGTTTCTAGAAGTAGTCTGTTGGCTCCGTGGCCAGTCTCTTGCCTTCGTGGTGTTCGACAGCCGCGACGAGGTCCAAACCACTGTCCGCCGGGTATTGTCGCTTGCTGGTGCATGCTCGCTTCTTCTTTTCGCATTTGTGGGGTGCCTCTTTGCTCCCCGCATCAGGGTTCTTTGGCTCTCGTTTGTCGAAGATGGCCCCGACCTCTTCCTTGCCGGGAGCGTGATTTGATGGTGATGTCGAGGAGGTCCATCGTGATTTTTGGCTTGACGCAGCCGAGCTTGTGCACAAGAGATTCACAGGTTGTTTCGGAGAGGAAAGCTGCGACGATGTCGGCGTCTACAATGTCGGGAAGCTTGTTGCACTTCTTCGAGAAGCGCCGGATGTATTGCCGCAAGGTTTTGTCCAGCTTCTGCCGGCAACCCTTGAGGTCCCAAGAGTTGCTCGGGCACGCATAGGTTCCCTGGAAATTGCCGACGAAAGTCTCTCGAAGCTCGGCCCAGTTTTGAATGTTATCGCTCGGAAGATACGCGAGCCAGGCATGGGCTGGCTCGGCTAGGTAGATGGGGAGATATTGGATGATAAAGTCATCATCATCCGCCCCACCAGCTCGGCACGCCAGGCGGTAGTCTTCAAACCATACGCTAGGGTTGGTCTCCCCGTCGTATTTCCCGATGTTTGTTGAGCCCTGGAACTTTTGTGGAAAAGGCGCGTTGCATATCTGTTTTCTGAAGGCTCTCGGGCCGGGAGGACTGGGGCTCAGGATCCAACCTCTTCAGTAGCCGTGGTAGCTAACCCACAGGGTTGTTGGGGCCAAGACTTGGACTATAGTCCATGAGACTGCCTTCCCGAGTTCGCCGCCTCGCCTCGAGAGTCCGACAGAGGTCATATGGCCCTGCATGCTCGTTCATCGAGTTGTGAGACGGGGTTGATGATCCGTCCCTCTCGGGTCGGGTCGCCCGGCTCGGCATGTCAGTTGTGGTATGATTCGTTCCACTCCTGCCACGCCTTCGGCTCTGGCTGGGGGTCAACGAACCCTGGGCCCGTGCGAGAGAGCTTCAGCCTGCTGGGCGGCGGCTGAGGCCAGGAGCGCCTGGAGGTCTTGCTGAGCCTCCCGAGCTTTAGGATCGGCGGGCTCAGGCATGTTGCGTAGTATGGCGGTGGCGGCCGCATGTTTTGGCTGGCCCATTGGAAGCGTGGGGCTCGGCCATCGTTGATGATGTCACCTTGGACCTAGCGGGCGTGGAGCCGTGCCGCGTTCGATCCCGAGCTGGGACCGGGACGTGTTGATGTTGCGAACATGGCGGCGTCCGTGTTGAGCCAGGCTCAGTCGACCCTCGAGGCAGCGCACCACACTGCAAGCTGGTCATCCTGTGGGCTCCCGCTGGTTGGTGTAGCGAGCTGGGAGGTATTGGTCGTCTCAGCGACGTGGCACTCGCGAGAGGGGCGCTCGCTCCCTTTGGTGTCATCGTAGAAGCTAGAGCTGTACTCCAAGATGTGGTGGAGGGATGTCGGTGCGCTTGATCATCCCTGCGAAGGTTGACGCTGAGACGTCGTACTTGGCGTATGCGGCACAGACGTCGGTCTCCCCTCTCTTGCTCCAGAATGAGCGTTGGGTCTCCTGTTTGGAGTCCCGGAGGGTACTGAAGCTACTGGTGAAGAAATCCAGACTCTGGCGGGTGAGGGTGAAAGAGGACTCCATCCCATCGCCTACGGTGGCAATGAACTCGAAGATGCCGAAGGAGATTCTCGCGCCGGGTGCGAGAGTCAATCATGGGGAAGCCATCAAGGACGCGTAAAAACGGGACTGCGCAGCAGTCCCCCTACTTGCCGCATCAACTGTTGGCATTTTGATTTCTGACTAGTAACTAATGCACCGTGTGTTCGTCCTCGAGATGGCCAAGCTAAGAACACAAAGGAATTATACTGGTTCAGGTAAGGTGCCCTACGTCCAGTTTAGGGTGTCTCACTGTTCTTTGTTAAGAATGGGGGTGGTTCTCTTACATGTGTGAGAGCTTGTCCCCAGGGAGTTGATTGGTTCCTCCCTTTATACTTGCTCTTGACGTCTCTCTCTTTACATGTGGGGAGGAGGTCATGGTTACAGGGATGTCTATCCTGTCGTACGTCAGCTAGAGTACTCGATGAAGTTGCCGTATCGGGAGTCCGCCATCCCACCTGCTCCCATCTTGTATTTGGGGTAAGCCATACCGGGGCGCACGCGTGCCTCGCATACTCCTCCTCCTCTGTTCCGTCGGACGGGATGAGCATTCAATGCTCCTGCCAGGGGTGGCACTCGAGTGCCCTACCACTTGGCCATGGCGGCGCCTGCTCCGCTTTGAAGGTCACCTGCTTCTCGCATACCCGAGGTCGGGCTCGAGCCTCCTCTCTTGGGTCTTCTATTTGACTGGACACCCAGGGGGAGGATCACCGCCCCCTCTGGGAGTCGGGGTCAGGACTCCTATCTCGTATGCTTTGTCTCCTTCCGAGCTCAGGCTCAGGCTTTCTCCTTCATGCGGGACCCAAAGGGGAAGTTCGCCGCTTTCCCCTAGGGAGTCGGGGTCGGAACCCCGTCACTTCTCTTACCTTGGAGCAGGTGCTGTTGTGCCTGCTCACCACACATGCAAGCACCATTCCCAAGTCGTGATAAAAAACTGACCCTAACATCGTTGACACTTCGCTCAGACGCTCTACTTTGTTTCTCGGTGTCTATGCTCTTTCTCCATCTCTTGTGTGCTCCTGCCTGCCACCACCGCCATTGAGCTCGCCGAACTGCGCCCCCACCAACCTCGGCTCTGCGCAAGATCCCAAATCGATGCGTTGAGATCTCCACCCCATTCCCAACGATGAAGCTTCTCCATTCCTTGTACCATCACTTGAATGTTACCCTTCTTCCTCCAAGCCGGTCACCCTACCTTCCTTCATTTGTTGGTGTGATTCATCGTCTCCGTGGGCCAAATTCCTTCCAACACTAGCTTCTTCACCCATCTATACACCTTGCTAAGCTCTCATTGGGCAGAAAAACTGAATACCTCATCTGATTTGAAATTTATCCCCTCTACCGGCCAACACCATGCTGCCACTGAAGCTCTGCCGAACGCTATGGGCTGGCTCGGTCCCCAGGCTGATTCTGGTGGGGCTAGTACCAGATCACCTGCACCAACAGTCAGATGCAGCTCTGCATGAAGTCCCTTCTAGTAGTCAAAAGAAGTCTAAGGTATTTCAATGTAGAAATAATACAGGAAATAATGTAAAACTTATAAAATTCATAGAAAATGATATAAATGTCAGAAAAATGTGAAACAAAATTTGGAAGAATCATTATGTCAGGTCCATATTTTTTAAATGTTTATTTTGTAAAATATTTTTTGTGCCATGCTAAAGTGTGGTAAATTAGTATTTCTTGTGAAATAGATTATATTAAATCCGACCATCAAGAAATTTCGGATATTGCAGAACAATTAAGCATATGCATTGTATCTCACAATAAAATCTCATCTCATTTTTACATACAAATTTTGCTAAAACAAAAGATTAGTCCTTTTTCCTTCTCGCGGACCATGGGGGCGCCCACGCCCAGAAGAGCAAAGTTCATTTTCGAAATATGAATCATTCATTCCTTGATTGATTCAAGGTAGCTTCAGCTAATATTGTTTGATTTCAGTTATTTAAATTGTAGAAATTAAAATATGGCTTTATTAGTTATCAAAATTGGTGATAAATTACTTTAACATATCCCAGCACTTCCATTAAATCATATCTGTCCAAAATGCAAATTAAATAGATGAAATCAATTAAGCACATATAACAAATTAATAAATTATATGCCTTAATGACATTCTATACTTTAAATGAAATTTGATTAAAATTTAAGGCGTTTATGACTTGAACCTGCTGTCATATGCCTAAAAAGTATTTATGAACTTGTATACATTCACTATATAATTAATTATTTATTATTTCTTATAACATGCATTATGTTGTGCATGGCGATGGAATTGAACCTGAATAATTTTACTAACTTGCACCCCACTGTAAGCGAGCTCGACACTGAGAACACTCAAGGCAAGCCCTGGTTTCATACTAATCATTTTACAAATATTTACTTACATAGTAATATGATATTTGGTGTTATATGATGTGCATTATGTTAGAAAACAATGCACTTTATAAATAAAATTAATTCCTAAAATTGTAACCATACGCATGATGAATAATCCACAAGACAAAGCAGTGACATGCATGTAAAACAGATGATGTCTATCATATTCATGCGTAAGAAAGTCATCTTTAATTACAGTGCTGATGTCTCCAGCTTAAAAAATGTTGAGTTGAGTGTGTGAAAAAGAGACTGTAGAGAAAGCAGATATTCTCTCAAGCAATCGCGCGAACGCTACCCAAAAACCTGATTCGCCTCAACCCGTGCAGGTTCTTCAGCGAGACGTGGTTTCAGAGACACTGCTCTCCCGCTCACTGGTGACACGCCGGTGAGTGGGATGAAAAGGCTCTATGTTAGTGCACAACAACGTGGATCAGAGTGTAGTCGCTGTTTTTTTCCAGAACGGAGTGAAGTTCTGTACTTTGAACATGTATACAGGTCCTTTATATAGCAGCAACAACACTAGTAACTAACAATAATTAGTATCAATTATGCAGCATATTTCAGCTCAGGTAACTGAATGCAATGAAGCACCAGTAACTGAAATAATATTAGCTGCTGTAACTGAGACATAATTGGTATTCAAAACTGTTTCGCAACACAGATAATTGTGAACAGCCAAGTCGTGTTAGTGACTATTTTAACAAAAGGAAAGGTATTAGAATTATTGCGCCAGTCGCCACGTCGCAAGTCACAAGTCACGCGATAATTCATGTGAAAATACGCGAATACGCGCGTGCGTGCGTGTGATTTTATGTGTGACTGTAACTCATCCTTCTCTCATATATTCCACACAAAGCAAATAACTTCCCTTATAAATGGGTGTTATTCTCCTTAAATAGTCAATGTGGGATTAATGCCTTATTTATAGCTTTTGGGATTCAATAGAGAACAATTGGGCTAAAAAACCCAAATATTTCAACAATCCCCACCAAATTCTAAAATCACCACTTGCACGGCTTCTCGTATGTGCACGATGTTGTTTGATATACCAGTTTAATGATGGAAACCTGTTAAGTTGAACATCCATCTTGATCTAAAAAAGTTGCCAACTCACAACTACACTATGGACTATGCCTTGAATTGGTAGTTTTGCGTGAGCTAGTTTCATTCAAAGATCAAATTGATACTTGGCGCCTGTTGATCCAGTCCTCGGATGGAGCTTATAAGTCATACTCCCGTGTCTCGTTCATGAGCTTCTTAGAGAGTTCCCAAATCTCATAGACTGCGACCAACAGTCAGCTCATATTGGTGTGTTCGTACAAGAATACTCTGTAGGACAGTATCTTGCATTGTAACTTTCAAACACATTAAGACTTCAAGTCAGCCTTCCTTACAGAATGGAGAGTATTGCATCTTCACAAGAGAAAGTATTATATAGTTATGTACTCTCCTAGTCATACATATAACTTGTTCTTCCTAATACCTAATTCACGGGATCTCCGATCACATAGGTTCGGGTTACCGCTGTGTATAACTCACGTGGGCCTCAATCCCATCTCCTTTGATGTACTATCTATCATATTTCTTGATAGACCTTTTGTAAAGGGATCTGCCAGATTCTTAGCCGTTTGAATATAGTCAATGGCTATCACTACGGAGTTTCCCAATTTTCTGACAGATTTTAACCTTCTTTTCACATGTCTTGAGGATTTCATATTATCTTTTATACTTGATACCTTCGCAAGAACTGTTTGATTGTCACGGTACATAAGAATTAGTGGTATTGGCTTTTCCACCACTGGTAAATCCGTTAAGAGTTCCTTCAGCCTTCTGCTTCCACGGAGGTTGTATCTAATGTTGTAAGCTCTGCTTCCATGGTTGACCTTGTCAAAATAGTCTGTTTACAAGACCTCTATGAAACAACTGCTCCTCCAAGAGTAAAGGCATAACCACTTGTTGCCTTTATCTCATCAGCATCAGAAATCCAATTGGAATCACTATAACCCTCCAAAACTTTGGGGTCTCCTATATATAGTGAAGTCCATAACTCATTGTACCACACAAGTAGCACATAACTCGTTCAAGCGCGTGTGAAATCCCTAAAAGTCTAGCAAGTGGAGCTGAAATTCACACCGAGAAAAAAGGTGAGGGAATTTAAACTTTTGAATTTAAAGGTGTGAGCTCCAAGTCTAAACTTGAACTACAAAAAAATCCTGAACATGGAGATCTAAATCTACCATTTAGTTGTCCACACATCCAAGGGTAACCCGACAAATTTTCAGCTCATTTGGAAAAGATTTCCTATTTGTTGGAATTTAAACGGGAGAAAAAATGAATTTGAATTCAAACTTCAGTTTCAAATTCCGACTTCACCAAAATTTAAATTTGAGAGCACCATTGTGTTCCTCATATTCCTTTTGGCTTATCCTCCAAGTTTGGTCCAATTTGGAGTTTGTTTGCTAGCTCAAATGGAAATGGAAAGAGAAAGAAGAGGGGAAGGGGGCCCACTGGTCAGTAGACTTAACACCGAAGTTAATACTCGCTGGTTTCACTCGGAAGCCGATCAAGCGAGTGCAACCCCCTGCTCCCGTGCCCGAGCGAAGGAGACACCGCACAGACGTGCTGTGCCGTGGAAGCAACGACTGCGGCGGTCATAGCACGCGCAGCCCACGTGAATTCCATCACTGCTCCCGTCTCCCTCGCGCACCGAAGCACAAAATCGCACAAGCACCGACCTCCCTGTTCTCCAGCGTCCGAGCGATATAGGCTCTGTTGTGGACAACGATCAACACGAAAAAGGTCCGCTCTAAGGTGCTGAACACATCCATGCCGACCTCACCTTCTCTCGTGCATCATCAATGAAGAATTTCTCCGTTTATTGCTTCGGTATCCATAGGACCGAGCCGCACCAATCTTCCAAATTCATAGTGATCCCTCTACCATCATGGGTACTGAGCTATATACATGATCTACACCCTCCCACGCTCTTCTAGGATCAAAAAGCATCAAAAATTATCACGTGTAGGCGCTGTTCTTTGAGATTTTTGCACCGGCACTGATTTTCACCCTAGGTCGCCGATGAGCTCGTAGTTGCAGCCTCTTTTGAGCTGATTCGAGCTCACGCCTGTGCTTAGGATGCCACCACGGTGCTCTAGGAAGAAATACCGAAGGATTTGAGCCCTCCTAGCACGAGGGCGACGCTGCCGAACTCCAACCGCCGCTGCCGCCCGTCACGGAAGGGTTTCCAGTGACCGGGGTCCCCGGCCGACCACGGGGATGAGTTGCCCGTGGTCCAAAATGGGGAGGCCGCAAGTTTTGGGGCAGAAGAAGGTCGGAAAAGCGTCTTCCGAGGGGCTCGCCGGAGAGCACCGCCACAGCTCGGCTGTTGGCGCGAGGAGGAAGAAAGCATTGTGCCGCACGCACGCAGAGTTTAAACATTTCTGGGATTTTCTAGTTGTGGGTCAAACTTCAACTGGCTATAACTTTTGATAGGAAGCTCCAAATTTTGTTGGATTCAGCTTTTCGAGTATTTTCCAGCAAAACAAATTTCAGCTCATGAAACTTATTCTTTTTCCAGAATTAATTCCCTAAAGTCTAAACTGTTGGGAATTTTATCTGGAGAGTTCTTTTACAGAAAATTATGAAATTTGGCTGGGATGTTCATTTGAAAATCCTTGAGTCACAGGAAAAATTTCAGATCCATCCATGTTCATTTAGTCCCCCTAATGGTGTGATTAAGTGAACTGCCCTGAGAAAATGGAAAAATGTACATAAACATTTTTCAGATTTTCTCAAATCTTGCTTAGGGCATAACTTTAGCTAGGATTCTTCAAATGACATGAAACCAATTCCATTAAAACCATCTCAAGCTCTAGTTTCCAGAAAGTAATGGTTTGAGTCATGAAAATCCCTGGAAATCCTTAGAGGTTCTACTAATGACCAAATAGGCTTTTATTTGTACAGAGCTCAAATGAACTTTGTTTCAAATGGAACTTGGTCAAGACTCTGGTTAGGACCCTACCAAGCCACCATATAAATTTCAAATCCAAAGGGAAGGGCTAGCTAGAATTATGGTATTTACATATTCAGTTCCAAACTTTGCATTTAAATTGACATATCGTTAATTGCTTACGTATAGTCGCTGAAGGCGAGGAAACCCCGGAAGTGCTGGATTTTCTGCTTCCGGACGAAGCCCTAACATCTGACCAGCAGCAACAAGGCAAGCCCCGGTTTGCATTAACACGTTTTATAGAGTTTTGCTTTATGTATACTTAGCATGAGTTATGGTTGTGCATTAGGTGTAGGATGGATGAAACCCAAGTGCATAACCAGATTTTCCTACAAGAGTGAGGGTAGTGTCTAAGTCCTTGAGTAGTCAGGCTGTGCTTAATGTTCATAGAACTTCGGTACAAGTCAATTAGTTGGAATCTACTCTTGAGTATAGGTGTCGGAACACATGGGATTGGTTCGAGTGATGTGAGATCACTTTAGTAAGAAAATGAGACTAGGCAGGGTCTACGGCGCAGCAAGAGGAAGTCTTGTGGCAGCCCTGTCCGTGTCGATTGAGGACCAATCTTTTGCGGCCCTGCTGAACAAGTATTGAACGTACCGAAGGCATATCGGATATATGGGCCCCGATAAACTGATGTAACCTATACCTCCGGGCACCGAGGCATAACGCACCGATTTATAGGTGTAGGTTGAGGACAGCAAGGTGGAAATCTGCTAACGGGCATAGAGAGATGCTCCGTGTAGGGAACCTCTTGTCCGTTTGGGTGCGACCGGTTCGATGTTTGGGCTGTTTGGTGAAAGGTTATCCCGTACGACATCAGTGGGGCGTGCTGTGTGCAGCTCCTAGTATGGGCGTACGTGACGTGCTATTCGGGTATCCCTGCAGGTGTACATCGAGTCGATTTGCCGTCCCTCATGGTGATGAGTACCGCTTGTTCACTGTGTCGTGATGTAGATAAATTATGGAATGTTGTGATTCAATTCTGCTGATATGTATAAATTGTATTACTAAATGTGTGCCACCAAATATCGCTTACTAAATTTCAGATTCATGAACTGTTAACTTGTGGCTAAAAGATGAACTAAGGATGAACTTGTAGGCGTGTCTGTTTGCTGCAATTTACCATCCCATGTTTGTCGTGAACCGCATGTAGAGTTTCATGCATAGGGAGTCAGTTAAGTCTTGTTGAGCCATCGTGCTTATGGTTGCTGCTATAAGTGCAGGTGACGACTACCCCACGGACTTGGGTTATGAGTCCACCGGCGAGGGTTACCCTCCATCGGGGACCACGGCTGAGTGGGAGCCATACACGCCGCGCTGAGCTGAGGAGTGCAGCTAGTGTGGGTTGTCTATAGGGCTGGGCAACCGACTTTTGCTAGATAGATGGGCGTGAGTTGTATAAACTTAGCTTCCGCTGTTGTAATCTCAATACTTAGTTTGTAACTGAAGTCTTGTACTATTTTGTACGTATTCAGTTGGTTTTCTATGTAATGCAATGTTTTCCTTATGATGTATGATGTTGGGTGTCGCATCGTGCGGTACCACCCTCTGAGATCCTGGACGAGCGGATTCCGGTCTGCCACAGGCTAGTATCAGAGCTGCTTAGGGGATAGCACACTAATTAACGACTGTATTACGGGAAAACTTAGGATTACGGTGAGGATTCGCTAGTATGCCCAAGTAAGGACTATATTAGCATAGTTACTTAAAGTGGCATGACTAACATATGTGTTATAGTTTTGAATTTTGATTATGTAACGACGCACCTACGCTCAGGTAAAAATGGTAAGGAACGCCACCGAAAACGGTTCAATTTCGGTTACCTCCCCTGACGAGAAATGTGGTTCAGGGATAGGTCTCACAGCTTGGTGTGAGACGTCAATATGAAACTCTTGGACTCTTCATGTTCCTGAGTCCATATGAAATGCTGATCCCTAGCGTGCATTAGGCAAGAAAGTGGAGACCCCTTCGTGTGGTCAGTAACGTGATAGTGTGTTCTTCTGGAAATAGCCTAGGAGGACATACGCAGCGCTTGCCATCGGCGTGCCCTGCAGGGAAGTAGGTGGTATCTGTTGGGTTGATAAAGTTCCCAACCATGATGACCCGTTCGCACTCTACTCGGGTTCCACGTCGTGTGGTGTAAAAACACGATCACGTACCTTGAGACGTGGCTTAACTCAAGGATGGCCGTATGGCAATGATACGGGCGTATGTATTTACTTTCAAATATGGACCTTCCTGAAATGAAAACAATCCTTGAGTGCACCACTATTGTGTGTTCTTCTGCAGGTACTAACCATGTATGTATCCCATGTAGTATACATGTGCGAGAGACCGTTTAGTGCCACAATTGAGACGTATATGCCGGTATAATCCGGTTAGGATTTTCCTTTTTGTGAGGAACGTAGTACCGACAAATAATAGGCAGGTGCATTAAAGATAATGGTAACAAGGAACTAAAATAACCAAGTTTCAATATTTAGGACCCTGGTTGGGTATAAAAAACAACAGTTGATTAGTTTAGCTCAAAAGGAATTGAAAAACAGAGTGCTCTGTTTTGGCAGCAAGTTTGCTGAACTTTAACAGAGCATAAATCACAGATTATTTAGCCAATGGAGGTGTGAGGTACAGTTCTGTAAAGAGGTTTAAGTGCTCTACAACTTTGTTGTAGACTTCCAGAGCAGAATCCCACCTTTAATTGGTTGAAACTTCAGATTATTGTAAACTGTCCAGAACCAGGACAGGTTCAAAAACTCTCTGGAGTGTTCTGTTTTTCAAGCACAACTTCCTGTAGAAAAATTAAAGATTATCACATGATACATTGTTGGAAAGGGTAGGAGATGTGTTACATCTTTGTAATTCAGAGTTTCTGCAATTGCAGCACGGAATTCAGTGGAAATTAGAGTTGAAAACAGCAACTTCCAAAGGAGGTGCTGTTGAAATTCGTTCAGAAATTTCTGTTGGCTTTGAATTATCATAAGTTTTTAACCAGAGATGATCTGAGGGCAAATAAATACTCGTTGGAAAGCTACTGAAGTTAAATTTAACTTTGGTATTCAACTTGAGTTATGAAAATTCCATGTACCAGGTCGAAATCTGGGATATGTAGAAACTGGTCATTCTGGGCAGAGGGATGGACAGTTGAACTCATTTGAGATATTGTTGTACCCTAAGGGGTTTGATTACTTCCAATGGGGTAAAACATACTCATGAGTTGTTATCTTCGACTAGTGAAAGATTTGAGTATATGTCTTACTCAAGTTTCTTTTGCTAGAGACCATGTTTGTGTCGTATTGAAGATAAAAGGGTAGTATACGTGATGACAAAGCGATGTTAACGTCTCTTAGTGACCAAATCTAGTTGAGATGAACTTCCAAAGAGGAAGTCCATCAAGTTAGATTTAACTAGTTTGTATTTGGTCTGGTAATGGTTTAGCTTGTGCAAAGTTATTACATTATCTATTGCGAGATGTATTGCCTGTTTATTGTCATTATGTTTTTACGCCTATTTTTGCTGGACTGCATGAAGTATGTTGCGGGACTGATTTTGTTTATTGTCGTATGGTTGCAGATGGTTCGTACACGGGCCACGCATGAGGTCGGTGGCTCTAGCCAGCAGGGGGGTGATGACTCCCAGCCATCTGCCTACGACAGTACCCCACAGCAACAACCACCACCGTCGCCTTCGCTTACACTAGCGGATGTGATCGCGGCACTGGTGGGCCATCGTGAGGAGCAGACCGATCTGCTCCGCACGATCATGCAGAATACGTCCCAGGCGGGGGGGGGGGGGGGGGGGCGTCAAGAGAGGGCGCCTCATGAGCCCCACATTGTGACGTACTCGGACTTCATGAGTACGCATCCTCCGGTGTTCACCGAAGCGGCAGAACCCCTGGAGGCCGACAACTGGCTGCGGAAGATCGAGTCTAAGTTCGGGCTGCTCCAATGCACGGAGCGGCAGAAGACTCTCTTCGTGGCGCAGCAGCTTCACGGTGCCGCTGGTGCGTGGTGGGCGAACTATGTCGCCTCGCTACCTGCTGGCCACACCGTGGAATGGGCAGAATTCCGGGAGGCGTTCCGCGCCTACCATATCCCTCCTGGGATAATGAAGAGGAAGTTCTAAAAATTCTTGGAGCTGAAGCAGGGCGGGAGGAGTGCCCACGACTACTCCCGTGCCTTCAATCATCTGGCGCAGTATGCGTCGGATTATGTCTCCACTGAGGAGAAGAAGCGAGAGCAGTTCTATCGGGGGTTAAATCCCAAAATGAAGACGCATCTCGTACAATGCAATCATGGCACGTTCAACGATCTCGTCAATGCCGCGATCATGCAAGAAGATGCTCAGCGGGAATTGGCGGCTGAGCAGCAAAAGCGCAGCGCTCCACCCAGCAGTGGGGGTGGAACTCCTCAAAAATACCGCATGGTGTATCGGACACCATCCGGTCAGCAGTGGCATCCACTGGCGCGACCTCAGCAATTCGGGGGTCGTTCTTTTAAGCCACCCCCGTTCCGACCCCGATGACACCACCACGACTGCAACAGCAGCAGCAGATGGTACCTCAGGCGTTTCCACCACCACAACGCGCCCCGGGTTTCCGTCCGCCGATCAGCGGAGGACCACCTCGCTAGAACTGCTACACGTGTGGCCAAGCGGGCCATTTCTTGAAGGACTGTCCCAAGGGGCAGAAGAGCAGCGGGCAAGCCCCATATCAGGGCGGTGCTCGAGGCCGACCTCCGGTCAAGAAGGTTGGTCAGCGAACCGGGGGCGTTCCCAACCTCGACAATGAGGACACCCCAGAGGGAGAAAACGTGCTGGCGGGTACGTTCACTCTCAATGATCAAGCAATCATCATATTATTTGATTCTGGTGCAACCCACAACTTCATAAGTGCATCATATGTGGTTAAGCATCAACTGGAAGCCTTTCCAACTGAGTGCTCTTATATGATTTGCTCACCGGGAGGAAAGATTTCAGCAACTATGATGATTCCAAAAGCACCACTGTGCTTAGGTGGGGAGATATATCCCACTACTATGATTATTCTTGAGGGGCAGAAGATTCATGCAATCTTAGGGATGTCATGGCTAAGTTACCATGGCGCTGTCCTAGAAACATTATCACGGACGGTTCACCTCAACTCCCCACTACACCATCCGCAGTCCCTCATACTAGACGATCCAGTCCCGGAAGTTTCAGCCGCCTATACTACTGAAGCTTCCAAGTTAGAGGACATCCCTGTAGTCCGAGAGTATCCCGATGTGTTCCTGGATGATCTTCCGGGCATGCCACCTGAACGGGTGGTGGAGTTCAAGATAGAACATGCACCCAAGACTACACCAATATCGCGGAGACCGTATAAAATGGCTCCGAACGAGCTTGCTGAGTTGAAAGAATAGCTCAATGATTTGTTGAGCAAGGGTTTCATAAGGCCGAGTTCCTCGCCTTGGGGATGCTCGGCGCTGTTCGCCAAGAAGAAGGATGAAACCTTGAGGCTGTGTGTAGATTACTGGCCGCTCAACGCCATCACCATCAAGAACAAATATCCACTGCCCCATATTGACATCCTGTTTGATCAGCTTGTGGGTGCAAGTGTGTTCTCGAAGATGGACCTTCGCTCCGGGTATCATTAAATAAAAATCCGGGTGGAGGATATTGTAAAAGTCCCAAAAACTTGTAAATAGAAAACTTGAGCTATGAATAAAGTTGAGTTTGAATACAAGAAATGGGACTTACAAAAACTTTTGTGTTCCTCATGAAAGTGTTGGCATGTGCAATAAAACTTGGAATTCAGTTTGAACTAAGAGGGTCACTTCCAAAAAGAGGAGGGCCATCTCCAAAAAGGAAAAATTCAAACTGATGTTGGAGAGGTTGTAGTTGCAAAAGCCAACTCAAAGATCAGAGGATATATTTGAGTTTCTCAGGTCCAAATTATGAGGGAGCCAAGTTTTGAGCAAATTTGGAGGTGCTTTGATATGAATATCAAAGGAACTTGTAAATTTCACGCAAATTTGAATTTAAATTCGAAATTGAGGCACAACTGGTCAAATTGCCAAATAACTTTTTAATTTGAGTACCTCAGGGCTGAATTTGCATGTGCCAAAGATTTGGAGATCTTTTGGGGCAGAAGGGAGTTGTGGGCCCCACTTGTCATAGAGAGGTGGAGGTTATAACTTGCTGCTTAAGTCTACCACGGTGTATTGGTTTCCACCCGAGCCACCGAAGCCGCTCCCGGCGCCACCGAACGCACGCGGGTGCCACCTCTTCACCGAAGCAGCACGCTGGAGAGCTGCCTGGACGCCTACCCTTCCTCCCGTGCGGGCCTTTGCTTCATCACCGACGCCTCGGCCGCCTTTCCGCCCTCGCACAATAAAAGGACTGAGGACGCTGCCGCCTCGGGCGATCGACCGAGAACTGAAGGAAACCGAGCGTGCAGAGGCCAGCCAAACCAAGAAACCACGCGGTGAGCTCATCCTCCACTTTCTAAGTACAGCATCCCACGAGTTGTTACCTCCCCGACCCGAAATCGGCTCGTCGCCGCAGCGATTCCACTTCACCGAGAGTTGGGGCACTCGTGGACAGCCTAATCCAGGCACTTCCACGCCCAAGCAAGGCCACCTCCGGACGCGCTGGTGAACCCTTCTGCTCACCCCCAAACCTCAAGCAAATCGGTGAACCACCGAGCGAGAATTCGGGAAACTATCGCCGACGGCCCCAGACCGATGATCCGGTACGAAAACCCAAAATTCTTATTTGTTGTTCATTCTTAGCTCATCAAATCATGCACAAATAAACTAGACTGGCTAGCTATCCGATCCCCTCCACAACCCTAGCTAGAAACGCCGTGGTTACAACTAATTTTGAGCTTTTCGGTCGGCGGCCATGGCGGGAACGCGAGGGCGCACGGTGACAACCGGTTTGCCGTCGTTCCTGAGCCAGGTTGAGGCCACGCCGAGATTGCCTGACCTCCACTGATGCTTTAGAGCGAATCCGCCGAGCTTTTGGCGGGCTAATGTGCTCGGGCGACGGTCCCGATCATCACCGAAGGCCGCGGCTCGTCGCCGGCCTACTTCCGGCCACCGGCAGCCCGAGCCAACCCCGTAGACTTGTTCCCCGACCCTGAAAACCCCCAGGCGGCGAGTCTCCGGCCGAGAGGTGGCCGGGAAGCCGGGTCCGGCGAGCTCCAGTGGAGCGCCGGCGAGGGGGAGGCGCGGGAGCGAGAGGAAGAAGAAGACCCCCACCGGGCCCACGTGTCAGCAGCTGAAGATTAAAACTCCGGATCAGCTGTGGCGTGTGATCCCGTGTGGTGGCGCGGGAAAAGGTCTGTGGCCCCGTGTGGCGTGATTCCGGCGGTTGACACGTGTAGGGTGGACCCACAGGCAGAGTTTGAATTTTTCCCGAATTAATTTGAATTCCAGATTTGGTTCAAACTTTGGATCTGCATAACTTTTGCTAGAGAGCTCCAAATTTAGTGATTCAAATTGGGTTGGATTCAGGATGAAATGCTCTATCCAAATATGCAACCCCATTTGCATGAAAACCAATAGAAAATTCTGGAAAATTCTTTAAAGCTTTTCAGCAAAGGAATTTTAGAGGGAGTTTGGTTTATCCAAAATTCTCCAAATTTTTCCAGGATATTCTTCAGGATATTAGGAGACTCCTGTAAAAGTTTCAGCTCATTTGGAGTTGATTTAGTTAGGATAATCCCAATTTCAAGTTTCTGTATTCAAATGAATACAGAAACATTTTCAGAGAATTTCCAAAACATGGAAATTCAGTTCTAGCCATTCCTTAGCTCCAAAAATCCTATGAAAATTTAGGCATACTTCCTGAGCTATGTATGAAATTATATTTCACTTAGATTTGCATGAAAGTGCAAGTTTAATCAGAATTAATTCCTTTATGCTTAAATGCTTAGGGAATTGTTCTGGGTGATCCATTTAGTGAAATGTTCTGAATTTTGGGCCAGAGAACTTTCTTGTGACAAGGAACTCCCAAGAAAATTCCCAGCTCCATTGGAGCCCTGGATCATTAGTGTTCTGTTCAACCATTAGTTGATCTCCCCACCCAAGTGATGAACCTCACTTCTCACTTGAGGATAGTGCTTAGACACACATCCAAACCACCACCCCCAGTGTCATTTTAAATTCTTAAACAAAGTTCCAGTTTTAAACTTGGCTTTAGCATTTGTTAGCAAAAATTTTTACAATTAAACATGTATGCATGTTCATAACGTGTAGTGTTTAAACGTGGAAGAGTGAAGGAGAAGTTGAACTTGGATCAAGGAGCAAGAAGGCAGGGATTAAGCCTCAAGTCATCATCAGCAACTAACTTCATCTTACCTGACTTAAGTCACCTGCAAAACCAAGGCAAGCCCCGGTTTGCACTTAAGTTGTTTTTAAAGTTTTCCCTTTGTTCACTACATTTGGTCAAGGTTTGTATGTGCATTAGGTCAAGGATGAGTGATACTCCACTTGCATAACCAAACATGAACCCTGAGGTCAAGGGTAGAAATGTGTCATCGCTGTAGCATAGGGCAATGCTAAATAGACTAGGGCATCCGGTAGAAGACGAGTAGTTGGAATCTACTCGCGAGCTATAGTTTAGGATATCATAAGTGTGGTTGGGGAAAGAAGCAAACTAAAGTTTACATTTCTAAAGATGAGACCGGGCAGAGGGGTTAGGCTGCGACAAGACGAGGTCTTGGTCGAGTAGCTCTGCCTGTGTCGGTTAAGGACCGATGCGTATGCCGCGTCCAGGAGCAAGTATTGAGTTGTGTACCGGATGCTTACTGACATATGGGAATCAGGAAACCGATGTACCAGGTTCACTGGATTGTAGAGGCATACCACATCGTCTCGTTAGACCTATGAGCCCGAGACGGCGCGACCGGTTCTACAGTTTAGTGTCCTGAGAAAGGTTGCCACATACGACGTAATGAAGGACGCCAGAGTTGGGTCTTCAGAGGCGGGCGTATGTGTCGAGTTATCCGGGTAGTGTTTGATTCGAATCACCGTCCCTCACGGTTATTGAGTACCGCTTGCTCCCATGTTGTGACGTAGTTAATCAACTTGTGTGGAAACAGTTTGCAAAAGTATAATTGCTGCTATGATGAGGTTAAGTTGCATGAAAACTATGTTTGAAGTAGAGATAGAGCTAACCAGAGTTATTTTCTACCTTGGGGCAAGTAACATTGGAATGAAGCGTTTCTTGTTTGATTGTGGAGTTCCAATGTTGCTGATCGCAAGGTCATTATTAATATGGCTAAAATTTGAAAGTTAAGGATGAACTCGTAGGCGAGTCTTTTCGCAAAGGACAGGCTTAGGTCTTAGGTTACTTTCACATAGAGTTCCATGCTTTAGGAGAGACGGTTAAGTCTTGCTGAGCCTTTGTGCTCACTCTTGCTATATAAGTGGTTTTGCAGATAAACCTCGACGCTATAAAGAGGGTTGTCCGGTGAGACTCGGAAACTTCCAAGTCACGTCACACTTGGAGAACCTAGCCGCTGCCTTGTCTTCGTGTTGCTAGCGAGAGGAGTCCGCGGGCTGGACCTCTTGTCGGTGCTTCCAAGTTATTCAACGTGAGCTGGTTATAGACTTCCGCTGTAGCTAATTTGTGTAAATTATTTCAAAGAGTAATTGTAACCTTCCGCTTTTGATTTATGTAATACTGTGTTCTTTATATGTGTGCTGTTGGGTGCCGCATAACACGGCACCACCCAATGCGATTCCTCGGGCAAGGCGGCACGACCCCGTGATCGGGATCGGGCCGCCACAGCGTGGTATCAGAGCCGCATTGGTAATAGCGCACGGAATAAGGATGGTATTGCTACAAAAACTTAGGATACGGTGAGGAAACGATATTAGGCCCACATAAGGACTATAGTAGTATAGTTACATAAGTGGCAAGACTAACATATGTGTTTTGACTCTGAATTTTCATTATGTAACGACGCACCTACGTTCAGGTAAGGATGGTAAGGAACGCCACCGAAAGCGGTTCAATTTCGGTTAGCTCCCCTGACGAGTAAAGTGGTTCAGGGTTTGATCTCACAGCTTGGTGTGAGATGTTAATATGAAACTCCTGGACTCTCCATGTTCCTGAGTTCATATGAAACGCTGATCCCTAGCGTGCATTAGGCAAGTAAGTGGAGACCCCATCGTGTGGTCAGTAACGCGATAGTGTGTTCGTCTGGAAGTAGCCCAGGAGGACATACGCAGCGCTTGCCATCGGCGTGCCCTGCAGGGCAGTAGGTGGTATCTGTTGGGTTGATAACATTCCCAACCGTGACGACCCGTTCATGACATACTCGGGTTCCCTGTCGTGTGGTGTTGAAACACGATCACGTACCTTGATACGTGACTTAACTCAAGGACGGCCGTATGACAATGATACGGGCGTTTGTATTTACTTTCAGATATGGAAATGCCTGAAATGAAACAAACCTTTGAGTGCACCACTATTGAGTGTTCTTCTGCAGGTACTAACCACGTACTTATCCCGTGTAGTACACGTGTGCGGAGAGACCGTCTTAGTGCCACTTATAAAACGAATATGCCGGTATAATCCAGTTTAGGATTTTCTTTGGTGAGGCTACGTAGTACCAACATGTTCTTACGGTGCATCGACACCGTACTACACTTAATAACCGCTTCCCTAAGAAGAAATGAGTCATGAGCTAACTTTCAACTAAAAACGGAAGTTTGAAACAAATATTAGTTACAGAACTCTTATTTTGAGCTAAGATTCAAATGAGAGTATAACTAGGTGTCCAAGTTTTCAAAAACAGAGTGCTCTGTTTCTGGCAGAAATTTTTGCTGGACTTTAACAGAGCATAACTCTGAGTAGCTTGACCCAATTATGGTCTATGATATAGTTCTGGAAATATCTTTAAGTGCTCTACAATTTCTTTGTAGACCTCCAGAGCAAAATCACAATTTAAGTTGGTGAAAAGTCCAGTTGAAGGCAAACTGTTCAAAACCAGGACAGTAGCAAAACCCTCTCTGGACCTTTCTGTTTTTAAGCCATAACTTCCTGTAGGAAAATCCTTAAGGAGCACATAAGTACTTGTTGGAAAGCTACTGAAGTTTACTAAAACTTTGGTATTGAACTCAAGTCAAGAATCTGTTGATAACTTGAGTAAAATTTGGAGTTTGTGTGAGCTGGTCAGGGTAGTCCTGCTGATTAGCTTGGCGTACATAAGATTTGTTTAAACATGAATGTGGTTATGCTTTCATAAAGTTCATGACATGTTCATGTTTTACTTATCTTTATTTACTACTGAAATAGAATTTTGATTGACTCAAAATTTTGTTTCATGCAGTATGGTACGCACACGTTCTCAAATGGAGCTTGGAGATTCAAGTCGAGGTGGGAATGACTCGACTTCATCAAAAGAGCCATCGCCAACCAGATTGGCTGAAATTATGGCGAAGATGAATGAAACTCTCCAAATCCTAGTTCAGCAAGGCATAGATCGAGAAGCTCAATGTCACATGCCAACCCAGAGCACGTATCTGGATTTCTTGGCGACACAACCGCCGGTATTCTCCGAGGCGGCTGACCATTGTGAAGCAAATCACTGGTTACGTGTCATCGAGTCCAAGTTTGGGTTGATCCTATGTGATGAATTCTCGAAGACTCTATATGCCGCTCAGCAGCTTCACGGCTTTGCTGGAGCATGGTGGGCAGAGTACCTTGCTGTCCAACCAGTAGGGCATTGTGTCACATGGACGGAGTTCCAGGCTGCATTTCGTGCTCGTTTCATCCCTGCGGGCATAATGCAAACCAGTCTAGATGAGTTCTGGAGTCTGAAGCAAGGGGACATGAGTGTTACTGAGTATGCGAAGGAATTTAATCGCTTAGCTCAATATGTCCCTGACTATGTGAAATCACCAGCCATGAAAGGTTATCATTTTTATCGAGGGCTGACTGCTAGGCTGCGATGTGAATTGGCTCAAGTTAGCCAGGAGGATTTTGATGAGTTTGTGAGCTGTGCTATCGCTCAAGAATATTATTCCAACCTCTACCTCAAAGAAAAGAGGGAGAGGGACTCATCACAAGATGAAGACAAACGTCTACCTCAGAAGTATCGGTTGGTAATCCGTTCACCTTCCGGTCGAGAGATTCCACAAGAGGTGCAATCATTCTGGGAGTGTGACGACTCTTCTACTCCACAGAGGTCTTCTTCACCTCCACCGCAGCAGCAACTTATCTCTTATGCACCTCAGTATCAACAAGGTGCACCAGAATACTTTTTCCCTCAAGAGGCTGAAGATGAACAAGGTGATTTCTCAGTCGAACCGAGTGCTGTCCCACTTCATGTTGACAACGAGCTCAACGTCAATGAAGCGACTGAACCGAGCAGTAACATTGTGTCTGCGAGTCCAGTCCCAAAAAGTGATCTTGGGCAGCTCAGGAAAGCTATGTCAAAAGTGGGAACAGTCAATTATGTGTTAGTCGATGATCTGCCCAAGGGAGGACCTGTTCTTGCCGGCAGGTTCACCTTAAATGACAAGCCGGTTGTCACACCCGGTTTTTCTGAAGAACAACCAAGTGAATATCACATGTATGCCAGGATCATTTTCTCATACATGTGATGACAAATAGTGAAGCATCATTTATTACAGGCCAGGTGTCGAATATAAGTAAGTCTTACATAGTAAATGTCTCGATGGACAATAATAAGTTCTTCACAAGTAAATAAACTAGCAGCGGAATATTATTCTTTAGGGCTCCATCACAGGCGTTGCCCGGGGGTCTTCATGAACCTAAAAACCTTCCTCGGGTCCAAAATCTTGGTCATTATACACCACCTCATTATCTTGACCTGAGCAGCAATATAAACCAACAAATATGCAAGGTTGAGTACCAATGGTACTCAGCAAGTGTGGGAAAATTATATCATGCATGGCTAGAACAAGGAGAGGTTGAACTCATGGTTAAAGCACTACGCAATTAATACCTATCACCTTAGCTTATTAAGCACCTATATTACTACACAGGTGAAATGGTCCCAATCTCCCATCCCATCATCATAACCAAATAACCATAACATCATTTCCAATGTTAAGCTCCCCGCTTAACTTCCAAAACCATCAATCCTCTAATCATGAATAAGTCCAGGCCGCTCTTAACCGTGAGCACGGCTGTCAAGACAGTTTTGACTCTGCAGAGTTTGTACCACTGTACCCACATGTAGTGATTTCATCCCCCGTTGCTGGGTGGACTAAAAGAACCTCCATTATGCCAGTGGCTACGATCCACATTCACACTTCCCAGGTGTGCAGCCAGGAGATCACTACGAAGCCTTTACAAAGGGATTCCCGACGAGCGTGGGCCCACTGAGGTTTCACCCCTAACAGCATACAAGAGGCTCCAACCCCGCTGCAGTGGCCCCCTCTTGAGCCTTGCGGTTCATATGGTAGTCCAGCTGACACCTACTCCCCGCACCATCCAACACACCCATACTACGCCGGGGATACACCTAATTAATTGGCCAAGCTGCCCCATCTCAGCATGTGGTTGGCACTGTAAAGCCGGGTTACATGCTCCATGAACCGGTCCTTAGGATCCAGGCAAGTACTAAACACAAACCCAAGTCTCATGCACCCAGCACACAACCAAAACATCCAACTTGCCTTGATCCCTACCTCTACATAACTCACAATAGCTCATTCAAGAGTATGGTAAAATAAACTGATGATCTCATATCCCAAATATCCCATTCTAAGCATGGCTAAGCATATGCATGGAAATAAATGACATGGTAAAATAAATCCCAACCCAAGCTACAAGGAAACAAGGTACTGCAATTCTAGGGAAACTTTCCTAGCATGGGTTTCATATTTCATTTGACAATGCAAATAGTTCTATCTACACATCCTAGCATAGGATCAAAGTGGTCAAGGACACTTGCCTTCTTCTTGCTGCTCTTGAAATGGGTAGTCCTGATCTTGGAAAGGGATAACTTGCTCTTGAACAGGTTCTACTTCATACCATCACACATAGCAAAAGAAAAACAACAATCATAAGACATAGTTCACACTTCTACTTCATACAAACCACACATTCATATTTATAAAAGTTCTTTACCATTATATGTGTTGCGGTTACTTTATGTGTGTTAAGTTGTGGCTTGCATGCACTTTTAACCATGTATATACGATTCCTACTTTTGTGTCCACATTTATACTTACATACTATTTATATGGGTTTCCAATAAATTTCTTATATTCAACTACTACACCTTTTTACTACCAAGTATGTAAGAAAAGTATTTTTCTTCTCCATATGTGCCTTCATAATTTCTATCAACCCTAAACTGAATTCTTTGTATTTTAGAAACTCCATTTATCATTTACTAGTTGCTATATTTTCAGATTTATATTCCTATGCATAATTGTGTATTTTATTATGAAATTAGTAATACACATCATCTAAACAGTATAGGTTCTGGTCCTAAATAATTTTAATAACATATTTTAACCTTGGCCTCTGATGTAAACTATTTCATAATTATTTTCCCTATTTTTCTATAACTATTCTTTACTTAAAAATGTGTCCCTATACTAATAAATGTGAATAATAGATGAAACAGATTCATTTCAGCCCAAAAATAGATTTTTATCTCACTCCAAAGTTTTCTAAGTACTGAGAAAGTTTTTAATTAATTTTGACAATTATGTTTGTCCCACTTTTTAATTTTTAAACACTAGTTACATATTCAATTTTCTAAATTAAATACTAAACAGGGCTAAAATAATGAATTCACCCCATTACAGGGTCTATAATATTATTTTCATAATTTCCAGGGGTCTAGCTACACTTATCAGAGGTGTTTTTCCTAATTTTTATTAAGTCCAGGGGCTAAAACTGATTTTTAAATGAATTTACATGATTTTCTGGAGTTCCAGGGGCTAGATCTGAAGTTTCCGGGGCTAGCTCTCAATTCTAGAGAACCCCAGGGGGTAGCACGTAAGAATTCCAGTCTTTATAACGCGGGGCTGACGTGGACCGTCCGATTTTAAACCGACGGCTGAGATTATAACATCGAACCGGTACGCGGGGTTTTAAAGTCTACCGTGCGATTTAAAATAAACGGCGCACAAGCGGCCACGTCGCTCTGATCGAGCGCGGGCGGCGCTGCCGGCGGTGCACGGCGGCGGGAAGCGGCGATCTCGCTGGAAAGTTTCGGATCCTCGAGAATTCTGCCTAAAACTGTGATCTTATGGCATAGATCGGTAGAGGGGAGGTCAAGGATCTCACCTCGGGGGTTTTCTCGAGCTCGGGGGTCCTGGAAAGTGATCGGCGGCGAGGTCCGAGGCAAAACCACGGCGAAGCTCGTCGGCGCTGGGTTTACACCGTAAGTCTTCAGGTTTTCTGCACCTGCAAAGTTCCCCGGAGGCGGTGGATCAAGACCAGCGAGTTAGATCAGAGTTTCCGAGCTTAGATCGGCCAGAATTCACCGGCGAAGTCTCGGTGCTCACCGGAGTGAAAATCGGCGATCGCGTGAGAAAAACCGATCGGGGCTGGGGTTTTTATAGCCGGGGGAGGGCGGTGGGTCTGTTGCAATCGAGTTTGAGTCGTTTGGGACCAGAATTCGGGCTGCGGGACGCGGAAATCCGGTCGGAAGCGATCGCGCGCGCGGGAGAGAGTCCGGGGTCGCGGGGTTAGGGATGACAGGTGGGTCCCACCTGTCTGTGAGAGACAGCGCGGCGCGCGCGGGGGCGGGCTGGCGCGGGGAAACTGGGCCGGCTGGCGGGTTTCGGCCCACTGGCCGGTTTTTTTCCCGTTTCTCTTTTTCTTTTTCCATTTCTTTTCTGTTTTGAGTATAATTTGAATTCCAGTTTGAATTTGAATTTTTGCAAAACATGCAACACGTCCAAAAATTTTTAAATTCCCCTCTGAACATGGTTTAGAGTTTTGAATCAAAATTTGGGGTGTTACAGCTCTACCCCCCTTAAAAGAAATCTCGTCCTCGAGATGGTGTTTCTAAGAAAACAATTCCGGAAATTGTGCCTTAAGCTCATCTTCCCGTTCCCAGGTGGCTTCCTCTTCTGAGTGATGCTTCCACTGCACCTTGCACATCCGGATTCTTTTATTTCTAGTGAGGCGTTCCATCATCTCCAAAATCTTGTATGGTTGCTCGGCATAAGACAAATCCTCAGCTACATCCACTTCATTCATGGGTAACACCTCTTCAGGCGTCCTCAGGCATTTCTTGAGTTGTGACACATGGAATACATCGTGCACGTCCGATAGATGAACCGGTAACTCTAGTTGGTACGCCACTTCGCCTTTTCTTTCCAAAACTTGGAAGGGTCCGATGTATCGAGGTGACAACTTCCCTTTCACCTTGAACCGACGAAGTCCTCTGATAGGGGACACCTTGAGATAAACATAGTCTCCTACGTTGAAAACGAGTTCTCTTCTTCGTACATCAGCATAACTCTTCTGGCGTGTTTGTGCTATCCTCAAGTTGTTGTGAATCTCCCTCACCTTCGCCTCGGCTTCTTGTAGCACTTCTGGACCAAACACTTTACTTTCTCCTGTTTGGTTTCAAAATAGGGGAGTTCTGCACTTCCTTCCATACAAAGCTTCAAACGGTGATATCTTCATACTAGCTTGATAACTGTTGTTATAGGAAAACTCCGCATATGGTAGGTTCTTGTCCCAACTCCTATTGTTTTTGAGTGCACATGCCCTTAACATATCTTCAAGGATCTGATTGGTTCTCTCCGTCTGCCCGTCAGTTTGGGGATGATAGGCAGAACTAAAGTTCAGATGGGTTCCCATGGTTTCATGCAACTTCTGCCAGAACCTTGAGGTGAACTGTGTCCCTCGATCCGACACAATCTTCTTTGGCACTCCATGGTAACACACTATCCTTGACATGTACAATTCTGCCAATTTGGATCCGCTGTAGCTTTCTTTCACAGGGATGAAATGAGCTACCTTAGTTAGCCTATCTATAATGACCCATATTGAATCATACCCGGATTGGGTCCTAGGCAATCCCACGACAAAATCCATGTTGATTTCTTCCCATTTCCATTCAGGCACTTTGAGTGGTTGCAATAATCCCGCGGGTCATTGATGTTCTGCTTTTACCAACTGACATGTGTCACATAGGGCAACATGTTCCGCGACATCTCGCTTCATGCCATACCACCAATACCTGCCTTTGAGGTCCTGGTACATCTTCGTACTCCCAGGATGAATGGAATAGTCAGAATCGTGAGCCTCCTTCAAAATTAATTCACGAATCTCCTTTACTTCTGGCACACAGATCCTTTTCCCGTGCCACACCGTTCCTTGTTCATCCTCTCTAAAACCAGGAGCTTTATTTTCCTTGATAAGCTGTCTGATCTCTTGTATCTTCTCATCATTCTTTTGGCCCTCGCGTATGTCTTGCTCGAGTGTGGAGTCCACTTCCATGGCGATGGCTTCACCACTATTTACTAGACATAGATTGAGCCTTATAACCTCGTCCTTCAATTCTGCGGGCATGTCCTTCAAGCTCAACTTATTGACCTGCACTTTCCGACTCAAAGCATCGGCCACGACGTTTGCTTTCCCGGGATGATAGTTGATGCCCACATCAAAGTCATTGATTAGCTCTAACCATCTCCTTTGTCGGAGGTTGAGATCTGGCTGTGTGAATATGTACCTCAAACTCTTATGATCCGTATATATCTCTGTCCTCTTCCCCATCAAATAGTGCCGCCAAATTTTCAACGCGTGTACCACTGCAGCTAGTTCTAGGTCATGTGTAGGATAGTTCTTCTCGTGCTTCTGAAGCTGCCGGGATGCATATGCCACGACATGTCCTTCTTGCATGAGAACACATCCCAACACATTCCCAGAGGCATCGCAGTACACTGTGAAATTCTTCTGCATATCTGGCATAACCAACACTGGGGCTGTTGTCAATCTCTTCTTTAGCTCCTGAAAGCTCGTCTCGCACTGTGGTGTCCAGGTGAATGTGATTCCCTTCTCCAACAGTTTGGTGAGAGGTCTCGAGATCTTGGAGAATCCCTCAATAAACCGTCGATAGTATCCAGCCAATCCCAAAAAGCTTCGAACTTCCCCGACATTTTCAGGGGTCTTCCACTTCTGGATATCCTCGATTTTGG
The DNA here is from genome assembly GCA_030760725.1 of Neostapfia colusana. NCBI lineage: Eukaryota > Viridiplantae > Streptophyta > Magnoliopsida > Poales > Poaceae > Neostapfia > Neostapfia colusana. Next base: position 19,327,174 of record JASWHV010000012.1, on the reverse strand, counting down.
CGGGATCTACGGAGATTCCTCCCTTCGAGATTATATGTCCTAAAAAGGGAACTCTCTTCAGCCAAAACTCACACTTGCTCAACTTGGCATATAGTTGGTGTTCTCTCAGCCTCTGTAACACCAACCTTAGATGTTTCTCATGTTCTTCTTCATCTTTGGAGAAGACGAGAATATCAGCTATGAAAACCACCACAAATTTGTCCAGATATTCCATGAATACCTTGTTCATGAGGTACATGAAATATGCCGGTGCATTGGTTAGCCCAAAAGGCATGACAGTGTATTCATACAGTCCGTACCGAGATACGAAAGCTGTCTTGGGAATATCTGATTGCCTTATCTTGAGTTGGTGGTACCCCGACCTGAGATCAATTTTCGAGAACACACAAGCTCCCCTCAACTGATCAACAAGTCTTCAATGCGGGGTAATGGGTACTTGTTTTTGATGGTGACCTCATTCAAGGCACGGTAATCCACGCATAACCTTTGGGTTCCGTCTTTCTTGGGCACAAATATCACCGGAGCTCCCCATGGTGAGGAACTAGGGCAAATATACCCCTTCTCCGTCAATTCTCTCAAATGATCCTTGAGCTCTTCTAGCTGCTTGGAGTCCATTCGATAAGGTCTCTTGTATATCGGGGCTGTTCCCGGTACTAGCTCAATTGCGAATTCCACGTCACGGTCGGGAGGCATACCTGGCAATTCCTCCGGAAAAACATCTGGATATTCCCTGATAGTCCTGATTTCCTCAACTTTCACCTCCACTTGATTTAATTAAATGTCCCTCCTAGGCTCGTGTATCGTTATGAACTTTACTCTTGTGCCATTGGGGTGAGTTAGTTCCACCGTTCTGGTCGAACAATGGATGATTCCTTTATGTTTGGTCAACCAATCCATACCCAAAATAATATCTATCCCTTGTGAATCTATCACTATGAGGTTAGCCGTAAATACTACCCCATTAATGTCTAGGCTCACTTTGGGACACACTTGTCTTGTCCTTATTTCTCCACCTGGAGAGTTTACGGCTAGCATATGGTTCATTTGTGTGGTTGCTAGGTCATGCTTCTTAACAAACCCTTGAGCAATGAACGAGTGGGTAGCACCAGAATCAAACAGCAGAGTTGCAAGGTGTAAATTGGCAGGAAACTTACCAACTACCACGTCGGGTGCCTCTTGTGCTTCCTCCATAGTGACGTGGTTCACCCGTCCTCTCACTACATTCTGCTGTTGTGGCGGCGCAGGCTTCTTCTTCGGGCATTTATGGGCGTAGTGCCCCACTTCACCACAGCTGAAACATTGCACCCCAATCTTAGATGTTGGGCCCTTGTTGTCTTGGGGTAGGTTTGGGGGTCCTTGCACTGCTGGTCGAGGTGGATATGCGGGGCGAGGCTGCTGCACAAACTGACGTGGTGGCTGTGCTGGTGCCGTGGGTGGCCTGTAGTTTGGGTTGTACCCTCTTGGTGCGGAATAGGGTACCGCAGCACGGCTTGTCTGCCCCGTAGGTTGCTGCATCATACGTGGGCGGGTGTTGCTCCCTGAGGCCTGATGTGACCACCCCGCCTTCCTCTTATTCTCATTTTCCAAGGCCTTTAGCTTCCTTTCCACCACAAATGCTCTGTCCACCATCTTTTGAAAGCTTTCATACTCATTGGAGGACATTGCACACTGCATCTCTGCGGTAAGTCCTTCCACGAAACAATCTTGTTTCTGCTCATCAGTCTCTATGTCTCGTGGAGCATAACGGGATAGTTGAGTAAATTTAGTGAGGTATTCCCTCACAGTCATGTTTCCCTGCTGCAGTCCCAGAAACTCTTTCCTCTTGTTTTTGAGTTCACCTCTTGGGATGTAATGGTTGCGGAAGCTACGCTTGAACTCTTCCCAAGTGATGTTCTCAGGGTCATGATGGGCGGCCACGTAGGCGGTCCACCAATCAGCAGCAGGTCCATGCAATTGATGAGAGGCAAACAGCACCCTCTCATACCCTTGGCATTGTATTATCCTCATCTTACTTTCAATGGTCTTCAGCCAATCATCTGCCTCCAGAGGTTCAGCAGCACTTGCAAACTTTGGAGGTTGAGTTCCTAGAAACTCACTCAACCTTGGTTGGCGTGGTGCAGCTTGTGGAGGTGGAACTTGATGCAAGTTGGCCACCACTTGAGTCAAGTTCTGGATGAGCTGATTTTGATTCTCCAGCATTTGGTGGAGAGGGTCAACTTCTTCACGGCGACCACCCCTGTCCTGGCCTCCCGAAAGATGAGGGTTGCATGCCCCATCATTGTGGTTGGCGGGGTTGGCAGCACGTCCTTTTCCTCTTCCGGCCATCTGGCAGAATCAACAAATGTTAATTTGATACCATTTAGTATCACCTTACTACTTTCATTTGTTGGTACTTTGAGGTGTTGAGGCTTTGTTAAAATTTTACGAGGGTTTATATCTCACACCAAATAAATGCACTATTATTTCCTGTGGGTTCACACACCAAAGCAAAACAATCTGAAGACGAGGCTGTGGACAATTGCTCATGGCTTCCACAACTCACGTCACACACCAAGCATTATCACACCATTAACTACGTAACGACTCGACTACTCGACCTCTTGCTAGCTAGGGGAAAGACTCTACACTACTCGTCCTCTTGAGCTGGCTCCTCGGGATCTTCCTCCTCATTTCGGCTACCTTCTGACTCTGCTTTGGGTGGGGAGGCTGCTGGTGGAGAAGTGCGACGACGCCTGATTGCTCGGCGATCCGGGGAGTCAGGAGTCCATGTATCATTCACGGTGACACACAGTTCATTCCCATCTCCTCTTTCTCTCGCCTTTAAGCAAGCTCGCAGCAACGCCTCCGTTTCCTTCAGGGTGTCTCGGACATCCTGAAGCTCTTGTTGACACTCCTGCAGTCGAGTGTTGAGCATAGCAGCATCCTCCAAGCACAAGTCCATGTGCTCATGGGAAGTCCCTTGCTGCACCGGTGGGTACTTGTACTCCGTGGTACCACTCTCACGTTGGAGGACATACATGTACTCAGTTTTGTCCAAGTGGCGACGATAGATGTGACTCTGGCAGGTGATGGCCTCCCAGGTGACATCTTTCTCCGCGTCAACTTGTGTTGCTCGACAAGCTGGAGAGTGGTGAATCTTAAGCAGTTGATTCTCGTGTATAATCCTCATCTCCGAACTCCATTCTTCCCTCTTCTCACGGATGGTCCTGGTGGAGTTATAGTGGATGATTAGCTTGCCCATATTGCCTGCGGCTTCGAGCATACGCCGAAGTCGGCGCAACAAGTCTCCTACTGCCAATCCGTAGGAAAGGTACGTCACTGGGCGACTCTCCTCTCTTTCGGCAAGGGCAACTACGGGAACTCTCCCTCCCGTGGACTTGCGAGCAGTGCGAATCATGCGAACCATCTAAAACAAAAAGAATTTAAAAATTAGGTTAGTTAAACTTTTTAAACAAAAATCCCATTTTGAAGGAAAATTTGGGGTAAGATGAAGAAAATGACTCCTTAACTAACACTCTTCAACCCACACCTTGGAAAATAGTTTTTAAGAAAATAGGGCCCTTAAATACGTCCATTTCTACCTAGGTCCACGATCCTACGGGCAACCTTGGCTCTGATACCACCTCTGTCACACCCGGTTTTTCCGAAGAACAACCAAGTGAATATCACATGTATGCCAGGATCATTTTCTCATACATGTGATGACAAATAGTGAAGCATCATTTATTACAAGCCAGGTGTCGAATATAAGTAAGTCTTACATAGTAAATGTCTCGATGGACAATAATAAGTTCTTCACAAGTAAATAAACTAGCAGCGGAATATTATTCTTTAGGGCTCCATCACAGGCGTTGCCCGGCGGTCTTCATGAACCTAAAAACCTTCCTCGGGTCCAAAATCTTGGTCATTATACACCACCTCATTATCTTGACCTGAGCAGCAATATAAACCAACAAATATGCAAGGTTGAGTACCAATGGTACTCAGCAAGTGTGGGAAAATTATATCATGCATGGCTAGAACAAGGAGAGGTTGAACTCATGGTTAAAGCACTACGCAATTAATACCTATCACCTTAGCTTATTAAGCACCTATATTACTACACAGGTGAAATGGTCCCAATCTCCCATCCCATCATCATAACCAAATAACCATAACATCATTTCCAATGTTAAGCTCCCCGCTTAACTTCCAAAACCATCAATCCTCTAATCATGAATAAGTCCAGGCCGCTCTTAACCGTGAGCACGGCTGTCAAGACAGTTTTGACTCTGCAGAGTTTGTACCACTGTACCCACATGTAGTGATTTCATCCCCCGTTGCCGGGTGGACTAAAAGAACCTCCATTATGCCAGTGGCTACGATCCACATTCACACTTCCCAGGTGTGCAGCCAGGAGATCACTACGAAGCCTTTACAAAGGGATTCCCGACGAGCGTGGGCCCACTGAGGTTTCACCCCTAACAGCATACAAGAGGCTCCAACCCCGCTGCAGTGGCCCCCTCTTGAGCCTTGCGGTTCATATGGTAGTCCAGCTGACACCTACTCCCCGCACCATCCAACACACCCATACTACGCCAGGGATACACCTAATTAATTGGCCAAGCTGCCCCATCTCAGCATGTGGTTGGCACTGTAAAGCCGGGTTACATGCTCCATGAACCGGTCCTTAGGATCCAGGCAAGTACTAAACACAAACCCAAGTCTCGTGCACCCAGCACACAACCAAAACATCCAACTTGCCTTGATCCCTACCTCTACATAACTCACAATAGCTCATTCAAGAGTATGGTAAAATAAACTGATGATCTCATATCCCAAATATCCCATTCTAAGCATGGCTAAGCATATGCATGGAAATAAATGACATGGTAAAATAAATCCCAACCCAAGCTACAAGGAAACAAGGTAATGCAATTCTAGGGAAACTTTCCTAGCATGGGTTTCATATTTCATTTGACAATGCAAATAGTTCTATCTACACATCCTAGCATAGGATCAAAGTGGTCAAGGACACTTGCCTTCTTCTTGCTGCTCTTGAAATGGGTAGTCCTGATCTTGGAAAGGGATAACTTGCTCTTGAACAGGTTCTACTTCATACCATCACACATAGCAAAAGAAAAACAACAATCATAAGACATAGTTCACACTTCTACTTCATACAAACCACACATTCATATTTATAAAAGTTCTTTACCATTATATGTGTTGTGGTTACTTTATGTGTGTTAAGTTGTGGCTTGCATGCACTTTTAACCATGTATATATGATTCCTACTTTTGTGTCCACATTTATACTTACATACTATTTATATGGGTTTCCAATAAATTTCTTATATTCAACTACTACACATTTTTACTACCAAGTATGTAAGAAAAGTATTTTTCTTCTCCATATGTGCCTTCATAATTTCTATCAACCCTAAACTGAATTCTTTGTATTTTAGAAACTCCATTTATCATTTACTAGTTGCTATATTTTCAGATTTATATTCCTATGCATAATTGTGTATTTTATTATGAAATTAGTAATACACATCATCTAAAAAGTATAGGTTCTGGTCCTAAATAATTTTAATAACATATTTTAACCTTGGCCTCTGATGTAAACTATTTCATAATTATTTTCCCTATTTTTCTATAACTATTCTTTACTTAAAAATGTGTCCCTATACTAATAAATGTGAATAATAGATGAAACAGATTCATTTCAGCCCAAAAATAGATTTTTATCTCACTCCAAAGTTTTCTAAGTACTGAGAAAGTTTTTAATTAATTTTGACAATTATGTTTGTCCCACTTTTTAATTTTTAAACACTAGTTACATATTCAATTTTCTAAATTAAATACTAAACAGGGCTAAAATAATGAATTCACCCCATTACAGGGTCTATAATATTATTTTCATAATTTCCAGGGGTCTAGCTACACTTATCAGAGGTGTTTTTCCTAATTTTTATTAAGTCCAGGGGCTAAAACTGATTTTTAAATGAATTTACATGATTTTCTGGAGTTCCAGGGGCTAGATCTGAAGTTTCCGGGGCTAGCTCTCAATTCCAGAGAACCCCAGGGGGTAGCACGTAAGAATTCCAGTCTTTATAACGCGGGGCTGACGTGGACCGTCCGATTTTAAACCGACGGCTGAGATTATAACATCGAACCGGTACGCGGGGTTTTAAAGTCTACCGTGCGATTTAAAATAAACGGCGCACAAGCGGCCACGTCGCTCTGATCGAGCGCGGGCGGCGCTGCCGGCGGCGCACGGCGGCGGGAAGCGGCGATCTCGCCGGAAAGTTTCGGATCCTCGAGAATTATGCCTAAAACTGTGATCTTATGGCATAGATCGGTAGAGGGGAGGTCAGGGATCTCACCTCGGGGGTTTTCTCGAGCTCGGGGGTCCTGGAAAGTGATCGGCGGCGAGGTCCGAGGCAAAACCACGGCGAAGCTCGTCGGCGCTGGGTTTACACCGTAAGTCTTCGGGTTTTCTGCACCTGCAAAGTTCCCCGGAGGCGGTGGATCAAGACCAGCGAGTTAGATCAGAGTTTCCGAGCTTAGATCGGCCAGAATTCACCGGCGAAGTCTCGGTGCTCACCGGAGTGAAAATCGGCGATCGCGTGAGAAAAACCGATCGGGGCTGGGGTTTTTATAGCCGGGGGAGGGCGGTGGGTCTGTTGCGATCGAGTTTGAGTCGTTTGGGACCAGAATTCGGGCTGCGGGACGCGGAAATCCGGTCGGTTGCGATCGCGCGCGCGGGAGAGAGTCCGGGGTCGCGGGGTTAGGGATGACAGGCGGGTCCCACCTGTCTGTGAGAGACAGCGCGGCGCGCGCGGGGGCGGGCTGTGTAAAAGCCCAAGAAAAGGGACTTGTAAAAACTTTTCTTCACTTCACCACACCTCAGCTCTTGTTGTGGATGGCTGGTAAGGAATGGGAGGAGCAAGTAACCTCTATCAAAGAAGTGGTTAGAGGGGAAACTTACACTTTCACAACATGGGAAAATTATACACATATGATCACACATGAGAGTGTGTTTCCAAACTGTTGCATTCAAACTCAGGATTTCAGCAGCTAAACCAAGGATCAAAGTGCATAATTGGATTCCTCAGGTCCAAATTAGTGGGGAGGCAAAGTTTCAGAAATTTTCAAAAAGATTTGCTACCCATTTTTCCAAAAAGGATCCAAATATGCCAAGAATTCAAATATACATTTGAATTTGAGGTAAATTTGCCAAACAATACCAATGTAGCTCAGTTGAAGATTTCCAACGATTGAATTCATCTTTTGTCAAGTTTTGGAGATCTTTTGAGAGGGGGTAGAGCACTGACCAGTGGGGCCCACATGTCATTGGGTGAAATAGACTTAGCCCCCAAGTCTGCTCTCTGTTTTTCAGTCAACCGAGCGCAGCCAGCTGCCGCGCGCGCACCGCCGGCCGAACGGCCACCTCCTGGTTCCCGTCGCTCGCGCTGGCAGCCGGGGAACGGCGCGCCCTCTCCTCTACATGACCCCCTCGCCAAGCCACCGAAGACGTACGCGTGCTTCTTTGCAAAACAGCGAGCTCCCGCTCTGCTCGGTCACCGACGCCGCTCCCCCGATCCTCCCCTGCACGCCGACGTCCGCTCGGCCTTTGCCCGAGCTCCCAACGCAGAAAGAGAGCGCCGGTGTGTGCTCTAGCTAGCCATCTCACCACCCCACGGTGTTAGCACCGCACTCGACCACAAATCGACGATCGCCACTGAGAGCTCAGGCCACCGGCGGAAAGGCGCGAACTGCTCCCCGTGGACAGCACGCCACGGCCAGTTTCACCGCCGGACTTCTACACAGAAAAGGTGCGCCTTAGCCTCCAGATCGTGTAGATGCAACCCTTCTAACCATTGGTAGACGGTGCGCTGAGAATTCCTAAGGATCCCGAGAACTAGTGCAACCGGGTAAGGATCGGTCTACCCCGAAATTCGAGCTGCACCGTCCAATCCAGCTCGAGTGAGCTTACGCATACCTTCCTCACTTCCTAGCGGCCCTCCTCGACCAAGAATCAAGGGAAATGACCCATAAATGGCCGGGTTTAGGTTGTTTCTCGGGCCGCCATAGGATAACAGCTCGGTTCACCGTGGAGCTCTAGGTTGCCGACCTTTTCATGGGGTTTGGCGGCCATTTCCATCACCCTCGAGCTCCCGTGGTGCTCTCCGACCCTTTGCCAATCATTTTGATGCGTTATAACGCATTCCCGACCATGCCGGAACCCTAACCGCCACTGTCACCATCGGGAGCCCTGTTCCGGTGAGCTACGGCCGCCGGCGACGCCACCGACGAGTTCAGCGATGTGAGTTAGGGCGGGGCGGCAAGTTTGGGGCCGGGAGACGGCCGGGAGAGCAGTTCCGGCGAAGCTCACCGGAGTGCGCCGCCGCGGGCCCCTGTTTGGCGCGAGGAAGGGGAAGACTGCCGGGTGGGACCCACCGGCAGACATTTAAACATTTTGAAATGTCCAGTTTGTAGTTCAAACTTTGGAGGACCACAACTTGGGTTAGGAGAATCCAAAAATCATGAAACAAATTTTGTTGGATTCCTCTAACAGAGTACAATCTAAATCTGAAACCCAATTTTTATAAAACCCAGTATTAATTCTGGAAAATTCTTTAAAGCTTTTCAGCAAAAGAATTTTAGAGGGAGTTTGGTTCATCCAAAAATTCCCAAATTTTGCCGGAATGTTCTTTAGGACATTAGTAGACCCCTGTAAAAGTTTCAGACCATTTGGAGTTGATTTGGCCAGAGCAATTCAAATTGGAAGGTGCTGTGTTCATTTGAATACAGAAACATTTTCAGAGAATTTCCAAAAACTTGGAAATTCAGTTCTGGGAAATTCTTAACTCCAAAAATACTAGAAAAATTCATGCAAACTCTAGGAGCTATAATTGAAATTGTAGTTCATTAAGTTGGGTATGAACAGGGGTCTGACCTCAGAATTAATTCCTCCTTGCTTATTTGCTAAAGAAATTACTCTGAGCAAACCATTCCATGAAAAGTGCTAAGGTTTGGTACAGAGAGTTTTCTTGTGACAAGGAACTCACAAAAAAATTCTCAGCTCCATTGGAGCTCTAGATCACCCCTGTCCTGCGTAACCAATTAAGGGATTAATATGGAAAAGGGGGGAAAACCACTTAGCATTTAGCCATGTGATTAAGTCCAAACCAAACCACCAACACCAGTTCATATTTAAATTCTTAAACAAAGTTCCAGGTGTTAGAGGCTGGTTATTAGAACCAATAGTAGAAGTTTTACTCTAAAACTCACATTTACATCTAAATTAACATGTAGTATTTCATTAACGTGTAGCCGTTGAAGAAGAGACTCCGGAAGTGCTGGACTTCCTCCTTCCGGACGAAGAACTAACTCCTGACCAGCAGCAACAAGGCAAGCCCCGGTTTGCATTAACCCTTTTTAAAAGCTTTACTTTGTTCACATGTGTCATATGAAGTATGTATGTGCATTAGGTATAGAATGAATGAAACCCCACTTGCATAACCAAAGGTTCCTAAAAGAGTGAGGGTAGTGTCAAGGACCTCGAGTAGACAGGCTATGCTTAATGAGTCATAGGACTTCGGTACAAGTCGAGTAGTTGGAATCTACTCGCGAGATAGGCTTGGGACACACGGGTTCGGTTGAGTGATGTGAGATCACTTTAGTAATGAAAATGAGACTAGGCAGGGGCTAGGGCGCAGCAGGAGAGAGTCTTGTGTGCGCAGCCCTGCCCGTGTCGATTGAGACCGATCCGTGTGCGGCCCTGCTGAACAAGTATTGAACGTACCGAAGGCATATCGGATATATGGGCCCCGATAAACCGATGTAGCCTAAACCTCCGGGCGTCGAGGCATAGCACACCGATTTATAGGTGTAGGTTGAGGGCAGCAAGGTGGAAATCTGCCAACGGGCATAGAGAGATGCTCCGTGTGGGGAACCTCCTGCTCGTTTCGGTGCGACCGGTTCGACGTTTGGGCTGTTGGGTGAAAGGTTGTCCCGTACGACATCGAGTGAGCGTGCTGTGCAGCTCCACGGGTGGGCGTACGTGATGTACTCTTTGGGTTTTCCCTGCAGGTGTATATCGAGTCGATTCGCCGTCCCTCGCGGTGACGAGTACTGCTTGTTCACTGAGTCGTAACGTAGACTAATGGATGAAATATGTTGATTCAATGATGCTGATTGATATAATTGTATTGCTACATGTGTGCCACCAAATACTGCTTACTAAATTTCAGATTTCATGAACTGTTAACTTGTTGCTAAAAGATGAACTAAGGATGAACTTGTAGGCGTGTCGTTTTGCTGAAATGCTACCAACCTATGTCTTGGTATACCTCATGTAGAGTTTCATGCTTAGGTGAGTCGGTTAAGCCTTGCTGAGCCTTCGTGCTCATGGTTGCTGCTTAAGTGTTTTTCAGGTGAGGAGTCACCCACGAACTCGGAGTACAAGTCCACCGGCGAGGGTTACCCTCCGTCGGGGACCACGGCTGAGTGGGAGCCGTACACGCCGCGCTGAGCTGAGACGTGCAGCTAGTGTGGGTTGCCCTAGGGCTGGGCAACCGACTTTTGCTAGATAGGCGGGCGTGAGTTGTGTAGTGTAGTCTTCCGCTGTGTAATAGAACAATAATTGTAACTGAAGTTTGTACTTGTTTGTACAGTTTCAGCTGTTTTTCCCATGTAATATATTGTGTTCTTATGACGTGTGCTGTCGGGTGTCGCATCGCGCGGCACCACCCTCTGCGATCCTGGATGAGCGGATTCCGGTCCGCCACAGGCTGGCGCGGGGAAACTGGGCCGGCTGGCGGGTTTCGGCCCACTGGCCGGTTTTTTTCCTGTTTCTCTTTTTCTTTTTCCATTTCTTTTCTGTTTTGAGTATAATTTGAATTCCAGTTTGAATTTGAATTTTTGCAAAACATGCAACACGTCCAAAAATTTTTAAATTCCCCTCTGAACATGGTTTAGAATTTTGAATCAAAATTTGAGGTGTTACACCGGTTGTCATTTTATTCGACTCTGGTGCGACACATAACTTCATTAGCAGGGCAACGGTGATCCGGGATCAGATCTCCACAACTGTCACAAAAGGTTCTTACCTTATTCATTCGCCAGGTGGAGACATCTCAACTAATGAAGTCGTTTCTCGAGCACCACTTTGCTTGGGTGGAAAAATTTATCCTACCACCCTCATCATTCTCGAAGACCAAGGAATTAATGCCATATTGGGAATATCATGGTTGACCTTCCACAAGGCTGTTCTGGACATCGAGAACAGGAGTGTTCACTTGGACTCTCCACTTCACGGACGTCAAACTTTGTATCTCGGCGAAGCGGTTTCCAAAGACCCGGAAGTATGTAATGCCGAGGTGTGCAAGTTAGAAGACATTCCGGTGGTCCGTGAATATCCGGACGTGTTTCCCGGAGATCTTCCGGGCTTACCACCTGAGCGCGAGGTGGAATTCAAAATAGAGTTGATACCGGGAACCATGCCGATCTCTCGGAGACCCTACAAAATGGCTCCGAGTGAGTTAGCAGAATTGAAGGAGCAACTCAAGGATCTGATGGACAAGGGGTTTATTCGTCCAAGTTCATCACCATGGGGTTGCTCAGCTTTGTTTGTGAAAAAGAAGGATGAGACGCTAAGGCTATGCGTCGACTATCGTCCTTTAAATGCTGTGACCATAAAGAACAAGTATCCACTACCAAGAATTGATATCCTCTTCGATCAACTAGTGGGTGCTAAAGTTTTCTCCAAGATGGACTTAAGGTCGGGATATCATCAAATCAAGATTCGAGCGGAAGATGTCCCGAAAACAGCATTCTCGACAAGATATGGACTCTATGAATATCTTGTCATGTCATTTGGGTTGACCAATGCTCCGGCCCACTTTATGTATCTTATGAACTCGGTGTTCATGCCGGAGCTGGATCAGTTCGTCGTGGTCTTCATCGATGACATCTTGGTTTACTCCAAATCTGAAGAGGAACACGCTAAACACTTGCATATTGTGCTCCAACGACTGAGAGATCACAAGCTCTATGCAAAGTTTAGTAAATGTGAATTCTGGATCAACCAAGTGCCATTTCTTGGGCACATTATTTCAGCAGAAGGCATTTCTGTTGATCCAAGCAAGATTGAACAAGTGCTGAAGTGGAAGTCTCCAACATCAGTCCATGAAGTTCGTAGCTTCTTGGGTTTGGCTGGATATTATCGGAGGTTCATCCCGAACTTCTCAAAAATCTCCAAACCTATGACGGAGCTACTGAAGAAAGGCATCAAGTATGATTGGAGCAAGCCATGTGAGGAAGCTTTTCAAGCGTTGGTGAAACACCTCACAACAGCCCCGGTTCTAGCTCAACCGGATACAACCAAGCCTTTTGATGTTTATTGTGATGCATCCGGCGTCGGGCTTGGTTGTGTACTCATGCAAGGAGGATGTGTGGTCGCATATGGATCACGGCAATTACGGAATCATGAGAAACATTATCCAACTCATGATCTCGAGCTTGCTGCCGTGGTACTAGCTTTGAAGATGTGGAGACATTACCTAATGGGAAATCTGGTTCATCTCTACACCGACCACAAAAGTTTGAAGTACATATTCACTCAAAAGGAGTTGAATATGCGACAACGGCGATGGTTGGAGCTGATCAAGGACTATGAGATTGAAATTCATTATCATCCGGGCAAGGCAAATGTGGTTGCCGATGCACTCAGCCGGAAGTCTCATATTCATAACCTAATCATTACGCCGATAGAAGAGGAAGAACCAAGTCTCTACTTGGTTCCATATGGAGCTTTGCATAATCTAGCTCTCATATCCACAATAAGAGAGGAGGTGATGGAAGCTCAAAGGAGAGACAAGGGCATGGCTCATATCAAAAGGAGGTTAAAGAACGGGGAGATGAAATGTTTCCGGTTAGATGAGGAAGATACCTTGTGGTTCAAGGACCGGATAGTCGTACCCCGTGATATGAGGCTGCGGAAGAAAATTTTGGATGAGGCTCACTTATCCAAATTTTCTATTCATCCTGGCAGCAATAAAATGTACCAAGACCTCCGGAAGAAGTTTTGGTGGACACGTATGAAACGTGAAGTTGCAAAATACGTTTCAGAATGTGATACGTGTCGAAGAGTTAAGGCCGACCATGTGAAGAAGTCGGGCCTGCTGCAACCTCTACAAATACCGGCATGGAAGTGGGAAGACTTGAGTATGGATTTCATCGTTGGGTTGCCGATGACCTCCCGCCACCATGACTCGATTTGGTTAATCGTTGATCGATTAACCAAATCGGCACGTTTCATTCCGGTGCATACCAACTACAGCGCCAAGCAGTATGCGGAGTTATACATAGCACGAATCTTATGCCTGCACGGAGTTCCCCGTACCATTGTCTCCGACAGAGGATCGCTGTTCGTATCCCGCTTCTGGGAACAGCTACACATATCCTTGGGAACTAAATTGATTCGAAGCTCCGTGTATCACCCTCAAACCGATGGACAAACAGAGAGGGTGAATCAAATACTTGAAGATATGCTGAGAGCATGTGTCATCCACCACGGTAAGAGCTGGGATGATCACTTACCGTTGGCGGAGTTCTCATATAACAACGGGTATCAATCAAGTATCAAAATGGCGCCTTATGAAGCTCTCTACGGCCGGAAATGCCGCACACCCTTGAACTGGTGTGAATCCGGCGAGAGAGTTATTTACGGGATTGATCCCGTAAATGAAGCCGAAGAGCGGGTAAGGCTTATTCAAGCAAATCTGAAAGCCGCTCAGTCCAGGCAAAAGAGCTATGCGGATAAGAGACGTCGTCCTCTGAACTTTCAAGTTGGAGACCACGTCTACCTCCGCGTATCTCCCATGAAGGGCATTCACCGATTCGGAGTGAAAGGGAAACTAGCTCCGCGTTTTATCGGTCCCTTCGCCATCATGGAAAGGTGTGGACCCGTGGCATACCGTTTGGAGCTACCGGCAGCCTTAGCCGGAGTGCATAATGTCTTCCACATATCTCAGTTGCGGAAGTGTTTGAAAGTTCCAACGGAGATTCTCACGGGAGACATGGCAGATCTGAAGCCGGACCTCACATATGTTGAGCATCCAACCCGGATAATTGAGGAAAAGACTCGCGAAACCAGAAATCGGACGTTGCGATTTTTCAAGGTGCTATGGGAAAATCACACGTCCGACGAAGCTACATGGGAAAGCAAGGAGTATTTGCAGCGCAATCATCCGGAGTTGTTAGAGGCTCATATGTAGTAGTTGTCCTCTCCACCTTGTCCTTAATCATGAATCTCGGGACGAGATTCTTTTTAAGGGGGGAGGAATGTAAAAGTCCCAAAAACTTGTAAATAGAAAACTTGAGCTATGAATAAAGTTGAGTTTGAATACAAGAAATGGGACTTACAAAAACTTTTGTGTTCCTCATGAAAGTGTTGGCATGTGCAATAAAACTTGGAATTCAGTTTGAACTAAGAGGGTCACTTCCAAAAAGAGGAGGGCCATCTCCAAAAAGGAAAAATTCAAACTGATGTTGGAGAGGTTGTAGTTGCAAAAGCCAACTCAAAGATCAGAGGATATATTTGAGTTTCTCAGGTCCAAATTATGAGGGAGCCAAGTTTTGAGCAAATTTGGAGGTGCTTTGATATGAATATCAAAGAAACTTGTAAATTTCACCCAAATTTGAATTTAAATTCGAAATTGAGGCACAACTGGTCAAATTGCCAAATAACTTTTTAATTTGAGTACCTCAGGGCTGAATTTGCATGTGCCAAAGATTTGGAGATCTTTTGGGGCAGAAGGGAGTTGTGGGCCCCACTTGTCATAGAGAGGTGGGGGTTATAACTTGCTGCTTAAGTCTACCACGGTGTATTGGTTTCCACCCGAGCCACCGAAGCCGCTCCCGGCGCCACCGAACGCACGCGGGTGCCACCTCTTCACCGAAGCAGCACGCTGGAGAGCTGCCTGGACGCCTACCCTTCCTCCCGTGCGGGCCTTTGCTTCATCACCGACGCCTTGGCCGCCTTTCCGCCCTCGCACAATAAAAGGACCGAGGACGCTGCCGCCTCGGGCGATCGACCGAGAACTGAAGGAAACCGAGCGTGCAGAGGCCAGCCAAGCCAAGAAACCACGCGGTGAGCTCGTCCTCCACTTTCTAAGTACAGCATCCCACGAGTTGTTACCTCCCTGACCCGAAATCGGCTCGTCGCCGCAGCGATTCCACTTCACCGAGAGTTGGGGCACTCGTGGACAGCCTAATCCAGGCACTTCCACGCCCAAGCAAGGCCACCTCTGGACGCGCTGGTGAACCCTTCTGCTCACCCCCAAACCTCAAGCAAATCGGTGAACCACCGAGCGAGAATTCGGGAAACTATCGCCGACGGCCCCAGACCGATGATCCGGTACGAAAACCCAAAATTCTTATTTGTTGTTCGTTCTTAGCTCATCAAATCATGCACAAATAAACTAGACTGGCTAGCTATCCGATCCCCTCCATAACCCTAGCTTGAAACGCCGTGGTTACAGCTAATTTTGAGCTTTTCGGTCGGCGGCCATGGCGGGAACGCGCGGGCGCACGGTGACAACCGGTTTGCCGTCGTTCCTGAGCCAGGTTGAGGCCACGCCGAGATTGCCTGACCTCCACTGATGCTTTAGAGCGAATCCGCCGAGCTTTTGGCGGGCTAATGTGCTCGGGCGACGGTCCCGATCATCACCGAAGGCCGCGGCTCGTCGCCGGCCTACTTCCGGCCACCGGCAGCCCGAGCCAACCCCGTAGACTTGTTCCCCGACGCTGAAAACCCCCAGGCGGCGAGTCTCCGGCCGAGAGGTGGCCGGGAAGCCGGGTCCGGCGAGCTCCAGTCGAGCGCCGGCGAGGGGGAGGCGCGGGAGCGAGAGGAAGAAGAAGACCCCCACCGGGCCCACGTGTCAGCAGCTGAAGATTAAAACTCCGGATCAGCTGTGGCGTGTGATCCCGTGTGGTGGCACGGGAAAAGGTCTGTGGCCCCGTGTGGCGTGATTCCGGCGGTTGACACGTGTAGGGTGGACCCACAGGCAGAGTTTGAATTTTTCCCGAATTAATTTGAATTCCAGATTTGGTTCAAACTTTGGATCTGCATAACTTTTGCTAGAGAGCTCCAAATTTAGTGATTCAAATTGGGTTGGATTCAGGATGAAATGCTCTATCCAAATATGCAACCCCATTTGCATGAAAACCAATAGAAAATTCTGGAAAATTCTTTAAATCTTTTCAGAAAAGGAATTTTAGAGGGAGTTTGGTTCATCCAAAATTCCCCAAATTTTGCCAGGATATTCTTCAGGATATTAGGAGACTCCTGTAAAAGTTTCAGCTCATTTGGAGGTTATTTAGTTAGGATAATCCCAATTTCGAGTTTCTGTATTCAAATGAATACAGAAACATTTTCAGAGAATTTCCAAAACTTGGAAATTCAGTTCTAGCCATTCCTTAGCTCCACAAATCCTATGAAAATTTAGGCATACTTCCTGAGCTATGTATGAAATTATATTTCACTTAGATTTGCATGAAAGTGCAAGTTTAATCAGAATTAATTCCTTTATGCTTAAATGCTTAGGGAATTGTTCTGGGTGATCCATTTAGTGAAATGTTCTGAATTTTGGGCCAGAGAACTTTCTTGTGACAAGGAACTCCCAAGAAAATTCCCAGCTCCATTGTAGCCCTGTATCATTAGTGTTCTGTTCAACCATTAGTTGATCTCCCCACCCAAGTGATGAACCTCACTTCTCACTTGAGGATAGTGCTTAGACACACATCCAAACCACCACCCCCAGTGTCATTTTAAATTCTTAAACAAAGTTCCAGTTTTAAACTTGGCTTTAGCATTTGTTAGCAAAAAGTTTTACAATTAAACATGTATGCATGTTCATAACGTGTAGTGTTTAAACGTGGAAGAGTGAAGGAGAAGTTGAACTTGGATCAAGGAGCAAGAAGGCAGGGATTAAGCCTCAAGTCATCATCAGCAACTAACTTCATCTTACCTGACTTAAGTCACCTGCAAAACCAAGGCAAGCCCCGGTTTGCACATAAGTTGTTTTTAAAGTTTTCCCTTTGTTCACTACATTTGGTCAAGGTTTGTATGTGCATTAGGTCAAGGATGAGTGATACTCCACTTGCATAACCAAACATGAACCCTGAGGTCAAGGGTAGAAATGTGTCATCGCTGTAGCATAGGGCAATGCTAAATAGACTAGGGCATCCGGTAGAAGACGAGTAGTTGGAATCTACTCGCGAGCTATAGTTTAGGATATAATAAGTGTGGTTGGGGAAAGAAGCAAACTAAAGTTTACATTTCTAAAGATGAGACCGGGCAGAGGGGTTAGGCTGCGACAAGACGAGGTCTTGGTCGAGTAGCTCTGCCTGTGTCGGTTAAGGACCGATGCGTATGCCGCGTCCAGGAGCAAGTATTGAGTTGTGTACCGGATGCTTACTGACATATGGGAATCAGGAAACCGATGTACCAGGTTCACTGGATTGTAGAGGCATACCACATCGTCTCGAGCCCGAGACGGCGCGACCGGTTCTACAGTTTAGTGTCCTGAGAAAGGTTGCCACATACGACGTAATGAAGGACGCCAGAGTTGGGTCTTCAGAGGTGGGCGTATGTGTCGAGTTATCCGGGTAGTGTTTGATTCGAATCACCGTCCCTCGCGGTTATTGAGTACCGCTTGCTCCCATGTTGTGACGTAGTTAATCAACTTGTGTGGAAACAGTTTGCAAAAGTATAATTGCTGTTATGATGAGGTTAAGTTGCATGAAAACTATGTTTGAAGTAGAGATAGAGCTAACCAGAGTTATTTTCTACCTTGGGGCAAGTAACATTGGAATGAAACGTTTCTTGTTTGATTGTGGAGTTCCAATGTTGCTGATCGCAAGGTCATTATTAATATGGCTAAAATTTGAAAGTTAAGGATGAACTCGTAGGCGAGTCTTTTCGCAAAGGACAGGCTTAGGTCTTAGGTTACTTTCACATAGAGTTCCATGCTCTAGGAGAGACGGTTAAGTCTTGCTGAGCCTTTGTGCTCACTCTTGCTATATAAGTGGTTTTGCAGGTAAACCTCGACGCTATAAAGAGGGTTGTCCGGTGAGACTCGGAAACTTCCAAGTCACGTCACACTTGGAGAACCTAGCCGCTGCCTTGTCTTCGTGTTGCTAGCGAGAGGAGTCCGCGGGCTGGACCTCTTCTCGGTGCTTCATAGTTATTCAACGTGAGCTGGTTATAGACTTCCGCTGTAGCTAATTTGTGTAAATTATTTCAAAGAATAATTGTAACCTTCCGCTTTTGATTTATGTAATACTGTGTTCTTTATATGTGTGCTGTTGGGTGCCGCATAACACGGCACCACCCAATGTGATTCCTCGGGCAAGGCGGCACGACCCCGTGATCGGGATCGGGCCACCTCAGATATCCCGAAGACATCCTTCTCGACGAGATATGAACTATATGAATATCTCATCATGTCTTTTGGTCTCACTAATGCTCTGGCGCATTTGATGTATCTCATGAACTCGGTGTTCATGCCGAAGCTGGACAAGTTCGTTGTAGTGTTCATTGATGATATCTTGGTTTACTCCAAGTCATAAGCAGAACACGCCGAACACTTGAGAATCATTCTTCAACGATTGCGGGACCATAAGCTCTATGCAAAGTTCAGCAAATGCGAGTTTTGGATCAGCCAATTGGCATTTTGGGACATATCATCTCAGCGGAAGGCATTGCGGTTGACCCAAGCAAAATTGAGCAAGTGCTGAAATGGAAAGCTCCCACTTCTGTCCATGAAGTCAGAAGCTTCCTCAGTTTAGCAGGATATTACAAGAGATTCATTCCATGCTTCTCCAAGTTTGCTAAGCCGATGACAGAATTATGGAAAAGGTAACAAAGTATGTTTGAAACTCAGCATGGGAAGGAGCGTTCCAAGCATTGGTGAAGCATCTCACCACAGCCCCGGTCTTAGCTCAACCGGATACGACCAAGCCCTTCGATGTGTATTGTGATGCGTCTGGTATCGGGCTAGGCTGCGTGTTGATGCAGGAAGGACGTGTGGTCACATATGGCTCACGCCAACTTCGAAACCATGAGCAGCACTATACGACTCATGATCTTGAGCTCGCTGCTGTGGTTTTGGCATTAAAAATGTGGAGGCACTATCTCCTGGGGAATTTGGTGCATCTCTACACCGACCATAAGAGCTTGAAGTATATTTTCACCTAGAAGGAGCTGAATATGAGGCAAAGGAGGTGGTTAGAACTAATCAAAGATTATGAGATTTAGATTCATTACCACCCCGGCAAGGCGAATGTGGTTGCCGACGCGCTGAGTCGGAAATCACATGTCTATAACCTCACCATTACACAGGTGGAGGAGGAAGAGCCGAGTTTATACTTGGTTCCTTATGGATCACTCTACAACCTTGCTCTCATCCCTACCATTAGGGAGGATATCATTGCAGCTCAGAAAGTTGACAAGGGTATGGCACATCTCCGGAGATGGATAGACAGCGGGGATATCAAATGTTTCCAGAAAGATGATGAGGGGACGCTGTGGTTCAATGACCGCATAGTCGTACCCCAGGATATGGGGCTGAGCAAGAAGATCCTTGATGAAGCTCACTTGTCTAAATTCTCCATTCATCTGGGCAGCAACAAAATTACCAAGATTTGAAGAGGAGATTTAGGTGGACACGGATGAAGCGGGAAGTGGCTAAATACGTATCCGAGTGTGATACGTGTAGACGAGTGAAAGCGGATCACATGAGAAAATCAGGGCTGTTGCAACCCCTGAAAATTCAAGCTTGGAAGTGGGAATATGTGAGCATGGATTTCATTGTGGCATTACCCCTGACTTCCAACAAACATGATTCCATTTGGATAATCGTTGACCGATTAACCAAGTCGGCTCATTTCATTCCCGTGCATACACGTTACAGTGCCAGCAAGTATGCGGAGTTGTACATTGCAAAAATCCTATGCTTGCATGGGGTACCCAAGACCATAATCTCAGATCGAGGGGCACAATTTATATCTCGTTTCTGGGAGCAGTTGCACGCTGCTTTGAGTACCAAACTGATTCGAAGCTCCGCCTATCACCCTCAGACTGATGGGAAAACTGAGAGGGTGAATCAAGTGTTAGAAGACATGTTGAGAGCATATTCCATCCACCACGGTAGAAACTGGGATGATCATATACCGTTGGCGGGACTCTCGTACAACAACGGCTATCAAGCGAGTATCAAGATGGCACCATATGAGGCTCTCTACGATCGCAAGTGTCGCACCCCATTGAATCGGTGCGAGTCCGGTGAAAGGGTCACGTCCGGGGTTGATGTGGTAAACGACGCCGAAGAGCTTGTTCAGATGATTCAAGCCAACTTGAAGGCCACTAAATCCCGGCAGAAAAGTTACGCTGATAAGAGGCGTAGGTTGCTACACTTCGATGTCGGGGAATACGTGTACCTCCGTGTATCTCCGGTGAAAGGCGTGCACCGATTCCGCGTGAAGGGGAAACTCGTTCCCCAATTTGTTGGACCCTATGCTATCACCGAGAAGTGTGGCCAGTGGCGTATTGACTAGAACTACCGGCATCTCTCGCTGGTGTTCATGATGTTTTCCATGTTTCACAACTACGGAAATGTCTGAAGTATACGGCTGCTGTTCCCACCGAAGACATTGGTGAGCTGCAACTGGATTTGACATATGCTGAATATCCGGTTGCTATTATTGATGAGAAGGCCCGGACCATGCGTAATCGAACGCTGTGGTTCTACAAAGTATTGTGGAGCTACTACACCGCTGAGGAAGCAACGTGGGAGAGCGAGGAATTCCTTCGCTCCAACTACCCGGATTTCATGGCAACTCATCACGGGTAATTCTTCTCACATATTTGTCTCTTCTTTTGTAATCTCAGGACAAGATTCTTTTAAGGGGGGATGTGAAATCCCTAAAAGTCTAGCAAGTGGAGCTGAAATTCACACAGAGAAAAGGTGAGGGAATTTAAACTTTTGAATTTAAAGTTGTGAGCTCCAAGTCTAAACTTGAACTTGCCAAAAACTCCCGAACGCGGAGATTTAAAGCTACCATTTAGTTCTCCACACATCTGTGGCGGACCGGAATCCGCTCATCCAGGATCGCAGAGGGTGGTGCCGCGCGATGCGACACCCGACAGCACACGTCATAAGAACACAATATATTACATGGGAAAAACAGCTGAAACTGTACAAACAAGTACAAACTTCAGTTACAATTATTGTTCTATTACACAGCGGAAGACTACACTATACAACTCACGCCCGCCTATTTAGCAAAAGTCGGTTGCCCAGCCCTAGGGCAACCCACACTAGCTGCACGTCTCAGCTCAGCGCGGCGTGTACGGCTCCCACTCAGCCGTGGTCCCCGACGGAGGGTAACCCTCGCCGGTGGACTCGTACTCCGAGTCCGTGGGTGGCTCCTCACCTGAAAAACACTTAAGCAGCAACCGTGAGCACGAAGGCTCAGCAAGGCTTAACCGACTCACCTAAGCATAAAACTCTACATGAGGTATACCAAGACATAGGTTGGTAGCATTTCAGCAAAACGACACGCCTACAAGTTCATCCTTAGTTCATCTTTTAGCAACAAGTTAACAGTTCATGAAATCTGAAATTTAGTAAGCAGTATTTGGTGGCACATATGTAGCAATACAATTATATCAATCAGCATCATTGAATCAACATATTTCATCCATTAGTCTACGTTACGATGCAGTGAACAAGCAGTACTCGTCACCGCGAGGGACGGCGAATCGACTCGATATACACCTGCAGGGAAAACCCAAAGAGCACGTCACGTACGCCCACCCGTGGAGCTGCACAGCACGCTCACTCGATGTCGTACGGGACAACCTTTCACCCAACAGCCCAAACGTCGAACCGGTCGCACCGAAACGAGCAGGAGGTTCCCCACACGGAGCATCTCTCTATGCCCGTTGGCAGATTTCCACCTTGCTGCCCTCAACCTACACCTATAAATCGGTGTGCTATGCCTCGACGCCCGGAGGTTTAGGCTACATCGGTTTATCGGGGCCCATATATCCGATATGCCTTCGGTACGTTCAATACTTGTTCAGCAGGGCCGCACACGGATCGGTCCTCAATCGACACGGGCAGGGCTGCGCACACAAGACTCTCTCTTGCTGCGCCCTAGCCCCTGCCTAGTCTCATTTTCATTACTAAAGTGATCTCACATCACTCAACCGAACCCGTGTGTCCCAAGCCTATCTCGCGAGTAGATTCCAACTACTCGACTTGTACCGAAGTCCTATGACTCATTAAGCATAGCCTGTCTACTCGAGGTCCTTGACACTACCCTCACTCTTTTAGGAACCTTTGGTTATGCAAGTGGGGTTTCATTCACCCTATACCTAATGCACATACATACTTCATATGACACATGTAACAAAGTAAAACTTTTAAAAAGGGTTAATGCAAACCGGGGCTTGCCTTGTTGCTGCTGGTCAGGAGTTAGTTCTTCGTCCGGAAGAAGGAAGTCCAGCACTTCCGGAGTCTCTTCTTCAACGGCTACACGTTAATGAAATACTATACGTTAATTTAGATGCAAATGTGAGTTTTAGAGTAAAACTTCTACTATTGGTTCTAATAACCGGCTTCTAACACCTGGAACTTTGTTTAAGAATTTAAATATGAACTGGTGTTGGTGGTTTGGCTTGGACTTAGTCACATGGTTAAATGCTAAGTGGTTTTCCCCCTTTTCCATCTTAATCCCTTAAGTGGGTAAACAGGACAGGGGTGATCTAGAGCTCCAATGGAGCTGAGAATTTTTGTGTGAGTTCATTGTCACAAGAAAATTCTCTGGACCAATCCTTAGCACTTTCCATGGAGTGGTTTGCTCAGAATAATTTTCTTAGCAAATAAGCAAGGAAGAATTAATTCTGAGGTAATACCCCTGTTCATGTTCAACTTAATGAACTACAATTTCTATTATAGCTCATAGAGTTTGCATGAATTTTCCTAGCATTTTTAGAGTCAAGGTTTGCCCAGAATTGAATTTCCAAGTTTTGGAAATTCTCTGAAAATGTTTCTGCATTCAAATGAACACAGCACCTTCCAATTTGAATTGCTCTGACCAAATCAACTCCAAATGGTCTGAAACTTTTACAGGGGTTTACTAATGTCCTAAAGAACATCCTGGCAAAATTTGGGGATTTTTGGATGAACCAAACTCCCTCTAAATTTCTTTTTCTAAAAAGCTTTAAAGAATTTTCCAGAATTAATTAATGGGTTTCATGAACATTGGGTTGTATATGTGGACAGAGCTAGGCAAGATGAATCCAACCCAATTTGAATCACTAAATTTGGAGCTTCCTAGCAAAAGTTATGGGGTTCTAAAGTTTACACTAAAACTGGAAATTCCAAAATGTTTAAATCCTGCGGGTGGGACCCACTCCTCGAGCCGGTCCACTCAGAAAGCGGCCACACCGCGGCCCATGGGGTTTTACCCGCGCTGCCGCACCGAATCCCGGCCGCAAACCCGATCCCCGCGCGAGATCAGAGGCTGACCGGTGGACCCGGCCCCCCCCCTTCGTCTACCTCGCGCTCTCCCGCAGTTCCCGCGGCGGCGCTTCGCCGGAGCGCTCGCCGCCGGGCGTTTCCCCGCCCGAACTTTGACAAAACTTGCCGCCTGTGCCTAACTCGACTCGGAGAACACGCTGGTGCCCTCACCGGAGCTCGGCAATGGCCGGAACTATGCCCGCGACGGCGACAGAGCCTCCCTCTGCTCTGGTGACGTCGTCCGGGCTACTCCGGGCCTTATTTCTCAAGCGGTTTGCTCCTAAAGCTCCACCGTGGCATGCTGCACACGAATATGAGCTCGGTTGGCCATGGAAACAGCCGGAACTGGGACCTCACCGTCGACCTAGGCCCGATATCGACTGTTGCTCGAAAAACTTGGATATCAGCGCAAAGGCTCGATGGTTTTCGATGGTTTTGGATCCTAGGTGGCCGTGGGGGCGTGTAGAACCTATGCTCAGCTAGGTTTACGCTGTGCAGGACCGATCGCTGCGAATTTCAGCATTTCTGATCACTCGTTTTTGTCGAGCACCGAGGACTAGACGGGGAAATACTCCCCCTACAAAGCATGGAAGAGGGTAGGGTCTTCACCTTGAGCTCGAGCAGTCCCCGGCGCGTGTCTTTGCTGTTGAACTCCGGTCGCGAGGTCGCCTGGATCAACGGCGCGACGAGGAGCCGAGGGGAGCGGCGGTGTCGTTTTTCGTTTCGGGTAGGAACGGGCAAAGCGGAGGAGATGAGGCTGGCTCACGTGGGCTGGGGACTTAAACCGCGTCGGGCACGCGTGCGCTCGGTCGCCGAGCAGGAGGTGGCGAGGCGAGGCGGTCGGACGCCGGTGCTGTCCGCAGCTGGCGCGAGGTGTTCGACCGACGTCGGGAGAAAACAGCCACGCTCGGTTTGGGAAACAGTCCTCCCACTGACTTGTGGGCCCCCTCTCCCCCCCTAATCTCTTTTTCCAAATTCTGCTGCAAATATCTCAGCTACTCTCCATTTAATGAGAGACTTAGCCTCCAAGTATTGGTTTGAATTTGAGTTCTCAAATTCAAACTTTGTTTGGTCAAGTTTGCTTCATATTCAAACTGAAATTCAAATTCAGTTTTGAATTCTTGCAAACTTAGCTCTTGACAAGATGAGCTCCAATGGGGATGAAACTTGGTGGGTTTACTCAGAAAAATGTGCTGAGTATAGATATGGAGCTAACTTTTGAATTTGGGTGATGAAAGTTGCTGCAATTTGAATTTACATTCAAATTGGCCTCCTTTTGAAATAACCCAAAAGTGCCTCAAAAAGTGTTGAATTTGCATGGGCTTTGGACTGAACCTTTCCAAGACTTTTTAAATTCTAGGGGTGAGCTCAACCTCTCATGTTCATGTGTAGAAACCCCACTTTGTGAAAGTGAAGGCTTTCCCTTCTAATCACTCCTTTGATGGAGGCCACTTGCTCTTCACAATATTTCACAATCTACCCACAACAAAACTGTTGTGTTGTGAGGTGCAGAAAAGTTTTTGCAAGTCCCTTTTCTTGGGCTTTTACATCCCTCCCCCCTTAAAAGAATCTCGTCCCGAGATTATAAAAGAAGAGATAGCGATGTAATAGGGACTTACCCGCGTTGAGAAGCCATGAACTCCGGGTAATTTGAGCGAAGGAACTCCTCGCTCTCCCACGTTGCTTCTTCGGCGGTGTGGTTGCTCCAGAGTATTTTGTAGAACCACAACGTTCTGCTACGTGTGGTTCTGGCTTTCTCATCAAGAATTCCCACCGGATATTCATCATATGTTAAATCCGGTTTCAGCTCGCCGATGTCTTCGGTAGGAACAGCAGTTGTATGCTTCAAGCATTTTCGCAGTTGCGAAACATGGAAAATATCATGGACACCAGCCAGAGATGCCGGTAGCTCCAATTGATACGCTGCTGGTCCACACTTCTCGGTGATAGCGTAGGGTTCAATGAAACGGGGAGCGAGCTTCCCCTTCACACCGAATCGGTGCACGCCCTTCATTGGAGACACGCGGAGGTACACGTGTTCCCCAACGTCAAAGTGCAACGGCCTACGCCTCTTATCAGCGTAGCTCTTCTGTCGGGATTGAGCGGCCTTCAAATTGGCTTGAATTGTCCGAACGCGCTCTTCGGCGTCGTTCACCACATCAACCCCGAATGTGACCCTTTCACCGGACTCGCACCAATTTAATGGGGTGCGGCATTTACGACCGTAGAGAGCTTCGTAAGGTGCCATCTTGATACTCACCTGATAACCGTTGTTGTACGAGAATTCCGCCAATGGTAGGTGATCATCCCAGTTCCTACCATGGTGGATGGCACATGCTCTCAACATGTCTTCCAGGACTTGATTCACCCTTTCTGTCTGACCATCGGTCTGAGGGTGATAGGCGGAGCTCCTGATCAACTTAGTACCCAATGCAGCGTGTAGCTGCTCCCAAAAGCGAGATACAAATAATGCACCTCGATCTGAGACAATGGTCTTGGGTACCCCGTATAGGCATAGAATCTTCGCTATGTATAGCTCCGCATATTTGCCGGCATTGTAACGTGTATTCACCGGAAAGAAGTGAGCCGTCTTGGTTAACCGATCAACGATTACCCATATGGAATCATGCTTGTTGGCTGTTAGGGGTAATCCCACAATGAAATCCATGCTCACATCTTCCCATTTCCATGCCGGGATCTTCAGGGGTTGCAGCAGCCCTGATTTCTTCATATGATCAGCTTTCACTCGTCTACACGTATCGCACTCGGATACGTACTTAGCTACCTCCCGCTTCATCCGCGTCCACCAAAATTTCTTTTTCAAATCTTGGTACATTTTGTTGCTGCCCGGATGAATGGAGTATTTGGACAAGTGAGCTTCATCGAGGATCTTTTTCCTCAACTCCATATCTCGGGGTACGACTATGCGGTGATTGAACCACAGCGTCCCCTCATCATCCTTCCGGAAACATTTAATTTCTCCAATGTCTATCCGTCTCCGGAGATGTGCCATGCCTTTATCCGTTTTCTGAGCTGCAATGATGTCCTCCCTAATAGTAGGGATGAGGGCAAGGTTGTACAGCGATCCATAAGGAACCAAGTATAAACTTGGCTCTTCCTCCTCCACCGGTGTAATGGTGAGGTGATGGACATGCGATTTCCGACTCAGCGCGTCGGCAACCACATTCGCCTTGCCGGGGTGGTAATGGATCTCAATCTCATAATCTTTGATCAGTTCTAACCACCTCCTCTGCCTCATGTTCAGCTCCTTCTGGGTGAAAATGTATTTCATGCTCTTGTGGTCGGTGTAGAGATGCACCAAGTTCCCCAGGAGATAGTGCCTCCACATTTTCAGCGCCAACACCACGGCAGCAAGTTCAAGATCGTGAGTCGGGTAGTGCTGCTCATGGTTCCGAAGTTGGCGTGAGCCATAAGCGACCACGCGTCCTTCCTGCATCAACACGCAGCCGAGCCCAATACCGGACGCGTCACGATACACGTCGAAGGGCTTTGTTGTATCCGGCTGAGCTAATACCGGGGCTGTTGTGAGATGCTTCACCAATGTTCGGAACGCTCCTTCACACGCCGTGTTCCAAACATATTTTGTCCCTTTCTTCAGCAACTCTGTCATCGGCTTAGCGAGCTTGGAGAAGCTTGGAATGAATCTCCGGTAGTATCCCGCTAACCCGAGGAAGCTTCTGACTTCATGAACTGAAGTGGGAGCTTTCCATTTCAACACTTGCTCGATTTTACTTGGGTCAACCGCAATGCCTTCAGCTGAGATGATATGTCCCAAGAACGGCACTTGGCTGATCCAAAATTCGCATTTGCTGAACTTGGCATAGAGTTTGTGGTCTCGCAATCATTAAAGAACGATCCGCAAGTGTTCGGCATGTTCAGCTTCGGTCTTGGAGTAAACCAAGATGTCGTCGATGAACACTACCACGAACTTGTCCAGCTCCGGCATGAACACCGAGTTCATGAGATACATGAAATGGGCTGGAGCATTTGTGAGACCAAAGGACATGACGAGATATTCGTATAAGCCGTATCTCGTCGAGAACGCCGTCTTCGGGATATCCTCCGCCCGGATCTTGATCTGGTGATATCCAGAGCGAAGGTCCATCTTTGAGAATACACTTGCCCCCACCAGTTGATCAAACAAGATGTCAATACGGGGCAGTGGGTACTTATTCTTGATGGTGACGGCGTTGAGCGGCCGGTAATCCACACACAGCCTCAGGGTCTCATCCTTCTTCTTCACGAATAGCGCCGAGCATCCCCAAGGCGAGGAACTCGGCCTAATGAAACCCTTGCTCAACAGATCATTGAGCTGTTCTTTCAGTTCCGCCAGCTCATTTGGAGCCATCTTGTATGGTCTCCGTGATATGGGCGTAGTTCCGGGTGCAAGTTCAATCTTGAACTCGACATCCCGCTCAGGTGGCATGCCCGGAAGATCATCCGGGAACACATCAGGATACTCCCGGACTACGGGGATGTCTTCTAACTTGAGAACTTCAGCATTATTAATTGCTAAAACTTCCCGGACTGGCGTGTCTAACACCATGGAATGCGGACGGTGGAATGGAGAATTTAAGTGAACCGTCCGTGTTCGAGTCTCTAGGACAGCGCCATGGTATTGCAGCCATGACATCCCTAAGATTGCATCAATCTTTTGTCCCATAAGGATTATCAAGGTGGTGGGATATAGTTTCCCACCTAAGCACAGGGGTGCCTTTGGAATCATCATATTAGCTGAAATCTTCCCTCCCGGTGAGCAGATCATATAAGTGCAGTCGGTTGGGAAGACTTGCAATTGATGTTTAGCCACATAGGATGCACTTATAAAGCTGTGGGTTGCACCAGAATCAAATAATATGACGATGGCTTGATGGTTGAGAGTAAACGTATCCGCCAGCACGTTGTCTCCCTCGGGGGCGTCCTCATTGTCGAGGTTGCGGACGCCTCCAGTCCGCTGACCAACCTTCTTCACCGGAGGTCGGCCTCGAGTACCGCCCTGGAGCTGGGCTTGCCCGCTGCTCTGCTGCCCCTGGGGACAGTCCTTCGCAAAGTGGCCCGCCTGGCCACACGTGAAGCAGGTGAAACGGGGCGGTCCCCCGCTAATCGGTGGGCGGAAACCCGGGGCGCGTTGTGGCGGTGGAAACGCCCGGGGTACCGTCTGCTGCTGCTGCTGTCTTGGTGGTGGCATCGGCGGACGGAACGGAGGTGCCTGAAAGGGACGTCCCCCGAACCGTTGCGGTCGCGCCGGTGGTTGCCACTGCTGCCCGGATGGTGTCCGATACACCATACGGTACTTCTGGGGAGCGCCACTCCCACCGCTGCTAGGTGGAGCGCTACGCTTCCTCTGCTCAGCTGCTAACTCCCGCTGAGCGTCCTCTTGCATGATGGCGGCATTGACTAGATCGTTGAATGTGCCGCGGTTCCATTGTACGAGGTGGGTCTTCATTTCGGGATGTAACCCCCGATAGAAGTGCTCCCTCTTCTTCTCCTCCGTGGAGATGTAGTCTGACGCATACTGCGCCAGATGGTTGAAGGCACGGGAGTAGTCGTGGGCACTCCTCCCGCCCTGCTTCAGTTCCAAAAATTCTTGGAACTTTCTCTTCATTATTCCGGGAGGAATGTGATAGGCGCGGAACGCCTCCCGGAACTCTTGCCATTCCACGGCATGGCCAGCCGGACGTGAGGCGACATAATTCGCCCACCACGCACCAGCGGCACCGTGGAGCTGCTGTGCTGCGAACAGCGTCTTCTGCCGCTCCGTACACTGGAGCAGCCCGAACTTGGACTCGATAGTCCGCAGCCAGTTGTCCGCCTCCAGTGGTTCTTCATCTTCGGTGAACACTGGAGGGTGCGTACTCATGAAATCCGAGTACGACACTTCGCGGGGCTCGCGAGGCCCTCGCTCTTGACGTCCTCCCGCCTGGGACGTATTCTGCACGATCGTGCGGAGCAGGTCGGTCTGCTCCTCACGACCTCCCACCAATGCCGCTATCACATCCGCTAGAGTAAGCGGAGGCGGCGGTGGTGGCTGCTGCTGCGGGGTGCTGTCGTAGGCCGGTGGCTGGGAGTCATCGCCTCCACCTTGGCTAGAGCCACCAACCTCGTGCGTGGTCCTAGTACGAACCATCTGCAACCATACGACATTAACCATCAGTCCCGCAACATTTTGCATGCAGTCCAATAGAACTGGGCGGAAAAACATTATGACAACAAAACATGCGAAATATCTCGTAAGTAGATAATGTAATAACTTTGCACAAGCTACACCATTACCAGACCAAACACAAGTTAGTTTAATCCAACTTGATGAACCCCCTCTTTGGAAGCTCACCATAACTGGGTTTGGTCTCTACGAGACATTATTATCGCCCTTAGGGTACAACACCCTCTCCAATGAGTTCAACTGTCATTCTTCCATCAGAATGACCAGTTTCTAACTATTCCAAGTTTTGATCCGGTTATGGGCATTTTTATGACTCAAGTTGAATATCAAAGTTAAAGTTAACTTTAGTATCTTTCCAACGAGTACTCATTTGCCCCCAGATCAGCTTTGATTAAAAAGTTATGCTAATTCAAAGTTAGCAGAATTTCTGGAAGAATTTTAACAGCACCTCCCTTGGAAGTGGCTGTTTCCAATCCTGATTTCCACTAAATTCTGTGCTGAAACTTCAGAAACTTTGAATTGCAAAGATGTCAAACATCTTCTACCCTTTCTAAGGATGTATTATATGACAATTTTAGATTTTTCAACCGGGAGTTATATTTGAAAAACAGATCAGTTCAGAGGATGTTTTACTCTGCCCTGATTCTGAATAGTTTACATTCCTCTGGGATTTTAGCCATCTTAAGGCGAGTTTCAGCTCTGGAAGTCTACAACAAAGTTGTAGAGTACTTGAATACCTTTCCAGAGCTATATAGCACACCTCCCTGGGCTAAAAGACCTGTGAGTTATGCCCTGTTGAAGATCAGCAAACTTGCTGTCCCAAAACAGAGCACTGTGTTATTCAGTCTTTTTGGAACTACAATCATCACTACCCCATTCTTATACCCAACCAGGGTCCTAAATGTTGAACCTATAGATTTTAATTCTTTGTTATCATTATTCTCATGCATATGCCTACCATATCTCGGTACTACGTTCCTCACAAAAGAAAATCCTACCCGGATCATACCGGCATATACGTCTCAAATGTGGCACTAAACGGTCTCTCGCACACGTTTTCTACACGGATACATACGTGGTTAGTACCTGCAGAAAACCACACAATAATGGTGCACTCAATGGTTATTCATTTCAGGCAGTTCCATATTTGAAAGTAAATACAAACGCCCGTATCATTTCCATACGGCCGTCCTTGAGCTAAGTCACGTCTCAAGGCACGTGATCGTGTTTCAACACCACACGACGGGGAACCCGAGTATGTCATGAACGGGTCGTCACGGTTGGGAATGTTATCAACCCAACAGATACCACCTACTGCCCTGCAGGGCACGCCGATGGCAAGCGCTGCGTATGTCCTCCTGGGCTATTTCCAGACGAACACACTCTCGCGTTACTGACCACGCGATGGGGTCTCCGCTTACTTGCCTCATGCACGCTAGGGATCAGCGTTTCATATGAACTCAGGGACATGAAGAGTCCAAAAGATTCATATTGACATCTCACACCAAGCTGTGAGATCAATCCCTGAACCACGTTCCTCGTCAGGGAGAGCTAACCGAAATTGAACCGCTTTCGGTGGCGTTCCTTACCATACTTACCCGAGCGTAGGTGCGTAGTTACATAATTAAAATTCAGAATTATAACACATATGTTAGTATTTGCCACTTTAAGTAACTATGCTAATATAGTCCTTACTTGGGCAACTACCGAATCCTCACCGTATACCTAAGTTTTTCCCATAATGCAGTCCTTAAGTACTGTGCTATCCCCACTGCAGCTCTGATACCAGGCTGTGGCGGACCGGAATCCGCTCATCCAGGATCGCAGAGGGTGGTGCCACGCGATGCGACACCCGACAGCACACGTCATAAGAACACAATATATTACATGGGAAAAACAGCTGAAACTGTACAAACAAGTACAAACTTCAGTTACAATTATTGTTCTATTACACAGCGGAAGACTACACTATACAACTCACGCCCGCCTATTTAGCAAAAGTCGGTTGCCCAGCCCTAGGGCAACCCACACTAGCTGCACGTCTCAGCTCAGCGCGGCGTGTACGGCTCCCACTCAGCCGTGGTCCCCGACGGAGGGTAACCCTCGCCGGTGGACTCGTACTCCGAGTCCGTGGGTGGCTCCTCACCTGAAAAACACTTAAGCAGCAACCGTGAGCACGAAGGCTCAGCAAGGCTTAACCGACTCACCTAAGCATAAAACTCTACATGAGGTATACCAAGACATAGGTTGGTAGCATTTTAGCAAAACGACACGCCTACAAGTTCATCCTTAGTTCATCTTTTAGCAACAAGTTAACAGTTCATGAAATCTGAAATTTAGTAAGCAGTATTTGGTGGCACATATGTAGCAATACAATTATATCAAGCAGCATCATTGAATCAACATATTTCATCCATTAGTCTACGTTACGACGCAGTGAACAAGCAGTACTCGTCACCGCGAGGGACGGCGAATCGACTCGATATACACCTGCAGGGAAAACCCAAAGAGCACGTCACGTACGCCCACCCGTGGAGCTGCACAGCACGCTCACTCGATGTCGTACGGGACAACCTTTCACCCAACAGCCCAAACGTCGAACCGGTCGCACCGAAACGAGCAGGAGGTTCCCCACACGGAGCATCTCTCTATGCCCGTTGGCAGATTTCCACCTTGCTGCCCTCAACCTACACCTATAAATCGGTGTGCTATGCCTCGACGCCCGGAGGTTTAGGCTACATCGGTTTATCGGGGCCCATATATCCGATATGCCTTCGGTACGTTCAATACTTGTTCAGCAGGGCCGCACACGGATCGGTCCTCAATCGACACGGGCAGGGCTGCGCACACAAGACTCTCTCTTGCTGCGCCCTAGCCCCTGCCTAGTCTCATTTTCATTACTAAAGTGATCTCACATCACTCAACCGAACCCGTGTGTCCCAAGCCTATCTCGCGAGTAGATTCCAACTACTCGACTTGTACCGAAGTCCTATGACTCATTAAGCATAGCCTGTCTACTCGAGGTCCTTGACACTACCCTCACTCTTTTAGGAACCTTTGGTTATGCAAGTGGGGTTTCATTCACCCTATACCTAATGCACATACATACTTCATATGACACATGTAACAAAGTAAAACTTTTAAAAAGGGTTAATGCAAACCGGGGCTTGCCTTGTTGCTGCTGGTCAGGAGTTAGTTCTTCGTCCGGAAGAAGGAAGTCCAGCACTTCCGGAGTCTCTTCTTCAACGGCTACACGTTAATGAAATACTATACGTTAATTTAGATGCAAATGTGAGTTTTAGAGTAAAACTTCTACTATTGGTTCTAATAACCGGCTTCTAACACCTGGAACTTTGTTTAAGAATTTAAATATGAACTGGTGTTGGTGGTTTGGCTTGGACTTAGTCACATGGTTAAATGCTAAGTGGTTTTCCCCCTTTTCCATCTTAATCCCTTAAGTGGGTAAACAGGACAGGGGTGATCTAGAGCTCCAATGGAGCTGAGAATTTTTGTGTGAGTTCATTGTCACAAGAAAATTCTCTGGACCAATCCTTAGCACTTTCCATGGAGTGGTTTGCTCAGAATAATTTTCTTAGCAAATAAGCAAGGAAGAATTAATTCTGAGGTAATACCCCTGTTCATGTTCAACTTAATGAACTACAATTTATATTATAGCTCATAGAGTTTGCATGAATTTTCCTAGCATTTTTAGAGTCAAGGTTTGCCCAGAATTGAATTTCCAAGTTTTGGAAATTCTCTGAAAATGTTTCTGCATTCAAATGAACACAGCACTTTCCAATTTGAATTGCTCTGACCAAATCAACTCCAAATGGTCTGAAACTTTTACAGGGGTTTACTAATGTCCTAAAGAACATCCTGGCAAAATTTGGGGATTTTTGGATGAACCAAACTCCCTCTAAATTTCTTTTGCTAAAAAGCTTTAAAGAATTTTCCAGAATTAATTAATGGGTTTCATACAAATTGGGTTGTATATGTGGACAGAGCTAGGCAAGATGAATCCAACCCAATTTGAATCACTAAATTTG
The DNA here is from genome assembly GCA_030760725.1 of Neostapfia colusana. Classification (NCBI taxonomy): domain Eukaryota; kingdom Viridiplantae; phylum Streptophyta; class Magnoliopsida; order Poales; family Poaceae; genus Neostapfia; species Neostapfia colusana. The sequence continues at coordinate 19,293,360 of JASWHV010000012.1, read as the reverse complement.
GAGCTTCCTAGCAAAAGTTATGGGGTTCTAAAGTTTACACTAAAACTGGAAATTCCAAAATGTTTAAATCCTGCGGGTGGGACCCACTCCTCGAGCCGGTCCACTCAGAAAGCGGCCACACCGCGGCCCACGGGGTTTTACCCGCGCTGCCGCACTGAATCCCGGCCGCAAACCCGATCCCCGCGCGAGATCAGAGGCTGACCGGTGGACCCGCCCCCCCCCCCTTCGTCTACCTCGCGCTCTCCCGCAGTTCCCGCGGCGGCGCTTCGCCGGAGCGCTCGCCGCCGGGCGTTTCCCCGCCCGACCTTTGAAAAAACTTGCCGCCTGTGCCTAACTCGACTCGGAGAACACGCTGGTGCCCTCACCGGAGCTCGGCAATGGCCGGAACTATGCCCGCGACGGCGACAGAGCCTCCCTCTGCTCTGGTGACGTCGTCCGGGCTACTCCGGGCCTTATTTCTCAAGCGGTTTGCTCCTAAAGCTCCACCGTGGCATGCTGCGCACGAATATGAGCTCGGTTGGCCATGGAAACAGCCGGAACTGGGACCTCACCGTCGACCTAGGCCCGATATCGACTGTTGCTCGAAAAACTTGGATATCAGCGCAAAGGCTCGATGGTTTTCGATGGTTTTGGATCCTAGGTGGCCGTGGGGGCGTGTAGAACCTATGCTCAGCTAGGTTTACGCTGTGCAGGACCGATCGCTGCGAATTTCAGCATTTCTGATCACTCGTTTTTGTCGAGCACCGAGGACTAGACGGGGAAATACTCCCCCTACAAAGCATGGAAGAGGGTAGGGTCTTCACCTTGAGCTCGAGCAGTCCCCGGCGCGTGTCTTTGCTGTTGAACTCTGGTCGCGAGGTCGCCTGGATCAACGGCGCGACGAGGAGCCGAGGGGAGCGGCGGTGTCATTTTTCGTTTCGGGTAGGAACGGGCAAAGCGGAGGAGATGAGGCTGGCTCACGTGGGCTGGGGACTTAAACCGCGTCGGGCACACGTGCGCTCGGTCGCCGAGCAGGAGGTGGCGAGGCGAGGCGGTCGGACGCCGGTGCTGTCCGCAGCTGGCGCGAGGTGTTCGACCGACGTCGGGAGAAAACAGCCACGCTCGGTTTGGGAAACAGTCCTCCCACTGACTTGTGGGCCCCCTCTCCCCCCCCTAATCTCTTTTTCCAAATTCTGCTGCAAATATCTCAGCTACTCTCCATTTAATGAGAGACTTAGCCTCCAAGTATTGGTTTGAATTTTAGTTCTCAAATTCAAACTTTGTTTGGTCAAGTTTGCTTCATATTCAAACTGAAATTCAAATTCAGTTTTGAATTCTTGCAAACTTAGCTCTTGACAAGATGAGCTCCAATGGGGATGAAACTTGGTGGGTTTACTCAGAAAAATGTGCTGAGTATAGATATGGAGCTAACTTTTGAATTTGGGTGATGAAAGTTGCTGCAATTTGAATTTACATTCAAATTGGCCTCCTTTTGAAATAACCCAAAAGTGCCTCAAAAAGTGTTGAATTTGCATGGGCTTTGGACTGAACCTTTCCAAGACTTTTTAAATTCTAGGGGTGAGCTCAACCTCTCATGTTCATGTGTAGAAACCCCACTTTGTGAAAGTGAAGGCTTTCCCTTCTAATCACTCCTTTGATGGAGGCCACTTGCTCTTCACAATATTTCACAATCTACCCACAACAAAACTGTTGTGTTGTGAGGTGCAGAAAAGTTTTTGCAAGTCCCTTTTCTTGGGCTTTTACAACATCCATGGGTAGCCCGGCAAATTTTCAGCTCATTTGGAAAAGATTTCCTATTTGTTGAATTTAAACGGGAGACAAATCGAATTTGAATTCAAACTTCAGTTTCAAATTCTGACTTCATCTGAATTCAAATTTGAGAGCACCATTGTGTTCCTCATATTCCTCTTGGCTTATCCTCCAAGTTTGATCAAATTTGGAGTTTGTTTGCTAGCTCAAATGGAAATGGAAAGAAAAAGAAGAGGGGAAGGGGGGCCCACTGGTCAGTAGACTTAACACCGAAGTCAATACTCGCTGGTTTCACTCGGCAGCCAATCAACCGCGCGCCACCTCATGCTCCCGCGCCCAAGCGAAGGGGACACCGCACAGCCATGCTGTGCCGTGGAAGCAACGACTGCGGCGGTCATAGCACGCGCAGCCCACGTGAATTCCTTCACAGCCATGCTGTGCCGTGGAAGCAACGACTGCGGCGGTCATAGCACGCGCAGCCCACGCGAATTCCTTCACTGCTCCCGTCTCCCTCGTGCACCGAAGCACAAAATCGCACAAGTGCCCGACCTCCCTGTTCTCCGGCATCCGAGCAATAGAGGCTCTGTTGTGGCCGACGATCAACATGAAAAAGGTCCGCTCCAAGGTGCTTAACACATCCATGCCGCCCTCACCTTCTCTCGTGCGTCGTCGGTGAAGAATTTCTCCGTTTATTGCTTCGGTATCCATAGGACCGAGCCGCACCAATCTTCCAAATTCATAGTGATCCCTCTACCATCATGGGTACTGAGCTATAGAAATGATCTACACCCCCCCCCACGCTCATCTAGGATCAAAAAGCATCGAAAATCATCACGTGTAGGCACTGTTCTTCGAGATTTTTGCACTGGCACAAATTTTCACCCTAGGTCGCCGATGAGCTCGTAGTTGCAGCCTCTTTCGAGCTGATTCGAGCTCATGCCTGTGCTTAGGAAGCCACCACGGTTCTCTAGGAAGAAAGGCCGAAGGATTTGAGCCCTCCTAGCACTCCAACCGCCGCTGCCGCCCGTCGCCGAAGGGTTTCCGGTGACCGGGGTCCCCAGCCGACCACGGGGATGAGTTGCCCGTGGTCCAATATGGGGAGGCAGCAAGTTTTGGGGCAGGGGAAGGTCGGAAAGGCATCTTCCGAGGGGCTCGCCGGAGAGCACCACCGCAGCTCGGCTGTTGGCGCGAGGAGGAAGAAAGCACTGTGATGTGGGGCACGCATGCAGAGTTTAAACATTTCTGGGATTTTCCAGTTGTGGGTCAAACTTTAACTGGCTATAACTTTTGCTAGGAATCTCCAAATTTTGTTGGATTCAGATTTTCAAGTATTTTTCAGCAAAACAAATTTCAGCTCATGAAACTTTTTTTCAGAATTAATTCCCTAAAGTCTAAACTGTTGGGAATTTTATCTGAAGAATTCTTTTATGGAAAATTATAAAATTTGGCTGGGATGTTCATTTGAAAATCCTTGAATCACAGGAAAAATTTCAGATCCATACATGTTCATTTAGTCCCCCTAATGGTGTGATTAAGTGAACTGCCCTGAGAAAATGGAAAAAAGTACATTAACATTTTTCAGATTTTCTCAAATCTTGTTTAGGGCATAACTTTAGCTAGGATTCTTCAAATGACATGAAACCAATTTTATTAGAACCATCTCAAGCTCTAGTTTCCAGAAAGTAATGGTTTGAGCCATGAAAATCCCTGGAAATCCTTAGAGGTTCTACTAATGACCAAATAGGCTTTTATTTGTACAGAGCTCAAATGAACTTTGTTTCAAATGAAACTTGGTCAAGACTCTGGTTAGGACCATAACAAGCCACCGTATAAATTTCAAATCCAAAGGGAAGGGCTAGCTAGAGTTATGGTATTTACATATTCAGTTCCAAACTTTGCATTTAAATTAACATATCGTTAATTGGTTACGTATAGTCGCTGAAGGCGAGGAAACCCTGGAAGTGCTGGATTTTCTGCTTCCGGACGAAGCCCTAACATCTGACCAGCAGCAACAAGGCAAGCCCCGGTTTGCATTAACACGTTTTATAAAGTTTTGCTTTATGTATACTTAGCATGAGTTATGGTTGTGCATTATGTGTAGGATGGATGAAACCCAAGTGCATAACCAGATTTTCCTACAAGAGTGAGGGTATTCTCTAAGTCCTCGAATAGTCAGGCTGTGCTTAATATTCATAGAACTTCGGTACAAGTCGAGTAGTTGGAATCTACTCGTGAGTATAGGTGTCGGGACACACGGGATTGGTTCGAGTGATGTGAGATCACTTTAGTAAGAAAATGAGACTAGGCAGGGGCTAGGGTGCAGCAAGAGGAAGTCTGGGTGCAGCCCTGTCCGTGTCGATTGAGGACCGATCCGTGTGCGGCCCTGCTGAACAAGTATTGAACGTACTGAAGGCATATCGGATATATGGGCCCCGATAAACCGATGTAACCTATACCTCCGGGCATCGAGGCATAACGCACCGATTTATAGGTGTAGGTTGAGGGCAGCAAGGTGGAAATCTGCTAATGGACATAGAGAGATTCTCCGTGTAGGGAACCTCATGTCTGTTTGGGTGCGACCGGTTCGACGTTTGGGCTGTTTGGTGAAAGGTTGTCCCATACGACATCAGTGGGGCGTGCTGTGTGCAGCTCCGAGTATGGGTGTATGTGACGTGCTATTCGGGTATCCCTGCAGGTGTATATCGAGTCGATTCACCGTCCCTCGCGGTGATGAGTACCACTTTTTCACTGCATCGTGACGTAGATAAATTATGGAATATTGTGATTCAATTCTGCTGATATGTATAAATTGTATTGCTACATGTGTGCCACCAAATATCGCTTACTAAATTTCAGATTCATGAACTGTTAACTTGTGGCTAAAATATGAACTAAGGATGAACTTGTAGGCGTGTCCATTTGCTGCAATTTATCATCCCATGTTCGTCGTGAACTGCATGTAGAGTTTCATGCATAGGGAGTCAGTTAAGTCTTGTTGAGCCATCATGCTCACGGATGCTGCTATAAGTGTTTTTCAGGTGATGACTACCCCACGGACTTGGGTTACAAGTCCACCGGTGAGGGCTACCCTCTGTCGGGGACCACGGCTGAGTGGGGGCCGTACACGCCGCGCTGACCTGAGGAGTGCAGCTAGTGTGGTTGTCCATAGGGTTCCGCAACCAACTTTTGCTAGATAGATGGGCGGGAGTTGTATAAACTTAGTATCTGTTGTTGTAATCTCAATACTAAGTTTGTAACTGAAGTCTTGTACTATTTTGTACGTATTCAGTTGGTTTTATATGTAATGCAATGTTTTCCTTATGATGTGTGATGTCAAGTGTCGCATCGTGCGGCACCACCCTCTGAGATCCTGGACGAGCGGATTTCGGTCCGCCACAGCGCGCGCCAATGATCATCTCTTGGGTTAGCAGTAACTGGCTCAATTTGCTAACCACAAAGGAAATGTCAGGTCAAGTAGCACTAGCTAGGTACATGAGTGAACCAATTATCTGAGAATATCTCAATTGGTCTCTTCCTAGTCTTTTATTCTTTCATAGAATTATACTAGGATCATATGGTGTTGGTGAAGGCTTGCTGTCCAAAAAGCCAAAACGGCTCAAGACCTTCTCAACATAATGAGATTGCAAGAGAGTAATCCCATTCTCATTTTTATCAGCTTGATGTTTAAGATAACATCAACCTCACCTAGATCTTTCATATCAAAATTTTAGAACAGGAAAGATTTTACCTTATTTATCACATCAATATTAGTTCTAAAAATTAATATATCATCCACATATAAACACATGATCACTCCTCTACCCCCACCATATCGATAATATACACATTTATCAGTCTCATTGACAACAAAGCCTGCTTGTGTCATGGTACTATGACCGGGTATCTCAAATCCTTCTGGTTGATCCATATATATCTCCTCATCCAACTCTCCATTAAGGAAAGTCGTCTTGACATCCATTTGATGAATTAGAAGACCGTGTGAGGCAGCCAAAGATAGGGGTATTGAATCATTGTCAGTCTAACAACGGGTGAGTAAGTATAAGAAGTCTTCTCCTTCTTTTTGTGTATAACCTTTCGCCACAAGCCTGGACTCGTACTTTTCAATCATACTATCAGGCCTAAGCTTTTTCTTGAACACCCACTTACACCCAACCGTTTTACAACCGAATGGACGATCCACTACATTCCAGATTCCGTTAGTCATGATGGATTACATCTCGTTACAGACTATTTCTTCCAATCGTCTGCATCAGGAGATGCAAACGACTCTAGGATGGATCTGGGTGTATCATCCAAAGGATAAACAATGAAATCATCACCAAAGGATTTTAGAATCCTTTGTCTCTTGCTCATTCTATGAGTTGTTTCATTGTTTTCTCCATCATATGGCTGTAGTGAATTTTTTGATGGTGTAAAATGAGGTTGTTCTAAGGTTTCGAATAAAGTATAATTTGTGTCATGTGCAGATCTACGTGTATCATTCATAGTAAAATACTTTCAAAAAATGTAGCATCTCGGGATTCAACTATTGTGTCAACAAGTACAAGAGGTGAATCAGATCTGATTACTAGAAATCTATAAGCAGGACTATTCGAAGCATAGCCAAAAATCAACAGTATTAGGTTTGAGTCACGCTTTTTGACTATTGGAATATTTACCATAGCCAAATACCCCCATGTGTGCAGGTAAGAAAGAGATGGCTTTCTTCCTTTCCAGTCTTCATATGGAGTCTTCTCACTATTTTTAGTGAGAACTCTATTTAGTACATGGTTTGCAGTTAGAACTGCCTCCCCCACCATTTCTTAGATAAACCTGCAGTATCTAACATAGCATTTACCAGGTCTGTTAGAGTGCGGTTTTTCATTTCGGCAACCCCATTTGATTGGGGTGGGTATGGAGGTGTACTTTCATGTACGACTCCATTCTCGACACAAAATTGGGTGAACTCATTTGAGAAATACTCTCCCCCACGATCAGATCTAATTCTCTTGATCTTTCTTTCTAGTTGATTCTCAACCTCAGCCTTAGAGATTTTAAAGTAATCTAATGTCTCATCCTTTGAGTTAAGCAAATACACATAACAATAGGGAGTTGAACCCTCAATAAATTTAATTAAGCATTTCTTTTCTCCCATAGTTAATACACCATTTATTTCATAAAGATCAGAATGAATGAGTTCCAAAAGTGTCGTATTACGTTCATCAACAACAAAGTGAGGTTTTCTTGGCTCTTTAGCTTGCACACAAGCTTGACACTTAGAACCTTGCACAACAGGAATTTTAGGAATTCAATTCAAGGTAGATAGCCGTGAGATGCATCCAAAATTTATATGACATAATCGCGAGTGCCAAACACTCGCTTCATCATCTTTATTAAAAAGATTCACCACAGAGCTACTAAAGTATGAAAGAGAAAAGCGGAACAAGCCTCCGTTGTCACATCCTTTTCTAATAAAGAGTCCATATTTTAAAATGACTACTTTATTAGACTCAAATACCAAATTAAATCCGTCTTGACACAATAATGAGCCACTGGCTGGATTTCTATTTATTGAGGGGCCATGCTGCACGGTCTTCCCCGAAGTGAACTTCAGACTGACTGTACGAACACCATGGATAGAAGCACGTGAGCCATTTCCCATCAGGACGGAGACACCGTGGGTAGCCTGATAAAAACAAAACATAGATACATCAACACAAACATGAATATTAGCCCTTGTATCAATCCACCATTCAGTAGGTTGTCATGCTGTTAAAATAGTATATGTATTACCATACCCTGTTGCTCCAGCTATGTTGGCAGATTTTTGCTGGCTTTTATTGCCCTTCTTGTCTGTTCACTTTTTGGCAAAATGCCTAACCTTGCCACAGATATAGAATTCAACCTCAGTCATGTTTATCTTCTTCTTCTCCTTTCTCTTGAAGTTGGTGGTGTGTACAATTTTAATTTTCCCTTTCTTTGGTCCAACATATTGCATGACATTAGCACTGGACTGTCCTTCATGCACCTTGGATGCGCCATATTTTGCCCGAGCTTTCTCCTCCACATCAAGAGAAGCCAACAAATCCTCAACAGAAATGTTCTGTATCTTATGTTTCAGAGATGTGGCAAATCCCCTCCAAGATGGAGGTAATTTGGCAATAATGCCCCCAGCCACAAATCGATCAGGCAAATTTAGTCGAAGTTGTTGGAGCTCTCCAACGATGAGTTGTATTTCATGAGCCTGCTGAACCACTAAACGATTATCTGTCATCTTAAAGTCATGATAGCGCTCCATGACATATAACTCATGTCCAGCATGCGACGCACCGTACTTGCGTTCAATAGCCTCCCAGAGCTCTTTTACGCTCTTATGGGTCATATAAACATCACACAGTTTATTAGATCATACACTCAAAATGCAGACCACTACCATCACATTAGTCTTATCAAACTCAGCCTATTTTTCAACAGTCATGGGTGAACATAAGATATGTCTATAGTAGTGAGCCACAAGTCAAGTTTTATAGTCCATCTCTTAAAGTTCGAACCAGCGAACTTCTCAGGTTTCATCGCATCAGTAAAGCTATTACCCATCTTAAAGTGTCTATCAGGTTTTTGGACTGTTAGAAACAATGCACTTTATAAATAAAATTAATTCCTAAAATTGTAACCATACGCATGATGAACAATCCACAAGACATAAGCAGCAAGCGGCATGCATGTAAAATAGATTATGTCTATCATATTCATGCGTAAGAAACTCATATTTACTTACAGTGCTGATGTCTCCAGCTTAAAAAATGATGAGTCGAGTGTGTGAAAGAGACTGTAGAGGAAGCAGATCTTCTCTCGAGCAGTCACGCGAACGCTACCCAAAAATCTGATTCGTCTCAACTCGTGCAGGTTCTTCAGCGAGGCGTGGTTTCGGAGACACTGCTCTTCTGCTCACTAGTGACGCGTCGGTGAGTGGGATAAAAAGGCTCTATGTTAGCGCACAACAACGTGGATCAGAGTGTAGTCGTTGATTTTTCCAGAATGGAGTGAAGTTTTGTACTTCTGAACATGTATACATGTCTTTTATATAGCAACAACAACACTAGTAACTGATAATAACTAGTCTCAATTATGCAGCATATTTCAGCTCATGTAATTGAATGCAATGAAGCACCAGTAAGTGAAATATTATTAGCTATTGTAACTGAGACATAATTGGTATTCAAAACCGTTTCGCAATACAGATAATTGCGAGCAGCCAAGTCGTGTTAGTGACTATTTTAACAAAAGAAAGGGTATTAGGATTATTGCGCTAGTCACCATGTCGCAAGTCACAAGTCATGCGATAATTCACGCGAAAATACGCGAATACGTGTGCGTCTACGTGTGACTTTATGTGTGACTATAACTCATCCTTCTCTCATACATTCCATACAAAGAAAATAACTTCACTTATAAATGAGTGTTACTCTTCTCAAATAGTCAATGTGGCATTAATACCTTCTTTATAGCTTTTGGAATTCAATAGAGAATAATTAGGCCTAAAAACCCAAATATTCCAACACATTAAGTCTAAAAATGGTTTTGCAAGTGACTGGCGTTTCCTGTCTTCGGAGGTGTAATGTTTATATCCTTGAGGTCATTACTCGTAGACCTATTGCAGTAGGCTTCAGAGGGAGGACTTTTTGAACTTGAGCGGAAGAAGGGTTTGTTTAGCCTCGGAGGAGCGTTTAGAAATTGGACCAAGAACCGAGGAGGAGCGTTTAGAACTCAACGAGTTGTGCAAGGTGTTGAAGGCCGTTGTAGCAAGTATGAGATGTTTATTGGGGGTTTTCCTCAGAGAGGAGCAGGCTGGTTTGCAGCTGGCAAGAGGGTAGAGGACTTTTCCGATTCAGATGGAGACGTGACTGTCCACAGGAACAACTCTCCGGTGTGGGGAAGGATGCTTGATCGACGAGACAAAGAATACTTTTTGTTGGTCCTTCCAGGGACTAGCGTCCATTTTGTTTCGTCCTCCTTATTCCAAATTCGTCGATCAGCTCCCCACTTGGGTCCTCTGTCGCGCAAGAGAAATTAAGAAGTATACGATGAAAGTTTTGGTCGTGACTCTCCACGGAGAATGAACCAGAAAGCCAAAACTCTTAGAAGCAACTGAGAACCTGAAGTGGCAATCCTTCTCATAGCGAACATGAAAGCCACCCTGAGAACCACCCAACACTGAGTGCAATACCCATCCTACCGCCTCCTCCATTAACCGGAAGGAGTACCAATGAAACACCACAAGCATAAAGAAGGAACCAACAGTTGAAAAAGAAGGATGGTGCACCAATGACTTGAAGCGAGAGGGCGCTTGAGCTTGAAACGCCTCGCCCAGCCGCATATCCGAGTGGGCGATGTCCGCTGCCAGTCTTTCCCCAGCCATCTCCTTGATGAGCATCGAAGATGGCTCTCCTGACGTAGCTTGCTAAGCTTTCATGAAGGTGCAATGCGTCCCCTCTGCCGAGGGCAATAATACGATGATGGCCATCGGCACAACAAGGTAGCTTGCTAAGATTCAATGAAGGTGCAATGTGTCCCCTCTGCTAAGGGCACTACGGCGATGGTCGTCGGCACAACAAGGTGGTGGGGATGGAAGAGGGGACAGAGCGGAGTCAAGAGAGCCAGCAATTGTCCTTTTACTTTTGGCACAAATATGTATTATCAAATTTCCTATCCATGCGCTTTATTATTGACTTCTGCAATTGTTTACATACTTTGATTTTAAAATAAATACTTTCTAGCTAAACCCTTACACAAACAATCACAAATAAATATGTAAAAACACATGGACAGGGAATGCAGCAATGTATGTTTGTGTCAAGTTTCAAGTTGCAATGTATTCTGTGTATTGATATAAAAAATTGATAGCCATATTTTCTACTATAGTGTCTACAGACAAAACCAACTTTTCTCAATGTCCGTGCAACAAAAATTAGAGTTGTGGTGTCCAATAGACAAAACCAAGTTCTTTTTGTCCCACAGAAAAGAACTCTTTCTTTCTTAAGTTCACCCCTTTTCCCACAATATCAAAGAACACAATTTCTAATTTTGGCTCCCGTGTCTTTGTAGTCGTTTCCTCCAACTAGCTTGACAAATGATTTCTTGCGTTTTGAATACAATTGTTTTATTCATTTAATGCATAACGGTGCTACCCGGTGCTCCAGGTGCACCGGTTGATGGACTAGTAATTTATAATTCAAATCTTATTAAAAGTAGAAAAGTTTGAGTTAGGACAAACTTAAAGCAGCAAACTTTTAAAACGGAGAGAACGTATCGTCAGCAAATTTGCCTCTGTATCAACGCCAGCAATGTACACCCCGGACCAAGCCAATGTACCTCCTGCAAAATCAAGGCTGAAGGGAAACATCGCCTCCAAAGCTGGAACACCAGACAAAATGCCTCAGGTTTTGACCGTTTCGAGACGGCCATTGTAGCATCGCATACTCAGAAACTCCCTTGTTTGCAGCGCCAGCGATGACCGATATGCTTGTTTGCATGACATTGACATGTCACAGATATAAATCGATAGACTGCACTAGCATAGCACCACCGCAACGCTACTAGCACAGCTGCACCAGCCATGCAACGCCAGCAGCACGAGGTGGCCAGTGGTCGGAGGGCCAGCCGCGAGGCTGCCACCGGGAGCCGGAGAGCAGCGGCGGCCGAGATGCCAGCCACCCATCCGACAGAAAGGGCCGGCGAGCCTCCGAGAGCGGCGGCCGAGACGCCGGCCACCCGCCGGATAGAACGAGCGGGCGGCGAGCCTTGGAGAGCGGCCACGGATGTGGAGATGCCCGCACGGCGGACGGAGAGGAAGAAGAGCCTGGAGAGCCTCATGGACGCCGCTGGGAACACTCGAGAGAAGCAGCGCGGCGCCCTCCCGGTGCGTTCCGTGTCGGCCCCGGGGGAGAAGGTGACGAGCTTCCCCGGGCAGGGGCTGGAATTCAAGGAGCTATCCTACAGCGTCATCAAGAAGACGAAGAAGGACGGCGTCAAGTTCAAGAAGGAGGTCTACCTGCTTAATGACATTTCCGGGCAGGCGTTGCGGGGTCAGGTCACCGCCATCCTCGGGCCGAGCGGCGCCGGCAAGTCGACGTTCCTCGACGCGCTAGCCGGCAGAATCGCCAAGGGGAGCCTAGAGGGGTCCGTCAGCGTAGACGGCCGGCCGGTAAGACCAAAACAAGGATGTTATCCATTGCATTTTGAACCAAATTGTACAACAAGGTGAAGGTTTCTATGTAAGGATGCACTGAACTGAGATTTTGTTCAGGTGACCACGAGCTACATGAAGCAGATATCGTCTTACGTGATGCAAGACGATCAGCTTTTCCCGATGCTGACCGTGCTGGAGACGCTGCGGTTTGCTGCTGAGGTCAGGCTGCCTCCATCGCTCTCCAGGGATGACAAGCTGAAGCGGGTGTGGGAGCTAATTGAGCAGCTAGGTTTGCAGGTATTACATCCCTTCTTAGTCCCCTGTTCCAGCTCATTGTTGTTCAATCCTCAACTCTGCATCTTGTCACTTCTAAACGTATAGATTCTCAACTAGCATGATTTATGCTAGACTCAAGGATGCATCTCAAGGTCACAAGTTACAGCGTAGTCAAGACTTGAAGCGCTAAGAATATGCATATACTTTGCTAGTATTCTGAACCTATTTTCATAATAAGAAATTGTCAGATATCATGTTACTGGTTGTCCTCCTATTTTCTTTGTGACAGATAATCTGACTCGGTTATATTATTCCAGAAAAAGAAAACAAATATTGCAAAGATACTCCCTCTGTTTTGAAATATTTAACACTGCTTAGTTCAATTTTAAACTAACTAGCGTCGAATATTTTAAAACGAAGAGAGTACCAAAGTTTCAGACAAATTTATCCAAAGTTTTCAGCTCCCCAATTTTCCATGCAACAACGGAACAGAAGCACAATATAATTATATTTCTTCCTACGGAATCGTCCAGTGATTATTCCTTACAAGACCAACATTTTTTACGAACATACTTGAATGTAAATAACAGACTACGGCTCACACATATATTGGGGACGAAGGGATACGAGGAGTATCTGGAGGAGAACGCCGCAGGGTGTCAATTGGCACAGATATAATCCACAAACCATCTCTGCTGTTTCTAGACGAACCAACCTCTGGCCTCGACTCCACCAGTGCTTACAGCGTGGTGGAGAAAGTGAAGGAAATCGCAAAAGAGGGAAGTATGGTGCTGATGACGATTCATCAGCCATCATTTAGGATACAGATGCTTCTTGACAGGATTGTCATCCTCGCAAGGTAATTAAACATTGAATTATGTCATATGTCCCTGCATAATGTTCTTTCAACATTAAACACCTTGGAAACTTAAGCTTTTGAATGGGCTGTTATACTTGTAATAGATTACTCCATATGTCATTCTAACCATTTACTATACTTCAAACAGAGGAAGACTGGTCTATTTAGGCAGTCCAAACACACTTCCTACATACCTTGCTGGTTTCGGCAGACCAGTACCTGATGGCGAAAACAGCATTGAATATCTCTTGGATGTCATCAAGGAGTACGATGAATCAACACTTGGGCTCGAGCCTTTAGTTGCGTACCAGAGAGATGGCAGCAAACCAAATGAAGCTGCAAAAACACCAATACCAAAGACACCAAGGACACCATACCAGAAGTCAGTGCAATTCCGACAAATCCAGCTCAAAAGCAACCAATTTTCTGTCACAACAACAATACCTCATGCAAATCTGTTCTCAAACTACGAGTCCTACAATATCGATGATGACGAAGAGGATTTTGACAACTCGCTTGAGAGGAAATCACAGACACCCATGCACACTGGAACTTCAACCTACCACCCAAGGCTAGCTTCACAGTTCTACAAGGATTTCTCTGTTTGGGTTTACAATGGTGTCACAGGGACACCACATCTTAGACCCACATGGGGTGCACCTCGAACCCCATCTAGGACCCCAATGTCAAGCTACCAACGCAGCCGCGTGGCTACGCCACACCATCGGCCTCCTCTGTCTCCACATGAACCAATATTCAAGCCAGAAGAGCCTACCTACCAGGAGTACCAGTTTGATCTTGAGCCTCTGGATGCTCCTGACGAGGGGCCCAAGTTTGCTAATCCATGGCTAAGGGAGGTCGCTATACTTTCATGGCGTACTGCACTAAATGTAGTGCGCACACCAGAGCTATTCCTCTCCCGTGAAATTATTCTCACAGTCATGGCACTCATCCTTTCAACACTGTTCCATCGCCTTAGTGATGCAAGTTTCACAAACATCAATCGCATCCTTAACTTCTACATCTTTGCAGTGTGCCTTGTTTTCTTCTCCTCCAATGATGCCGTTCCCACGTTCATTCAAGAGCGCTACATATTCATCCGTGAGAGATCCCACAATGCATACAGGGCTTCATCCTATGTGATATCATCCCTTATTATCTACCTCCCATTTTTCGCAATTCAGGGCTTTACTTTTGCAGTTATCACGAAGTTCATGCTCCATTTAAAAAGCAGCCTGGTTAATTTCTGGATCATCCTTTTTGCATCACTCATAACTACCAATGCCTATGTGATGCTGGTCAGTGCACTTGTTCCAAGCTACATAACTGGTTATGCTGTTGTGATTGCGACAACAGCGCTATTCTTCCTCACTTGTGGATTCTTCTTGAAGCGCACAAAGATACCAGTTGCTTGGGTCTGGCTTCACTACATCTCTGCCATCAAATATCCATTTGAGGCATTGCTTGTGAATGAGTTCAAAGGTAGCCGTTGTTATGATGGTAAACCAAATGAGCTTTCACCTGGACCCCTGGGAGAAATAAAGCCAAGTGACCTTCACAATAGACTGCAATTGAACTCTACAACATGCCCCCTCATAGGTCAAGATGTCCTCTCCACCATGGATATCAGAATTGATAACATTTGGGTAGATGTCGCAATCCTCCTTGCCTGGGGTGTTCTCTATCGACTATTCTTCTATGTGGTCCTGAGATTCTATTCCAAGAATGAGAGGAAGTAAGAAGTTTTCAACAGAGGTGTATGCAAATCCATCGTGCTATAGTCGTCTGCAAGAAAATGATTCCAGTCCTCCATGATCAATTTACATTATCAAAAGTTTGTATTCAGAAATGTTGATTGAATGACGGGAAAAAAGCAATTTTAATATTGATTCATTAAAGCACTAATTCCAAAGCTATACCCAGTTTTCTTTATTTGAAAGCATACAACATACAAATGGATACCATGATAGACAAATAACAGACTCAACAGGTACACCGTAACCTTAGCATCATTTTCGTGAATCGTGAGTTATCGTGTTATGTTTACCGACAGCGAAAAGGAAGAAGAGCCACATATGACGTATTGTTAGTTTAGCAGCTAATAAGAGTGAGAATGGCATGAGGCAAGGCATGTTGACCAAGTAACACCGGCATTGAAATATGAACCAAATGCAACCAATAGACGCTGGTACGATGACTGATTGGGATGTGCTATAACCACATAAAAAAAGAATGGGCAGCCCGCTGCATGATGTGTTATAACCACATATTTGTAAAAAAAAATTACGAATAGTGCCTACCTCCTATAGAGCCGGACCTGTTACTGAGAGATCATTTTACTCCTTATTCTATTTTACTGTCCTCCTAGTTCCTAAAAGAACTCCCTAAATTTTGTATACCACTTGGTGTAAACAACGCCACGTAGTCTCGCGTGTGTGTGGAAGTGCCACACGCCATGAGTGATGGCGGAGTGTGTGTGTGTGTGTGTGTGCGCGTGAGTAGACTGGCTCCAGGTGAATGGCTCGAGTGGTTCGGCCTCGATCAGCTTGCATGGGCGAGCAGAGAGAGGTGCACGAACGTTGGTCGAGTCACAAGGGAATGAGTGTGTGGCGCCGATTTTGCGGGGAATGCCGCAACATCCGGACGAGCAACTCGGCTTGCACGGCATCGCTGAGCAGGATGTTCGGACCGAGCTCGTGATGGCCGGTGTGGAGGGTGCGACTCCCTGGCCTATAATAAGCTCTTGTACCTCTCGATTCCCAGCGAGCTGATAATAAAGTGACAATTGTGATCGGCGTTCGCCACCGGCGAGAGCTCCTCTGTTTCTCTCCGTTTCCTACGTTTGAGCGAGTGAGTGAGAAATTTGATCGTCCCAACAATTGGTATACAGAGCCAGTGCATTGAGAGCAAGAGATGGACACCTCGCAGGCAAAGAAAGGGTCACTGAGCATGCCGAGTTCCGGTAGCTCCGGCGTGGCAGAAAGATTCGTCCCGAATTCGATTGCGATCAAATTGCCGATGCTCACCAAAACATATTACTTTGAATGGGCTTTGGTGATGCAGGTTAGCTTGGAGGCACTCGGATTATGGGACGTCGTTAAGTCCGTCGCTGCTGATCGCCGGGAGGACAGGCTCGCCCTGGCCGCAATTCTGTGCACGGTGCCATTGGAGCTCAAACCAGGCCTCGCTGTGAAGAAGACAGCTTTTGAAGCTTGGGAAGGCATCCGGAGGATGCGGATGGGCGACGTAAGAGTAAAGGAGGCAAATGCGCAGCTCCTATTGCGGCAATTCGAGACAATTGAGTTCGCCGACGGGGAATCCGTTGATGAATTCGTTATTCGAATTACCGGGTTTGTTGGCGATTTGCACGAATTGGGAGAGAAGATCGAAGAAAGTCGCGTTGTGAAGAAGATTCTACATGTCCTCCCACCGAAATTCAACCAAATTGTGTGTGCAATCAGGATGCTCCTCGATTTGAACTGCATGACAACCGAAGAGCTCGTCAGCCGACTACGAGTTGCGGAAGATCGTTACGGTGCTGAGGCGGATGCAGAACGTATGGAGTGCTTGCTGCTCACTGAGGAGCAGTGGGAGGCACGTCGGCGTCAGCACGGCAAGGATCGGCGTCAGCAAGGCAAGAAGAATAGTGAACATGGCAGTGATGAACGGCGCAGTGCCAAGAAAGGCTATAGCCGCAGCGGCGACGACTCCGACGATGACAACAGCAGCATGGTCTCAGAGAGCAGCAGGCGTGCCAAGAGCCATTATCGAGGGTGGTGCTTCGAGTGCGACGAACGCGGGCATATTGCCAGAGATTGTCGCATGAAGAGGAAAGAGAACTCCTCATCAACGTCGATGAAGAACCGGCGCTGCTGTGAAGACGACGTCACCGAGTCGTAGTTTAGGGGGTGTGTATTTGTCGGTACCCTACAGACCGGGTACCCCCGCGTGGAGGGTTGAAGACAGCCCATGCCCCGCCTCCCTTCTGAGGCGGGTGCTACCGTGGCCACGTGTCCTTGGCCCCATGGTCAACCCCGGGGCTGTCACGTGCGCCTAGGCTCTCGAGCCAACACGTGCCCTTGGCCCCGGACCGAGCCTCCCCGCTGAGGTGAGGTCCGTAGCTGCCACGTGTATGTGGGCTCTAAACCTCCTCTCTGCTGAGAAGGGCTCCGAAGCCGACACGTGCCATTGGCCCCAGACCAAGCCTACCCGCTGAGGTGAGGTCTGGAGCTGCCATGTGTATCTGGGCTCTGAACCTCCTCCCTGCTGGGGAGGGCTCCGGAGCCGACACGTGCCCTTGGCTTCGAACTAAGCCTCCCAACTGTGATGAGGTCCGGAGCTGCCACGTGTATCTGGGCTCTGAACTTCCTCCCTGCTGAGGAGGGCTCCGGAGCCGACACGTGCCATTGGCTCCAGACCAAGCCTCCCCGCTGAGGTGAGGTCCAGAGCTGCCACGTGTATGTGGGCTCTGAACCTCCTCCCTGCTGAGGAGGTCTTCGGAGCCGACACGTGTACTTGGCCCCGGACCAAGCCTCCCCGTTGAGGTGAGGTCCGGAGCTGCCACATGTATGTGGGCTCTGAACCTCCTCCCTGCTGCAGAGGGCTCCGGAGCCGACACATGCCCTTGGCCCCGGACCAATCCTCCCCGCTGAGGTGAGGTCTAGAGCTGCCACGTGTGCCCGGGCTCTGGGCCTCCTCCCTGCTGAGGAGGGCTTCGGAGCCGCCACATGTCCCACGATCCATCGTGGGACGTGGGTTGACGGAGTCAAGAAGGAAGTGCGCTTTCAGGCCATGCATTCAAGGCGCGCGCCTTCCCCAGAAGCATGGCGCATGGCGCACGCCTACGTCCTCCGCCCGTTCGCCATTACGGTGACAGGACAGGGCAGCGAGGCGTGACAACGGCACAGTGCTGCCCTGCGGAGCGAAAAGACATGGCGACAAGACTTTCATCATCACCTGCAGCGTGGTCAGAGGCCCTCAACGCGCCTGGCGGTGGGTCTTAACTCCCCCGCCAACTACTCTACCCAGGGATGTAGAAACCCTAGATCTTGTATAGGGTTCAGGCAGTTTCGGGGCCACCTGTCGGGCCCCGGGCCTTATTGTAACTACCTCGGCCTTGAACTATAAAAGGACCGGGGTGTCCACTTAGACAAAGGTTTGCGATCCATTCGCAACTGTGAGACCTATGTGTGCTGAATACATTGGTTTTGACGATAAAAGTTTTGAATACTACCAAAACACCTTTTTAACAAGGTCCGACGTAAGGTCCGACTTGCTTTGTCTAGGTCCGACTAGCTTTGGTAAGTTCCATGCTAGGTCCGACTAAGCTTTAGTAAGCTCCGGCGCTAGGTCCGACTAGCTTTGGTAAGCTCCGGTTCAAGATCCGGTTAGCTTTGGTAAACTTCAGAGCTTGATTGCAATGGCTCTACTTTTAACTTGCAATGTTTCGAACTTGCTTTACTCTTATGGAAAGTTTTCTTAGTATTATTTTACTAAGTTTTTGGTGTGATGGTTATGGCTGATATCATTTTGCTATGGTTTACAACATGCTTATGTGAGGTGCTCACGTAAGATGTTGTAGTTTCGGAACTAACGAGAGTCAAGTCGAGGACTTGTGCTCGGAAGTATTGGTTGTTGTTGCTTAAATTCAAGACATGCCTGGTGACGGGATCCATTGAACTAGTCTTAGGGAGAAGATTAGGTTCAACAACCAAGTTCGGGAGGAATCGTGGTTGAGTTGATCGGGAGGTTACGCAGTATGTTTGAATCAAGAACAATGCATATGAAGGTATCTTGGACGTCGTTCGAAGATGTTTGCACGTGTGCAAGGAGTGCATGGACGTGGCTGCATGGTTCCAAGACGTGATGAAGAGATGTGGACGTAAAGAATTGGTCGGAAAGGTCCAACCGACTAGGTTATGGACTCAGCCGTGTTTGACTCAAATATGGAAAGTTTTGAGTTGGTTATGATAGGATTTCGTGTGGGTCACGAATTTGAGTTGTTTTAGGAATGTTTGGGACGTTACTAAGGTGTTTGAAAGTCTTAAGATTGCTTCTATCTGCGTGTAGAAGAGTCTTGAGCAGTATTGGAAAGTTACTGTTTGAATCCAAATAGGAGGAGTCCTAGTTTGAATTGGGTTGGCCTTAAGGTTGGTTATATAAGCAAGGGAGGCCAGAGCTCGTGGAGCACGACTTTGGGGCTGTTCCTCTTGTGTTTTGATAAATAAAATTCGTATTCTAAAGTATTTTTTGTGCCTTGTTCGTCCGGCTTGTTTCAGACAAGTTTTTCTCGTAGAGTTTCTGTTCAACACTACCTTGCTTCGGTGGTTTTATCATAACTCGAGTTTTACAGATCCAATTGATGTGATTCTTTTTGGGTTGTCTTCACAAATTGATTACCTATCATCTGTGAAAATTTCACGGTCATTGAATTTGTTGTTTCTGATCTACACGAGTTTCTTTGCAGTATTCCAGAATTGTTTTTCTCGCGTAGGACAGATTGACCTTTGTTCGATCTTTTGATCGTAACTTGAGTTTCTCTCAACGGATTTTCATGATTCTTGTTGTGACGTCTTCGTGACTTGATTCTATACAATATATACTAGTTTTGTCACAGTTGAACACGTTTAGATTAGTCGCACACACGTTTTTTTTAACAGATCGGTTTTCTGGTGAGGGGTGTTTTGTTGCTTCCGCTGAAAAGTTTTTATCTACCATACCCCCCTATGGTAGCTTTACACGTGTACTTCGATCCTACAGCAACCCTGCCAACTCACACACTCATACGCCCAAGCAATACAACAATCACCACCATGGACGTAGGGTATTACGCTCCGGCGGCCCGAACCACGTAAACCTCTGTGTTCACCCGCTCGCTCGAGTTGGATTGTCCTAGAGTCATCAAGCCCCTCCAATCAAAAGAACCTCCGAGGGCTGCTTCCGTAGCAGACCGGGGGAAGTGTCGTAGCTGCACTTCCACATTTGGCGCACCAGGTAGGCGGACATTTCGCGCTCTCTAGGCGACCATGGTGAACATCACCTCTCGCGGTGAGACTCCTCGCCACACTTGCCGTCGCCTCCAGGCAGGAGACGACGAGGCCGCCTCCCGCTCTAGGGCGGACGGGTCTGGCTGGGCCGGCGACCAGACAGTCGGCATGCTCTATGTGATGTATGGGGGCTCTTCCGACGTCTCGTCCCGGTGAGGCGTCAAGACCCTGCGCCGAGCAGTGGTAGCAGCTGCTTCAACCCCAGGAACGGCGCCACACCGCAAGTGGATGGAGACGACGATCAGCTTCGACGCCTCTGATTGCCCCCAAGAACATGGCAGGCGCCGGGCAGCTGCCGCTCCTCGTCACCCCGACCATCTCCAACGTGAAGCTCTACCACATTCTGATCGATGGCGGGGTGTCCCTCAGCGTCATCAGCCTTGCGGCTTTCAAGAAGCTGCAAATTCCAATGTCCCAGCTTACCCCTCAAGACCATTTTCGGGGGTAGGCCAGGATCCTATCTTCTCGTGCGGTAGCATCTCCCTCCCGCTGACATTCAGGACGCCTAGGAATTACCGCACGGAGAGTGTCGTCTTCGACGTTGCGGAGGTCAGCCTCCCCTTCAACGCCATAATTAGATTAGGGAAAAGTAATCACATTAACAGCCTGTCAATAGGTTACATATATAGGGGGATACAGCTTAAGGGTTAAGCAACCCTAATACCAAAAGACTAAAATGCCCCTACCCCCTATACATGCAGTCTAACACCCCCCCCCCCCCCCCCCGCAGTCCCAACATCTAGCCACGGCAGATGTTGAGACTGGACCGAAACTCGGTGAACACCGTCGAAGGAAGTCCCTTGGTGAAGATGTCGGCGAACTGCGACGACGTCAGTACGTGCAGGACTCGCACCTCCCCGAGAGCCACCCGCTCACGAACAAAGTGAAGATCGATCTCTACATGCTTCGTGCGCTGATGCTGCACCGGGTTGGTGGAGAGGTAGACGGCGCTGACGTTGTCGCAGTAGACCAACGTACTCCGGGCAAGGGGAGAGTGGAGCTCCTAAAGCAGCTGCTGAAGCCAGGAAGACTCGGCCACGCCGTTGGCCACGGCGCGGTATTCCGCCTCGGCACTCGAACGGGACACTACGTGCTGCCGCTTCGAGGACCAGGAGACGAGATTGCCGCCCAGGAAGACGGCGTAGCCGGAGGTGGACCGACGGGTGTCCGGGCAGCCCGCCCAGTCAGCGTCGGTGTAGACGACCAGCTCGGAGGCAGAGTCGCGCCGCAGAAGAAGACCGTAGTCGTGAGTGCCACGCAGGTACCGAAGGATCCGCTTCACCGCCGTGAGATGGGGCTCCCGCGGATCATGCATGTGGAGACACACCTGCTGAACCGCGTAGAAGATGTCCGGCCTGGTGAAGGTGAGATACTGCAGTGCACCAGCAAGACTCCTGTAAGTAGTGGGGTCGGCTACCGGAGCGCCGTCGGTCGAAGACACCTTTGCCTGGGTGTCCACGGGAGTGGAGCATGGCTTGCAATCAGCCATGCCCGCTCGCTCGAGGATATCCAGGCAGTACTGGCGCTGGTGGAGAAACAGAGCACCCGGGCGGTGCTCGACCGCAACGCCCAGGAAGTGGTGGAGCTGGCCGAGATCCTTCATCGCAAACTCGCGCTCCAGGGAGGAGATCGTGCGCTGAAGAAGAGTCGGGCTGGACGCCGTGAGGACAATATCGTCCACGTACAGGAGGAGGTAGACAGTGTCACTCTCACGCCTGTAGATGAAGAGCGAAGTGTCCGACTTGGCCTCGACGAAGCCGAGCGAGGGCAGGAAGGAGGCGAATCGGCTGTACCAGGCCCGAGGCGCCTGCTTCAGCCCGTACAGAGACTTGTTCAGCCGGCAGACCATGTCGCGGTACAGGAGCGGCCTCGGAGTCAGTGGAGAAGAGGGAATCCAACTCAGCGACGGAGTCAGAAGACGGGGTGGAAAAAGGAAAGGAAGACTCGTCGAAGACGACGTGTCGGGAGATCAAGATACGACGGGTGGTAGGGTCAAGGCACCGGTACCCCTTGTGGTCTGGGGAGTACCCAAGGAAAACACACCGAGTCGAGCGAGGCGCAAGCTTATGGGAAGTTGTGGCAGAGAGGTTAGGGTAGCAAGTGCACCCGAACACTCGAAGGTGGTCGTAGAGAGGAGTGGTGCCGAACAAAGCGAAGTGAGGGGTGGGAGCACTAATCGCCTTAGTAGGAAGGCGATTAATGAGGTAGGTGGCGGTGTGAAGCGCCTCCGCCCAGTAACGAGCAGGGATAGAAGCCTGAAACATCAGAGAGCGCATAACATCGTTGGTAGTCCGAATCATGCGCTCAGCCTTGCCGTTCTGGGGGGAAGTGTACAGGCAAGACATGCGCAACTGAACGCCGCGAGAAAGCAGAAAGTCACGGAACGCAGAGTTGTCAAACTCGCGTCCGTTATCGCACTGGACCGCACGAATCGTGCGCTCAAATTGGGTGGACACCCAAGCGAAGAAGTGAGAAAGAGTGCCGAACGTATCAGACTTCTGTCGCAAGGGAAAAGTCCACGAATAGTGCGAAAAATCATCAACGACCACCAGGTAATACTTATATCCAGAAACACTGAGAACAGGTGAAGTCCAAAGATCACAATGAATCAAATCAAAGATGCGCTCGACACGAGTGACAGAATGCGGAAACGGAAGTCGAACGTGGCGACCCAACTGACAAGCATGGCAAAGAGACTCATGAGTACCCCGAGTACACGGAATCGCTGAACTACCAGACAACTTCGACATAGCATCAACACCAGGGTGGCCAAGCCGACGATGCCAAATAGTCGAAGAAGCTGTCATAGTCAGGGCAAGAGGCGGAGCGGAAGCAGGGAGATGCATCGTATACAGGGGACCCGTACTATCACAACTCAAAGAGAACGCGTCGAGTAGTGAGATCCTTCACAGTTACACCATAAGGATCAAACTCAAGGGAAACATGGTTGTCAGTAGTAAAACGACGAACGGAAAGAAGGTGCTGAATGATGTTAGGAGCAACAAGAACATCACGTAGCTGAAACAAATCCGACGAACCCAAATCACCTACTGAGGTGACTGGAAGAGTCGTCCCATTCCCAACAACGATAGATGAAGGATCAGAGGGACGGGAAGGACGGGTAGAAGAGAGGATACCGACGTCAGGGGTGGTGTGGTACGAGGCACCGAAGTCCACCACCCAGTTGGGGCCAGCCGGCGTGAGACCTCGTAGGTAGACCGACGGTGTAGAACGGGTCGCGACATGCCCTGGCGGTGGCGCCGGGAAGGAAGGCAACGCGTAAGGTGGCGTCGGCTGCCAAGTCAGAGTCGGTGATGACCGGATGTAGGCCAATGGTGACGGCCGAGGCGAGGAGACAACGGCCGAGGGAGGCAGCCCAGCCCAAGAGTCCGGTAGCGGCGTGGCCCAGACGGACGGCGGCATAGCTGGTGGGGCAGCGGTGGCCCAGGGTGGCGCTGCGGAGTTGGCGGCGGGACGAACACCAACATCAGTCCTCCGGAAGTGGGCGTCCTCGCTGCACTGGCCGCCGAGAGGCGGACGGCCCTGGTCAGCCGCATCGAGGCCGCGCTCGAGGCAGACGGGCCAGATCTGGCCACTGCAGAAGAGGTCGTCGGCGGAGGACATCGCGGAGGTCGAGGGCCGCGGCGAGGACCCGCCCCGGGAGGAGAGGGCGGGGAGGACGCCGCGGAAGGAGAGGGCGCAGACGCGGCAGCTGGAAGGGCGCGCGCGCAGCAGCTGGGGGGGGCGCAGCAGCCGGGAACTCGCGGCAGGCGGGCGGGCGCGGCGGCCGGGAGGCGGCGCGGCGATCGGGCCACCTGGAGGGCGCGCGCGCGCGACGGTCGGGCAGGCGCGACGGCCGGGAGAGAGCCGCCTGGAGGGCGCGCGCGCGCGTGGCGGCCGGGCGGGCGCGACGGCGGTGCGGCCGGGCGACGAGGGCAGCGCGGCGGCGGGCGGCGCGCAGCCGCCGGGAGAGGGGCACGCGGCGGCGCGAGGGGGGGCGCGCGGCGGCGCGAGGAGGGGTGGGGCGCTCGCGCGGCGGCTGGGTGAGGAGAGAGAAAAAAATCTGATACCAAATTAGATTAGGGAAAAGTAATCACATTAACAGCCTGTCAATAGGTTAAATATATAGGGGGATACAGCTTAAGGGTTAAGCAACCCTAATACCAAAAGACTAAAATGCCCCTACCCCCTATACATGTAGTCGAACAGCCATAATCGGCAGGCCTGCCCTGTACCGGTTTATGACAGTAGCCCTCTACGGATACTTGGTCCTGAAGATGCCAACCCCGGGTGGTGTCCTCAAGATCTGTGGAGACCGCACTGCGGCTGTCTCAGCGCTGGAGAAGCTCCAGGCATTGGCAGCTGCCAGGAGGCTGTTTCCGGTCACGCAGAAGCTAGCCGGCCGCCTCTAAGCATGCGTTAGCGAGAGATGACATCTGCACCCCGTGTGCAGCCCTCAGACGGCGAGGACGTTCCGTCAAGGTTGTCCAAGTCGGCACCGATGCCGCCCAGACTACCCGAATCGCCAGGAGCCTGGGTGACAAATAGGAAGACGCGCTCGTCACCTTCCTCCGGGCTAACATCGACGTGTTTGCATGGAAATCGTCAGAAATGCCCGGGATCCCCAGGGAGGTGATTGAGCATCAACTGAACATTTACCCTGACGCCAAGCCGGTTCAACAGAAGACTCAGAAGCAATCCATCGAGCGGCAAGACGTGATCCGTGAAGAAATCAAGAAGCTGCTCGATGTTGGCTTCATCCGAGAGGTCCACCATCCTCGATGGTTGGCCAACCCTATTGTCGTCCTCAAGCCTGGCGGAAAGCTTCGGATGTGCATCGACTACACCACCCTCAATAAGCCATGTCCAAAGGATCCGTTTTCTCTCCCCCGTATAGACCAAATAGTGGATTCTACATCCGGTTGTGATCTACTGTGTTTCCTAGACGCATATTCAGGTTTCCACCAAATATCTATGTCTAGGGAAGATGAAGAGCACGCTGCCTTCATCACAGTAGATGGTCTATACTGCTATGTATCCATGCCTTATGGTCTCAAGAATGCATGTCGAAGTGTTCGGTCGACACTTCCCCCGGGCCTGCACTGGGCAGCCCGCGGAGGTTCTTTTTTCGGTGGGGCTAGACCCTTGCGGAGAGCTTGCGCGGATGGACGAGTTAGTAAGAGCTTGACACTGTGAGTTTTACGTGGTTCAGGCCGCCGGAGCGTAAAACCCTACGTCCACGGCAAGCTAAGGAGCTCGCTGTATTGCTTGCTGCTCAGGGCCAGAGTCCTGAGCTTGGGGGTGAGTTACAGCTTGGGTGTGAATGGCTAACGTATGAGTTGCGGAGGTGCGAACCTACCGGGTCCGAACCCTTGCTAATGTTGCCTACCCGAGCCTTTTATAGTCCAAGACTCGGGTGGCTTACAAGGGGGCCCGGGACCCGACAGGTGGTCCCGGGGAGATTGTCTATTATCTACCGTATCTGCAGTTATGCCGGTAGTTGTCTCTGGCGAAGGCTTCTGAGTCTTCGTCTTGCAGCCCTGCCCATGCCGCATGCTAGTCGTAGTGGTTGATGACGGCGGGGGCGGCATGGGATGTCTTGTCGCTGCGTTTATTGGCTGGCAGGCTCTGACACCGCGCGACAGTCTGTGATGCGACTGGGCGCAACGACACCTGACAGAGGCGTGCTCCGCGTCTCCGCGTCTTGGGAAGGCACGGGCCTTGAATACCTTGTACGGGCAAGGTATGGGGCGTCTTTACGCCCGCTGCCTACCGCTCGGGGGCAGGCAGCGCTGTTCTGCTGGACACGTGGCGGGCCTGGAGCCCTCCCTAGTGGAGAGGGAGGTCCGGCCCCGCAGGACACGTGGAGCCTTCGGACCTCTCCCCGCGGAGGGGGAGGTCCGGCTTCTGCCGGCCACGTGGCGGGCTCGGAGCTCTCCTCTGAGGAGAGGGAGGTCCGGCCCCGCGGGACACGTGGCACCTTCGGAGCTCTCCCCTCGGAGGGGGGAGGTCTGGCTGCTGTAGGCCACGTGGGAGCCCGGAGCTCTCCTATGAGGAGAGGGAGGTCCGGCCCCACTAGACACGTGGCACCTCCGGAGCTTTCCCTGCGGAGAAGGGCGAGGTCCTTAGGCATTTTCCCCTGTGCGCGGGGGTACCCCATATCGCGGGTACCGACAGTGGCCCCCAGGCTCTCCTCGGGGGAGGTAACGAGCCCGAGGTGAGGCTTTCTCCTACCCGCACACTTTCTTGTCTTGAGTACTCCCCGTGCTGGCAGGGTCTTGACGGCTTCGGAGTTCAGCCTCTTAGGAGAGGGTGAAGCCTGGCATCCGAGCTCGGCCCAGCTGTGGGGGCGGAGGTCCGGAAGTCATCGGAGCACAGGTCCACGAAGGGCGTGAGGTCCGGCATCAGGGCTCGCCTCTGAAAGGAGGGCGAGGGCTCGCATCGGAGCTCGGCCCAGCTGCGGGGGCGGAGGTCCGGAAGTCATCGGAGCTCAGGCCAGCGAAGGGCGTGAGGTCCGGCATCAGCGCTCGCCTCTGAAAGGAGGGCGAGGGCTGGCCTCGGAGCTCGGCCTGGCTGTGGAGGCGGAGTCCGGAAGTCATCGGAGCTCAGGCCAACGAAGGGCGTGAGGTCCGGCATCAGCGCTCGCCTCTAAAAGGAGGGCGAGGGCTGGCCTCGGAGCTCGGCCTAGCTGTGGGGGCGGAGGTCCGGAACTGCTCAGTGGTCCCCCCCTTTCCCGTCCCTTAGTCTCATTTGGCTTACTGTCCCAGGCCGAAATACGGGGCTTGGGTAATCCAGTGCACTTGGTCCCGGAGGTCTGGCCCCAGCCCCAGTCAGGGTGTAACCGTCCGGCCCCCTGGTACTCAGACCGTAGCTTCGGGGGGCAGAGTGCGCATGCTTTGGGTGCAAGACCGGGCAAAGCAAGGCTCCTGACCCCCAGGTCTAGCGTAGGTCTTTTCTCGGAGGAGACCAACTGGCGGTACAATACCCTTACAGGGGGAGATCCAGAAGGCCACCGGGCCTCTGGCAGGTACCCCAAGCACTACCGCCTTCAGCAGGACGGCAAATATCGACTATGCATGAGAGCAGGAAAGAGGAACCGAGTGTACAATGGACGCACACTGTCTATAGCGTGGGGAGGTGTTCATATAAATTAATGCGTAACTTATATAAACACCTAAGTAAGCATGGTGAACTTACTGGGGTGGCGTCGGAGCGCCTGTCTTCACGCAGAGCGGGTCATGCGTGGCTTCGTCGTACGCCGGACACGGGGGGACCCCCATGGCAATATCAGGGGGAAGCATGGCTTCGGCCCCGCATACCATGTGGAAGGGTAGTTCCCGTGACCCGGCCCTGGGAAGTCCGGCTGGCCCTCGACATGGAGGAGCCGGTATCCCTCGACGGCTCTGGGTGCACGTCTGCACCGGTTGTGTGGGTCTGCTTGGCGTGGACTTGGCACGCATTGCATCCCTAACCGGTTTGACGGCGTCCAGGTGGCTCTCGGTCAGTAGGAGCCATGCCAGGTGGCTTAACCGACCAACGTGCGGGACGATGAGCGTTCCCAGCACTCGCCTCCTTGGACTACTGCGAGCTAATCGCAGCCTTCCTCCTGGGTTATGCACCGCAATAGGATGTCGTGGCGACAAGCCAGTAAAGATACCAGCGCGTAGCACTTAGCCATCCGCACCACCCGTTCAGTGGATGCACGTTCATCAGGAAGGATGTCCTTCAAGGAGTCCCGGACCTCCGTGGTCCATGCATCGGGACTACTTGAGCTTCTGGATCTTGAGCGCTGGGTTGCACGGAGTCCCCAGTGACTCTTACGATCCTTTGGCGGCATACAGGGCCGCCGGAATTGCCTAGCTTCGAGGCACTGGTTCAGCCCCCTTCACCCGGCTCGGCGGGCCGGGCTGTAGACCGCAGCAACGTCCTCTCGAAGACTCCTTCGTGCGCAGGGGCTCTGATGGAGGCTTTCGTTGAGAGGTCGTCAGCTGCGGCCGTGCCAGCGCGCGGTACATAGCGCAGGTCCAAGGCGAGGAAGTCTTTCTCCAACATCCGCACGTGGAGCAGATAAGCAGCTAGCTGTGGGTCATTGCAGGGGCATTCACCCTTAACTTGCTTTATAACTAGCTGGGAGTCGCCCTGCGCCAACAACTGGCGAGCGCCCAGAGATAGGACTGTCATTTAGGCCAAAGATGGGTGCTTCATACTCTGCCAAGTTGTTGGTTGCCTTGGAATTGAGACGCACCATGTACCCAGACTGCTCCCCCGATGGCATGAGGAGCAGTACGCCGGCACCGGCCCCCTGCTTTCGCGAGGAGCCGTCGAAGAAGAGCGTTCAGTGAGGCCCGGTGAAGACCGGAGCTCGGTACTTTGGTTCACCGTCTTCGCGGCCCCCTGGGTCAGCCTTCGTTGGCGTCCACTCAGCCACGAAGTCAGCCAGTGCATGGCTCTTGGCTGTCTGACGTGGTCGGGAGCTCAGCTTGAACTCCGCTGTCTTCGGGCTGTCTTCCGGCTTCGGAAGCTGGCAGTGAGTGCCAACTCCGCCCTCCGGCTACTCTGGCGCACTTGTCCGCCAAGCTGAAGATCTCGGGGGCATCGCAAACCTCTCTGGTTGCAAGCCTCTCAAGCATCTTCTCGTCCCGGACACTGTCGAAGTGCTGCCACCACAGAAGCACTTTGAATATGCGGAATGGTGTTGCGTACCTGGGAGAACCGCTGGATGAAGGAGCACAGCGACTCCCCAGGTTGTTGCTTGATGGCGTGGAGGTCAGGCTCCGTGCCGGGACGGGTGTAGGAGCTGCCGAAGTTGGCGATGAACTGCCGGCAGAGCTCTCCCCAGGAAGTTATGGAACCCTGAGGGAGGTTCATTAGCCAAGACCGGGCTGGGCCGGTCAAGGCGACGGGGAAGTAGTTTGGCCATGACGGCCTCATCCCCTCCTGCGGCAAGCACGGCGGTGGAGTAGATCTGGAGGAACCCCGCCGGGTTGACGCTGCCGTCGTACTTCTCGGGCAGGTGCAGCCGAAACTTGCGCGGCCACCTCGCGAAGCGGAGGTGGGGCTCCAGAGCCGTACATCCTGCCCCTGTTGCTGCAGGCGTTGGTACCGCGAACGCTTGGTTTGCCGCTGGAACAGTGTACCCCGGTATGGGCAAGGCTGCGCCATAGACCGGGGGCGCCGTTTGCAGGACATATGGCTGTGGCATATGCTGCGTGGCGTATGTCTGGGGCAGAGTCCGTGTGGCGAAAGTCTGCGCCTCAGGCAGGGTTGAGGCAGTCGTCATGCTGACGCCGGCCTCTTGGCTGCGACGCCTTTCTCGTCGCCGCTCGAGGAACACTCGGGCGTCTTGGCCCAGGTGGCATCGTTCCAGCTCAGTCCTCAGGTCCGTTGACGGAAGCCTGGTGGAGCTGGAATCCGCTGTCTGTCCGTCAACAGTCGGCGTGCGCGTCAGCGACACAGCCGGTTGGCCGGAGGGTCGTCCCCGCCGAAGTCAAGGGTTTGCGGCGGCGACGACAAGACGGTCTACCTCGCGAATCCACTGCTGGGTCACTACCTGAGGCGCGTCCCCAGCAGGCGGATTGTGCAGTAGCACTCTTGCTGCGGCTAGCGCACCACCGCCGGGTACGCCCAGCGCTACTGAAGACCTGACGCTGGTTGGAGCCTGCATTGCCGGGGTCGGCGCTGCCAGAGCCGGCTGCTGGCTCCCAGTGCAGGTATTGGTGCCGCGAACGCTTGGTTCGCCGCTGGCACAGTGTACCCCGGTATGGGCAAGGCTGCTCCCTAGACCGGGGACGCCGTTTGCGGGGCATATGGTTGTGGCATATGTTGTGCGGCGTATGCCTGGGGCAGAGCTCGCGTGGCGAAGACCTGCCCTTCAGGCTGGGTCGAGGCCGGCGTCATGCTGACGCCAGCCTCTTGGTTGCGACGCCTTTCTTGACGTCGCTCGAAGAACACTCGGGCATCTTGGCCCAAGTGGCATCACTCCGGCTCTGCCCTCAGGTCCGTCGACGGAAGCCTGGTGGAGCTGGAGTCCGCCGTCTGCTCACCAACCATTGGCGTGCGCATCAGCGACACAGCCGGTTGGCCGGAGCGTCGTCCCCGCCGAAGTCGAGGGTTTGCGGAGGCGACGACGAGACGGTCTATCTCGCGAATCCACTGCTGGGTCGCTGCCTGAGGCGCGTCCCCAACAGGCGGATTGCGCAGTAGCGCTCTTGCTGCGGCTGGCGCACCCCCGCCGGGTACGCCCAGCGCTACTGAAGACCTGACGCTGGTTGGAGCCTGCATTGCCGGGGTCGGCGCTGCCAGAGCCGGTTGCTGGCTCCCAGTGCAGGTACTGGTGCCGCGAATGCTTGGTTGCGCCTGACACAGTGTACCCCGGTATGGGCATGGTTGCGCCATAGGCCGGGGACGCCGCTTGCAGAGCACATGGTTGTGGCTTATGCTGCGCGGCGTACGCCAGGGGCAGAGCTCGCGTGGCGAAGGTCTGCCCTTCAGGCTGGGTCGAGGCCGACGTCATGTTGTCGCCAGCCTCTAGAGTGCGACGCCTTTCTCGACGTCGCTCGAGGTACACCCGGGCATCCTGGCCCAAGTGACACCGTTCCAGCTCTGTCCTCAGATCCGTCGACTGGAGCCTGGTGGAGCTGGAATCTGCCGTCTGCTCGTCAACCATTGGCGTGTGCATCAGCGACACAGCCGGTTGGCCGGAGCGTCGTCCCTGCTGAAGTCGAGGGTTTGCGGCGACGACGACGAGACGGTCTACCTCGCGAATCCACTGCTGGGTCGCTGCCTGAGGCGCGTCCCCAGCAGGTGGATTGTGCAGTAGCGCTCTTGCTGCAGCTAGCGCACCCCCACCGGGTACGTCCAGCGCTACTGAAGACCTGACGCTAGTTGGAGCCTGCATTGCCGGGGTCGGCGCTGACAGAGCCGGTTGCTGGCTCCCAGCTTGTACCGACACACTCCGTACTGAGTGTGTTGACATGTACTCCCCCCTGGTCGCGGTTCGCCGCGGACGCGGGGGAGGAGAGTTTACCGCTGAAGGAAGCTTGGTCATCTTCGTCGGCGGAAACTCATCGCGCAAGGGAAAAGTCCCCTTCCTGGCGCGCCAAATGTCGAAGTGTTCGGTCGACACTTCCTCCGGGCCTGCACTGGGCAGCCCGCGGAGGTTCTTTTTTCGGTGGGGCTAGACCCTTGCGGAGAGCTTGCGCGGATGGACGAGTTAGTAAGAGCTTGACACTGAGTTTTACGTGGTTCAGGCCGCCGGAGCGTAAAACCCTACGTCCACGGCGAGCTAAGGAGCTCGCTGTATTGCTTGCTGCTCAGGGCCGGAGTCCTGAGCTTGGGGGTGAGTTACAGCTTGGGTGTGAATGGCTAACGTATGAGTTGCGGAGGTGCGAACCTACCGGGTCCGAACCCTTGCTAATGTTGCCTACCCGAGCCTTTTATAGTCCAAGACTCGGGTGGCTTACAAGGGGGCCCGGGACCCGACAGGTGGTCCCGGGGAGATTGTCTATTATCTACAGTATCTGCAGTTATGCCGGTAGTTGTCTCTGGCGAAGGCTTCTGAGTCTTCGTCTTGCAGCTCTGCTCATGCCGCATGCTAGTCGTAGTGGTTGATGACGGCGGGGGCGGCATGGGATGTCTTGTCACTGCGTTTATTGGCTGGCAGGCTCTGACACCGCGCGCCAGTCTGTGATGCGACTGGGCGCAACGGCACCTGACAGAGGCGTGCTCCGCGTCTCCGCGTCTTGGGAAGGCGCGGGCCTTGAATACCTTGTACGGGCAAGGTATGGGGCGTCTTTACGCCCGCTGCCTACCGCTCGGGGGCAGGCAGCGCTGTTCTGCTGGACACATGGCGGGCCCGGAGCCCTCCCTAGTGGAGAGGGAGGTCCGGCCCCGCAGGACACGTGGAGCCTTCGGACCTCTCCCCGCGGAGGGGGAGGTCCGGCTTCTGCCGGCCACGTGGCGGGCCCGGAGCTCTCCTCTGAGGAGAGGGAGGTCCGGCCCCGCGGGACATGTGGCACCTTCGGAGCTGTCCCCTCGGAGGGGGGAGGTCTGGCTGTTGTAGGCCACGTGGCGAGCCCGGAGCTCTCCTATAAGGAGAGGGAGGTCCGGCCCCACTGGACACGTGGCACCTCCGGAGCTTTCCCTGCGGAGAAGGGCGAGGTCCTTAGGCATTTTCCCCTGTGCGCGGGGGTACCCCATATCGCGGGTACCGACAATGCCCTTTCCACTTTTGTATGTGCCATGCATAAGACATTTGGAAATCTCATTCGTGACCTAGTAGAGGTGTGTGTCGATGACATCGTAGTAAAGGTTAAGTCGCAAGCATCTCTGCTCGACAACCTAGCCCTAGTCTTCGACAGACTACGTTCGACACGCACGAAGTTGAACCCAGGCAAATGTGTCTTTGGGGTCTCTGCCAGGAAGCTGCTCGATTTCTTGGTCTCACACCGAGGAATTGAAGCTAACCTAGAGAAGATTAAGACGATAGAACTGATGCGCCCCCTGCCGGCATCAAGGACGTGCAGAAGCTTACCGGATGCTTGGCTGCGCTCAGTCGGTTTATCTCTAGACAGACTGAGCGGGCTCTTCCGTTCTTCAAGCTTCTGCGCAAATCCGGTCCATTCGTATGGACTGAGGAGACGGATGAGGCGTTCCAGGAGCTGAAGAAGTTCCTCAGGACGCTACCGATCATGGTGGCCCCGGAACAAGGCAAGACTTTGCTCCTCTACATCGCTGCAACAACTGAGGTCATGAGCATGGTTCTGGTTGCGGAGCAGCCAGAACTCCATCGACCTCAAGTCCCAGACGAGGCTCCTGCTGTCGTTGGTCAAGTGTCCCAGGACTTGGACTCCGCAAGATATCCAAGGGACGGGGAAGTAGTTAGGTCCCAACTAGCCGGACGTGAAAATCAATGCATATCCGGGTCCGAGCCCCCGAAATGTTGTCCCGGACTCGGGGGCCTCGGGTCCCGGATCTCCCCAAGAAGATCAAGTCAAGTCTCAGCCAGCTAGACCTGACGACCAGTGCACATCTGGGTCCCAGCTCCTAGAGAGCAGTTCCGGGCCCGGGGGCCTCCGAGTCCCGGACCTAAAGAAAAGGACTCATCGGACCCCTCTGGGAGGGTCGGACCGTCCAGCGTCCAGTCTACTTCATCAGCGAGGTCCTCCAAGATGCCAAGACAAGATATTTGAAGGTGCAAAAGCTGCAATATGCAGCCCTCATTGCATCAACGAAGCTGCGCCACTACTTCCAAGCTCACAAGATCTCAGTGGTCACCTCGTACCCACGGAGGACCGTCCTTCACAGCCCCAACGCAACTGAGAACATAGCAAATGGGCTCCCAAACTGGCGGAGTTCGAGCTGGACTTCATATCGCGCCACGCGGTGAAGAGTCAGGCGCTAGCTAACTTCGTGGCAGAGTGGACACCACCACCATGCCACCCAGGGGGCCAAGACATCGATGGACCAGAGCCCAGAGCTCCGGTCTTCACTAGGCCTCACTGGACTCTCTTCTTCGACGGCTCCTCGCGCAAGCAAGGTGCCGAAGCGGGGGTTCTGCTCCTCACACCAACCGGCGAGTAGTTCAAGTACATGGTGCGACTTGACTTCAAGGCAACCAACAACATGGCGGGGTATAAAGCTATCATCTTCGGGTTAAAAATCGCGTTGTCTCTCGGCATCTAGCAGTTGTTGGTCAAGGATGATTTTCAACTAATCATCAAGCAAGTCAAGGGAGAGTGCTGCTGGAACGACCCACAGCTTGCAGCCTATCTCCTCCAAGTACAGAAGTTCGAGAAGGACTTCTTATCCTTGGATTTGTGTCATGTTCCCTGCGTCAACAACACAATAGCCGACAACCTGTCCACGAAGGCTTCCACCTGGGCTCCGGTGCCTGAGGGGGTCTATGAAAGGAAGTTGCTGCGACCTACCGCCTGGCCGGTCGAACCAGGCGAAGGGGGCGACATCAGCACCTCGAAGCTGGCGGTCCCTGCGGCCCTGCTACCATGGTGCCCGCCAAGGATCGTAAGCGTCACCGGGGACTCCGTGCAACCCGGCGCTCAAGATCCAAGTGCTCAAGTAGGTTCCGACGCACGGATCACGGAGATCTAGGACTACTTGAAAGACAATATCATTCCCGATGAATGTGTATCCGCTGAATGGATCGCTGGTTAGCTAAGAGATATGCGGTGGTAGAAGGGAATCTCTACCGGTGTGGCGCTAATGGTGTGATATTGCGATGCATAAC
This sequence comes from Neostapfia colusana, assembly GCA_030760725.1. Classification (NCBI taxonomy): domain Eukaryota; kingdom Viridiplantae; phylum Streptophyta; class Magnoliopsida; order Poales; family Poaceae; genus Neostapfia; species Neostapfia colusana. The sequence continues at coordinate 19,258,996 of JASWHV010000012.1, read as the reverse complement.
CCGAGGGGAGGGCTGCGACTTGCTCGTAGAGATCCATGGACGCGAGTGTGGGAACCATGCATCTTCCCGCACGCTGGTCGGCAAAGCCTTCCGGCATGGCTTCTGCTGGGCGACAGCTCTCCAGAATGTCGTCGACCTGGTCAAGAGATGCAAGGCGTGCCAGTTCCATGCCAAGCAGATCCACACACCGGCGCAGACGCTGCAGATGATCCCGTCCTCATGGCCCTTCGCTGTGTGGGGGCTGGACATCTTGGGGCCATTCCCCAGATCCATCGGAGGGTGTCAGTACCTCTACGTCGCCGTAGACAAGTTCACCAAGTGGTCGGAAGCTGCTCCTGTAGTAACAATCAACAAGCAGTCAGCAGTCAAGTTCATCAAGTCGATCATCTGCCAGTTCGGGGTCCCGAACAGAATCATCACCGACAGCGGGACCCAGTTCACCAGTGCAGTGTTCCAAGACTACTGTAAAGATCTCGGCATCAAACTTTGCTATGCTTCCATTGCTCACCTGGAGAGCAACAGTCAAGTCGAAAGAGCAAATGCTGAGATACTCAGGGTCAGGGTGGGCATCGGTTTAACAGAAACCGATCGGTTTGGTTTTTGTTTTTTCCTAAAGTTCGTTTATCAAAAAATGAAAACCGAAATAGTACATACGAAAATAGAAACCAGTCCCACGATTAACCGAGAATTTCGGTTCGGTTTTCAATTAAACCAAAAAAACCGAGCCGGTGGGGCGGGCCGGTGAGACGCGGCGAACAGCCGGCTCGGGGCGACGAGGCGCAGCCCGGCCGGCAGCGGGGCGTGAGCCGCGAGGCAATGGCCGGCGGCGAAGCAACGAGGCGGCGGGGCACGAGGCGAGAGACCGACGGCGAGGCGGCGACCGGCGGCGTGGCGGCCGGAGCGGGGGAGAGGCGGCGACAGGAGGCCAGCGCTGGGGCGAGGCGCGAGGCGAAGGTCGTCGACGGGGCGGCCGGCACGGGGACGAGGCGTGACCGGCGCGAGGCGAAGGCCGGCGGCGGGGCGGCCGGCGCAGGGGCGAGGCGATGACCGGCGGCGGTGCGCGGGGCGCCCGGCAGAGGGGACAACGCGGCGACCGGCGTGGGGCACGAGGCGGCAACCGCGTGGGTGTGGCAGGCGGCGTGGGGCGCGAGGCGGCAGCCGCGTGGGGGCGCGGGGCGAGGGGGGCGGGGTGAGCCGGTGGGCGGTGGGAGTTAAGATGGGCCAGAGATGTTAATTTAATGTGCTAAATTTCGGTTAACCCGGTTAACCGAAAATAAAAACCGAAACAAAAAAACTTCGGTTTTTACATAATCCTAACCGAAATATGTTCGGTCCTTATCGGTTCGGTTAGTTCGGTTTCGGTTCCGGTTAGTTCAGTTTCGGTGTTCGGTTCCGGTTTTTTTTGTCCAGCCTGAACTCAGGGAACTCAAGGCGCGCATCTACGACAGTATGAAGAAACACGGTGCCAATTAGGTCGAAGAGCTTCCGTGTGCACTGTGGGCTAGCCGGACGTCCCTCAGTCACCCGACAGCGAAAACGCCCTTCTTCCTGGTGTATGGGGCTGAGGCCGTCCTTCCCCCAGAAATCACCATGGGCTCATCACGTGTCCAAGCGTACGATGAAGACACGCAGGACCAGCTCCGGCGTGAAGATATCGACCTTGTCAATAAGCAAAGGTGGTAAGCAGTTGCTCGAAACGCGTGGTACCGCTAAGCGCTCCGACGCTATCGGCAGCGTTTCGTGCGGAGTAGACAGCTCGAGGTGAGCAACCTGCTGCTTCGGTGAATACTTTCTCGAGAAGTGGTGAACAAACTCTTCCCTAGTTGGGAGGATCCCTTCCGAGTGACACAAGTATGCCGCCTCGGGTGCGTCCGCCTAGCCACGGAGGATGGGGTACCTCTACCCAATCCATGGAACATAGAACACCTAAGTTTTATCCTTAGCGCAGCGGTAGGGTTCATTTTCTCCTGTAAGGGTGTCATAGTATCTAGAAACGGCGCTTAGAACAGCTAAGCTCCGGAGGAGTCCTACCACTCTTGCCATCCAGAGCGGGTCGCTGTCTTCTTGTACGGCATGTTTCCTCCTATGAAGAAAGCCTGAAATGAGAAAAAATTGTCTTACCCTGCGTACTCTCTCTTTACACCTTGTGCTCACTCATGTATATCAACAGTAAATGGCATGTCCGGAACCTGTCCTACATACTTGTCCTAGGTCCCGCAGCACTAGAAGGTCTCCTTGCCGAAAGGTTAACGCCCGCGGGGGGGGGGGGGGGGGGGGTCTAGGATGCGCAGTCTGCTCAGCCTGGTTCCATACCCTAAGTCTGCCGCACTGCCTCCCCTGTGCTACAACTGAGTACTTGGGGACCGGAAGGTACACGCCTACGGACAAGAAAGTAACCGGACCCCGGGCATTGCCCTCTTTCTTTTTCGTGCTTTCTTTCCATACTGCTCCGGCCGTGTGGCCAATCACTTTTTCCTATGCCCATCTATAGTAGGAGTTGTGCTATCCTTCTGCAGACGGGTCTGCTTGAGGTACCTGTGGTGTACTCGGGGTCCTGTGGTTGTCTCATTGCTCGGAGGTCCTATGGTGTCGAATGGTCCCTCCCCTGAAGGCTTACGCCAGCGGGAGATCCAGGGTGTGTAGCCTGCTTAGCCTAGTTACATACCCTAAGCGTGCACACTCTGCCTCTCCAGCACTACAGCTCAATACCGGGGAACCGGACGGTCCGTACCTGTCGGTACCTGCGATATGGGGTACCCCCGTGCACAGGGGAAAATGCCTAAGGAACTCGCCCTTCTCCGCAGGGGGAGCTCCGAAGGCGCCACGCGTCAGGCGGGGCCGGACCTCCCTCTCCTCAGAGGAGAGCTCCGGGCCCGCCACGTGGCATACAGAGGCCGGACCTCCCCCTCCGCGGGAGAGAGGTCCGAAGGTGCCACATATCCGGCGGGGCCGGACCTCCCTCTCCTCAGAGAGGAGCTCCGGGCCCGCCACGTGGCTGACAGAAGCCGAACCTCCCCCTCCGAGGGGAGAGGTCCGAAGGCTCCACGTGCCCCGCGGGGCCGGACCCTCCTCTCCTCTGAGAAGGGCTCCGAGCCCGCCACGTGGCCAACAGAACGGCGCTGCCTACCCCCGAGCGATAGGGAGCGGGCATAAAGACGCCCCATACCTTGCCCGTACAAGATATTCAAGGCCCGCGTCTTCCCAAGACGCGGAGACGCGGAGCACGCCTCTGTCAGGTGCCGTTGCGCCCAGTCGCATCACAGACTGGCGCGCGGTGTCAGAACCTGCTAGCCAATAAACACAGCGACAAGACATCCCATGCCGCCCGCGCCGTCATCAACCACTACGACTAGCATGCAGCATGGGCAGGGCTGCAAGACGGAGACTCAGAAGCCTCCGCCAGAGACAACTACCGGTATAACTGCAGATACGGTAGATGATAGGCAATCTCCCCGGGACCACCTGTCGGGTACCGGGCCCCCTTGTAAGCCACCCGGGTCTTGGACTATAAAAGACTCGGGTAGGGGACGATAGAAAGGGTTCGCACCTCCGCAACCCATACGCCAGCCATTCACACCCAAGCTGTAACTCACCCCCAAGCTCAGGACTCCGGCCCTGAGCAGCAAGCAATACAGCGAGCTCCATAGCTCGCCGTGGACGTAGGGTTTTACGCTCCGGCGGCCTGAACCACGTAAAACTCACAGTGTCAAGCTCTTACTAACTCGTCCATCCGTGCAAGCTCTCCGCAAGGGTCTAGCCCCACAGAAAAAAGAACCTCCGCGGGCTGCCCAGTGCAGGCCCGGGGGAAGTGTCGACCGAACACTTCGACAGTACCCCTGAGTAAAGCTTTAACCATAACTTGGGATCCTTTGGTTGTCTCATTGCCTGGGGGTCCTATTGCGCCGAATGGTCCCTCCCCTGAAAGGCTTATGCCAGTGGGAGGTCCAGGGTGTGTAGCCTGGTTCCGTACCCTAAGCGTGCACACTCTGCCTCTCCAGCGCTACAGCTAAGTACCAGGGAACCGGACGGCTCATACCCCTGGGCAAGGCCTTAACCATAGCCCAGATGACTCACATCGAATTACCCAAGCCCCGTAGATCAGCTGAGGACCGTAAGCCGCAGCATAACTAACAACAGGAAAGAGTAGCCGGAGAGCACGACAACTCCTTTTCTCTGCCATGCTTGCAGGTCCGAACAGGTCCTTGGCGTCCCGGTCCTCCCAGGAGGTCCGATGCTGATGTCCTGCCTCAGCCAGTCTACTTGGTAGGTGCGTCCCAACTCAAGGGCCACACCTACCAGGAGGCCATCGCGGTGAACCACGCGGGCAGGACGTCGGACCACTGCAGCAACAAGCAGAGGACTCGGAGCTCCGGCTACGACAAGCTGAAGACATTGGCCGAGGTCCCCTTGGGTCCTTGCACTGCTAAGGACCCGAGAGGGCAAGTTAGCCACACTGTCGGAGCGCACTGGGTCGTTACGCTGCTAAGGACCCGGAGGAACAAGCTCATGACATCGGCAAAGAGCTATCCACCTCGACTAAGTCATTTCGGACCTTTGCGCTGCCAAGGGTCCGAAGTCTACACCAACAATTCAAGACACATAAGACTTGAAACAAAAAGTCTTTATTCAAAGCAGAACTCTGGCATACAAGAGGAGGATACAAGGTGAGCGGGAGACCTAGAAGCTACCCGCGCTAGAACCTAGCAGCTACAAGTTGGGCGACCTCCTTCACGGCAAACTTGGCCGCCCCCGACAGCTCTGCACTGTGGCCCTGCGCCACAGGTTCGAAGGAGATGCTGGGGTCGCAGCTCCAAAGGCAAGAGAGCACATGCTCTGCCACCTGTTAGGCCAGAGCCTTGCCTTCGGCCTTCAGCTGCTCCCCCACGACGTTCTCCAGCGCCAGGAGCTTGTCCCTGCCCGAGTCCAGGGCAGGGAGCACTTGGCTCACCTCCTGGGCCGGACCACTGGAGCGCAAGGGGCCGAAGCCGAAGGGTTCAAGTGTCGCCTCCGCGTGGCCAAGAAAGTCCCAGACCTTCTCTGCCTCAGCGGCACGAGAAGCCCGGAGTTCTTCGACCGTATTGGCGGCGGAAGCCAACTCCCCCGCCAAGCTCCTGCTCCCGGGTGGCCAGCTCCTGCTCTAGAGCAGCCAGGACCTGCTCCTTGGTGGTCAGCCACGCAGTCCGCTCGTCCAGGTCAGACTCCCTGGTCGCAGCGACGAGCTCCCGATCGTAGACGCCCTGGAGCCGCTTCTTCAGGTGCTCCTGCTCCTCCTTGTCCGCCTCCTTCTCCCGCCAAAGCAGCGTCTCCCGGAGCTCGGTCAAACCCACGAGACATGCATCGGCGGAGGCATGGAGGTCCTTGGCCTCAGCCAGGAGGCTCACTGCCTTCTTTTTGAGGTCGGCCACGACGGCCTCCTTCTCCTCAAGGACCTCCTCCCGCACCTCCAGCCGCTCCTCCCACGCCTGGGCCTTCGCCCTGGCGGACTGGACCCGCACCTTCAACAGGTCATCCTAGTCTCGGAGGCGCTCCTGCTCATACCTCAGTCGCCGAGCCCGATGTGGGACCGCGAGAAGCCTGGGAACCCACCTGGGGGCTAGAGACGAAACTTCCGTCAGGACAGACCAGCATCCTCTTCGGCGCCCTGCTCGACTCTGGGGCGTCCTTGGGCAGTGAACGAGGGCGCACCGCAGGTGCAGGTCTGCTAGCCGACTCCTTCCCTCTGTTTGAGAATGAGTTTGGCGCAGGCCCCGCCTAGCCACCGGTGTTGTCTGCTCCGGGGATCTCCACGCCCCGCGAGGCATCGCCGACCTGCAGCACTGAGACATCGATGTCGTCCAGTGTTGGCAGCTCCCTCAACAACCTTGACCACGCCTGCGGGTTGAGGTAGACAGGGTGGCAGCTCGCCGGCGGGGTGATGGAGTCGTCGGTGATCGGGTCGCAAGAGAGCTTCTGCAGCGTCATGAGCAGCATCTCCCGATCCGGCGACGACCCAGCTCCTCGCACCAACCGGGTCATGTCGCCCTCCCCGGTGTACTGCCAGGCGGGCCGAACATGCTGCTGGAGAGGGGCGATCCGGCGGGACAGAAAGTCGGCCAGGACCATCAGTGAGGTTAGGCCTTCCTCCGCCATGTACATGAACCTCTCCAACACCGGTGTGTAGGAGTCCTGCAGGTCGGGGATCTCGTCCCCGACGGCTTCCTCGACGATCGTCAGGCCACCCGGCAGCTCCAAGTGGTCGTGGACGTCGGTCTGGGCATCACCCAGTCCTCTTTCCAGTGCTCCCACTTCCCGGGAGAGAAGGGCGCGAAGTATGGCGCGGAGTTCTTCCCTCAGTGCTGGAAGTAGTAAGCCCCCAGGTGACTTGTGCTTCTCCCCGAAGCCCTCAAGGAGAAGAACACCCTGAAGAGCCGCACCGAAGGCCACACGCACACGAACATCTCGCAAAAGTGGACGAAGACGGCCACTAGTGCAAGGGCATGTGGCGTGAGGTGCTGGAGCTGGAACCCATACACCTCCAGCACGGTGAGGAGGAAGGACGACGACGGGAGCGCGAACCTGGACAGCACATACGAGGTGAAGAGAACCACCTCGCCGGGTTGCATGTCGGTCAGCGGGACCCTCCCGCGACGGATCTTTTCGTCGAATGTGGCTGACTGCCAGCCAAACAGGCGCCTCAAGAGCCCGATGTCTCCATCGGTACGAAGCCAGGAGGAACGGAGGCCAGAAGCCATGGCGGCGAGAGAAGGTTGAGAGCGCTGGGGAGCGGAGGCTTCGAGCGCGAAAGAGGAAGACGAAAATCGCAAGAGGCAGAAAGGAACCGCCCTTCTCCGAAAAACTTCCTTTTCTACATCCGCAACCTCCGGCAGGGCAACAGACGCGACGGTTGGGTTTCCACCGCCGCGCGCTGACCGCTGCCCCCCCCAATGAAGGGTGGGACCCAGGTTCTCCCGTCAGACACTGTGGGCTAGGCGGGTGACTTCTCGGGAACGTCCGGGGGTTCCTGATAAAAGCGGTGCGGTGGAACTGCACTGGTCGACCCGAGGATTGCTGCAGTAAATACCCCGGGGTGACCCCTCGAGCACGTCGCCACGACCCACTAGTCAAGAGCAGACATGCGTCCACTATGCCGACGACGTGCTGCCATTTCGACTCTCGAGTGCGCCCGTTATGCCAAGGACGTGCAGCATTTTCGTCTCCCAGGTAAACTGCACACCCACCACGCTAGAATATCGCTGCCACTTTGGTTTCCGAAGTGCAGGTTCAAAGCTACCACGCGGGAAAGATGGAGGCCCCACCTGCGAGATTGTTGTCTACCGCGAGATGGGCCCGAGGGCCACTGTCGGTACCCTGCAGACCGGGTACCCCCGCGTGGAGGGTTAATAGCGTGGCCACGTGTCCTTGGCCCCCAGGGTCGACCCCAGGGCTGTCACATGCGCCTAGGCTCTCGAGCCAACACGTGCCCTTGGCCCCGGACTGAGCCTCCCCGCTGAGGTGAGGTCCGGAGCCGCCATGTGTATGTGGGCTCTAAACCTCCTCCCCGCAGAGGAGGGCTTTGGAGCCGACACGTGCCCTTGGCCCCGGACCAAGCCCCCCCCCCCCCCCCCCCGCTGAGGTGACGTCCGGAGCTGCCACGTGTATCTGGGCTCTGAACCTCCCTGCTGAGAAGGGCTTCGGAGCCGACACGTGCCCTTGGCTCCGGACCAAGCCTCCCCGCTGAGGTGAGGTCTGGAACTGCCATGTGTATCTGGGCTCTGAACCTCCTCCCTTCCCTGCTGAGGAGGGCTCCGGAGCCGACACGTGCCCTTGGCTCCAGACCAACCCTCCCCGCTGAGGTGAGGTCCGGAGCTGCCACGTGTATGTAGGCTCTGAACCTCCTCCCTACTGAGAAGGGCTTCGGAGCCGACACGTGCCCTTGGCCTCGGGCCAAGCCTTCCCGCTGAGGTGAGGTCCGGAGCTGCCACGTGTATGTGGGCTCTGAACCTCCTCTCTGCTAAGGAGGGCTCCGGAGCCGACACGTGCCCTTGGCCTCGGACCAAGCCTCCCAGCTGAGGTGAGGTCCGGAGCTGCACGTGTGCCCGGGCTCTGAGCCTCCTCCCGCTGAGGAGGGCTCCGGAGCCGCCACATGTCCCACGATCCGCCGTGGGCCGTGGGTCGACGGAGTCAAGAAAGAAGTGCGCTGTCAGGCCATGCATTCAAGGCTCGTGCCTTCCCCAGAAGCATGGCGCACGGCGCACGCCTCTGCCTGTTCGCCATTACGGTGACAAGACAGGGCGGCGAGGCGTGACAGCAGCACAGTGCCGCCCAACGACACAGTGCTGCCTTGCAGAGCGAGAAGACACGACGACGAGACGGCGTCTTTATCATTACCTGCAGCGTGGTCAGAGGCACTCAACGCGCGAGGCGGTGGTTCTTAACTCCCCCGCCAACCACTCTACCTAGGGATGTTAAAACCCTAGATCTTGTATAGGGTTCAGGCAGCTTCGGGGCCACCTGTCGGGCTCTGGGCCTTATTGTAACCACCCTTGCCTTGAACTATGAAAGGATCGGGGTGTCCATCCAACAAAGGGTTTCGATCCATTCGCAACCCTGCCAACTCACACACTCATACGCGAAAGTTTTAGACATTGTAATTAAGTGTGTGTCACAGGGGCATATTAGTCATTAGAGAGGGATTAGGGTTAGGGGCAGTTTAGTCCTTTTCCCCTCCTAATCCCTCTATATAATCAGACATGTACCCCAGCATTTTTATCCATCTAATACGCCTCGCGCCTGCGCTGCCACGCCGCTTGCCCCCGAGCGACCCCCACACCACCCCAGCTTGACGCCTCGCTGCGCCAAGCCCTACCGGTCTGCCACGGTGCCGTCGCCCGAAGTAGCCGTTGCCCCAAGACCTGCTGGCCTGCCATGGTGCCGGCCCGCCACCCTGCCCTCCCGCGACCCACTGCCCGGATTCGGGTTCGCTAGGGTTGCTGGTATGCACCCAGCCACGCTGCCACCGCCGCGCCGCCACCATGGGCCACCGTCGGCGCCGCGTCGCTACCCTGGGCCGCCTCAGGGGCCACCTCGCTGCCACCATGCGTCGCCGGCGCCCTTGCAGCCCCCAGCGCTGCCACCCCTCGAGCCGCTGCTGCCGCCTGGCTCGCCATCGTCGCCTCTGCAGTGCCCCACGACGGCGCCGCTGCCTGGCCCGCAGCAGCTGCAGCCACCCCTTGGGCTGCCAGTCCTGCAGCCCCCCACGACGGCACCGTCTGGCCTGCTGCCGCCCTGGGTGGTGCTTCTCGGCCGCCATCGACTGAAGTACCTGGATCGGCTATTGCCTATTCTGTTGGTACCACCGTCGAGGGTCTAAGCGTGTTGTCTTCCTTCCCGGCGCCGCCACCGCCGGGGCATTGTCGCGACCCGTTCTACACCGTCGGTCTACCTGCAGGGTCTCACGCTGTCTGGCCCTGACTGGGTGGTGGACTCCGGTGCCTCGTACCACACCACCCCTGACGTCGGTATCCTCTCCTCTACCCGCCCTTCCCGTCCCTCTGATCCTTCATCTATCGTTGTTGGGAATGGGTCGACTCTTCCGGTCACCACGGTAGGTGACTCGGGTTCCCCGGATTCGTTTCATCTACGTGATGTTCTTGTTGCTCCTGACATCATTCATCACCTTCTTTCCGTTCGTCGTTTTACTACTGACAACCATGTTTCCCTTGAGTTTGATCCTTATGATGTAACTGTGAAGGATCTTACTACTCGGCGCATTCTATTTCGTTGTGATAGTACGGGTCCCTTGTACACAATGCGTCTTCCTGCTTCCGCTCTGCCTCTTGCCCTGACTACGACAGCTTCTTCGACCATTTGGCATCGTCGGCTTGGCCACCCTGGTGTTGATGCTATGTCAAAGTTGTCTGGTAGTTCAGTGATTTCATGTACTCGGGGTAGTCATGAGTCCCTTTGCCATGCTTGTCAGTTGGGTCGCCACGTTCGACTTCCTTTTCCACACTCTGTCACTCGTGTCGAACACATCTTTGATTTGATTCACTGTGATCTTTGGACTTCACCTGTTCTTAGTGTTTCTGGATGCAAGTATTACTTGGTGGTTGTTGATGATTTTTCGTACTATTCATGGACTTTTTTCTTGCGACAGAAGTCTGATACTTTCGGTACTCTTTCTCACTTCTTCGCTTGGGTGTCCACCCTGTTTGGGCGCACGATCTGCGCGGTCCAGTGCGACAACGGGCGCAAGTTTGACAACTCTATGTTCCGTGACTTTCTGCTTTCTCGGGGTGTTCAGTTGCGCATGTCATGTCCGTACACTTCCCCCCAAAACGGCAAGGCTGAGCGCATGATTCGGACCACCAACAATGTCATGCGCTCCCTGATGTTTCAGGCTTCTACCCCTGCTCGCTACTAGGCGGAGGCACTTCACACTGCCACCTACCTCATTAATCGCCTTCCTACTAAGGCGATTAGTGCTCCCACCCCTCACTTTGCTTTGTTCGGCACCCATCCTCTTTACGACCATCTTCGAGTCTTCGGGTGCGCTTGCTACCCGAACCTCTCTGCCACAGCTCCCCATAAGCTTGTGCCTCGCTCGACTCAGTGTGTTTTCCTTGGGTACTCCCCTGACCATAAGGGGTACAGGTGCCTTGACCTCACCACCCGTCGTACCTTGATCTCCCGACACGTCGTCTTCGACGAGTCTTCCTTTCCCTTTTCCACCCCGTCCTCTGACTCCGTCGCTGAGTTGGATTCCCTCTTCTCTACTGACCCCGAGGCCGCTCCTGTACAGCGACCTTGCCAGTTACCTCTTGCAGGTTACCCACCCGCCACGCCACGCACAACTTCGGCGTCTTCCACGCCACCTGTTGTGCCTTACGAGGCCCCGGCGTCCCTGATGCCATCAGCTACGCCACGTGCGGCCTCGGCGCCCCCGACGTCACCTACTGCACCACGCGCGGCCCCGGTGTCCCCGACGACGCCTACTGCGCCAAGTGCGACCTCGGCGTCCCCGACGTCGACTACTGCGCCACACGCGGCCTCAGCTTCCCCGACGTCACCTGCGGCAAGCCTGATGTCACCAGACGCACCAGGAGCAGCACCGACGACGACTTCTCGCTTCGCCGACCCCCGTACTTGTCTACCAGCGACGAGCACGGGGGGGGGGGGGGGGGGGGGGGGGGGGGGGGGGCTACTCCAGCTGCACCACATATGATCCCGAGACGAGAGAAGGTTGTTGTACCCGAGCGGCCGGTGTACAACCCTCCTCTTCTCCACAGGTATCCTGGTCACGTCCACCCGATGGTGACTCGACGTGCGTCCGGGAGTCTTCGGCCAGTTGAGCGCTTCGCTAGAGCTGCCTTTTCGTCGACGACTTCTCCACCGACCGACTCTTCTTCGATCTCACCCATACCTACTTCCGTGCGTAGCGCCCTCGCGGACCCTCACTGGCGTCGCGCTATGGAGGAAGAGTATGAGGCTCTGCTTGCCAACCGGACCTGGGATCTGGTTCCCCGTCCTGGTCGTGGCAATGTTGTCACGGGCAAGTGGGTGTTCACGCACAAGAAGAAGACGGACGGTACCTTGGAGAGGTACAAGGCTCGGTGGGTACTCCGGGGTTTCACTCAGCGCCCTGGAGTCGACTACGACGAGACCTTCAGCCCGGTGGTAAAGCCGGCGACGGTTCGTACCGTTCTGTCGCTAGCTCTTTCGCGTTCTTGGCCTGTCCACCAGTTGGACGTCAAGAATGCCTTCCTCCATGGTACACTGACCGAGATGGTGTACTGCAGTCAACCGGCAGGATTTGTTGATTCAGCTCACCCAGACATGGTCTGTAAGCTGAACAAATCACTGTACGGACTGAAGCAGGCACCGCGAGCCTGGTATAGCCGGTTCGCCTCCTTCTTGGTCTCAAAGGAGTTCGTCGAAGCTAAGTCGGACACTTCGTTGTTTGTCTATCGACGTGGCAGTGACACTGCTTACCTCCTACTGTACGTCGATGACATTATACTGACAGCGTCTAAACCGGCTCTGCTTCGGCACACTATTTCTGCTTTACACCAGGAGTTCGCTATGAAGGACCTGGGCCGTCTCCACCACTTTCTGGGCATTGCGGTCGAGGACCGACCAAGTGGCTTATTCCTTCACCAGTGACAGTACTGCCTGGATATCCTCCAGCGAGCGAGCATGGTTGAGTGCAAGTCGTGCTCCACTCCAGTGGATACTCAAGTGAAGCCCTCCGCTACGGACAGGACACCTATCTCTGACCCCACTACTTACAGGAGTCTTGCAGGTGCTCTTCAGTACCTCACCTTCACCAGGCCGGACATCTCGTATGCAGTTCAGTATGTGTGCCTCCACATGCATGACCCGAGGGAGCCGCACCTCACCGCTGTGAAGCGGATTCTTCGGTACCTACGAGGTACCCTCGACTACGGCCTCCTCCTTCGACGTGACACGGCCTCCGAGCTGGTCGTGTACACCGATGCTGACTGGGAAGGCTGCCCGGACACACGACGTTCTACTTCTGGGTACGCCGTCTTCCTGGGCGGTAACCTCGTCTCCTGGTCCTCGAAGCGACAGCCTGTGGTGTCGCGCTCGAGTGCTGAGGCGGAGTATCGCGCCGTGGCTAACGGTGTGGCTGAGGTCTCCTGGCTCCAGCAGCTGCTTCAGGAGCTCCACACTCCCGTCGCCAGGAGCACTCTCATCTACTGCGACAACGTCAGCAACATGTACCTCTCCACCAACCCGGTCCAGCATCAACGCACGAAGCATGTGGAGATCGATCTCCATTTTGTTCGTGAGCGGGTTGCACGCGGCGAGGTTCGAGTACACCACGTCCCGACGACGACGCAGTTTGCTGACATCTTCACGAAGGGCCTCCCGTCGCCGCTATTCTCCGAGTTTCGGTCCAGTCTCAACATCTGCAGTGGCTAGATGTTGTGACTGCGGGGGGGGGGGGGTGTTAGACACTGTAATTAAGTGTGTGTCACAGGGGCATATTAGTCATTAGAGAGGGATTAGGGTTAGGGGCAGTTTAGTCCTTTTCCCCTCTTAATCCCTCTATATAATCAGACCTGTACCCAGCATTTTTATCCATCTAATAAAGCCACCATTAGCCCTCTAATAGAAAGCAATACAACAACCACCACCGTGGACATAGGGTATTACTCTCCGGCGGTCCGAACCACGTAAATCTTGGTGTTCACCCACTCGCTCGAGTTGGATTGCCCTAAAGTCGTCAAGACCCTCCAATCAAAGAACCTCCACGGGTTGGTTCCGTAGCAGACCGGTGAAAGTGTCGTAGCTGCACATCGGCAGTGTTGGTGTAAAAAACGCACGTAGTTTCGCGTGTGTGTGGATGCGCCGCACGCCATGACGCGTGCGTGCATGCGTGTGTGTGTGTGTGTGTGTGTGAGGTGCACGAACGTTGGTTGAGTCACAGGGGAATGAGTGTGTGGCGCCGATTCCTGCGGAGAATGCCGCAACGTTTGAACGAGCAACTCGGCTTGCACGACGTCGCTGAGCAGGATGTTTGGGTCGAGCGCGTGATGGCCGGTGCGGAGGCTGCGAGTCCCTAGCCTAAAAGAAGCTCTTGTACCTCTCGATTCCCTGCGAGCTGATAATAAAGTGACAATTGTTGTCGGCATTCGTTGCTGGTGAGAGCTCCTCTCCGTTTCCTGCTGTTTCCTGCGTTTGAGTGAGTGAGTGGGAAATTCGATCGTCCCAACACCACTCAGATTTCATACCAAGTACTCATGTACTCTTGTAAGGTATTCTTTCTGCAAAATTGGAAAATCTATCTTTCAATAAATGGCGTACATAGTGCCGAAGGCTCCATAAATTGTGGGGTATGAGAAAGTGTTATTTCTAAATAACCTTACCCATGCTTTTAATCCTTTCAGTAATTATACCAGTTGAATGCAAGGATAAAAACTCAGAAGGCGCACAAAATACCTTGTTTTCTTTTGTCTGCAACGGGCTTGGTTGCTCAAATTTATCGAATTGCAAGAAAGAGCATATAAGCATCCAATAATGTTCATGGAGGTTTCCCCTCCTTTTGGGAAAATCCAAAAGCAATATCACTCGGGAACATTCACAAACAGAAATAGGTGAGAGAAAACCTTAATCAAGCATGACATTGAACCAGATTTGTAGAGCGTTCCACCTTAGGATCATAGCTCACAGGGCCATGGCATAGATCAAGGGTCTGCTTTCCCTGATCATCCTTGTGACCTGGACTATCTGGAAGGAAAGAAATGCTCGCGTGTTCAAGCAGAAGCTGAAGATGGTGGAATGGCTCGTCACTAAAATAAAGGATGTGGTGTGTAGGTGGAGCGAAGCACCTAGCAGCCGTAGTTACTGATACGATTTGTGAGTAGCCCTCTTTATTTTTCGACTGGGTCTAGCCCATTCTCGTAGACCTGGAGGCATATTGTGTATGCGCTTCTTGCACATGTAAACTCTATTCCTTCTTATAATTAAAAGTATGGCAATGTTCCGGGGCTCTTGAAAAAAAAGGGCCATGGCATAGGAAAATACCATGGCCCCTTGCTTTATATCAGATTTTCTAAGCCCCCGGTGCTTGGATCATAGCTCAGTTCCCATTTTTAAGGGCACCCACTAGTTAAACAAATCATGGGGGCGTACCTAATACAAGTTTGCAGCGGCTTCATGAAAGTTTGAAAGCAGCATACGGATCGTGACTCCTGAATCTTGTTGCAAATGCTTTCACATGGTTACAGTGAGGACCACGAATGATGTGAGCTAGGCAATTGACGAGCGTCGGTGTCACCTCGGGGGTGAGGCGTTGCGTCGAACGGTTGGTGAGCGGCGAGTTGTAGAAACGCACCTGAGCTGCAGCGATGGGCACGGGGTGGCTGCTGACGAAGCTGCCAAGCGGCTGCAATGGTGGGTGGTTTCGGCAAGGCAGTTGATGGAAGCCCTTCACACGAAAGAACGCCGGCCCGTCCGCCGGTAGTGCCATCGCTGCTGGCGTCGAACAGTTGGTGGACGGCTCGGTGGTGAGGGTGGGAACACTATAGCAGCATGTGGAGCCGCGGCAAATGAGCAAGCAGAAACGGCGAAGTTCGCTGCGGCGGCACACTACAGAGTTCACTGCCGGAGAACAGGCGCGACTGAACATGTGAATGTTTTTGGATGCACGCTGCTGGGCTACTTATGAGAGGCACCGACTGAATCCTGTACTCCCTCCGGTTTTGAAAATGAATTCGTTTTGGATTTCATTCCACGTACTAACGAGTGATTAATTATAAAAAAAATTGTTTACCCATATTAAATTGGATTGATGGTCATCTTACATTCTTGCTTAGTAGCCTCTCTGTTGCTAACTGGATATCGCGGCTAGCAATAAGTGTGTTGGATGCATATCTGCGCGTTCGGTTAACCGGTACTGATCGGTTCGGTTATTCGGTTTTCTTTTCAAATTTCAGTTATTAAAATCTGAAAACCGAAATAGTACAGTATAAACATAAAATTGGAAAAGTTCAATTTGGTTTTAGTTTAGTCGAAAAAACCGACTTCCTCAATATAACAGAAACTGACATATTAATAAGAGTAAGGCCCCTTTTGGCAACACTCACAGCTCCTGATTCTCGATGAGAATTAGAGGAGCTCTGCCAAATAGGTGATTTACTTACCTAATTCACCGTGGAATCAGTTGAGTCGGTTCTTCCTTTTTGTGAAAAAGGAACTGTGAATCCAAGAAAACATGTTTCTTCAATCTCAAAACAGCTTCTCAACCAACCAAATACCAACCTCCCCTTATACTTGCTATCTATTTACCCGCAAATGCCATCGAACACCAAATATTTTCATCTATTCACGAATTTAGTTATCTTGCCAAACGGTTTTTACAAACAGATTTTGATTCACTAGCAGAATCAGAAGAATCACTCCACCAGAAAATTAGAAGTGAATCCAAAAGAATTAGGATGTGGAGCTCTACCAAGAGGCCCTAAAATGCACTAGAGGTACATGAACTTGTCAGAGTGTATCACATAGGTCCACGAACTTCTAAAATATAGTTACAGGTCCCTAAACTAGTTAAATGACTCATTACGGGTCTAAATCATATTTTGGTGTGCCAGCAGGGCGGACACTATGTTTTACAGGTCCCTAAACTAGTTAAGTGACTCATTACGGGTCTAAATCATATTTTGGTGTGCCAGGGCGGACACATGATACAAAATTAGGACATGCTGGACCTAGTTATTTTGCAAAGAACCCCCACATTTCCCCCAATTTGTACGTGCCCCATGATTTCTATTGTTTAGCAAGGAACCGCATAAGTATGTTATTTCTGCCAGCAATGGGGGTACCGGGAGTTCAAAATCTCAATGTTTTGTATCAGGTTGTATGAGATGAAATACAAACCAAATTCTTAGTTCGGACAGCCGTGTCGCGACTGCGCTCGATGTTGGTCAATGTTGTGATCGGTCGACACCGGCATGTTTGCATAAGAGCGCGGCTCACCCACCAGCGTGGCCACGTGTATCTCGCGTTCAAGGTCGACCACGCGTGCATGCCCGTCGCTGCGACTAGAGTTGGCCGCTCCCACGGCGGCGCTGGTTCTCGAGATGGCCTCGGGCCTGGTGCGCATCGCGTTTGAGTGCGAGCGCGCTTATGGCTCCGGGCTCCCCACCCTGACCGCAGCGCCCAATGCCGACAGCCACAACAAGAAGCTGCTCGTGTTGATGGTCTGGTGCAGCAGCAACAACGACCTAGATGCCAGAGATAACAGAGAGGGGGTTCTTTGCTAAATAACAGAGATCATGGGTCGAGTCTGAATTGGAGTAAATGAGGGTTGTTTTGTAAAATAACCAGGCCTAATGTGTACTCATTTTGTATGACGTGCCCGCCTCGCTGGTACGCCAAATGTGATTTAGACCTGTAATGAGTCACTTAACTAGTTTAGAGACCTGTAACTGTGTTTTAGAAGTTCGTGGACCTATGTGACATCATGACAAGTTCATGTACCCCTAGTGTATTTTACTTTGTTAATAATTATAATTTACACAGAATTTAACACAGTTGATACTGGAACAATTTAACACAAAATCACTAAATATACTAAACAGATCATTACAAAACAGAATTAACAGTCCATAATGCATTACAGTTGCAAAAAACATCAATACAGTCTAAAACAGAATTACAGCAACATATTTGCATGTTTGTTAACATATTACATCACAGTTTAGGAATAATATAACAGTCCAAAATAGAATTACAGCACAGAATTAAAAGCCTTCTTCAATCTCCATTGACTTTCTATAAATAACATAATCACAGAACTTCATTTCAGTTACAAAACAGAATTAGCAGCCTTCTCCATTGACTTTCTAGCTTTGTGATCTGCAATTAATTTTGAAATAGAACAAAAAACAAGTAAAGTTGTAGCAAGAAATTATGTAAACAAGTAAACATAAATTATTCATTGATCTTAGCTTACCTTCTTCTAGTTTTGTTAGCTCTTTCGCATCTTCCGCAACCAATCTTATGTACAAATAAGAGCTTGCATCATGAATAGCGTTAAAGAAGGTCTAAAATCATCTAGAATCCATCCACCCGTATTAAATACTTATTCAGATGCAACCGTTGATATGGGAATTGCCAACACATCACGAGCCAATCGTGCTAATATAGGAAATCTGGATTCATTCACTTTCCACCATGCAAGAATATCAAATTTATTGTTGTCATCTTCATTGTCCTCACTAAGATATTTCTCAAATTCGGATGTGGTAGTGCTCATTAAACTAGTGCCAATCCACATATTTTTAGCAATTAATGACTTCATTAACCTTCCTCCTCTTTTCTGAGTTTGTTCTTCATCATTGACTTCTATGGATGAGTCATTTGGAGCATATATGTTTCTATACTCTTCAAACAAGTCACGGAAACATACATTCGCCGCATCCCAAACTTGTTGTCCTTTTTTTTCATCAAACATTTCCCAAATAGCTAACTTACTGTAGTTAGATAGTTTGTATCTTGGATCAAGAGCCGTAGCAATAAAGATGAGCAGATTCATATTCTCCTTGTCCCTAACCCTGCCCTTCCACTACAAGAAACACAAAGATTTATGACGGCTAAAATCATCGTAATTAAGATTATAACCATCGCAATTAACTTATTTATGACTGTTATTCCTTATTTACAACGACATCCGGCCGTCACAAGTGATTGGTCGTAAGACCGACGTTGTAACTTATGGAGGCGTGCCAGCTGGCACCCTCGGGAAGCTTATTTACGATGGCCAGGGATAGGCCGTCGTAAATAACATAGGCTTATTTATGACGCTCACCTCCAGGCCATCGTAAATAAGGGATTTAATTTAAAAAATAGAAAAATACTAACCTAGCATGATGGTCAGTTCACATGTAGATATAAAAATATGTATATCAAAACACTGGCAGTTCACAATACAGTTATATCAAATACAAGACGCGACACTAAAAACTCTCACATCCGCTATCTCCGGAGCCTAAAATGTCATCCTCGCGTCATGCTCCAGGTCGCTGTAGCTGCGGCAATGGAGTCTAAGCCTCGTTCGCCGATCTCTATGATAGTTAGAGTAATTATGGCAATAGTTGATCAATTATAGCTAAGTTTAGCTACGTTTGAGCAATTATGTCAAAGTTTGGCTATGTTTGAGCAATTATGGCTATGTTTGACCAATTATGGCTATGTTTGGCTACGTTTGGGCGATTATGGTTAAGTTTGGCTATGTTTAACTAATTTTATCTCAGTTTTCTATAGTAATCTAATTTATGTTGATTTGAATAAATGTTTCTTACCTGTGCCGCTGAAGAAGGCATTGTGGTTGCGCCGGCACCTGTGGCTGCATCACCGGCGGCCATGTGGGAATGGCAATCTGCTGCCCATGCTGCTGGGCTAAGGCCTGTGATAGAAAAACATTAGCACATGAATAGTAATGAAATGATATGATTGTTTTGTATTTTAAGCTATTACCTGTATCACCGCTTGTATCTATGTATTGTAGGTGACTTGATAGTCTTGTGGGGTCTTCAATAAGGTTGCTTGCTCTTGGACACTTTAAAGCTCCAGCTCCCTCTGTGACATCCGTCGGTTGGGTCCAGCAGACAAAGAATACGAGAAGAAGCCCCTCGATGGCCTTGCCTCCCTCGAGTCAACCACTCCATCAAAAATGACAAAACTACAAAAAATATTAAGAGTAAGATAATGCATCTCGAATTGACATAAAGAAAAACAACTACAGCGACATTGACGTCGATTGGTGCGTTTCGCCAATCGTAGCCTTCGGCGTGAATATTCACCGCCCCCTCCCCATACTTCTCCTACAACAAATACAAGCAATACATGAAAGCATGTCAATAGCAATGTTAGTTACAAAATAACGTAAAGCAACCCGAGGACTTACCAGCCGAGCTATCGCTACCACACTACACAACTGGTCGAGATGTGAAGAGTCACTTGCATGGTGACCTCTCTTCCACACCTGAACATCGCTCGGTTGTTCACTCAACTCGTTTTCCTGTAAGTACGAGTTAGTAGTATAAATATACATTATCGGTACCCTGTAGACCGGGTACCCCCGTGTGGAGGGTTGAAGACAGCCTATGCCCTGCCTCCCTACTGAGGTGGCCGCTAGCATGTCCATGTGTCCTTGCCCCATTGTCGACCCTGGGGCTGTCACGTGCGCCTAGGCTCTAGAGTCAACACGTGCCCTTGGCCTTGGACCGAGCCTCCTCGATGAGGTGAGGTCCAGAGCTACCACATGTGTCTGGGCTCTGAACCTCCTAACTGCTGAGGAGGGCTCTGAAGCCAACACATGCCCTTGGATCCGGACCAAGCCTCCCCGTTGAGGTGAGGTCCGGAGCTGCCACATGTATCTGGGCTCTGAACCTCCTCCCTGCTGAGGAGGGCTCCGTAGCCGGCACGTGCCCTTGGCCTCGAACCAAGCCTCCCCTCTAAGGTGAGGTCTGGAGCTGCCACGTTTATCTGGGCTCTGAGCCTCCTCCCTATTGAGGAGGGCTCTGGAGCCGACACGTGCCCTTGGCCCCGGACCAAGCCTCCCCGCCGAGGTGAGACCCGGAGCTGCCACGTGTATCTGGGCTCTGAGCCTCCTCCCTACTGAGGAGGGCTCTAGAGTTGACACGTGCCCTTGGCCCTAGACCAAGCCTTCTTGCTGAGGTGAGGTCCGGAGCTGCCACGTGTATGTGGGCTCCGAACCTCCTCCCTGTTGAGGAGGGCTTCAGAGACGACATGTGCCCTTGGCCTCGGACCAAGCCTCCCCGCTGAGGTGAGGTTCGGAGGTGCCACGTGTATCTAGGCTCTAAACCTCCTCCCTGCTGAGGAGGGCTCTGGAGCCGACACGTGCTCTTGGCCCTGGATCAAAGGCTCCCCACTGAGGTGAGGTCCGCAGCTGCCACGTGTATCTGGGCTCTGAGCCTCCTCCCTGATGAGGAGGGCTTCAGATCTGCCACGTGTCCCACGATCTGTCGTGGGCCGTGGGTCTACGGAGTCAAGAAGAAAGCGCACTGTCAGGCCATGCATTCAAGTCTTACGACTTCCCAAGAAGCATGGCGCACGGTGCACGCCTCCATCCTCCACCCGTTCGGTGGCAAGACAGGGCGGCGAGGCATGACAACAGCACAGTGCCGTCCAACGGCACAATGCCGCCCCTCAAAGCGAGAAGACGTGGCGACAAGACGACTCTTCATCATCACCTGCAGCGTGGTCAGAGGCGCTCAATGCGCCAGGCGGTGGGTCTTAACTCCCCTGCCAACCACTCTACCTAAGTATGTAAGAACCCTATATCTCTTATAGGGTTCAAACAACTTCGGGGCCACCTGTCGGGCCCCGGGCCTTATTGTAACCACCCTGGCCTTGAACTGCAAAAGGACCGGGGTGTCCACATGACAAAGGGTTCTAATCCATTCGCAACCCTGCCAATTCACACACTCATACGTGCAAGCAATACAACAATCACCGCTGTGGATGTAGGGCATTACGCTCCAGCAGCCTGAAACACGTAAATCTCGGTGTTCATTTGCTCACACGAGTTGGATCATCCTAGAGTCGTCAAGCCCCTCCAATCAAATAACCTCCGCGGGCTGCTTCCCTAGCAGTTCAGGGGAAGTGTCGTAGATGCACTTCGACATACATAAATATAGTTTCGTAGGTATTTTCCTTACCGTTCGTTTAGCCAGATGTAGATGTCCATCAAGACCATACGTATGGCCTCTAGTGGAGCCTTTGCACTATCGAGCTCTCTTGGACTTGGCGACAAAGTCCTTGCTGGTCCCACAGCCGACAGAGGGTCCGGTAAGCCTCTGGATGGTCCTCCAACCAAGAAATCCCCACCTGTATGCATTTAGTAATTGATTGAAATAAAGTTGATATTATAAAATAAGTGTCATATTTAAAACACTATTAGTTTACCTCTGTGTACTGCTCCTCCATCAAGTACGTGCCGGAGCCGTCTCTTAACGCCGCAAGCTTCCCTAGAGGGGGTGAATAGGCGGAACACCTGAAATTCGGCTTCATAAAAACTAATTAGTTTGTAGAGTGCAGACTAGTCCAGCCAGGGGCGGACTAGTCCGGTCACAAGAAAATAAAATGCCAAAGCAGAGATTCTCAGAAGTTTTTCACTGATATACTTGATAGATAAAGAAGTACTATAATCCAGCAATCTAGTAGTGAGGTTGACCGAGAAAGCAATTGACTAGAACTAGGTGGATCACAAGACTTAAATGATAAGTGTGAAGAAGCCTAAAGCTATCTAACAAAGAACGAGAGACAAATCAAAAATACACACGATTTATCCCGTGGTTCAGCTTCACAAAGAAACCTACGTCCACGTTGAGGAGTCCACATAGGACCGGGTTGCTCTCAACCCTATCCTCACCAAGCCACCACAAAGGTTGGATTGCTCTTCCACTAGATCATAAAGAAATCACAACGATTCGTGGGGCAACTCACAAACTGAGACTCCCACAAGATTACAGCTTGAAGAACTTGCGAATTAGCACCCACAACAACTCAACATCACCAATCACAATGAGAGAATCAACCAAGAGCTAAACACTAATAACACCCCTCTTTATCCTCTTCCCAAAT
Organism: Neostapfia colusana; assembly: GCA_030760725.1. NCBI lineage: Eukaryota > Viridiplantae > Streptophyta > Magnoliopsida > Poales > Poaceae > Neostapfia > Neostapfia colusana. The sequence continues at coordinate 19,236,880 of JASWHV010000012.1, read as the reverse complement.
CTCACAAACCCTCAAGACTCACTCTTAGGACTCAAAGAATTGAGGAGAAAGGGCTAGGAAAGCTCTAGGAAGGCTATGGCGGCGCTAGGGTCGAAGTTGATGCCTTAGAGGCCCGGCCAGGGATCCCCTTTTTATAGGGGTCTCGGTAACTAACCGTTGCCACCAGAAAAAGTCCGGACTAATCCGACCTTTAACCCCGGACTAGCCCGGCCTGTGGGAACCGATGATGTCACACTTCACCAACCACAAAAGTCACCCTCCTCCTTTTGAATTCAAATGGTCACAACACCACGGGCTAGTCTTTCCAGCAACGTACTAGTCCAATCTCACACAGAGCCTTTTGTTCCGGTTGAGAACGGACAAGTATGGTCCACCAGACTAGTCTGGTCTCAAAGGGTGGACAAGTCCGACCATCCAGGATTTAGTCCCAGCAACCACCTTCAAGTTTCAAATAGACTAGTCTGACTCACAATGGACTAGTCTGATCTCACACAGAAACTCTTGTTTCGATTAGAAATGGACTAGTCTGACAGAGCGGACTAGTCTGGCCCCCAAGGGCGGATTAGTCCGGTCCTTCAGTACTTAGTTCCTGGAGGACTCAGACACACTCACCACGGACTAGTCTGGCCCCAAACGGGCATGTCCGAACTCACATAGAAACTCCTGGTCCGCCTAACATCGGATTAGTCCGATGTGGCCGGACTAGTACGGCCTTTCAGCTCAAAGAAGTCCGACCCTGTTCTTAGGGCTGCTTCAACTTTTCTCTCCAACTAATATAACTTGGACTAAGAGCTCTTAGATGATTCTCAACACTTTGACCCTAATGAATACGCTCATACTAAAAGGCTAAACTCAACGTAAAGGAATTTAAACCCTAAATTCTACTCTTCGAATATCTTCGCCTTTTTCTCCTCTTTTTTCGTTTTTGAGTGCATCCATCTCCATCAATTATTTAATGACCTGTACTTACACTTGTGATGCTCATTAGTCCCTTAAGTGTTGTCATTAATCATCAAAACCCACGGGGATTCAGCCTAGATGCACTTTCAACCTCCCCTTTTTGGTGATTTGATGACAACACATTGAGGTTTTTGATAAAGAGTGTAAATGAGTTGATTTTCATAACGCACAAGTGTATAAAGAGCTCCCCGCATGAGAAATTTACGATATAAGTAATGCACAAGAGTGGATTCTATGGGAGATTTTTACAATTTTGTTATGGTAGGGTGCCTACATGTGATGCAAGTGTTGAGATGTGATAAGTAGAAGTTAAATATGCATCTCAACTTGAACTAAAAATCATCACACATATGGGACGATAACATAATCCAAATTAGAGTGATATGTAATGGAATCAACATAGAGTAACATAACATAGCACAGAGTTATTACAACCCAAATATGAAAATGTAGCAATGTTACAATCAAAGTTTTTCAAAATAGCATCACATAGTTCATAGTTCATAACACTCCCCCTTAATTTCTCCCCCTTTGACATCAAGACACCAAAAAGGGAAAACAAAGCTAAGGTAGAAGCAAGGAGAGAGCTTAAGTCTACTCGTCGTCGCTCTAACTCTCCTCACCATGATCATCATCGCTCTGTGTTGCTTCTTCATCTTCCTCGCCATCCTCATCGTCTTGTCCTTCCTCTTCTTCCTCAACGGCAGGAGCAGCACTAGAAGGACCACCCCACCACCAAGTAGAGCAGCCTCCGCCTCCGTGAGATCTAGGAAAGGTGTCAACTCTTCGTCATCTGAAGCTTCCGGGGACATAGCTATGTCTACCTTCTCACAGAGCTTCTTCAAGTATTTGTCTTGCCTTCTAGCCATTTTCTGTGTTTTAACTTCAACTTTGCGGCAAGAAGTGAAGATAGACTTTAAGAATTTGAGAATTGCACTTGAAGAGTCGCCGGAGGAGGAAGAGACGGGAGTGGGAGGAGGAGGAGATGCATTGGAGGCACCCCTCCTAGAAGCTTCGCCAATCTTCGGTGCGATGGGAGGAATTTGAGGATGAAGGGGTCTATGCATGACATCCTTCACTAACTCTAATCTAGAGACCTTCTCAATGAGGCACAAGATGAATGGAGCATATCCACATGAGCGGTTGGGGGTGTGGGATATGTTGAAGATGTCGTTCTAGATGTAGTCAAATACATTGAATTTCTCATCTTCACAGATTAGCTTCAGCAGATGTCGGGGGTGGCCTTGGATCATCCCCGCATCCCCGTCCTTAGGTGCTAGAGTCTTTCTCAAGATTCGGTTTAGCACACTGAAGAAAGGACAGAGGATCTTAGTTGTGGAGAGGTTGTAGAAGCTAACCTCATACATGAATTCCATTTCCCCCAAATCAATTGTCGTGAGGTTGTGAATGAGCATGTCATGGTTCAGGAATTCTTCAAGTCCAAGTACTTTAGCAAACTCATCATATAGGACGCAGTATTGGACTCCGTCAGTCATCTAGGAGATTTTCCTGTCTCCAAAGGTGCAGAAGTAGCAGGTGGTGTAAAACTGAGCTACCACCTCCGTGTTCCACTCATACTGAAAACTAAGCAGTTCTTTGAGGCCATGATGCTTAGCTGCTTGTATGACTGTGTAGAAGGCTTGGTGATTTTTCTTCTCCATATAGGGCCAATCGACCCACTGAGCATCAGCAACCGGCGTCTTCATCCTCAAGTATAGAAGGCGATAGTAATCGCAATGGAAGTAACATCAGAAATGGTGATCCAGTGTGGTCTTCTCATACTTGTAGGGATCCTTTTCCCTAAACCTTTTCGCCTTCTCGGATGTTACTAGAGAGCCCCGGTTACCGATTGGGATTATGCATGGGAGGAGTCATAACCAAGGGTCCAATGGGGCCTCGTGGGGGAACACTTGATCCCACGGGATGGTCTCATATGACTAATCCCCTGCTGATAAGTACCTTTCTCCTTGGTGCGGCCTTCCTCGCAGACACCTTCTTGATTGGGGCCTTGCCTTTGCCCTTGTCCGTCACTCCTTCGGTCACGGGTCCTTTTCCTTTATCGGCCGCTTGGCTCTTTCCTTTTCTCCAACCGAGACTAGCCTCTTTCTTCGGCTAGATTGCTCCTATGCTGCTTGAACTTGGGCTGCCTCTCTCTCATGTCTATTTTTGGTTCTAGCTTCACAGTGAGCTAGCTCTTGCAAAATTGCCGCGTCCTCCTCTTCCCGACGGCAATAAAGCTCTTGCCGAGCCGCTTCTCGCTCCGGGTCGAAGAGGGGAAGAGAGTCGTTGTGTTGAGGCATGGTGAAGAATAATTAAGAGAAGGTATGAGTTTCGACAGAAGATTATCACGATAGAGGTGCAGCAAAAGCACTAAGTTAGGAGTTAACCCTAGGTTTGCCCGGACTTGTCCGCCTTGTGTCCGGACTAGTCCGGACCACATAGGGTTAAACCCTAACTAAGTGATTTTTCTACAAATCTCATAAATAAGTCGCAATAACCCTAGGAAAGAATCACAATGTGTTTATGAAGCACTATACATCCTAGGTTACGAGAGAAACAACCTAAAATTGAAGGATTTGTAAGGATTAGGTTTTGCCCCAAGAACATACCTTGAGGGTTCAAATGCGAACAAAACGACGGATTAGAGGGCGGAGAAGTCTAGAGATTGACTTCTCGAGGCTCCAAAGAGTAGAAGACACTGATTGTTTGAAGATTTTGGTGGAAATCCTTAGAAACTGCCAATAGGGGGCGAGTTTTAGCGAGGGCGCACGTGAGATGCATTTTGGATGAAGTGGAGGAGGTCGGGCCCGACGGTTGGGTTAAGTCCCCAAAGTCCGGACAAGTCCGGTGGGAAATACTGGACAAGTCTGGTCGCGAGACCAGGTCCGAACTTGTTTGGTCATCTGAACAAGTCCGGTGACAGACCGGATTAGTCTGATGTGGACTTGTCTGAGCCTGGCTGGACTTGTCTAGGACGTCAGACTTGTCCGGTCCTAGAGAGCCAATTCTCATATATATTGAGAGATTTGCAAGGAATGATCATATGGTCTAATTTTTCACAAGTATTCTCATTGAACATGGCCAGTAGAGCACACAAACAATCATACAATGACCATGATTCAAGGAGACAATAATCGAAAATAGTTTGATAGAAAATTGAGGAAGATGGATTTTTGAACACGTGATAATTTTGAGGAGAATAAACAACTAACAATCACATGTGCAACATCTCAAGCCACATTTCAAAGATCAAGGATGTTTAGCTCATTCCTAAGTTCACAAAGGTGTTTTTCATCTAGTGACTTGGTGAAGATATCGACTAGCTATTTTACGGTTCTCACATGTGAAATAACAATGTCCCCCTTTATTGAATGATCTCTCAAGAAGTGGTGTCGGATATCAATATGTTTGGTCCTAGAGTGTTCAACAGGGTTATGGGCAATCTTAATAGCACTCTCATTGTCACATAGGAGTGGAATATGGTTCATATTGAGACCACAGTCCCTTAGAGTTTGTCGCATCCAAAGAAGTTGTGCACAACAACTTTTGGCCGCGACATACTCCGCTTTGGCTAAGGATAGGGCAATAAAACTTTGTTTCTTAGATGACCATGATACTAGGTACCTGCCCACGAATTGACAAGTCCCGGAAGTACTTTTCCTATCCACTTTGCATCCGGCATAATCCACGTTGGAGTATCCGATGAGATTGATCTTGGACCCCTTAGGATACCACAACCCTAGGTTAGGTGTATGAACTAAATAGCGCAAGATTCTCTTTACGACTGTTAAATGACACTCTTTAGGAGCGGCTTGAAACCTTGCACACATGCATACGCTTAAAATAATATCGGGCCTAGATGCTTAAAGGTAAAGAAGGGATCCAATCATGGAGCAGTATACCTTTTGATCCATGCTAGGGCTGTCTTGGTTGAGGTTGAGGTGTCCGTTTGTCACCATTAGCGTCTTGATGGGCTTGGCCTTCCCCATGTCAAACTTTTTAAGTATGTCTTGAGTGTACTTGGTTTTACATATGAAAGTGCCTTCCTTGAGTTGTTTCACTTGGAAACCTAGAAAAAAATTCAACTCTCCCATCTAGATATCTCAAACCTCTCCATCATGATTTTGCTAAAATCTTCACAAAAAGATTTATTAGTGGAACCCAATATTATGTCATCGACATAAATTTGGCACACAAATAAGTCATCATCCAAGTTTTTAGTAAGGAGTGTATAGTCGGCCTTTCCTATCCTAAAACCATTGTCAATGAGGAAATCTCTAAGACACTCATACCAAGCCCTAGGAGCTTGTTTAAGGCCGTAGAGAGCTTTATGGAGCTTAAAAATATGGTTAGGATACTTATCGTCCTCGAAGCCGGGCGGTTGCTCCACATATACCTCCTCCTTGATTGGTCCGTTGAGGAAAGCTCTTTTCACATCCATTTGATACAGCTTGGAATCATTGTGGGTAGCATAGGCCAATAATATACGAATAAATTCAAACCTAGCTACGGTAGCAAATGTTTCGTCGAAGTCCAAACCTTCGACTTGTGAGTACCCGTTGGCCACAAGTCTAGCTTTGTTTCTTGTCACTGCGCCTTGCTCATCTTGCTTGTTGCGAAAGACCCACTTGGTTCCTACCACGTTGGCATTTGGTCTTTTCACAAGCTCCCACACTTTGTTTCTTTTGAAGTTGTTGAGCTCCTATTGCATCACCATCACCCATTCTGGGTCTCGTAGGGCATCTTCAACCTTAAATGGCTCCGTTAGAAGTTCGTATGGAGTGTTCTTCAATAGGCGATGGAGGTAGAGGCGGTTTGTGGCATGGCAAGCGGTGTTGACAGCTTCAGCCCAAAACTGATTGGATGTCTTGTATTCATCAAGCATGGTTCTTTACATCTCTATTAGAGTCCGGTTCTTCCTTTCAGCCACCCCATTTTGTTCGGGTGAGTAGGGTGCCGAAAACTCATGTTGATGCCCTCCTCGTCCAAGTACTCTTGTACTTGGGTGTTCTTGAATTCGGTGCCATTGTCACTTCTTATCTTCTTGATTCTCAAGGAGAACTCATTTTGAGCTCTCCTCAAGAAAATCTTGAGGACACCTTGAGTTTCACTCTTGTCATGCAAGAAAAACACTCAATTGAAGCGGGGAAAGTCATCAACAATAACTAAACCATATTTGTTACTGCCAATGCTTATGTAAGCAATAGGACCGAAGAGGTACATGTGTAGCATCTCCAACGGTATCGTTGTCATCATCACATTCTTGGCAGGATGAGATGCTCCAGCTTGTTTCCCGGCTTGGCACGCGCTACAAGGCCTATCTTTCTCAAAAACAACATTCTTAAGACCTAGGACGTGATTACCTTTTAGAAGTTTTTGAAGATTCCTCATACCAACATGGGCTAGCCTACGATGCCACAACCACCCCATGTTGGTCTTTGCCATCAAGCATGTGTCAAGTTGAGTTTTATCTGGGTGAAGTCCATGAGATAACGCTTTCCCTTGAGCACACCCTTGAAGGCAATTGAGTTATCAATTCTTCTAGTGGCAATCACGCCTTCATTAGTGAATAAGCAATTATAACCTTTTGACACAATTGATATATGGATAAAAGATTGTAATCTAGTGATTCAACATGCATAACATCAGAAATGGTGTGTTGTGGAGAAATAAAGATTTTACCCATACCTAGTACCTTCCCTTGGCTATTGTCGCCAAAGTAGATACCTTGACTTGGATCATTGTTTTCTTCATACTCCACAAACATTCTTCTCGCTCCGGTCATGTGGTTGGTGCATCCACCATCTAGCACCCATTTTGTACCGCCAGATGTGTGGACTACAAAACAAATTTAGCCTTTGGTTTTAGTTACCCAAGCTTGGTTGGGTCCTTTGAGGTTAGTGAGAAGATGTTTGGGTACCCACACACAAGGCTTTGTACTCTTGCGGAGTGGCCCAACATATTTTGCATAGACATACCCAAATTTGCTTCTCATAAGCACATAAGATGCATCAAAATCATGAAACATAGTTAGGTTAACATTCGTAGCATTTTTAGCATATTTATCAAATTACCATTTAAAGAGAGGTAGATACATGATATTGACTCATGGTTTGGTATGATCCTTCCTTGACAAAGGCAATATGCATCTTGTTATTGTTGGGAATTCTAGCATTTTGCTTTCCTTCCCTTGAATATCCAAGACCATCTTTGATCAAGGGAGACCTTGCGACCGAGTACGCACTACATGCATACTTGATCTTCTCCTTGTCAAAAATGCCACCCTTAGGTGTACTCTTGCTCTTTGCCATGTTAGGCTCATTTTTTAGATTAAGTACAAGATTTGCACATTTACAAGTTTTAGTGTTCGACTCTACATTGGACAAGTTTGAGCTTGTTGAGGCGGAAGAGGGAACACTTGACTTGAGAGTTGCGAATTGTGCCTCAAGATTCTTGTGATCTTAGTTCAAACTCACAAGCTCATCTTAGAGCACAACATTTGAACTCTTGAGACATGAAGAGGTATCCTTGCATTCCGCAAGTTCAAGCGCCTTGTTCTTCTCCTTCTCAAGCTCGAGGAGCTTCCCAAGGTCAAGATTCTTTTGCTTCCCCATGATAAGCAAATCATCTTGTCTCTCAATAAGTTCCTCCTTGTCTAAGATTTCATCGGGGAGCTTTTTCATTTTAATTAAAGCACTTTTCCTCAACCCTTCGAACATATACTCATTCTCACTATCACTATCAAAATATTCATCTTTAATAGAACACAAGGAGAGTTTAGATTTAACCTTTTGCTTTCCCTCCTTTTCCATGAGACATGTGTGGCTTGTGCTCTTCCACTCTCCCTTGTTTAGCAAGAGAGCCTTCTTCATCGTTGGCTTGTTGATGGCGACGGTTGCCACTTCCGCCTCATCATTAGAGGAGGACTCATTGATTGAGTCCCACTCCTTGCCAACATTAGCGTGCCGATGTGCCTTCTTCTTTTTGAACATATTCCTATCTTGAGGCTTTTCATCCTTGTACTTCTTCTTCTTGTCTTTTTCCTTTTCATATGGGCAATTAATGATGTAGTGCCCATACTCGCCACAATTGTAGCAAGCTCTCTTGGTTCTTGACTTGCTCTTGTCCTTGCCCTTGCTCTCATAGTTTGACCCTCTTCTTTTCTTCATCATTCTCTTGAATATCTTGATAAATAAGGCCAACTTCTCATCGTCCATATCGGTGCTTTCTTCTCACTTTCTTTATCATCGCTTGAAGCTTGTACCTCTTTGCCTTTGGACTTGGGTGAGGCTTTGAGAGCAATACCCTTCTTCTTGGAGGAAGTGACCTCAGCAAGGTCGTTGACGTGGCGTGCTTCCATCTGCATCATCTCGTGGTTGATGATTCTACCAAGCACCTCATCCGGAGTCATTTTGTGGAAGTTTGGACTTTCACGGATGAGGGTGCAAAGTGTCACGTTGCGAGGCATGAAGGCTCTTATCATCCTTTTGACCACTTAATGGTCCGTCCACTTCTTGCATCCATACGCCCGACTCTTATTGTTGAGAGTCTTGAGTCGGTTGTACATCTCTTGAGGGGTCTCGCCATCTTCCACGACAAATCTTCCAAGCTCTCCCTCGATCATCTCAATCTTTGCTTCCCGGACGGAGCAGTTGCCTTCATGTGCAATTTTGAGCGTATCCCAGATTTCTTTTGCTTGCTCCAACCCATCCACCTTGTTGAATTCTTCTTGGCTCAAGGACGAATTGAGCACGACCGCCGCTAGAGCATTGCGTTGGATTAGTTGTTCTTGCTCTGGGGTAAGCTCTTCATCATCCACGGGGATATCTACACCTGTACAAATAATGTGCCAAAGTGTAGGATTGAGAGAAATAAGATGCAATTTTATGTTGTGCTTCCACATGGTATAGTTAATGCCCAAAGGAATAGACAAGTAATTTGTATGAGAATTTAGGCGCTCATAGTTGAAAGGATATCGTGTGTAGTCCTCTTCGGGCTTCTTGAGTTTCTTCTCTTTCTCAAGTCTTCTCTTCCTTCTTGCTTCGTCTTTTGCTCTATGAAGAAGATCCTCAAGGCACTTCACTTCTTCATCTTCATCATCGGTCTCAAAGTCGAAGGGAGGAGGCTTCGGCTTGTCCTTGCTTGAGTTGACAGTCTTGTTGGGCGAAGACTTGAATGGTTCCTCGCTGTGGGCGCTGTTCTCGCCGGTATCGGTGGTGTCGACGATCGGCAACTCCTTCTTTCCGTTTTCCCCCATCTCCTCTCCAACAGGTTAAGATTTTTGAGAGAGTTAGTGATGAGGACATAACCCCAACAAAGGAACGGCTACTCCAACTAAACCAGTGTGACACCTGGTTCCGAAAATGAACCAAGTGAATGCATATTTGTGCCCAGGATGTTCATCACACATACACATGTATTCCACAAACTGAAATTCAGAATATAACCACGTACAAATAATGTTTAAGTAATTTATTACAATGACTCAATGTCTCACTCATGAATATCCAACTTATTTTGCAGCGGAAGACTCTAAGCGACATCGGAAAATGACTAAAACAGCAGGCTCCAACTTCAACTCCACAAGCATGTTGACGGTAGTGCGCACGCCTAGTACTCCACATGTTCCTCGAAGTACTCTTCTCCTGTTGCTGAAGTATATGTGGGAATGCAAGGGTGAGTACATGTCGTACTCAGCAAGTGCGGGAAAAGTATGACATGTATCTTACAACAAAGTAGGGAATAAAAAAGGTTCATTGCAACAAGCAAATTTTATTTCACAAATATGGTAAAAACAGCAACCCTTTCTAGGTGAGTTTAATCCCAACATAACTAAATAATTCAGCAACATTCTTTCATTATAATTCACCATTTATCATGCTTCAACCAGCCAATAATCTTTCTTAAGTTCATCTCATACTCATAAATATTCATATCCATCTCATTTTCATATAACCGAAACCAAACTCATTGTCATGACCCAAAACAGTCCCAAAATCAATCCCAATGACCATACCATAACCATACTCAAATAAGCATCCCAAGTTTTGCCTCTAATCATGGAAGTTGGCCAGGTGCTTGTGACTGAAAGCACGGCTGTCATGATAGTTTTACACTCTGCAGAGGTGGCACCACTTTACCCACAAGTTCGTGATTACGTCACCCGTTGGCGACTAGAGAGAACCTCAATTATACCAGTACAAAACCATCGGTGTATGGCCAAGAGATCACAAAATAGCCTTTACAAAGGGGCTAATAGGATGTATGGACCCACTGAGGTTTCACCGACAGGCTCGAATCTCCATTCTCCCACCCACGGGCCCCCTCTTGTGCCATGCAGTTCCCAAGGCAGTCCTTCTCGACTTACATTCCCTGCGCCATCCAACGGTCCATAACAAGCTAGCAAAACACCTAATTAGTCAGCTAAGCTGCACCCATATTTGGCCTTGTGGTGACACTGTTTTCCTGGCATGTGCTCGTATGAACCGGTCCTTAGATCTACGGCAAGCAAACCACCATCTCATTCAGCAATATCCAAGAACGAAGCTCGCCTAGATCTCCCCGATTCCATGCTCATTAACATCATCAAGTTCTCATCATCATTATTCATATGAGTGTAGTAGCTAACATGTTTTACTTCAGCTTCCCATATCCCATAAATTAAGCAAAGCAAATAGGAAGAACGACCATACCCGACTCTACAACTTTCCCAGCGACAAGGGTGGTTAACAAAACTAGTAAACTCCTATAAAAGGGTGTCCCGTCAAGTTGACACAAGCATACAAGTTTTCGCAAGCAAAACAGTTTCGAAAACATGGGATCAATATGGTCAAGCCGCAATTGCTTTGCTCCCGTGGTTCGTGTTGCTCAAGCGTCTCAAAGTCTTGGTATTGTAGCTCCTCGTAGAAGGCCTCTTGAGCTTGTCCTTCTACTCATGACCAATCACATACAAAATTTACAGCAATCAATGTCATGCATAAACTTTACTCAAGATGCAATGAGGTGAATGAATGCAATTCCTATAGTGCAGTTTTATAAAATCAGTTTGCACGTGTTCTTGCATGTTTTAGTAGGATTCCATGGGGTTTTATGATGATCAAGGTTTCTGGGATCAAGGGTGGACGTGGTTATGATCTTGACACCATGTGTAGATCAATCCCCCCGTCAAAAATTGATCGAAACATGGTCTGTCCACCCGCAGAATTTTCTGCTCGCAGGGGGTGAAGAAAACAGGTGCTTAGAAACAGCGGCGACATCGTAAGAGGGGTAACGGAAACCTACCTCACTTGTTCCTCCTCTCCTCCTTGCGGCAGGACCTCCTCCCTTGCAATGGCAGCACCGGAGGATTTTCCGTGGAGAATTATGTGGCTGCGGCTAGGGCAGAACGTCGGGGCGTCTTCTCCGGCAACGGCGAGGCGTGACGGAGCTCGACGGTGGCCAAATTCCGGCAGGGGGGGCGTGACTTGGCAGCAGGGGGGTGGCGGCCAAAAAAGAGAGAGGGGTGAGCGGCTAGGGGGGAGAATTATATTTATAAAGGGGAAAAGGCTAGGGTGGCTAGGATTTTACCAAATCAAATATCCAATGGCTGAGATTTAATTTTAAAAGAGGTGGGAGCTAGGGGCTGGGATTTTATTATTTATTTTCATCCAATGGCTAGGATTTAATTAGAAAATAAAAACCCAGAAGAGTCCAAAGGGGGGCAGCTAGGGTTTCCCCCTTAATGGGCTGCGGCCAAGGGGGGTGGGGCCCAATTAGGGTTCCTCCCCTAATTTGGCGCGGCCAAATTGGGGAGAAAACCCCCCCAAATGTGGGGGAAATCCCCCTAGGAGAATTTTAGGGAATTTAGGGAAAATCAGGAAAATTGGGAAAAATTAGGGGAGAGGGGAATTTGGGGGAAAATTGTGGAATTTTGGGAAAAATTGGGGTGGCCAAATTTGGCTATTTTATTTATTTTTTCTTTTTCTTTTTCTTTTTATTTCTTTTCCTTTTCTATTTATTTTCATTATTTTTCATTTCTATTTCCTTTTATTATTTTATTTGCTTCTATATTCCTCTCTTTAATTCTTCTTCCTTTTTTAAGTGCTTTTCTGTATGAAAAATGTGTGCAATGCATGATAGTGAAATTGAGGGTGCTACAAACCTACCCCCCTTAAAATGAATCTTGCCCTCGAGATTCGATAGAGTGGAGAAGAGATGAGGGAATTCCGTCTTGAGGTCTTCCTCACGCTCCCACGTAGCTTCGGCTTCCGTGTGATGGCTCCATTGTACCTTGCACCAACGGATTACTTTGTTTCTGTGACCCTTTCCTTTACGTCCAAGATCTTGATGGGGTGTTCCACATAGGTCAGATTCTCTTGAAGGTCTAGCTAATCCATTGGTACTTGTTCTTCTGGTACTCTTAAGCACTTCTTGAGCTGAGATACGTGAAATACATCGTGCACGTCGGAGAGGTGCGTTGGCAGCTCTAGTTGATAGTATACCTTTCCTCGCTTGCCCAAAATCTCGAATGGCCCGATGTAGCGAGGTGCTAACTTGCCTTTGACGTTGACCCGTCGTTGGCTTTGGATAGGCGACACCTTAAGATACACGAAGTCTCCAACTTCGAATGTCAAACGCCTTCGCCTATTGTCCGCATAGCCCTTTTGTCGTGACTGAGCAGCCTTCAAGTTTTCACGTATCGTTTGGACTTGCTTTTCGGTGTCTTGCAGCACTTTGGGTCCAAATACTTGGCTTTCTCCGGTCTCATTCCAGAACAGCGGTGTTTACACCGTCTACCATATAATGCTTCGAAAGGTGACATCTTCAAGTTGGCTTGGTAACTGTTGTTGTATGAGAATTCAGCGTACGGCAAGCTCTTATCCCAACTACGCCCATGTTTCAAGGCGCAAGCTCTCAACATGTCTTCCAAAATCTGATTTGTCCTCTCAGTTTGCCCGTCGGTTTGCGGGTGATATGCGGAGCTGAAATTCAACCGTGTACCCATGGCTTCATGCAGCTTCTTCCAGAACCTAGAGGTAAATTGAAAATCTTGATCTTAAACTATCCTCTTCGGAACTCCATGACGACACATGATTTGCTCCATATACAGCTCAGCTAGTTGTGCCATGGTGTACTTGGTTCTAACAGGAAAGTGGGCTGTTTTCATCAATCGGTCCATGATAACCCAAATGGAGTCGTAGTCGGACTGAGTACGTGGCAATCCGACAATGAAGTCCATGTTGATGTCTTCGCACTTCCACTCGGGCACTTTAAATGACTGCAATAATCCAGCAGGTCTTTGATGCTCGGCCTTCACTCGTTGGCACGTGTCGCATAAGGCAACATATTCATCGATATCCCTTTTCATACCATGTCACCAATAATAAGTTTTCAGGTCCTTGTACGTCTTTGTACAGCCGGGGTGTATGGAATAAGGTGAGTCATGTGCCTCCTTTAGTATCGTGTCGCGGATGTGCTTCACGTTAGGCACACAAATCCTTTTCCCTAACCAAAGCGTGCCATTCTCGTCTTCCTTGAAATCCTTCTCTATGCCTTATCGGATTCTTTCCTTGATTTCCTCAGCCGTTGCTTGGCCATCTCATATCTCTTGTTCCAGCGTTGAATTCAGTTCTATCACCTCCATCTCATTCAAAAACCCGAGATGTAATTGTTCGAACTCCTTACACAGCTTGGGTGGCAGCTCCCGAACCGTGAGTTGGTGACATGCTCCCTTTCGGCTCAATGCATCAGCTACTACATTGGCCTTTCCAGGATGATAGTTGATTCCAACATCATAATCCTTGATGAGTTCCAACCATCGACGTTGCCTCAAATTCAGATCCGTTTGCGTGAATCTATACTTGAAGCTTTTGTGATCCATATAGATCTCACATCGATGGCCAAGGATATAATGCCTCCAAATCTTCAAGGCATGTACCACGGCCGCAAGTTCCAGGTCATGTGTGGGGGTAATTCAGCTCGTGTTTCTTTAGTTGTCTCAATGTATAGGCTACCACTTAGCCTCCTTGCATGAGCACACATCCAAGTCCTTGTCTTGATGTGTCACAATATATATCGAACCTCTTGCTCACGTCCGGCAATACCAAAACCGGCGCTGTTGTTAATCTCTTCTTTAGCCCCTCAAAGCTGTCTTGACACGCTTGTGTCCACTAAAATGCTTTCCCTTTCATGAGCAATTCAGTCATAGGCTTCACTATTTTGGAGAAATCTTTGATGAACCGGCGGTAGTATCCAGCCATCTCAAAGAAACTCCGAATATCCCTCACATTCTGCGGTTGGTTCCACTTCAAAACATCCCTCACTTTTTCGGGATCAACCGATACCCCTCCTTCGGAGATGATGTGGCCTAAGAACGATATCTCCTTTAGCCAAAATTGACACTTGCTGAACTTAGCATACAATTGATGCTCTCGTAGTTTCTGCAACGTCACTCTCAAGTGTTCTTCATGTTCTTCCTTGCTTTTTGAATACACCATGATAGCATCTATGAAATCCACGACGAACTTGTCCAAGTACTCCATGAAGACCTTATTCATGAGGTACATAAAGTATGCAGGTGCATTCGTCAATCCAAATGACATAAATGTATATTCATACGAACCATACTGTGTTCGAAATACAGTCTTGGGTATGTCAGAGGGCTTAATCTTCAGGTGTAAGTATCCCGACCGAAGATCAATCTTGGAGAAAATTCGGGCACCTTTCATTTGATCGAATAGGTCCTCTATGCGGGGCAGCGGGTATTTATTCTTGATCGTCACTTTGTTGAGAGACCTATAGTCCACACAAATCCTTTGGGTCCCATGTTTCTTGTCTACGAAGAGCACGGGGGCTCCCCAGGGTGACGAGCTTGGGCGTATAAAACCCTTATCTAGCTGCTCTTGAATTTGCTTCTTGAGCTCCACTAATTCATTAGGGGGCTCCTATATGGCCTCTTAGCCATAGTTGCAGTTCCGGGTACTAAATCAATGGCAAATTCAATGTCCCGGTCAGGTGGCATACCTTGAAGTTCTTCCAGGAACACATATGAATATTCTTGAACCACCGGAATGCTTTCCAATGTCACTTCTTCGATGTGGTTCAGCACTGCCTTCTCGGTTGCAGGTTGGGCTGCCTCGAACTCGATACGAGTACCGTGCTCACTCGTCAACTGCATGATGCTCTTAGCACATTGAATCACTCCGTTGTACTTATTTAACTAGTCCATTCCAAGTATTATACCAATCTCTTGGAAATCCAAGGTAATAAGGTTGGCAAGAAAGTCTACCCCCCTTATTTTAAGGCTTACTTTCATATATACTATATTTGTAGGAGCTAGAATTCAGATTTGAGAGAAACAATTTCCCAACTATATGCATCAAGATGTATGAACTAAGCAACTTCTTTTATTAATTTCAGCCTATATGAAGATGTGAACACGTGCCAAAGCATCTCACATCTCTCTACTATGTGTGGATGTGAACATTCGCCGAAGTGTCCCACAACTCACACCAAGCACACAAACACAAGCAATCATCATAAAAATTTCTGCACACCACTCTTATTTGACTTTCTGCGATCTAAAGATTCCTATTACAGCTTTATTCAATGGAAACCTGAACTTAATCGTGAGAACCAGTGCTGTTCTCGCCGTGTGACGGGGGTGGTCCATACATGGGCGCACGCCATGGTGAGTCGGCAGTCCATGTAGGTATAGATGACACTGGTGCTCCATTTGCTCCCACGTTGGCACGAGTATCCTCTTGTTTCTCCAGCAAGTACAACGTCTTGCGGAGGTAACGGATCTCTTCTTGTGCGCTTGCATAGCGGTTTCCTAACTCCACGAGCAACCTCTGAGACTTATCAGCAGCTTGTTGGTTGGAAAGAGCTCTTCCATAGGGTCCAATGATCTCCCTTGTACCACTCTTCCGATACGGGTGCAGCCCAAAGGTAGTGTTGTCAAGCTGCTCACGGAAAGCGTAGCACAGTCCGGTGAGTGCATCCCATGCAGCATCATCAATAGCTTCTGCCCTTGTAGCTCTCCATGTGGGTGTGAAGTGCCAGGTGACAACCCTACCGTTAGATAGGATGGTTACCTCAACCTTCCACTCTTCATGTCCGAGACGAGTGACATTCTTGAGGATATACTCTGGGTATAGGCTGCAGCAATCCAGGAACTCTTTAAGCTCCTTGGATATGTGTCCTCCCTTCATCCCGTCGGACCGGAATTCTTGAACTGAACGGTTGGCCTATTCATCACCTTCATTCTCGGCCTCGGAAGGGGGTGGCTCCTCTTTGGATTCATCTCCTTCCGACATAGCTTCATGAGGCTCTGGTGGGTGTAAGCCCGCGTGAAACTCCTCGTGAGGTGCGTACCAATGCTGCTCTTGTGGATCATCTTCCATGTCATCTTCGATTGGTTCCACCTCTCCGGATCCTCTTTCTCATGCATGGAGTTACTGACTTCATCTTTCTCATGGGGTTCCATCTTCACCTCCTCCCAATATGGTCCATCGGACACCTCAATGGGGTTAAGTGCACTCCCAAGTGGTGGTGGACGAGTCCTTATGCGTGTTGTGCGCCTAGTCACTGGTATTTATAAATAAGACATGAGAAACTTTAGAGAATAAGAAAATAACTCCAAAACTTCAGAAGCTATGAAGTAAGAAAACAAAAGTGTTGCTGTCCAAAAGAAGAGAAAAAGAGGGGCTGAAAATGCACTTTGCTGTGGCTGAATTGACAATTAAAGTGCAGCAGCAAGCAATTTTTGAAAATAGCAGTTTAGAGGGGTGCTCCGTCCATTCTACCTAGGCTTGCGTCCTACGGTCAAAATGGCTCTGGTACCAATTTGTGACACCCGGTTTCCGAAAATGAACCAAGTGAATGCATATGTGTGCCCAGGATGTTCATCACACATACACATGTATTCCACAAACTGAAATTCAGAATATAACCACATACAAATAATGTTTAAGTACTTTATTACAATGACTCAATGTCTCACTCATGAATATCCAACTTATTTAGCAGCGGAAGACTCTAAGCGACAGTGGAAAATGACTAAAACAGCAGGCTCCAACTTCAACTCCACGGGCATGTTGACGGTAGTACGCACGCCTAGTACTTCACATGTTCTTCGAAGTACTCTTCTCCTGTTGCTGAAGTATATGTGGGAATGCAAGGGTGAGTACATGTCGTACTCAGCAAGTGTGGGAAAAGTATGACATGTTTCTTACAACAAGGTAGGGAATAAAAAAGGTTCATTGTAACAAAACAAAATTTATTTCACAAACATGGTAAAAACAGCAACTATTTATAGGTGAGTTTAATCCCAACATAACCAAGTAATTCATCAATATTCTTTCATTATAATTCACCATTTATCATGCTTCAACCAGCCAATAATCTTTCTCAAATTCATCTCATACTCATAAATATTCATATCCATCTCATTTTCATATAACCGAAACCAAACTCATTGTCATGACCCAAAATAGTCCCAAACATCCCATGTTTTGCCTCTAATCATGGAAGTTGGCCAGGTGCTTGTGACCGGAAGCACGGCTATCATGATAGTTTTACACTCTGCAGAGGTGGCACCACTTTACCCACAAGTTTGTGATTTCATCACCCGTCGGCGACTAGAGAGAACCACCATTATACCAGTACACAACCGTCGGTGTATGGCTAATAGATCAAAAAATAGCCTTTACAAAGGGGCTACTAGGATGTACGGACTCACTGAGGTTTCACCGGCAGGCTCAAATCTCCATTCTCCCACCCACGGGCCCCCTCTTGTGCCATGCAGTTCCCAGGGCAGTCCTTCCCGACTCCCATTCCCCGCGTCATCCAACGGTCCGTAACAAGCTAGCAACACACCTAATTAGTCAGCTAAGGCGCACCCATATTTGGCCTTGTGGTGGCACTGTTTTCCTGGCATGTGCTCGCATGAACAGGTCCTTAGATCTATGGCAAGCAAACCACCAATCATTCAGCAACATCCACGAATGAAGCTCGCCTAGCTCTCCCCGATTTCATGCTCATTAACATCATCAAGTTCTCATCATCATTAATCATATGAGTGCAGTAGCTAACATGTTTTATTTCAGCTTCCCGTATCCCGTAAATTAAGCGAAGCAAATAGGAAAAATGATCATAGCCAACTCTTCAACTTTCCCGGTGACAAGGATGGTTAACAAAACTAGTAAATTCCTATAAAAGGGTGTCCCATCAAGTTGAAACAAGCATACAAGTTTTAGCAAGCAAAACAGTTTTGAAAACATGGGATCGATATGGTCAAGGGGCACTTGCCTTGCTCCCGTGGTTCGTGTTGCTCAAGCGTCTCGGAGTCTTGGTGCTGTAGCTCCTCGTAGACGGGCTCTTGAGCTTGTCCTTCTACTCACGACCACACAAATACAAAATTTACAACAATCAATTTCATGCACAAACTTTACTCAAAATGCAATGAGGTGAATGAATGCAATTCCTATGGTGCAGTTTTATAAAATAAGTTTGCACGTGTTCTTGCATGTTTTAGTAGGCTTCCATGGGGTTTTATGATGATCAAGGTTACTTGGATCAAGTGTGGACGTGGTTATGATCTTGACACCATGTGTAGATCAATCCCACCATCAAAAAATCAACCAAAATATGGTCTGTCCACCCGCAGAATTTTCTGCTCGCAGAGGGTGAAGAAAATGGGTTCTTAGAAACAGCGGCGACATCGTAAGAGGGGTAATGGAAACCTACCTCACTTGTTCCTCCTCTCCTCCTTGCGGCAGGACCTCCTCCCTTGCAATGGCAGCAGCAGAGGATTTTCCATGGAGAATTATGTGGCTGCGGCTAGGTCAGAACGTCGTGTCTTCTTCTCCAGCGACAGCGAGGCGTGACGGAGCTCGACGGTGGCCAAATTCCGGCAGGGGGCGCAACTTGGCAGCAGGGGGGGCGGCGGCCAAAAAAGAGAGAGGGGTGGGCGGCTAGGGGGGAATTATATTTATAAAGGGGAAAAGGGCTAGGGTGGCTAGGATTTTAGCAAATCAAATATCCAATGGCTGAGATTTAATTTTAAAAGAGGTGGGAGCTAGGGGCTGGGATTTTATTATTTTTTCATCCAATGGCTAGGATTTAATTAGAAAATAAAAGCCCAAAAGAGTCCAAAGGGGTGGCAGCTAGGGTTTCCCCCTAATGGGCTGCGGCCAAGGGGGGTGGGGCCCATTTAGGGTCCCCGTAATTTGGTGCGGCCAAATTGGAGTGAAAATCCCCTCAAATGTGGGGGAAAATCCCCCTAGGGGAATTTTGGGGAATTTGGAGAAAATCAGGAAAAAATTTGGAAAATTAGGGGAGAGGGGAATTTGGGGGAAAATTGGGGAATTTTGGGGACAATTTGGGGTGGCCAAATTTGGCTATTTTATTTTTTCTTTTTCTTTTTATTTTTTTATTTCTTTTCCTTTTCTATTTATTTTTATTATTTTCCATTTCTATTTCCTTTTATTATTTTATTTGCTTCTATATTCCTCTATTTAATTCTTCTTTTTTTTAAATGCTTTTCTTTATGAAAAATGTATGCAATGCATGGTAGTGAAATTGAGGGTGTTACAACCAGCACAGGCGCCACCACGACCACTCACTCGAGCTCGTGCACGTGAATTAAAACTTTGTAACAATTCTGAAGAATGAAGGACCAAAAGCTTCCTAAGTGCATGCGTCATCTATGCTCATGGCAAACCTGCCCAGAGTAAAGCCTAGGTTCTGCGCCACCTATCTATTTTTAGTTTGTCAAGAAATAACCAGGAAGGTGCTGCACCACCTAAATTAGGAAAGGGATCAAGGAGATGGCGTGGCTGATTGGACGCCTGTTCCCTGCCTTGTGGGCAGGCTGGATGCCCACCTCCTCTCCCTATTTAGCTAGGGGTTGCACCCCCTCTTTTGGTTGGGTTTTCTTTGATAGGTTTAGCCCTCGTGGAAACATCCTGTTCTGCAGTCGTGCTCAACGGCCACCTGTGGACAGCCATAGTGAACCTCAATTCGTGAGTAATTGATATTCAGTTTTGCCTACATCTTGTTCTTGCTTGCTTTCTTTGATTGCTCGCAGGAATAGAACCTCGTATTCAGGTTGATCTTGCCACCTGCACGGTCAATAACCGTTTGGAGTTGGTTCATCGATTGCTAAGGCGCCACGACCTGTTCGTTCGTAGTCGGATCGCGACAGTCACCTCCTCCACCAATCGAAATTATCCACCTCACCGAAAGATCGGGCACTCCAGCTCTATTAAGTGGTATCAGATCACGGGTTGATCGGTGAGTTTTATCCCTTTAATTTGAGAGCTATTCATCTTCCTATCGTCCACCAGAACCGCAAAAAAAACTCAGGTTAGAGCCTTGTCCCTGAACCTTTTGGCCTTGCACTTTTCTTTCAGTAATATTGTGTTGTTGAATTTGCATGCATTTACATCACTTGTTGCTGGTCGCCTCGTGTTTTCGTTGTTCACCACCTTTCTTCTTTCGCTCATACATCCCACATTTTTACCTTCCTCCCTACTTGTTTCATTTGGTAAGTTTTCATCCTTTCCGCGTGGCACATTTGGGGCGCCTCATCTGGTTATCAAAAAAAAAGGAAGGCAAGAAACAACAAAGGAAAGAAGCAAAGGCACGGTGCAGAATAAAAAAAAAGCAAAAGAAGGCAATCAGAAATTGGTGCGCCCCATATCCTTACCTAGTATTTTTTCCTTTTTTTTTGTTTTTGGCAAGCAGCACCTCCATATCTGGTGCGCCCAAGCTTTCTAATTCAGTACCGTTAACTTTTGGAAAACAAGACCATCCTAACTTGTGCACCATCTTTTCCAGCCAGGGATTTGGTGCACTCTCTCCATTTTTGCACGCCTACCTTCCATGCCCCCCTTGCGTTTTCTTTTCGGTTTCACTTGGTTCCAGCAGCATTCACTACGTGTTTGCACCCTTATTCAACTTTACATTTGCTGATTGATTTTGCTAATCCTTGCTCTAAAAGTGAAGCCTTCCTACAACTCCACAAACACCTACAGCGTGCAGGTTGTGTCCTCTGGCAATAGCTCTATCCAAGCTTCTTTGGTTGCACCGCTGGTTGCAGGTCACCCCTATTGGTGTGGTAAGAACAAGTAAGACCTTGATAACATTTTTTTTTAGTTTGAGCGCCCTGATCTACAACTCATTACACTAGCTGTAGGACATACTATTTTGTTCCTTGTTTCTCTTGTCTTTGCACTAACTATGGCAGGACCCTTGGGGGATCTAGAGGATGAGAAATCCCTTCCACATTCCCCTCGTACCAAGGGCATCATACAACATTTTGAGCGACAAATGCGCCTGCAAATTGATGGCCTCGCTGAAGACATTTACGTCACCAACGAGCGCCTTGGTCCGCTTGAAACAGCACAAATTGAAGCCGGAACGACGTTCCAGGAATTAAGAACAGCCCAAGCCACCACCAACACCACCCTAGGCACCATCATGACATAGCTTGAGGAGTTGTCCCAGCAACTTGGTGAGCTACAGGGGGACACTGATTATGGGGCGACACCAAGCACGACGCTCAGGCCCGTCGTCGCGAGGTACATAACCAGGATGATTTTTCTCTAAGATTAAACTCACTATACCTTAATTGAATGGTACATATGATCCTGATGCTTATCTTGAGTGGGAACTTGCTGTTGATAAAAAATTTGCATGTCATGCTTTTCCTGCACACCATCAAGTTAAAGCTGCTACTAGTGAGTTTACCCATTTTGCTTCTATTTGGTGGCGCGAACATTGCAACAAACATCCCACTGAAATCCCTACCACTTGGGATGCTTTAAAAGTCCTTATGCGCCACAGATTTGTTCCCTCATATTATGCTCGTGACTTTCTTAATAAACTACAGCGTTTAAAACAAGGTACACACACTGTTGAATAGTACTATCAGGAGCTGCAAACTGGTATGCTTCGTTGTGGTTTAGTTGAGAACAATGACGCTGCTATGGCACATTTTTTGGATGGTTTAAACTGTGAAATTCAGGATGTGCTTGATTATAAGGAGTACACTAACATTATTCGTTTATTCCATCTTGCTTGTAAAGCTAAACGTGAAGTGCAGGGATGACATGCGAGGACACAAGCTAACTCTTTTGCAGGTCACACCACGTCGTTCCACTCAGGCCCTAAGCCTGTTGCCGTGTCACCCCCAGCAGCGCAATCACCACCTAGCAGCACTCCGCGTGACAAGGAAGTAGCAAAAAATCCAGCGCCACTTCCAGCAACAAAGGGTGCCTCCTTCTCTGGACGCACCAAGGATATTCAATGCCATCGATGTAAAGGTTTTGGTCACGTGATACAGAACTGTCCCAACAAACGCACACTGATTATCCGTGACAATGAAGAACATGTGGATGCCACGGATGCTGACAAGTACGAGAGTCTTGTTGTACAACGCGTACTCAACACACAGGTTGCACAACCAGAGCAGAACCAGCGCCACACTTTGTTCCATACCAAAGGCGTTGTGCAAGAACGCTCCATTCGCATCATTATTGACGGTGGCAGCTGCAACAACTTGGCAAGCACGGAGATGGTGGAGAAGTTGTCTCTTCCCACGCGGCCACACCCACACCCCTACCATATTCAATGGCTTAACCGGGGTGGTAACTCAAGGTAACACGCTCGGTACGTGTTCATTTCTCTATGGGGTCCTATCATGATTATGCTGATTGCGATGTTGTTCCAATGGAAGCCTGTTCGCTTCTGCTCGGTAGGCCTTGGCAATATGATACGGATAGCTTACATCATGGTCACACAAACTTTTACTCTTTGATGTTTAAGGGCAAGAAAATAATTCTTCATCCAATGACCCCTGAACAGATTGTCAAAGCTGACATCGCTAGAGCTAAACAACAACAACAGCAACCGCACATACAAAACGAAATTAAACTGAAAGCTCCTGTTTTGCTTGCCACTAAATCTGATTTTGATGGCATACGTGATGATAATCTACCTTGCTATGCGCTTGTATGCTCTCATATGCTGTTTTCACTAGATGATGTGCCATATTTGGACATGCCCCCTGCTGTTACTAAGCTTTTGCAGGACTATGCCGATGTGTTTCCGAAGGAGTTACCATCAGGTCTTCCTCCCATTCGCGGCATTGAGCACCAGATTGACCTCATCCCAGGCACTCAGCTTCCCAACCGCGCCCCGTACCGTACCAATCCCGATGAAACAAAGGAGATTCAGCACCAAGTCCAAGCGTTACTTGATAAGGGCTACATTCGTGAGTCTCTTAGCCCTTGCTCTGTTCCTGTTTTACTTGTTCCAAAGAAGGATGGTACCTGGCGCATGTGCGTTGATTGTCGCGCGATTAACAATATCGCAATTCGTTATCGCTATCCTATACCTCGCCTTGATGATATGCTTGATGAGCTTAGCAGTGCTGTTATTTTCTCCAAGGTTGATTTGCGTAGCGGGTACCACCAGATTAGAATGAAACTTGGGGATGAATGGAAAACGGCATTTAAAACAGAATTTGGCTTATATGAATGGTTAGTTATGCCGTTTGGATTGACTAATGCGCCCAGCACATTTATGCGCTTAATGAATGAAGTTTTGAGGCCTTTCATAGGACTGTTTGTGGTTGTTTATTTTGACGATATTCTGATTTACAGCAAGTCTATGGAAGAGCATTTGGAACATGTGCCTGCTGTTTGTGATGCTTTACGCGCTGCCCGCTTATTTGGCAATGTGGAAAAGTGCAACTTCTGCACACCACGTGTTTCATTTTTTGGCTATGTTGTTACTCCGCAGGGCATTGAGGTGGACGGCAGCAAGATTGACGCCATCCAATCCCGGCCCACGCCGAAGACAGTTATGCAGATTCGGAGTTTTCTTGGGCTTGCAGGGTTCTATAGACGGTTTGTGCGTGATTTCAGCTCCATTGCCGTCCCATTGCATGAACTCACCAAGAAGGGCATCCCTTTCTCCTGGGGTACGGCTGAAGAAGAGGCATTCACCATCCTAAAAGATAAGTTAACACTTGCCCCCTTACTACAACTACCTGATTTCAATAAGATGTTTGAACTTGAATACGATGCTAGTGGTATTGGGTTGGGCGGTGTTTTGCTTCAAGAGGGAAAACCAGTAGCTTACTTCAGCGAAAAATTAAGCGGTGCTCGTCTGAATTGTTCAACTTATGACAAAGAACTTTACGCCTTGGTTCACACTCTACAAACTTGGCAACATTATTTATGGCCTCACAAATTTATTATTCATTCTGCTCATGAGGCTTTAAAACATATTCGTAGCCAAACCAATCTGAACCGTTGGCACGCTACGTGGGTAGAATTCATAGAGTCTTTTCCTTACATCATTAAACACAAGAACGGGAAAGACAACATTATTGCTGGTGCTTTGTCGCGTCGCTACACCATGCTGTCTCAGTTAGATTTAAAAATTTTTGGCTTACAAACTGTGAAAGAACAATACGCCGATTGTCGAAGTGTTCCGTCGACACTTCCCCCGGGCCTGCTTCAGGAGCAGCCCGCAGAGGTTCTTTTTCGGAGGGGCTAGTCCTTTCGAGAGGCCGCGTTGGTTGTAAGGGGATTGACACAAGGATTTTTACGTGGTTCGGGCCGTCGGAGCGTAAAACCCTACGTCCACGGGAGTGCTTAGTGTATTGCTTGCTCGCGTATGAGGATGAGTTGGCTTAAAGTTCCGAACCCACGGGTGTTCGAACCTAGGAGCTGAATGCTGAGGGATCCGAACCCCTTGCAACATAGCCAACCCGAGCCTTTTATACTTCAAGGCTCGGGCAGCTTACAAGGTGGGCCTCGGGGCCCGACAGGTGGCCCCGGGGTGATTTCCTGCCATCTACCATATCTTGCAGTGAATGCTGGTAGTTGTCTCAGGCAAGGGCTTCTTAGTCGTCGTCCTGCCGTCCTGCCCGTGCCGCAAGCTAGGCGTAGTGGTTGATGATGGCAGGGACGGCAGGGCATGTCTTGTCGCCGTATTTATTGGTCAACAGCTTCTGACATGGCGTGCGCCGCGTCTCCGCGTCTTAGGAAGGCGCGGGTCTTGAATGTCTTGACCGGACAAGTCATGGCATGCCTTTACTCCTGCTGCCTACCGAGTCGGTGGAGGTAGGGGGGCAGCAAGGCACTGCCGGCCACGTGGCAGGCCCGGGGATCGCCTCTGAGTAGAGGGATGGCCCGGCCCTGTTGGACACGTGGCGCCTTCGGAGCTCACCTCTGCGGAGGGGGCGAGGTTCGGCTCTGCTGGCCACGTGGCAGGCGGGGGTGGGGGGGGGCTCACCTCTGAGGAGAGGGGAGGCCAGGCCTTGCTGGACACGTGGCGCCTTCGGAGCTCACCCCTGCGGAGGGGGCAAGGTCCGACTCTGCTGGACACGTGGCAGGCCCGGGGCTCGCCCTGAGGAGAGGGGAGGCCCGGCCCTGTCGGACATGGGGCGCCTTCGGAGCTCACCCCTGCGGAGGGGGCGAGGTCCGGCTCTGCTGGCCACGTGTGTAAAATCCCCAAAAGTGGTAGCAAGAAAATTCTGCTCATGTGCACTTATGAAAAATGAGGAGAATTAAAACTTTGAATTATAATGGGGTAAGTTCAAAGTGAGGGTTTAGACTTCCCAAAACTTCCAAACATGGGGATCTAAATGCACAGCTTGGATCTTCATAGTCCAAATATTCACCCTTCCAAATTGCAGCTCATTTGGAGGAGTTTCAATATTTATTTGGAATTAAAAGGAAGAGCCCTCTAATCTGAATTTCAAATTCAGTTTCAAATTCCAATTCCCTCAGTTTGAAAATTGGGTTTCACAAATGTGTTCTCCATCTTTGAATGAGAAGCCATGCCAAAAATTGGAAATTTTGGAACTGGTTTGCTATATTTTTGAGGCAATACAAAGTGGAGAATTCAAACTCATTTTCAAATTCAAATGATCAAACCACATTCAAATTCTACACCAGAATTCAAACCATTTGAATTCGGCAAATTCAAACTTAACTTTGGGATGAAGTATGGCCTTAATTGTTGAGTAGCTGGGGAAGAAATATCTGTGGAAATTGAATAAAAATCTGAGGTGGTGGGACCCACATGTCAGCCACACAGTTTCCTTTTTCATCTCTGTTTTCCCTTCGGTTGATCACCGAGCTGCCACCGAGCTGTGCTTCCCTCCACAGAGCAGCTTGCAGAGACTTGCTCCCGAAGGCAGAATTTGGGGCGTGGTGATTGCTATCCAAAGCAGCTGCCCAAACCAATTTCTATTCCCTGCCTCCAACCGGTTTCCTCAGGTGCTCGAGCGTCCAGCAAAGGAAAAACAGTGCGCCCCCTCTCTGCGCTCGTGGTTCAGCAGCCCTCCAGCCCCTCCTAGCACCGATTGAGCCACCCAGGAGCTGCGCCGGCGCCTCCTCAACGTGTTCCACCGCTCCTCAGCTCATCCCCGAGCTCCCCTCGCAATGCCGAGCCGTTCTTCACCGGTAGAACACAGAGCACGTCGCCCCTCACTGCTCCTCACGTTCCGGCCGCTCCAACGCCTCTCCTGCACGTCCAGCACCTCCCTAAGGTGCGCCAAGGTGTGTAGATCATGCTACCATAGTCCCCTTGCCCTTCCCCATCACTGTCTCGCCGGAATTTATGTTTTGGCGCCGGTACACGTGAAGAACCGATCCACACCAAAACTGGAAATTCGTCCAACGTGGTTGATCATCGGTTCTACAATTCAAGCCACAGAAACTAGTGACCCTAGCGCCCTCCCACGCCAAAGCACACATCAAACCGTCCACCACAGGCCCCGGGCGACGAGAAATCGCCGGCGGCGGCAAAAACAGGTCGGTCCTCCGGTGAACCCTATGTTCCGGCCATTTGCTGCAAGTTTTAGCCTGCGTTCCATGTTCCCCGATCATTGGTGATGCTTTAGGGCAACGTAGCTCGCCGGGAGAAGCTTCAGACGCGCCAGAACGCGTTGATGCCGAGCTCCCGAGCCGCCCCACCGGTGCCGGCCTGTTTTCGGCCGTTTTCATGCGTGGAAACCTTGCCCGGCAGCTGCGTCATGTTCCCAGGAGCATGTAGGGCGAAACCGGAGCTAATTTGGTGGAGAAATGAGGGAGAACGAGCCATGCCACGATTTGAACTGGTGTGCACGCGCGCCTCTGGCGGGAGGTTGAAGAAGGACCTGACCAGTGGGCCCCCCTGTTAAGTCTCTGTGTAGATTTTAAACAGAGAGCTATCACAGTTTGAAAAATTCATAACTTTGTGTAGACAGCTCCAAAAAGGGTGAGACAAATTTTGTCTGAATCCTTAGGAGGAGTACTTTACATAGGAACAAATTGCATGCTATGAAAATGCCCAGGAATTTCTGTAGAATTGTTTTTAGTAAATCCTTTAGGGATTTATTACCGGAGCAATTCTTTATGAAATATTCCCAAATTTGGGCAGCTAGTCCTTTTCATAGTGCCTGACCTCCAGTAACTTTTAGGATTTTTGGAGCTTATTTAGAGGGCTTAATCAGTAGGTTATCTCAGGATTAAATAAATTATCTAAAAATCATAGAATTGATTTCCAGAAAATTGGTTCAAACTTCATACCTCCATAACTCTCTGTAGGGATGTCCAAAATTTGTGAAACAAATTTTGTTGGATTTCTCTCAGTCAGTAATCCGCAGAAATGCAAAGAAATTGATCTGAAGATCTCTGGATATTTCTCCAAGATTCATCAAAGTTAAATTTTTGGGAATTTAGTCCAGAATATCTCTGTTATGGAATTTCTTCAAATTTGGCCAGGAAGTTCCTCATGACGTTACAGATCTCCAGTAAAAATTTGAGCTTCATTGGAGTTCATTTGCTAGGTCAAATTACCTTCCAAAGTTCAACCTTTATTTGGAAAATTCAAATTTAAACAGAAACTTTTCAGAACTCCTGTTCAACTTCAAAAATTCATATCTCTCTGATGGTAGCTCCAAAAATGGTGAAACAAATTTTGTTAGAACCATGGAGACTTACCCTAATCAGATCTTCCATTTCTAGCTATGTCAAAGCTCCTTATTTGGGCTCAAAATTCAGATAAGCATTGTACTTGTAGGAATTTTAAAGACTACATTATGCAATGACATGTCTCCAAATTTGGCTCAAGTCATCCTTAGAGAGTCTAGTATCCACTGAAAAATTCCCAAAGCCAATTAAGGATCCTAAATAGCAGTAGCTATGAATAGAAGTTCAATTTCTATAAACCTTTAATACTTACACATGTATTTTATTACATTTCATCATAGTGACCGAAGTTGAGGATACGCCGGAGCCTTTGGACGTCCTGCCACCAGAAGCTCACTTCTTCTCTGACTCGCAACCAGGCAAGCCCCGGTTTGCACTTAAGTACCTTTTATAAAATTCTTTATTTGTATCAGTTATGTCTAGGGTGGATGTTTGCATTAGAGTTAAGGTGTTTGAAACCCCACTTGCACAACCTTTTAAATTCTATGAAGGGTTGGGTAGCTTACAGAGCCGACGAGTAGACAAGGCCCCGCTAATATGCTTAGGACCTTGGTAGAAGTCGAGTAGTTGGAATCTACTCGCGAGGTAAGGTTTATCACACGGTTTGGTCAGAATAGAAAATGGCTTAAGAGTGGTAAAAATGAGACCTAGCAGGGGGGATAGGAAGCAGTGAGCGGAGGTCTCATGTGCGTAGCCCTGTTGGTGTCGATTGAGGACCGAGTCGTGTGCGGGCCTGCTGAACAAGTATCGAACAGTACCGGATGGCATACTGACATAAGCAGGAAATCGATGTAAATGGTTAACCTGGGTGCCGAGGCTTACCCAACCGTAAACAGGAGTGGGTTGAGGGTAGCAAGGTGTAAATCTGCCGGTGGGCACAGTCACGCGGGGACCTCCTACCCGTTACGGATGGACCGGTTCGGTGTTTGGGTTGCTTTTGAAAGGTGGTTGCATACAACAGAGTAGGAAGGGGTGTGGAATCACGCTTCTGAAAGTGGGTGTATGCAACGTGTTGTCCGGGTGTCTCCTGATTGCAATCACCGTCCCTCGCGGTTATTTGAGTACCGCTTGTTCACTGTTTCGTGACGTAGTAAGAAGTGAAGTAAGCCAGTTGAATGATAATATGCTGTGATGATATATTAATGTTTTAGAAACCATGTATGCTGTAGATGTAGAGCTAATTAAGTTTACTTTCCGCTTTGGGCATCACCACATCGGAGAAAAGCGTTTCTTGTTTGATTGTGGACTTCCGATGTGAGGGCTGCCTAAGGCACATGAATTTGACGCTATAAAACTGAAAGTAAGGATCAACTTATAGGCGTGTCTTTGTCGCAAATTCCTTTTCCTATCATACACCTCCCTGCATGTAGAGTTCCATGCCTAGGTCAGACGGTTAAGCCTTGCTGAGCCATTGTGCTCACGGTTGCAGTATTTGAGCTGTATGCAGGTGAGAGCTATGAGGAGGGTTCCGAGGATGAGGCGATGCCCCCGTCAGGGTACACGGCCGAGATGGAGCCCTGCACGCCGCCGTGATCTCCGGTTTCATGCTGCTAGCGTGTAGCGTCCCCGGGCTGGATGGCTGCACTTTTGCATAGTTAGGATGAGAGGCTACTATTGTACATTACTTCCGCTGTATAGTTATATTTTGTAAAAGACTTCCGCTGTTTTATATTAAATAAAAGTTTGTATGTTGTTCTTTATTCTTTTCTGGTGTGCTGTTGGGTGCCGCATCGTACGGCACCACCCTATGCGATCCTGGAGTGGGTGAACCACGGGTTGGTCCCCACAGACGTGGTATCAGAGCCGCATTGGGAATAGCACGCTAGAGAAGAGCCTAATTTTGAAAACTTAGAAGTAGTCGAGTGAGGATTAGTCTTTAAGCCCGCATAAGGTCTATGATAGTAGTAGTTACTAAAGTGGAAAAGCTAACTTATGTGTTATACATTCTGTAACGACGCTCCGACGTCAGGTAAGAGGTAAGGTACGCCACCGCAGGCGGATCAATTGCGGTAACTCGCCATACGAGTAATAGTATGGAATGATATACCGTGGCTTGGCACGGTAGTGAATATGAGTCTCTGGACCTCTCTATGGTTCTGAGAGCATATGAAAACGCTGATCTCCAGCGTGCTTTAGGCAAAAGTGAGAATACCCCATCGTGTGGTAAGCAACACGATAGTATGCAACTCTTGAACGTTCAATATTCAAAGGGCCATACGCAGCGCTCGCCATCGGCGTGCCTCAACGGTCATGAGGCAGTAGGTGGTATCCGTTGGGTTGATAAAAATTCCCAACCGTGACGACCCGTTCGCGCTCTACTCGGGTTCCCCGTCGTGTGGTGTGAAAACACGACCATGTACCTTGAGGCGTGGCTTGACTCAAGGACGATCCGTATGGCAATGATACGGACCGTATGTTTTTAATATGATATGGAACTGCCTGTAATGTAAAAACCTTTGTGTGCACCATTATTGTGTGTTCTTCTGCAGGTACATTGATCACGTTAGTGCATGACGTGTAGAAACCGTTTGTGAGTGACGTCTTTAGTTCCACCATGTGACACGTATATGCCGGAATACCGGTTTAGGATTTTTCTTTGGTGAGGAAACGTAGTACCGACTGCATAAAAGTTTATTTTCAAAGAAAAGAATCACAATGAAGTATAGAAATTCATTTAGGGGTTAGTAAACTCCTATATTGAACTAAGAGTCAATTGGGAGTATAGGTTCAATCTCAAAAGCTTAGGAACAATCTCCCCTGTTTTTGGCAGAAATTTTTCTGAACTTGAACAGGGCATAACTTAAGATTGGTTGAACCAATGGAGGTGTGGGATACCATTCTGGAAAGGATTAGAAGTCCTCTACAACTTTTCTGTAGAGCTCCAGAACAAAATCTCCCTCCAAAGGGATGAAAATCTCAGATGAGTAGGTACTGTCCAGAAACAGGGCAGACCAAATGCTCTCTGGAATTTTCCGTATTTTGACCAAAACACCTAGTTTCACCGTTCGACGTCCAGTGGCTGTTGTAAAACAGCGAGTCGGAGTCGAAGGGTTTATGCATTTGACACATCACTTCGAGTTAGTACATGTTTGGGTCGAATACAATAGCGAGGAATTGCGCATGCTAACACACTTAACATCCCGTGGTGACCTCGATGGTCGAAATGAACTTTTAACCCATAAAGTTCAATACTTTGTAACTCGATCGTATGACACGGTCCAGGGATGTATATGGTGCATAAAGTTTATACTTTATCCATATGTGTGATTGTTATGCGCATTGTTTATCCCATTCTCGTATTACTATTGTATAGACTGGATGAGCTAAACCCACTTGTGCTGATCGTTTGAATGGTATGAATGCAGAATGGTGCGGACACGTTCAACGCAAGAGGAGGGAGGTCCGAGTCAAGTTCGTGGTGATGAGTCTCCACCTCCGGAGCAGACCACGACGCAGCAGCAACCACCTCCTCCACCACCAGAACTTCCAAGGAATCTTGCGGAGGTTCTCGCCGCAGTGCTCGGCTCGCGCGACGAGCAAACCGAGTTACTGCAGATGTTGGTGAAGCAGAATGCGTCCCATCAGGGAGGACGCCAAGACAATGGGCAACGCCAGCCCCAACAAAGCTCGTATTCAGAATTCATGGCGACCCATCCACCGGTCTTCACGGAGGCCGAAGAACCTTTGGAGGCGGACAGCTTTATCCGCACTCTGGAGGCAAAGTTCGGGCTGCTACGATGCACCGAACATCAGAAGGCGCTGTACGCAGCGCAACAGCTTCAAGGAGAAGCCGGTACCTGGTGGGCGAACTACACCGCCTCCTTACCGGCTGGCCATGCCGTCACATGGACGGAGTTCCGGGAGGCGTTCCGCGCCTATCACATACCTCCCGGTGTGATGGAAATGAAGCTCCAGGAGTTCCTGGCGCTACGACAAGGCGAGAGGAGTGCTCATGAGTACTCCAGGTTATTCAACCGGCTGGCGCAGTATGCGCCAGGATTTGTGGGCACGGAAGACAACAAGCACAATGCGTTCTTCCGGGGCCTGAACTCCAAGATGAAGGTCCATCTCGCCCAGAGCAATCGCGGCACATTCAACGACCTAGTTAATGCCGCGATTCTACAGGAGAATGCTCAGCGCGAGCGCGGTTCTGACAAGAGGAAACGCAGCGCGCTGACGAGCAGCAGTGGTGGAACGCCACAGAAATACCGCGTGGTATATCGTTCACCATCCGGTCAGAGATGGCAGCCACCGACGCGACCGCCTCAGTTTCGCGGTCGGCAATATAATGCGCCGGGCTTTCGACCGACGTATCCACCACAGCAACAGCAGCAGCAAAGGATGGTCCCGCGTGTGCCCCAGTTTCAACAGCGTGCACCGGGATTCCGTCCTCAAGTCGGCGGGACCCCGACACCTTACACGTGCTATACGTGTGGCCGTGTCGGGCACATTTCGAGGGACTGCCCCGAGCCGCGACAGGGCAGGGGTGCAGCACCATATCAGGGTGCTAATCAGCCCCGCAATCAGCCCAAGAAACCAGCACCAAAACCCGGCAACATCCACCACTTAGCTATCGAAGACGTACCGGAAGGCGAACCCGTCCTCGCGGGTACGTTCTCTTACCTGGATCATCCCGTAGTCATACTTTTTGACTCCGGTGCCACCCATAATTTCATAAGTCAGTCTTATGTTATTAAATATCAACTGCCTATCATTCCCACAAATAATTCATATTTGATATGTTCTCCGGGTGGGAAAATAACAGCTGATAGAATGGTCTATAGAGCACCATTACAGTTGGGTGGGAATCTATATCCGACTTCTCTAATCATGTTAGAGAGTCAAAAACTTGATGTCATTTTAGGAATGTCATGGCTACATCGCCATGGTGCTGTTCTTGACATCATTCCACGTGTGGTTCGTTTAAACTCTCCACTTCATGAACCACATGTTCTTATTCTTGACCGTTTGGTTCAAGAAACCCCAGCCACATATAACACGGAAGCCACAAAACTTGAGGATATTCGTGTGGTCCGTGAATACCCGGATGTCTTTCCGGATGATCTTCCAGGCATGCCACCCGAAAGAGATGTCGAGTTCAAGATTGAACTCGTACCTGGGACGACACCAATCTCACGGAGACCATATAAGATGGCTCCGAATGAGCTGGCTGAACTAAAGGAGCAGCTCAACGATTTGATGAAGAAGGGTTTCATTCGACCGAGTTCCTCGCCATGGGGATGCTCGGCGCTGTTTGTGAAGAAGAAGGATGAAACCTTGAGGTTGTGTGTGGACTACCGACCTCTCAACGCCGTCACCATCAAGAATAAATATCCACTGCCCCGCATCGATATTCTCTTCGATCAACTTGTGGGTGCGAGTGTATTTTCCAAGATGGATCTTCGCTCCGGATATCATCAAATCAAGATCCGAGCGGAGGATATCCCAAAGACGGCCTTCTCGACGAGATATGGGTTGTATGAATACCTCGTCATGTCCTTTGGTCTCACCAACGCCCCGGCACACTTCATGTATCTCATGAACTCAGTGTTCATGCCGGAGTTGGACAATTTTGTGGTGGTGTTCATAGACGACATCTTGGTTTACTCCAAGACTGAAGAAGAACACGCCAAACACTTGCATATCGTACTTCAGCGATTAAGAGACCATAAGCTTTATGCTAAGTTCAGCAAGTGCGAGTTTTGGATCAGCCAAGTGCCATTCCTTGGTCACATTATTTCTGCAGAAGGCATTGCAGTTGATCCAAGCAAAATTGAACAAGTGCTGAAATGGAAGTCCCCCACATCAGTCCATGAAGTCAGGAGTTTCCTCGGGTTAGCAGGATATTATCGGAGATTCATACCAAATTTCTCCAAGCTTGCTAAGCCGATGACTGAACTGTTGAAAAAGGGGATCAAATATGTTTGGAGCTCAGCATGTGAAGAAGCTTTCCAAGCATTAGTGAAGCATCTTACAACAGCTCCGGTGTTAGCTCAACCGGATACAACCAAGCCCTTTGATGTATATTGTGATGCGTCTGGCATCGGGCTTGGCTGTGTATTGATGCAAGGAGGAAGAGTGGTCGCCTATGGCTCACGTCAACTTCGTAACCACGAGCAGCACTATCCGACTCATGATCTTGAGCTCGCTGCTGTGGTATTGGCCTTGAAGATGTGGAGGCACTATTTGCTTGGGAACTTAGTGCACCTCTACACCGACCACAAAAGTCTAAAATATATATTCACTCAAAAGGAGTTGAATATGCGGCAACGGAGATGGCTAGAACTGATCAAAGACTATGAGATCGAGATTCACTACCATCCCGGGAGGGCAAACGTGGTTGCCGATGCCCTAAGCCGCAAATCCCATGTCAACAGTCTGTCCATCACCCCACTTGAAGAGGAGGAGCCGAGTCTGTACTTGGTTCCATATGGGGCATTGTATAATCTTGCTCTCGTCCCTACAATACGAGAGGAGATTATGGAAGCGCAGAAGAAAGACGTGGGAATGTCGCACATTCGGAGAAGGATGAAGAATGGCGAAATGAAATGCTTCCGAAGAGATGATAACGGTACACTATGGTTTAAAGACCGTATAGTGGTACCCCACGACATGAAGCTTCGGAGGAAAATATTGGACGAAGCTCATTTGTCCAAGTATTCTATTCATCCGGGCAGCAACAAGATGTACCAAGATCTGAAAACAAGGTTTTGGTGGACGCGGATGAAAAGAGAAATTGCAAAGTACGTATCCGAATGTGATACGTGTCGGCGGGTGAAAGCCGACCATATGCGTAAAGCCGGACAGCTGCAACCGTTGAACATTCTGGCGTGGAAGTGGGAGGATATCAGCATGGACTTCATAGTTGGATTACCTCTCACGTCTCACAAACATGACTCGATTTGGGTGATAGTCGATCGACTAACCAAGTCGGCTCATTTCATTCTCATACATACCAGTTACGTGTCCAAGCAATATGCGGAGCTTTATATTGCAAGAATCTTATGCTTGCACGGTGTTTCCCGCTCCATTATTTCAGATCGCGGTGCGCTGTTTGTCTCTCGGTTTTGGGAACAGCTGCATGCATCATTGGGGACCAAACTGATCCGAAGCTCCGCGTATCACCCGCAGACAGATGGTCAAGCTGAACGGGTGAATCAAGTGCTTGAAGACATGCTACGCGCTTGTGCCATTCACCACGGCAAGAATTGGGACGATCATTTGCCGTTGGCGGAGTTTTCTTACAACAATGGCTATCAAGCTAGCATCAAGATGGCGCCGTATGAAGCTCTCTACGGCCGGAAATGTCGCACACCTCTCAACTAGTGCGAGTCCGGCGAGCGAGTCATCTACGGCATTGAACTGGTGAATGAAGCTGAAGAACGAGTGCGAGTGATACAAGCCAACCTCAAGGCTTCTCAATCTCGTCAGAAAAGCTATGCGGATAAAAGAAGTCGTCCTCTCCACTTCAACATCGGGGACCATGTGTATGTCCGTGTGTCTCCGATGAAAGGAGTTCACCGTTTTGGAGTGAAGGGTAAACTTGCGCCGCGGTTCATTGGTCTGTTCATCATTATTGAAAAATGCGGACCCATGGCCTATCGCCTAGATTTACTGGCGTCGATCGCAGGCATTCACAACGTCTTCCACATCTCTCAGCTGAGGAAATGCCTCAAACACTCAGCTGAAATCCGCACTGAAGACATAGAAGTTCTTCAACCGGACCTCACGTACACGGAGTATCCAATCCGGATCATCGATGAAAAGACTCGTGCCACAAGAAACCGGACCTTATGGTTCTACAAGGTCTTGTGGAGTAACCATACCGCTGATGAGGCGACATGGGAAAGCGAGGATTATCTACAAGCGTATTATCCGGACTTGCTATCATCATATACCCGGTAAGGTTTTCCCCACTTTACTTTTCCTTTGGAATCTCGGGACGAGATTCTTTTTAAGGGGGGAGGGATGTAAAATCCCCAAAAGTGGTAGCAAGAAAATTCTGCTCATGTGCACTTATGAAAAATGAGGAGAATTAAAACTTTGAATTATAATGGGGTAAGTTCAAAGTGAGGGTTTAGACTTCCCAAAACTTCCAAACATGGGGATCTAAATGCACAGCTTGGATCTTCATAGTCCAAATATTCACCCTTCCAAATTTCAGCTCATTTGGAGGAGTTTCAATATTTATTTGGAATTAAAAGGAACAGCCCTCTAATCTGAATTTCAAATCCAGTTTCAAATTCCAATTCCCTCAGTTTGAAAATTGGGTTTCACAAATGTGTTCTCCATCTTTGAATGAGCAGCCATGCCAAAAATTGGAAATTTTGGAACTGGTTTGCTATATTTTTGAGGCAATACAAAGTGGAGAATTCAAACTCATTTTCAAATTCAAATGATCAAACCACATTCAAATTCTACACCAGAATTCAAACCATTTGAATTCTGCAAATTGAAACTTAACTTTGGGATGAAGTATAGCCTTAATTGTTGAGTAGCTGGGGGAGAAATATCTGTGGAAATTGAATAAAAATCTGAGGTGGTGGGACCCACATGTCAGCCACACAGTTTCCTTTTTCATCTCTGTTTTCCCTTCGGTTGATCACCGAGCTGCCACCGAGCTGTGCTTCCCTCCACAGAGCAGCTTGCAGAGACTTGCTCCTGAAGGCAGAATTTGGGGCGTGGTGATTGCTATCCAAAGCAGCTGCCCAAACCAATTTCTATTCCCTGCCTCCAACCGGTTTCCTCAGGTGCTCGAGCGTCCAGCGAAGGAAAAACAGTGCGCCCCCTCTCTGCGCTCGTGGTTCAGCAGCCCTCCAGCCCCTCCTAGCACCGGTTGAGCCACCCAGGAGCTGCGCCGGCGCCTCCTCAACGTGTTCCACCGCTCCTCAGCTCATCCCCGAGCTCCCCTCGCAGTGCCGAGCCGTTCTTCACCGGTAGAACACAGAGCACGTCGCTCCTCACTGCTCCTCACGTTCCGGCCGCTCCAACGCCTCTCCTGCACGTCCAGCACCTCCCTAAGGTGCGCCAAGGTGTGTAGATCATGCTACCACAGTCCCCTTGCCCTTCCCCATCATTGTCTCGCCGGAATTTAGGTTTTGGCGCCGGTACACGTGAAGAACCGACCCACACCAAAACTGGAAATTCGTCCAACGTGGTTGATCATCGGTTCTACAATTCAAGCCACAGAAACTAGTGACCCTAGCGCCCTCCCACGCCAAAGCACACATCAAACCGTCCACCACAGGCCCCGGGCGACGAGAAATCACCGGCGGCGGCAAAAACGGGTCGGTCCTCCGGTGAACCCTATGTTCCGGCCATTTGCTGCAAGTTTTAGCCTGCGTTCCATGTTCCCCGATCATTGGTGATGCTTTAGGGCAAGGTAGCTCGCCGGGAGAAGCTTCAGACGCACCAGAACGCGTTGATGCCGAGCTCCCGAGCCGCCCCACCGGTGCCGGCCTGTTTTCGGCCGTTTTCATGCGTGGAAACCTTGCCCGGCAGCTGCGTCATGTTCCCAGGAGCATGTAGGGCGAAACCGGAGCTAATTTGGTGGAGAAATGAGGGAGAACGAGCCATGCCACGATTTGAACTGGTGTGCACGCGCGCCTCTGGCGGGAGGTTGAAGAAGGACCTGACCAGTGGGCCCCCCTGTTAAGTCTCTGTGTAGATTTTAAACGGAGAGCTATCACAGTTTGAAAAATTCATAACTTTGTGTAGACAGCTCCAAAAAGGGTGAGACAAATTTTGTCTGAAGCCTTAGGAGGAGTACTTTACAGAGGATCAAATTGCATGCTATGAAAATGCCCAGGAATATCTGTAGAATTGTTTTTATTAAATCCTTTAGGGATTAATTACAGGAGCAATTCTTTATGAAATATTCCCAAATTTGGGCAACTAGTCCTTTTCATAGTGCCTGACCTCCAGTAAAAATTTTAGGATTTTTGGAGCTTATTTATAGGCTTAAGCAGTAGGTTATCTCAGGATTAAATAAATTATCTAAAAATCATAGAATTGATTTCCAGAAAATTGGTTCAAACTTCATACCTCCATAACTCTCTGTAGGGATGTCCAAAATTTGTGAAACAAATTTTGTTGGATTTCTCTCAGTCAGTACTCCGCAGAAATGCAAAGAAATTGATCTGAAGATCTCTGGATATTTCTCCAAGATTCATCAAAGTTAAATTTTTGGGAATTTAGTCCAGAATATCTCTGTTATGAAATTTCTTCAAATTTGGCCAGGAAGTTCCTCATGACATTACAGATCTCCAGTAAATATTTGAGCTTCATTGGAGTTCATTTGCTAGGTCAAATTACCTTCCAAAGTTCAACCTTTATTTGAAAAATTCAAATTTAAACAGAAACTTTTCAGAACTCCTGTTCAACTTCAAAAATTCATATCTCTCTGATGGTAGCTCCAAAAATGGTGAAACAAATTTTGTTAGAACCATGGAGACTTACCCTAATCAGATCTTCCATTTCTAGCTATGTCAAAGCTCCTGATTTGGGCTCAAAATTCAGATAAGCATTGTACTTGTAGGAATTTTAAAGATTACATTATGCAATGACATGTCTCCAAATTTGGCTCAAGTCATCCTTAGAGAGTCTAGTATCCACTGAAAAATTCCCAAAGCCAATTAAGGATCCTAAATAGCAGTAGCTATGAATAGAAGTTCAATTTCTATAAACCTTTAATACTTACACATGTATTTTATTACATTTCATCATAGCTATGACCGAAGTTGAGGATACGCCGGAGCCTTTGGACGTCCTGCCACCAGAAGCTCACTTCTTCTCTGACTCGCAGCCAGGCAAGCCCTGGTTTGCACTTAAGTACCTTTTATAAAATTCTTTATTTGTATCACTTATGTCTAGGGTGAATGTTTGCATTAGAGTTAAGGTGTTTGAAACCCCACTTGCACAACCTTTTAAATCCTATGAAGGGTTGGGTAGCTTACAGAGCCGACGAGTAGACAAGGCCCCGCTAATATGCTTAGGACCTTGGTAGAAGTCGAGTAGTTGGAATCTACTCGCGAGGTAAGGTTTATCACACGGTTTGGTCAGAATAGAAAATGGCTTAAGAGTGGTAAAAATGAGACCCAGCAGGGGGGATAGGAAGCAGTGAGCGGAGGTCTCATGTGCGTAGCCCTATTGGTGTCGATTGAGGACCGAGTCGTGTGCGGGCCTGCTGAACAAGTATCGAACAGTACCGGATGGCATACTGACATAAGCAGAAAATCGATGTAAATGGTTAACCTGGGTGCCGAGGCTTACCCAACCGTAAACAGGAGTGGGTTGAGGGTAGCAAGGTGTAAATCTGCCGGTGGGCACAGTCACGCTCCACGCGGGGACCTCCTACCCGTTACGGATGGACCGGTTCGGTGTTTGGGTTGCCTTTGAAAGGTGGTTGCATACAACAGAGTAGGAAGGGGTGTGGAATCACGCTTCTGAAAGTGGGTGTATGCAACGTGTTGTCCGGGTGTCTCCTGATTGCAATCACCGTCCCTCGCGGTTATTTGAGTACCGCTTGTTCACTGTTTCATGACGTAGTAAGAAGTGAAGTAAGCCAGTTGAATGATAATATGCTGTGATGATATATTAATGTTTTAGAAACCATGTATGCTGTAGATGTAGAGCTAATTAAGTTTTCTTTCCGCTTTGGGCATCACCACATCGGAGGAAAGCGTTTCTTGTTTGATTGTGGACTTCCGATGTGAGGGCTGCCTAAGGCACATGAATTTGACGCTATAAAACTGAAAGTAAGGATCAACTTATAGGCGTGTCTTTGTCGCAAATTTCTTTTCCTATCATACACCTCCCTGCATGTAGAGTTCCATGCCTAGGTCAGACGGTTAAGCCTTGTTGAGCCATTGTGCTCACGGTTGCAGTATTTGAGCTGTATGCACGTGAGAGCTATGAGGAGGGTTCCGAGGATGAGGCGATGCCCCCGTCAGGGTACACGGCCGAGATGGAGCCATGCACGCCGCCGTGATCTCCGGTTTCATGCTGCTAGCGTGTAGCGTCCCCGGGCTGGATGGCTGCACTTTTGCATAGTTAGGATGAGAGACTACTATTGTACATTACTTCCGCTGTATAGTTATATTTTGTAAAAGACTTCCGCTGTTTTATATTAAATAAAAGTTTGTATATTGTTCTTTATTCTTTTCTGGTGTGCTGTTGGGTGCCGCATCGTACGGCACCACCCTATGCGATCCTGGAGTGGGTGAACCACGGGGTGGTCCCCACAACGTGGCAGGCCCGGGGCTCGCCTCTGAGGAGAGGGGAGGCCCTGCCCTGCTGGGCACGTGGCGCCTTCGGAGCTCACCCCTGTGGAGGGGGCGAGGTCCGGCTCTGCTGGCCACGTGGTAGGCATGGGGCTCACCTCTGAGGAGAGGGGAGACCCGGCCCTGCTGGACACATGGCGCCTTCGGAGCTCACCCCTGTGGAGGGGGCGAGTTCCGGCTCTGCTGACCACATGGCAGGCCCGAGGCTCGCCTCTGAGAAGAGGGGAGGCTCGGCACTGCTGGACCCGTGGCGCCTTCGAAGCTCACCCCCTGCGGGGGGGGGGGGAGGGGGGCGAGGTCCGGCTCTGCTGGCCACGTGGCAGGCCCGGGGCTCGCCTCTGAGGAGCGGGGAGGCCCGGCCCTGCTGGACCCATGGCGCCTTCAGAGCTCACCCTTGCAGAGGGGGCGAGGTCCTTAGGCGATTTTCTCCTGTGTGCGGGGGTACCCGGTATTGAGGGTACCGACAGTGGCTCCCGTGCCCACCTCGGGGGAGATAATGATCTCGGAGTGGGGCCTTCACCTTTTCTACCCCGCGCACTTTCTTGGAAACTCGTTTAGGCTGTTGTAAGAGCAGCACGACCCTACTGCACGGGCCCACAGCACCCCCTGGCACGTGGCCACACGTTTAATTCTGAGAGGAGGGTCGTGGGGACGTGACCCCCTGCTTGATAGTTGCTTTAACTGCGGTGGTTCCCAACGCTGCCACTACTGCACGTCGCAGCACCTTGTCAGAGACCTCCGGGTTGTCCGCTTGAGGGACTGACCTCTTGGTCCACTATTTCCGCAGGACGGCTTGGGCCCTCTTGTCATTGTCGCTGGGGCTTGGACCTGGGGCGTCCGCCCCGAGCGGCGCATACGAGGCGTTTCGAATTGCCTCTGGGAGGATCGAATTTCCACTGGGAGGTTTAAAGGGGACCCCTTCTGCATCGTAGGCTTCCCTTCACACATCTCCCTACGCCCGAGCCTTCCTTGTGCGCCCAAGCCTCCTTTGATTTCCAAGTTCCTGCCCCTTCGCCTCCGATGGCTTTCAACCTGCCCTCGCCGTGCATCGCCCGGACTAAGGACCTTGGACCGGTGCGCAGGCTCCTTGGATGGCACTCCGAGGAGCAGAAGCTTTGCCTTCGGCGGGGATCTCTTCCCCTGCGTCTAGGGAGAGGAGAGACTGTCCTCTTCCTCGCCTATGCCTTGGCCGGGTTTGTCCCCCCGATTTCTTCCTTCTTCGTGACTCTCCTGGAGACTTATGGTCTCCAGCTCCATCACCTTTCCTCGAACTCTTTCGCTTTGGCTGCTGTCTTCGTGCACCTCTACGAGATGTTCGTGGGGGTCCGCGCCTCAGTGGCGCTCTTTCATCACTTTTTCTTGCTGCGGGCGACCGGGCGCGGCTCGAAGAACCAGCTGGGAGCATACTACTTCCAGCACCGCAAC
Source organism: Neostapfia colusana (assembly GCA_030760725.1). Classification (NCBI taxonomy): domain Eukaryota; kingdom Viridiplantae; phylum Streptophyta; class Magnoliopsida; order Poales; family Poaceae; genus Neostapfia; species Neostapfia colusana. The sequence continues at coordinate 19,195,239 of JASWHV010000012.1, read as the reverse complement.
AAGGATCCGAAGGTCTCCATGTACCTTCAACCCTTCAGTGCCTCGAGGTGGGAGAGCTAGAGGGAGGACTAGGTGATCGTGAAGACTGATGAGCACGATCATCTTAAGCTGCTGACCGAGGCCCCATGCACCGGATTCCGCTTCTGGGAGGAGTGCCCGGAGCTGGAGCCGGAGTACATGCCAGTCCTGGAGCAGATCCAGTTCCTGGCGGAGCAGGGGCTGACGTCCCTGATGGTGTTGGCGGACTTCCTGTCACACCGCCTTGCGCCTCTGCAGCAGCGCAACCGTCCGGCGTGATACTACACTGGTGTGCATGACTGCACCAGGCTGGAGACGGGCTTGGACTCTGACCCGTCCGTCAAGATGCTGAAGGAGATGGTGATGAGGGTAAGCAGTGACATCCTCGACGACCGCTGTCGGTACCCTCAATACGGGGTACCCCCGCGCACAGGAGAAAACCGCCTAAGGACCTCGCCCCCTCCGCAAGGGTGAGCCCCGAAGGCGCCACATGTCCAGCAGGGCTGGGCCTCCCCTCTCCTCAGAGGCGAGCCCCCGGCCAGCCACGTGGCTGGCAGAGCCGGACCTTGCCCCCTCCGCAGGGGCGAGCTCCGAAGGCGCCACGTGTCCAGCAGGGCCGGGCCTCCCCCTCTCCTCAGAGGCGAGCCCCGGGCCTGCCACGTGGCCGGCAGAGCCAGACCTCGCCCCCTCCGTAGGGGCGAGCTCCGAAGGCACCACGTGCCCAGCAGGGCCGTGCCTCCCCTCTCCTCAGAGGCGAGCCCCGGGCCTGCCACGTGGCCGGCAGAGCCGGACCTCGCCCCCTCCGCAGGGGCGAGCTCCGAAGGTGCCACATGTCCAGCAGGGCCGGGCCTCCCCTCTCCTCAGAGGTGAGCCCCGGGCCTACCACGTGGTCGGCAGAGCCGGACCTCGCCCCCTCAGCAGGGCGAGCTCCGAAGGCGCCACGTATCCAGCGGTGCCGGGCCTCCCCTCCCCTCAGAGGTGAGCCCCGGGCCTGCCACGTGGCCAATAGAGCCGCGCTGCTGACCCCCGCTCGGTAGGCAGCAGGAGTAAAGGCATGTCATGCCTTGTCCGTCCAAGATATTCAAGACCCGCGCCTTCCCAAGACACGGAGACATGGCACACGCGCCTGTCAGGTGGCACTGTGACCAATCGCGTCGCAGTTAAGATAGTCGCACCATGTCAGAAGCTGTAGCCCAATAAACACAGCGACAAGACATCCCCTTCTGACCCTGCCATCATCAGCCACTACGACTAGCTTGCGGCACGGGCAGGACGGCAACCAAGAAGCCTGCCAGAGATAACTACCAGCATTCACTGAAAGATATGGTAGATGGTAGGAAATCAACCCGGGGCCACCTGTCGGGCCCCGAGGCCCACCTTGTAATCCGCCTGAGCCTTGAAGTATAAAAGGCTCGGGTAGGTAACGTTGCAAAGGGTTCGGCTCATTTTGACCCCGGTTACACACTCAGTTCATCCAGACTTCAGGCTTAGAACTCCGGTTCTAAGCCCCGAGCAATACAGCTCCCGTGGACGTAGGGTTTTACGCTCTGGTGGCCCGAACCACGTAAAAATCCTTGTGTCAATCATCTTCTTCATCCAACGTGACCTTCCGAGAGAACTAGCCCCTCCGTAAAAGAACCTCCGCGGGCTGCCCCTGAAGCAGGCCCGGGGGAAGTGTTGACAGCTACACTTCGACATTTGGTGTGCCAGGAAGGGGGCTTTTCTCTCTCGAGACGGGTCTGCGCCAACGAAGATGACCAAGCTTCCTTCAGCGGCAAGCTCTTTGTGCCCATGTTCCCGGTGGACAATGACCAGTGTGTCGGGGCAGGTTGGGAGCCCGCGTCAGACTCCAACAACGCGGACTCCTACAAGCCCAAGATCTGCTGTGGCGCAGAGTGCTACTCAAGCGAGTACGCTAGCTGCAGCACGGGCACTCCTGCAGAATCCACCTGCTGTGGACGCTCCCCATGGGTCCACCCAGTAGTGGATCCGCGACGTCGACCGCCTCGTCGTCACCGCCGTCAACCCTCCACTGCGAAGGGGACGACGCCCCGGTCAACCAGATGTGTCGCTGTCGCGCACACCAACGGTTGACATGCAGATGGAAGACTCTCGTTCTACCAGGCTCCAAACGGCGGACCTGAGGTCAGAGCTGGAGCGACGTCACTTGGGGGAAGATGCCCACGTGACCATCGAGCGACGACAGGAAAGGCGTCGCAACCACGAGGCCGACTACAGCCCCTTGCAGTCAGCGCCCCCGGTGTATGGTGCACCATTGCCCATGCCGGGGTACACCGTGCCAGCAGTGGACCAAGGGTTCGCGGCACCAGGATCTGCAGCAGCAGGGGCGGGGTGTGAGGCCCTGGCGCCCCATCTCTGCTTTGCAGCGTGGCCACACAAGTTCCGGCCACACCTGCTGAGAAGTATGATGGAAGCGTCAACCCTGCAGAGTTCCTGCAGATCTACTCCACTGCCATCCTCGCTGCAGGAGGGGATGGGACCATCATGGCCAACTACTTCCCCGTCGCCTTGACCGGCCCAACACGGTCACGGCTCATGAACCTGCTCCAGGGTTCCATAACTTCCTGGGGGGAGCTATGTCGACAGTTCACGCGCAAACTTCAGCAGCTCCTACACGCGTCCCGGCACGGAGCTGGACCTCCACGCCGTGCAACAGCAACCGGGGGAATCACTACACTCCTTCATCCAGTGATTCTCCCAGGTGCGAAACACCATCCCCCACATCCAGAATGCATCAGTTGTGGTGGCATTCCGACAAGGTGTTAGGGACGAGAAGATGCTCGAGAAGTTGGCCACCAGGGAGGTGCGAGACGTCTCGGAGCTCTTCAGTCTGGCGGACAAGTGCGCCAGAGCAGCAGAAGGGCGTAACTGGCACTCACAGCCAGTCTCCGAAGCAGGAGGGAAGCTCGGAGCTGGTGCTGCGCCCCAAGGGAACAGCAAGAAGAGCAAGAAGAAGGGCGGTGGCAAGGTCAAGCCGCCAGCCGGAGCTCCCGTTGCTGCAACTGCAGCACCCGGCGGAGCTCGGGGCTGCACCCCGACAAGAGACCACGGCAGTCACCCGACGGTGGTGGCCGTAGTGAGCCGTGCCCGGTACACAACACCAGGAGCCACACTGCTGATGAGTGCCAGGAGATCAAGAAGCTCGTGGAGTGCTTCCGCGAGGGGAAGCAGCCGCGCACAGATGGTGCTCCCTTCCGCCAGAGGGAGGGCAAGCAGAAGGTCGACCCCCGGGACAATGGCGGCCAAGAAATGGAGTACCAGGAGCCCCAGCGCACTGTGAAGGCGGTCCAAAACTATGGGGACTCCAGCTCCGGAGAAGACGAGCACCGGAAGGCGCTCTATGTCATCTACGGAGGGTCCTCGGACACCTCGTTCCGGAACGCAGTCAAGACCCTGCGCCGAGCAGTGGCGTCGGTGGCCCCTACCCCAAGTGCAGCGCCACACATCAAGTGGGTAGGGACCCCATCAGCTTCGATGCCTCCGACTGCCCCAAGAACATGGCAGGGGCCAGACAGCTACCTCTCTTGGTAGCTCCAACCATCGCCAACATGAATATGTACCACGTACTGGTAGATGGTGGGGCCGGCCTCAACCTTATCAGCCGTGCAGCTTTCTAGAAGCTGCAGATTCCCATGGCCAAGCTCATCCCGTCGAGCCTGTTCTCAGGAGTAGGGCCGGGACAAGTCGTCCCATACGGGAACATCAGTCTTCCGGTGACCTATGGAGCTCCGGACAACTACCGGACAGAATACGTTCTGTTCGACGTGGCGGAGGTCGACCTCCCCTTCAACGCCATCATCAGCAGACCAACCCTGTACCAGTTTATGGTGGTAGCCCACTATGACTACCTGGTCCTGAAGATGCCTACACCCATTGGTGTCCTCAGGATCCGTGGAGACCGCACCGCCTCAGTGTCAGCCTTGGAGAAGCTCCAAGCACTTGCGGCGGCCCGAGCACCAGCCCCTGGCGGTGCAGAACCGGGTCGGGTCTACCCGAGTGCACGCCATCGTGCCTCGACCTCTGCACCCCGAGTGCAACCCTCTGACGAAGGCGACGTCCCCCTAAAGGTTGTCCAAGTCGGATCCGATGCCCGGGCAACCGTCACAGATGCCCGGGATCCCTAGGGAGGTGATCGAGCACCATCTGAAGATCTACCCCGACGCTCGACCGATCCAACAGAAGCCCCAGAAGCAGTCCATCAAGCGGCAGAACTTCATCCATGAAGAGATTAAGAAGCTTCTCGATGCTGGCTTCATATGGGAGGTCCACCACCCCCGGTGGTTTGCGAATCCTGTTGTCATCCTGAAGGCCGGCGGGAAGCTCCGGATGTGTATCGACTACACTAGTCTCAATAAGGCATGCCCAAAAGATCCATTTCCCCTTCCTAGAATAGATCAAATTGTAGACTCTACATCAGGTTGTGATTTGTTATGCTTCCTAGACGCCTACTCAGGTTTCCACCAAATACCAATGTCTAGAGAAGATGAAGAACACACTGCTTTTATAACAGTAGATGGCCTATATTGTTATGTCTCCATGCTTTATGGTCTGAAAAATGCTCTCCCTACTTTTGTACGCGCTATTCATAAAATATTTGGAGAGCTAATCCGAGACTTAGTAGAGGTGTATGTCGATGACATCGTTGTCAAAGTCAGAGAGATCACATGCTTGTTAGATAACCTAGTTCTAGTCTTTGACAAATTGCGCTCCACACGCACCAAGCTAAACCCGGACAAATGCGTTTTCGGTGTCTCCTCTAGAAAGCTCCTTGGATTCCTGGTCTCACACCGAGGGATCGAGGCCAACCCAGAGAAGATCAAAGCCATCGAGCTGATGCAGCCCCCGGCTCGCATCAAGGATGTCCAGAAGCTCACGGGATGTCTAGCTGCGCTCAGTCGGTTCATACCTAGGCTAGCTGAGCGGGCTCTTCCCTTCTTCAAGCTCTTGCGCAAAGCCGGTCCATTTGTTTGGACCGAAGAAGCAGAAGAAGCATTCCAGGAGTTGAAGCAGCACCTGACGACGCTACCCGTCATGGTAGCCCAGAGCCCGGTGAACATCTACTGCTCTACATCGCGGCGACGACATAGGTGGTGGGCATGGTCCTAGTCACAGAGCGGCCGGACCCCTCGCCACTACAACCTGCTCCTGCAGCAGAAGTCAAGCACCAGGGTTGTCCGGACCCCATGGGGGGCCCTCGCAGCAGAACATCTCTGAGGCCCAGGCCCCAGAGACCGCAGTCGACCTCCCAGAGGTCCAAGGCGACCTCCCGGGGGTCCAAGACGACCGAGAAGTCTCCGGGTCCCAGCCTCCGGAGGTAGTGTAAAAGCCCAAGAAAAGGGACTTGCAAAAACTTTTCTTCACCTCACAACACCACAGTTTTCGTTGTGGATATCTTAGGAAATATTGTGAAGAGCAAGTAACCTTCATCAAAAGAGTGATTATAGGGGAAAGTCTTCCTTTTCACAAAGTGGGATTTGGACATAGGAACATGCGAGGTTGAGCTTACCCCTAGAACTTAAAAAGTCTTGGGAAGGTTCAGTCCAAGTTTCATAGAAATCCAACACTTTTTGAGGCACTTTTTGGGTTATTTGAAAAAGAGGCCAATTTGAATGTAAATTCAAATTGCAGCAACTTTCATCACCCAAATTCAAAAGTTAGCTTCATATTCTTATTCAGCACATTTTTGTGAGCTCACACACCAATTTTCACTCCATTTGGAGTTGATCTTGACATGAGCCAAGGGGGGCGAATTCAAACTTTATTTGAATTCAAAACTAAACTTGTGCTGAAATTCACCCAAGCCGAACCCAATTTGAATTCTATTCAATTCAAATGGCTCAGGGGTGAATAATTTGAATCACCAGGGGTATTATGGGGCTCACTGTTTACAACAGTGATTAGGAGTAAATTCCAGAGGTTAAAACCCCGGGTGGGACCCACATGTCATAGAGGGGAGAAGGAGAAACTTGCACCCAAAGTCAGAGTCTCGGTGGGAAATTCCACCGAGCAGCTGTCGGCTGTGCCACCGAGCAGCTACCGGGGCCACCAGCTGCTTCCCTCTCCGCGCGCTGGCGCCCAGGGCGGCTGGCTCACGCCCCCACGCGACCGGCACCGCCTCAGCCGAGCAGGAGTCGGCCGGCTTTATCTTCTCGCGGGCAAACCCGAGCAGCGGCATTGTTTCTCGCCGCAGCTCTCTGCTCAATCGGGAAAACCAGCAAAACCATCTCCTCCTTCGTCCCTGAGCTGCTAGACAGCCACCGGAGCTCGCACTCCACCTCTCCAACACCAGAAACCTCGAGCTCCGACCTCCCTTGCCCGAGAGCAATCGCCACAGCGGCGACTCAACCTCAGCCGAGAGTCAGGCACCCGTGGGCAGCGTTCCACAGGCGTTTTCACGGTCCAACGAGAGAGGCAACAGGAGCGCGCGACCACCGTGCTGCTCTCCTATAAGTTTGGAAGCCAACCGTGAAGAATCCACAGAGAATTTCCAGTTTTTGCTCCGGCGGCCGTAAACCGAGCTTCCGGTACGGTTCCTGTAAATTCTCGCTCTATGATCTTTCGGAGGTCATCAAATCTTGCACATAGACGCTGGACTAGCCGGCGATCAAGTTCTTTTCTGCATCCGTAGCGTGAAACTGTCTAGGAGTGACGAATTTCGAGCTTGATCGAGGGCGGTCATGGTGGGCACGATCGGTCACACGGTGCCGACCGACTTGCCGCCATCCCTGAACCCTTTTGACACCTTGTCAAGCTTCCTAGAGGTACACTGAGGCTGTAGGGCCGTTTGTTCGAGGTGTTGGCGGGTTTAGAAACCACGGTCGACGGTGTCGAACCTCAACCGAGGCCGCGACACGTCGCCGAGCTACTTCCGGTCACCCCCAGACCGACCTGTCACCACCGACGTGTTCCTCGACGTCGACAACCCCCTGGCGGCGAGTTTCAGACCATGGGAGGTCCGGCAGCGGCGAGCCGGCGAGCCCCGAGTCTGCTCCGGCGAGGTCCGCGGCGCGGGCGCGAGAGAACGGCGGGAGGAAGACGAAGCCGGCTGGCCCACGTGTCAGCAGCTGAAGAATTTAAATCGGGATCGGGTGAGGCCATGGATCGGCTGTGCTGGCGCGCGAATACCCTGGGAGCTCCGGTGTGCCGGACACCTCCGCGCTCGACACGTGTGGTATCCCCGGTGTGCCGGACCCCTCCGCGCTCGACACGTGTCCCCGCGGGCCCCGAGAGTTTAAACTTTTCCCCCGATTTTCAGAATTCTTCCAAACTTCAAATCCTCAGAACTTTGGCTAGAGAGATCCAAATTCAGTGAACCAAATTTTGCTGAACTCAGGATTCTGAGTACTTTCCAGCAATACCAATTTCAGCTCATGAAAGTGAATAGTTTACTAGAATTAAATCCCTAAAGTTTAAAATGCTGGGAATTTTATCTGGAAAACTACTTTATGAAAAATTCTGAAATTTGGCTGAAAGATTCATTAGAAAATCCCTGAATCCCAGTAAAATTTTCAGACTCATCCAAGTTCATTTAGTTACCCTAATGGGGTGATTAAGAGAACTGCCCTGAGAAAATAGAAAGATGTACAGAAACATTTTTCAGATTTTCTCAAACCTTAATTAGGGCATAATTTTCTGTAGAATTCTTCAAATGACATGAAACCAACTCCATTAGAACCATCCTAAATTCTAGTTTCCAGAAAGTAATGGTGGGAGCCATGAAAAACCCTGGAATTACTTAGAGGCTCAATTATTGACCAAAGAGGCTTTTATTTGTACAAGGTTCAAAGGAACTTTGTTTCAAATAAAACTTGGTCAAGACTCTGGTTAGGACTCTACCAAGCCACAATAAAAATTTCAGAACCAAAGGGAAGGGCTAGTTAGAGTTATTAGCAATTATGTATTTAAGTTCACACATTGCATTTAAATTTACATGTAGTATTGTATTCAACGTGTAGCCATTGAAGAAGAGACCCCGGAAGTGCTGGACTTCCTCCTTCCGGAATAAGAGCTAACCACTGACCAGCAGCAACAAGGCAAGCCCCGGTTTGCATTAACCTTTTTATAAGTCTTACTTTGTTTACATGTGTCATATGAAGTATGTATGTGCATTAGGTATAGGATGAATGAAACCCCACTTGCATAACCAAAGGTTCCTAAAAGAGTGAGGGTAGTGTCAAGGACCTCGAGTAGACAGGCTACGCTTAATGATTCATAGGACTTCAGTACAAGTCGAGTAGATGGAATCTACTCGCGAGATAGGCATTGGGACACACGGGTTCGGTTGAGTGATGTGAGATCACTTTAGTAATAAAAATGAGACTAGGCAGGGGCTAGGGCGCAGCAAGAGTGAGTCTTGTGTGCGCAGCCCTGCCCGTGTTGATTGAGGACCGATCCGTGTGCGGCCCTGCTGAACAAGTATTGAATGTACCGAAGGCATATCGGATATATGGGCCCCGATAAACCGATGTAGCCTAAACCTCCGGGCGTCGAGGCATAGCACACCGATTTATAGGTGTAGGTTGAGGGCAGCAAGGTGGAAATCTGCCAACGGGCATAGAGAGATGCTCCGTGTGGGGAACCTCCTGCTCGTTTCAGTGCGACCGGTTCGACGTTTGGGCTGTTGGGTGAAAGGTTGTCCCGTACGACATTGAGTGAGCGTGCTGTGCAGCTCCACGGGTGGGCGTACGTGACGTGCTCTTTGGGTTTCCCTGCAGGTGTATATCGAGTCGATTCGCCGTCCCTCGTGGTGACGAGTACTGCTTGTTCACTGCATCGTAACGTAGATTAATGAATGGAATGTTATGATTCAATATTGCTGTTATGATATAATTGTATTGTTACATGTGTGCCACCCAATATTGCTCACTAAATTTCAGCTTTATGAACCGTTAACTTGTTGCTAAAAGCTGAACTAAGGATGAACTTGTAGGCGTGTCCATTTGCTGCAACATTGCTATCCTATGTCATGGTACACCTCATGTAGAGTTTCATGCTTAGGTGAGTCGGTTAAGCCTTGCTGAGCCTTCGTGCTCACGGTTGCTGCTTAAGTGTTTTTCAGGTGAGGAGCCACCCACGGACTCGGGGTACGGGTCCACCGGCGAGGGTTACCCTCCGTCGGGGACCACGGCTGAGTGGGAGCCGTACACGCCGCGCTGAGCTGAGACGTGCAGCTAGTGTGGGTTGCCCTAGGGCTGGGCAACCACTTTTGCTAGATAGGCGGGCGTGAGTTGTACAAAAGAAACTTCCGCTGTGTAATAAAGACTCTAGTTTGTAACTGAGAAGTGTACTACTTTGTACCTTCAGTTTGTTTTCCCTTGTAATATAATGTGTTCTTATGACGGGTGCGGTCGGGTGTCGCATCACGCGGCACCACCCTCTGCGATCCTGGATGAGCGGATTCCGGTCCGCCACAGCCTGGTATCAGAGCTGCAGTGGGGATAGCACAGTACTTAAGGACTGCATTATGGGGAAAACTTAGGTATACGGTGAGGATTCGGTAGCTGCCCAAGTAAGGACTATATTAGCATAGTTACTTAAAGTGGCAAAGACTAACCTGTGTTATAATTCTGAATTTTAATTATTGTAACGACGCACCTACGTTCTGGTAAGTATGGTAAGGAACGCCACCGAAAGCGGTTCAATTTCGGTTAGCTCTCCCCGACGAGGAACGCGGTTCAGGGATGGTTCTCACAGCTTGGTGTGAGATGTCAATATGAAACTCTTGTACTCTTCATGTTCCTGAGTTCATATGAAACGCTGATCCCTAGCGTGCATTAGGCAAGTAAGTGGAGACCCCATCGCGTGGTCAGTAACACGAGAGTGTGTTCGTCTGGAAATAGCCCAGGAGGACATACGCAGCGCTTGCCATCGGCGTGCCCTGCAGGGCAGTAGGTGGTATCTGTTGGGTTGATAACATTCCCAACCGTGACGACCCGTTCATGACATACTCGGGTTCCCCGTCGTGTGGTGTTGAAACACGATCACGTACCTTGAGACGTGACGTAGCTCAAGGACGGCCGTATGATAATGATACGGGCGTTTGTATTTACTTTTAAATATGGAACTGCCTGAAATGAACAACCTTTGAGTGCACCATTATTGTGTGGTCTTCTGCAGGTACTAACCACGTATGTATCCGCGTAGAAAACGTGTGCGAGAGACCGTTTAGTGCCATACTTGAGACGTATATGCCGGTATGATCCGGTTAGGATTTTCTTTGGTGAGGAACGTAGTACCGAGATATCATAGGCATATGCATGCAAAATAATGAGAATAAAGAGTTAAAATCTATAGGTTCAACATTTAGGACCTGGTTGGGTATAAGAATGAGATAGTGGAGCAGGATAGCCAAGGGGATGAAAAGCAGAGTGCTCTGTTTTGGGCAGCAAGGTTGCTGAACTTCAACAGAGCACCGCTCACAGGTCTTTTAGCCGAGGGAGGTGGGCTATATAGTTCTGGAAAGGTATTTAAGTACTCTACAACTTTGTTGTAGACTTCCAGAGCTGAAACTCACTTTAAGATGGCTTAAATCCCAGAGGAATGTAAACTGTCCAGAACCAGGACAGAGTAAAACATTCCCTGAACTGTTCTGTTTTCCAAACATAAGTCCCAGTAGAAAAATCTAAAATTGTCATATAATATCTCCTTAGAAAGAGTAGAAGATGTGTGACATCTTTGCAATTCAAAGATTCTGAAATTTCAGCACAGAATTTAATGGAAATCAGGGTTGAAAACAGCCACTTCCAAGTGAGGTGCTGTTAAAATCCTTCCAGAAATTCTGCTGACTTTGAAATTGGCATCACTGATCTGGGGGCAAATGAGTACTCTTTAGAAAGATACTGAAGTTAACTTTAACTTTGGTATTCAACTTGAGTCATGAAAATGCCCAGAACCAGATCAAAACTTGGAATAGGTAGAAACTGGTCATTCTGACAGGAGAATGACAGTTGAACTCATTGGAGCGGGTGTTGTACCCTAAGGGTGGTATACGTGATGACAACGCGATAGTAATGTCTCGTGGTGGCCAAACCTGGTTATGGTGAGCTTCCAAAGTGGAGGTTCATCAAGTTGGATTAAACTAGCTTGTGTTTGGTCTGGTAATGGTGTAGCTTGTGCAAAGTTATTACATTATCTACTTACGAGATGTATCGCATGTTTTTATTGTCATTATGATTTTGCGCCTATTATTATAGGACGGCATGCAAATGTTGCGGGACTGATGCTTATTGTCGTATGGTTGCAGATGGTTCGCACTAGGACCACGCACGAGGTTGGTGGCTCTAGCCAACAGGGAGGTGATGACTCCCAGCCACCGGCCTACGACAGCACCCCGCAGCAGCAGCCACCACCGCCGCCTCCGCTTACTCTAGCGGATGTGATAGCGGCATTGGTGGGAGGTCGTGAGGAGCAGACCGACCTGCTCCACACGATCGTGCAGAATACGTCCCAGGCAGGGGACGTCAAGATAGAGGGCCTCGGGAGCCCCGTGATGTGTCGTACTCGGATTTCATGAGTACGCACCCTCCAGTGTTCACTGAAGCTGAGGAACCACTGGAGGCGGACAACTGGCTGCGGACTATCGAGTCCAAGTTTGGGCTGCTCCAATGTACGGAGCGGCAGAAGACCCTGTTCGCAGCACAGCAGCTCCACGGTGCCGCTGGTGCGTGGTGGGCGAATTATGTCGCCTCACGTCCGTCTGGCCATGCCGTGGAATGGCAAGAGTTCCGGGAGGCGTTCCGCACCTATCACATTCCTCCCGGAATCATGAAGAGGAAGTTCCAAGAATTCTTGGAGCTGAAGCAGGGCGGGAGGAGTGCCCACGACTACTCCCGTGCCTTCAACCATCTGGCGCAGTATGCGTCAGACTACATCTCTATGGAGGAGAAGAAGAGGGAGCACTTCTATCGGGGGTTACACCCCGAAATGAAGACCCACCTCGTACAGTGGAACCGTGGCACATTCAACGACTTAGTCAATGCCGCGATCATGCAAGAGGATGCTCAGCGGGAATTGGCAGCTGAGCAGCGGAAGCGCAGCGCTCCACCCAGCGGTGGGAGTGGCGCTCCCCAGAAGTACCGTATGGTGTATCGGACACCATCCGGGCAGCAGTGGCGTCCACCGGCGCGACTTCAACAGTTCGGGGGACGTTCGTTCCAGGCACCCCCGTTCCGTCCGCCGATGCCACCACCAAGACAGCAGCAGCAGCAGACGGTACCCCGGGCGTTTCAACCGCCACAACGCGCCCCGGGTTTCCGTCCACCGATCAGCGGGGGACCGCCCCGTTTCACCTGCTTCACGTGTGGCCAGACGGGCCATTTCGCGAAGGACTGTCCCCAGGGGCAGCAGAGCAGCGGGCAAGCCCAATTCCAGGGCGGTGCTCGAGGCCGACCTCCGATGAAGAAGGTTGGACAGCGGACTGGAGGCGTCCGCAATCTCGACAATGAGGGCGCCCCAGAGGGAGACAACGTGCTGGCGGGTACGTTTACTCTCAACAATCAAGCCATCGTCATATTGTTTGATTCTGGTGCAACCCACAGCTTTATAAGTGCATCCTATGTGGCTAAGCATCAAATGCAAGTCTTCTCCACCGACTGCACTTATATGATTTGCTCACCGGGAGGGAAGATTTCAGCTAATATGATGATTCCAAAGGCACATCTGTGCTTAGGTTGGAAACTATATCCCACCACCTTGATAATCCTTATGGGACAAAAGATTGATGCAATCTTAGGGGTGTCATGGCTACAATACCATGGCGCTGTCCTAGAGACTCGGACACGGACGGTTCACTTAAATTCTCCATTCCACCGTCCGCATTCCATGGTGTTAGACACGCCAGTCCGGGAAGTTTTGGCGATTAATAACGCTGAAGCTCTCAAGTTAGAGGACATCCCCGTAGTCCGGGAGTATCCTGATGTGTTCCCGGATGATCTTCCGGGCATGCCACCTGAGCGGGATGTCGAGTTCAAGATCGAGCTCGCACCCGGGACTACGCCCATATAACGGAGACCATACAAGATGGCTCCAAATGAGCTGGCTGAACTGAAAGAACAGCTCAATGACCTGTTGAGCAAGGGTTTCATTAGGCCGAGTTCCTCGCCTTGGGGATGCTTGGCGCTATTCGTGAAGAAGAAGGATGAGACCCTGAGGCTGTGTGTGGATTACCGGCCACTCAACGCCGTCACCATCAAGAATAAGTACCCACTGTCCCGCATCGACATATTGTTTGATCAACTTGTGGGTGCAAGTGTGTTCTCCAATATGGACCTTCGCTCTGGATATCACCAGATAAAGATCCGGGCGGAGGATATCCCGAAGACGGCCTTCTCGACGAGATACGGATTATATGAATATCTTGTCATGTCCTTTGGTCTCACAAATGCTCCAGCCCATTTCATGTATCTCATGAACTCAGTGTTCATGCCGGAGCTGGACAAGTTCGTGGTAGTGTTCATTGACGATATCTTGGTTTACTCCAAGACAGAGGCTGAACATGCCGAACACTTGCGGATCGTTCTTCAACGATTGCGAGACCACAAGCTTTACGCCAAGTTCAGCAAATGCGAGTTTTGGATCAGCCAAGTGCCATTCTTGGGACATATCATCTCAGCGGAAGGCATTGCAGTTGACCCAAGCAAGATAGAGCAAGTGCTGAAATGGTAAGCTCCCACTTCAGTCCATGAAGTCAGATGCTTCCTCGGGTTAGCGGGATACTATCGGAGATTCATTCCAAGTTTCTCCAAGCTCGCTAAGCCGATGACAGAATTACTGAAGAAAGGGACGAAATATGTTTGGAACACGGCGTGTGAAGGAGAGTTCCGAACATTGGTGAAGCATCTCACAACAGCCCCGGTCTTAGCTCAGCCGGATACAACAAAGCCCTTCGACGTGTATTGTGACGCGTCCGGTATTGGGCTTGGCTGCGTGTTAATGCAGGAAGGACGTGTGGTCGCCTATGGCTCACGCCAACTTCGGAACCATGAGCAGCATTATCCTACTCATGATCTTGAGCTTGCTGCAGTGGTTTTGGCGCTGAAAATGTGGAGGCACTATCTCCTGGGGAATCTAGTGCACCTCTACACCGACCACAAGAGCTTAAAGTACATTTTCACCCAGAAGGAGCTGAATATGAGGCAAAGGAGGTGGTTAGAACTAATCAAGGATTATGAGATTGAGATCCATTACCACCCCGGCAAGGCGAATGTGGTTGCCGACGCGCTGAGTCGGAAATCACATGTCCATCACCTCACCATTTCACCGGTGGAGGAGAAAGAGCCAAGTTTATACTTGGTTCCTTATGGATCGCTGTCGGTACCTGAGATATGGGGTACCCCCGCGCACAGGGGAAAATGCCTAAGGAACTCGCCCTTCTCCGCAGGGAGAGCTCCGAAGGCGCCACGCGTCCGGCGGGGCCGGACCTCCCTCTCCTCAGAGGAGAGCTCCGGGCCCGCCACGTGGCATACAGAAGCCGGACCTCCCCCTCCGCGGGCGAGGGGTCCGAAGGTGCCACGTATCCGGTGGGGCCGGACCTCCCTCACCTCAGAGGGGAGCTCCGAGCCCGCCATGTGGCATACAGAAGCCGGACCTCCCCCTCCGCGGGGAGAGGTCCGGAGGCTCCACGTGCCCCGCGGGCCGGGCCCTCCTCTCCTCTGAGAAGGGCTCCGAGCCCGCCACGTGGCCAGAAGAACGGTGCTGCCTGCCCCCGAGTGATAGGCAGCGGGCGTAAAGACGCTCCATACCTTGCACGTACAAGGTATTCAAGGCCCGCGTCTTCCCGAGACGCGGAGACGCGGAGCACGCCTCTGTCAGATGCCGTTGCGCCCAGTCGCATCACAGACTGGCGCGCGATGTCAGAACCTGCCAGCCAATAAACGCCGCGACAAGACATCCCCTGCCGCCTGCGCCGTCATCAACCACTACGACTAGCATGCGGCATGGGCAGGGCGGCAAGACGGAGACTCGGAAGCCTTCGCCAGAGACAACTACCGGCATAACTGCAGATACGGTAGATATCAGTCAATCTCCCCGGGACCACCTGTCGGGTCCCGGGCCCCCTTGTAAGCCACCCAAGTCTTGGACTATAAACGGCTCGGGTAGGCGACGATAGCGAGGGGGGCACTCTGCAACTCATACGCTAGCCATACACTCCCAAGCTGTAACTCACCCCCAAGCTCAGGACTCCGGCCCTGGGCAGCAAGCAATACAGCGAGCTCGATAGCTCGCCGTGGACGTAGGGTTTTACGCTCCGGCGGCCTAAACCACGTAAAACTCTCTGTGTCAAGCTCTTACTAACTCGTCCATCCGCGCAAGCTCTCCACAAGGGACTAGCCCCACCGAAAAAGAACCTCCGCGGGCTGCCCAGTGCAGGCCCGGGGGAAGTGTCGATCGAACACTTCGACAATCGCTGTAAAACCTTGCCCTCGTCCCTACTATTAGGGAGGACATCATTGCAGCTCAGAAGACGGATAGAGGCATGGCACATCTCCGGAGACGGATAGACAATGGAGAGATTAAATGTTTCCGGAAGGATGAGGAGGGGACGCTATGGTTCAATGACCGCATAGTCGTACCCCGGGACATGGAACTGAGGAGAAAGATCCTCGACGAAGCTCACTTGTCTAAATACTCCATTCATCCGGGCAGCAACAAGATGTACCAAGATTTGAAAAAGAAATTTTGGTGGACACGGATGAAGCGGGAAGTAGTTAAGTACGTATCCGAGTGCGATACGTGCCGACGAGTGAAAGCTGATCACATGAAGAAATCAGGGCTGCTGCAACCCCTGAAGATCCCGGCATGGAAATGGGAAGATGTGAGCATGGATTTCATTGTGGGATTACCCCTAACATCCAACAAGCATGATTCCATATGGGTAATCGTTGATCGGTTAACCAAGACGGCTCACTTCATCCCGGTGAATACACGTTACAATGCCGGCAAATATGCGGAGCTGTACATAGCGAAGATTCTATGCCTATACGGGGTACCCAAGACCATCGTCTCAGATCGAGGTGCATTATTTGTATCTCGCTTTTGGGAGCAGCTACACGCTGCATTGGGTACTAAGTTAATCAGGAGCTCCGCCTGTCACCCTTAGACAGATGGGCAAACAGAGAGGGTAAACCAAGTATTAGAAGACATGTTGAGAGCATGTGCCATCCACCATGGTAGGAACTGGGATGATCACCTACCATTGGCGGAATTCTCGTACAACAACGGTTATCAGGCGAGTATCAAGATGGCACCCTACGAAGCTCTCTACGGTCCTAAATGCCGCACCCCATTAAACTGGTGCGAGTCCGGTGAAAGGGTCACATTCGGAGTTGATGTGGTGAACGACGCCGAAGAGCGCGTTCGGACAATTCAAGCCAATTTGAAAGCCGCTCAATCCCGGCAGAAGAGCTACGCTGATAAGAGGCGTAGGCCGTTGCACTTTGACGTCGGTGAATACGTGTACCTCCGCGTGTCTCCGATGAAGGGCGTGCACCGGTTAAGCGTCAAGGGGAAGCTCGCTCCCCGTTTCATTGGACCCTATGCTATCACCGAGAAGTGCGGACCAGCGGCGTATCGATTGGAGTTACCGGCATCTCTTGCTGGTGTCCATGATGTTTTTCATGTTTCGCAACTGCAAAAATGTTTGAAGCATACAGCTGCTATTCCTACCGAAGACATCGGCGAGCTGAAGCCGGATTTAACATATGATGAGTACCCGGTGGAAATTCTTGATGAGAAAGCCAGAACCACACGTAGCAGAACATTGTGGTTCTACAAAATACTCTGGAGTAACCACACCGCGGAAGAAGCGACGTGGGAGAGCGAGGAATTCCTTCGCTCAAATTACCCGAAGTTCATGGCTTCTCAACACGGGTAAGTCCCTACTACATCGCTATCTCTTCTTTTGTAATCTCAGGACGAGATTCTTTTAAGGGGGGAGGGATGTAAAAGCCCAAGAAAAGGGACTTGCAAAAACTTTTCTTCACCTCACAACACCACAGTTTTCGTTGTGGATATCTTAGGAAATATTGTGAAGAGCAAGTAACCTTCATCAAAAGAGTGATTATAGGGGAAAGTCTTCCTTTTCACAAAGTGGGATTTGGACATAGGAACATGCGAGGTTGAGCTTACCCCTAGAACTTAAAAAGTCTTGGGAAGGTTCAGTCCAAGTTTCATAGAAATCCAACACTTTTTGAGGCACTTTTTGGGTTATTTGAAAAAGAGGCCAATTTGAATGTAAATTCAAATTGCAGCAACTTTCATCACCCAAATTCAAAAGTTAGCTTCATATTCTTATTCAGCACATTTTTGTGAGCTCACACACCAATTTTCACTCCATTTGGAGTTGATCTTGACATGAGCTAAGTGGGACGAATTCAAACTTTATTTGAATTCAAAACTAAACTTGTGCTGAAATTAACCCAAGCCGAACCCAATTTGAATTCTATTCAATTCAAATGGCTCAGGGGTGAATAATTTAGAGTCACCAGGGGTATTATGGGGCTCACTGTTTACAACAGTGATTAGGAGTAAATTCCAGAGGTTAAAACCCGGGTGGGACCCACATGTCATAGAGGGGAGAAGGAGAAACTTGCACCCAAAGTCAGAGTCTCGGTGGGAAATTCCACCGAGCAGCTGTTGGCTGTGCCACCGAGCAGCTACCGGCGCAACCAGCTGCTTCCCTCTCCGCGCGCTGGCGCCCAGGGCGGCTGGCTCGCGCCCCCACGCGACCGGCACCGCCTCAGCCGAGCAGGAGTCGGCCGGCTTTATCTTCTCGCGGGCAAACCCGAGCAGCGGCATTGTTTCTCGCCGCAGCTCTCTGCTCAATCGGGAAAACCAGCAAAACCATCTCCTCCTTCGTCCCTGAGCTGCTAGACAGCCACCGGAGCTCGCACTCCACCTCTCCAACACCAGAAACCTCGAGCTCCGACCTCCCTTGCCCGAGAGCGATCGCCACAGCGGCGACTCAACCTCAGCCGAGAGTCAGGCGCCCGTGGGAAGCGTTCCACAGGCGTTTTCACGGTACAACGAGAGAGGCAACAGGAGCGCGCGAACACCGTGCTGCTCTCCTCTAAGTTTGGAAGCCAACCGTGAAGAATCCACAGAGAATTTCCAGTTTTTGCTCCGGCGGCCGTAAACCGAGCTTCCGGTACGGTTCCTGTAAATTCTCGCTCTATGATCTTTCAAAGGTCATCAAATCTTGCACAAAGACGCTGGACTAGCCGGCGATCAAGTTCTTTTCTGCATCCGTAGCGTGAAACTGTCTAGGAGTGACGAATTTCGAGCTCGGTCGAGGGCGGTCATGGCGGGCACGATCGGTCACACGGTGCCGACCGACTTGCCGCCATCCCTGAACCCTTTTGACACCTTGTCAAGCTTCCTAGAGGTACACTGAGGCTGTAGGGCCGTTTGTTCGAGGTGTTGGCGGGTTTAGAAACCACGGTCGATGGTGTCGAACCTCAACCGAGGCCGCGGCACGTCGCCGAGCTACTTCCGGTCACCCCCAGACCGACCTGTCACCACCGACGTGTTCCTCGACGTCGACAACCCCCTGGCGGCGAGTTTCAGACCATGGGAGGTCCGGCAGCGGCGAGCCGGCGAGCCCCGAGTCTGCTCCGGCGAGGTCGGCGGCGCGGGCGCGAGAGAACGGCGGGAGGAAGACGAAGCAGGCTGGCCCACGTGTCAGCGGCTGAAGAATTTAAATCGGGATCGGGTGAGGCCAGGGATCGGCTGTGCTGGCGCGCGAATACCCTGGGAGCTCCGGTGTGCCGGACACCTCCGCGCTCGACACGTGTGGTATCCCCGGTGTGCCGGACACCTCCGTGCTCGACACGTGTCCCCGCGGGCCCCGAGATTTTAAACTTTTCCCCCGATTTTCAGAATTCTTCCAAACTTCAAATCCTCAGAACTTTGGCTAGAGAGCTCCAAATTCAGTGAACCAAATTTTGCTGAACTCAGGATTCTGAGTACTTTCCAGCAATACCAATTTCAGCTCATGAAAGTGAATAGTTTTCTATAATTAAATCCCTAAAGTTTAAAATGTTGGGAATTTTATCTGGAAAACTACTTTATGAAAAATTCTGAAATTTGGCTGAAAGATTCATTAGAAAATCCCTGAATCCCAGTAAAATTTTCAGACTCATCCAAGTTCATTTAGTTACCCTAATGGGGTGATTAAGAGAACTGCCCTGAGAAAATAGAAAGATGTACAGAAACATTTTTCAGATTTTCTCAAATCTTAATTAGGGCATAATTTTCTGTAGAATTCTTCAAATGACATGAAACCAACTCCATTAGAACCATCCTAAATTCTAGTTTCCAGAAAGTAATGGTGGGAGCCATGAAAAACCCTGGAATTACTTAGAGGCTCAATTATTGACCAAAGAGGCTTTTATTTGTACAAGGTTCAAAGGAACTTTGTTTCAAATAAAACTTGGTCAAGACTCTGGTTAGGACCCTACCAAGCCACAATAAAAATTTCAGAACCAAAGGGGAGGGCTAGCTAGAGTTATTAGCAATTATGTATTTAAGTTCACACATTGCATTTAAATTTACATGTAGTATTGTATTCAACGTGTAGCCATTGAAGAAGAGACCCCGGAAGTGCTGGACTTCCTCCTTCCAGAAGAAGAGCTAACCACTGACCAGCAGCAATAAGGCAAGCCCCGGTTTGCGTTAACCTTTTTATAAGTCTTACTTTGTTTACATGTGTCATATGAAGTATGTATGTGCATTAGGTATAGGATGAATGAAACCCCACTTGCATAACCAAAGGTTCCTAAAAGAGTGAGGGTTGTGTCAAGGACCTCGAGTAGACAGGCTACGCTTAATGATTCATAGAATTTCGGTACAAGTCGAGTAGATGGAATCTACTCGCGAGATAGGAATTGGGACACACGGGTTCGGTTGAGTGATGTGAGATCACTTTAGTAATAAAAATGAGACTAGGCAGGGGCTAGGGCGCAGCAAGAGTGAGTCTTGTGTGCGCAGCCCTGCCTGTGTCGATTGAGGACCGATCCGTGTGCAGCCCTGCTGAACAAGTATTGGACGTACCGAAGGCATATCGGATATATGGGCCCCGATAAACCGATGTAGCCTAAACCTCCGGGCGTCGAGGCATAGCACACCGATTTATAGGTGTAGGTTGAGGGCAGCAAGGTGGAAATCTGCCAACGGGCATAGAGAGATGCTCCGTGTGGGGAAACCTCCTGCTCGTTTTGGTGCGACCGGTTCTACGTTTGTGCTGTTGGGTGAAAGGTTGTCCCGTACGACATCGAGTGAGCGTGCTGTGCAGCTCCACGGGTGGGCGTACGTGACGTGCTCTTTGGGTTTCCCTGCAGGTGTATATCGAGTCGATTCGCCGTCCCTCGCGGTGACGAGTACCGCTTGTTCACTGCGTCATAACATAGATTAATGAATGGAATGTTATGATTCAATATTGCTGTTATGATATAATTGTATTGTTACTTGTGTGCCACCCAATATTGCTCACTAAATTTCAGCTTTATGAACCGTTAACTTGTTGCTAAAAGCTGAACTAAGGATGAACTTGTAGGCGTGTCCATTTGCTGCAACATTGCTATCCTATGTCATGGTACACCTCATGTAGAGTTTCATGCTTAGGTGAGTCGGTTAAGCCTTGCTGAGCCTTCGTGCTCACGGTTGCTGCTTAAGTGTTTTTCAGGTGAGGAGCCACCCACGGACTCGGGGTACGAGTCCACCGGCGAGGGTTACCCTCTGTCGGGGACCACGGCTGAGTGGGAGCCGTACACGCCGCGCTGAGCTGAGACGTGCAGCTAGTGTGGGTTGCCCTAGGGCTGGGCAACCGACTTTTGCTAGATAGGCGGGCGTGAGTTGTACAAAAGAAACTTCCGCTGTGTAATAAAGACTCTAGTTTGTAACTGAGAAGTGTACTACTTTGTACCTTCAGTTTGTTTTTCCTTGTAATATAATGTGTTCTTATGACAGGTGCTGTCGGGTGTCGCATCGCGCGACACCACCCTCTGCGATCCTGGATGAGCGGATTCCGGTCCGCCACAGGTAGCCCCAGACCTAGAGGACAGGAAGTCCCAAGGTCCGGTGCCGATGGAGGAAGATGTTCCGGGTCCCCCAGGGAGGGTCCGGACCATCCAGAGGCCCGTCTACTATGTCAGTGAAGTCCTCCACGACGCCAAGACTAGGTACCTAGAGGTACATAAGCTGTTGTATGCAGTACTCATAGCGTCCAGGAAGCTCTGACACTACTTCCAAGCCCACAGGATCTCGGTGGTCCCCTCCTACCCACTGAGGACCATCCTCCACAGCCCTAATGCGACTGGCAATGTCGCCAAGTGGGCAGCGGAGCTGGCGGAGTTCGAGCTGGACTTCCTACCACGTCATGCGGTCAAGAGCCAAGCACTGGCTGACTTCGTGGCCGAGTGGACGCCATCACCAACCAACCCAGGGGGCCCTGAAGGTGGAGAACCGGAGCCCCGAGCACCGGTCTTCACCCGAGCCTCACTGGACGCTCAACATCGACGGCTCCTCGCGAAAGCAGGGGGCCGGAGCCGGCGTACTGCTCCTCACACCGACGGGGGAACAGTTCAAGTACATGGTGCGCCTCAACTTCAAGGCAACCAACAACATGGCCGAGTATGAAGCTCTCATCTTCGGCCTGAAGACGGCGCTGTCTCTTGGCGCTCGCGAGTTGTTGGTCAAGGGCGACTCCCAGCTAATCATCAAGCAAGTCAAGGGTGAATGCTCTTGCAACGACCCACAACTAGCTGCCTATCTGCTCCACGTGCAGATGCTGGAGAAGGACTTTGAAGCCCTGGACCTGTGCCATGTACCACGCGCCGACAACACCGTCGCCGACGACCTGTCAACGAAGGCCTCCACCGGAGCCCCGGTGCCCGAAGGAGCCTTCGAAAGGACGTTGCCACGACCCACAGCTCGACCTGCCGAACCGGGCGAAGGGGGCAAGACCAGCACCTCGAAGCTGGGGGTCCCGGCGGCCCTGCAGCCATGGTGCCCAGCAAGGATCGTATGCGCCACTGGGGACTCCGTGCTACCAAGTGCCGAAGATCCGGAAACTCAAGCCAGCCCCGATGCATGGATCACGGAGGTCCGAGAGTACTTGAAAGACAACATCCTTCCTGAAGAACATGCATCCGTTGAACGGATTGTGCGGATGGCTAATAGATACACGCTGGTAGAAGGGGATCTCTACCGGCGTGGCGCCAACGGCACCCTATTGTGGTGCATAACCCAGGAGGAAGGCTGCGACCTGCTCGCAGAAATCCACGGAGGCGAGTGTGGGAACAACGCATCTTCCCGCACGTTGGTCGGTAAAGCCTTTCGGCATGGCTTCTACTGGCCGAAAGCACTTTTGGACGCCGTCAAGCTGGTCAAGAGATGCAAGGCGTGCAAGTTCCATGCCAAGCAGATCCACACACCAGCGGAGACGCTGCAGATGATCCCACCCTCGTGGCCGTTCACGGTATGGGGGTTGGACATCCTGGGGCCCTTCCCCAGGGCCGTCGGGGGATACCGGTACCTCAACATCACCATCTACAAGTTCACCAAGTGGCCGGAAGTTGCACCAGTCATCACCATCAACAAGCAATCCGCAGTCAAGTTCATCAAGTCAATCGTCTGCAGGTTCGGGGTCCCGAACAGGATCATCAGCGACAACGGGACCCAGTTCACCAGTGCAGCGTTCCAAGAGTACTGCGAAGACCTTGGAATCCAGGTATGCTATGCCCCCGTTTCTCATCCAAAGAGCAATGGGCAAGTCGAGAGGGCCAACACCGAGATCCTTTGGGGCCTCAAGACTCGCACCTATGCCAGCTTGGAGAAGCATGGTGCCAAGTGGGTGGACGAGCTTTCGTGCGCACTGTGGGCTAGCCGGACATCCCAGAGCCGGGCCACAGGGGAGACACCCTTCTTCATGGTATATGGGGCCGAAGCCGTGCTTCCCCTAGAGATCACCATGGGGTCCCCCCACGTCCGAGCTTATGACGAAGCCACACAGGACAAGCTCCGGCATGAGGACATCAACCTCGTCAACGAGACAAGATGGCAAGCAACGCTCCACAACGCATGGTACCAGCAGGCGCTACGGCGCTACCACCAGAGGTCCGTGCATGCTTGGAAGCTCAAGGAAAGCGATCTGGTGCTGCGGCGCATACTTTCTCGAGAAGGGGCCAACAAACTCTCCCCCAGCTGGGAAGGTCCCTTCCGAGTCACGAAAGTTTGCCGCCCCGGGTGCGTGCGCCTTGCTACGGAGGACGGGGACCCACTCCCCAACCCTTGGAATATAGAACACCTCCGTAAGTTCTACCCTTAGAGCAGTGGTAGGACATGTTTTTTCTTTTTTTCTGTAACAGATCCCATAGAGCCCAGGAGCAGCGCTTGGAGCAACTAAGCCCCAGGGGGTGGTCCAGGACTACGTCCAGCTTAGCCTGGTCCCGTACCCTAAGCGCGTAGGCCCTAACCCCCTTCACAATGGGGTGGGTCGT
The DNA here is from genome assembly GCA_030760725.1 of Neostapfia colusana. NCBI lineage: Eukaryota > Viridiplantae > Streptophyta > Magnoliopsida > Poales > Poaceae > Neostapfia > Neostapfia colusana. The sequence continues at coordinate 19,171,708 of JASWHV010000012.1, read as the reverse complement.
TGCCTCCATGTACAGCCTGTTTTCCTCCTACCATGCTTCCTTATGTGTTCATTTAAATTACGCATTATTTTTTATGATCACCTCCCCATGCTCAAAGACAGTATACGCTCATCGTATACTCGGCTCTCCTTTCCCACTCTTGTGCCTAGTTGGCATTTGCCATCCTGCTGAAGGCGGTCGTTCTTGAGGTACCTACCAAAGGCCCGGGGGCCTCTCGGACCTCCCCAAGTTAGGGTCCTGTGACTTCAGTTGGTCTCCTCTAGGAAAAACCTACGCCATACCGGGAGGTCCAGGGTGTGCAGACTTCTTTGCCTGGTTCCGTATCCAAAGCGTGCGCACTCTGCCTCCCGGGAGGTCCAGGGTGTGCAGCCTGCTTTGCCTGGTCCTGTACCCAAAGCATGTGCACTCTACCTCCCCAGCGCTATGGTCTAGTACTAGGGGCCGGACGGTTACACCCTGACCAAGGAGGGAGCCGGACCTTCGATGCCGGGTGCACTGAATTGCCCAAGCTCCATATACCGGCCTAGAACTGTAAGCCAAATAAGACTAAGAGACAGGGAAGGGAGGACCTCCGAGCAGAATTACCTTTTCCCGTCTTGTGTGCAGGACCTCCTGAGGGGCCTCCCCGGACCTCTGGCGTCAGAGCTTCAACACCGGCGTGCTCCGGACGGTCAGGGGGGCCCTGGCCTTAACTCCCCCGCAGAAATGTGGTAGGTGTGCCCAATGCATTGGCCACACCTACCAGGGGGCCACTACAGGGACTGCACAAGGGAAATCCAGAGCACCCGGTGGTATTGAAGTCCCAAGGCTTCTCAAGACTAGAGCTCCAGACTCCATCTCAAGACCCCTTGGGCCCTTATGTGTCTGTGCTGAAAAAGCTTTGAGATCGGTGGAGACCTCCCGGGGCCCTTACGAAGCTAAGGGCTCGGGCAGGGCAAGCCAAGAAAAGGAAGCAAAAAGCACAGGCACATAAGACAACAAGTCTATTCATTGAAAGCTCCACGAGCTGGTCTACAGATAGAAGACAAAATACAAAAGCCCTCCAACTACAAGGGCAAGCGCCTAAGAGTCCCCGAACTACCGCTCGAACCGAGACGCGACGAGGGCGACGATGTCTCCAACTCTGGCCCTGGCAACCTCCTCCTGCTCAGCGACGGGGCGCCCGCACCACCGGCTCCAGAGAGATGGAGGAGTCCCAGCTCCGGTAGCACGTAAGCATGTGCACGGCGACCTCCTTCGCCAAGCTCCTCCCCTCGACCTCGAGCTCGTTGGTAATCATGGCTTCCAGCCTCCCTAGATTGGCGTCGGTGGACTCGAGTGCTGGGAGCACCTGGGCTATCTCTTGTGACGGAGCCCCCGTCCTCAGGGGGCTGAAACCGAGAGGCGCTAGAGCAGACTCCGCCTGGCCAACAAAGTCCTAGACTCCATGGGCCTCGACGGTCCGTGAAGCCCGGAGCTGCTCCACCTCCTGACGAGCCGCCAACAGGGCGCCAGGTCCTTCCTCGGTGAACCTACTCTCCTTGGCCGCCAGGTCATTCTCCCGGAGCTGGAGGTCCTGGGTGAGCCTCTCCAACTCCGACACCCGGATGTCGGCAGCAAGCTCCCGGTTCAGCACCGCCTGGCGGTCCTGCGCGACCTGCTCCTCCCTTTCGTCCACGGCCCCCTCCTGGAGTTCCAGCTCTCCGGCCCTGGCCTTCAGGTCGCCTTCTCCCGCCTCTAGCTGCTCGGCGACCTACTTCTCCTTTTCCGCCACGGCGTGCTCCCGCTCCGCGACGGCACACTCGCGCCGCACCAGCTGCAACCGCATTTCCTCGTTGGCGGCGGAGCGGGCCTGGACACCGTCATAGGCCTCGCGGGCCTCCTGCATGATCCTCCGGGTCTCGGTGTCCAGGCGGTCGACGGCGCTCTTCTGCACATTGAGAAGCTCCTCCTCAGCATCGAGCCTCGCTCTCTTGGCATCGAGCTCCTCCTCGACCTCTCTGGCCCGCATCTTCAAGAGACGCCCCCAGCCGCGGAGGCGATCCCTCTCGTCCGCCAAGACCTCCCGCACGCGCTCGAGCGTAGCCTGAACCTGCCGGACACTGGACTGGGCCAGTTCCATGGCGTCCGACAGGGACAGTGGAGCAGCAGAAGCCGAAGCCGCGCCGGGGACCTCCTCCATGGCGTCGTCATCCGACGGAGGAGACGCTGGCACCGCAACATCCGGGGGAGCCACGACGATGCGCCGATCAGGAGAAGATGGCGCTGAGGCAGGGCTGGTCTCGAAGCGCTCCTGTTCACCGCCCACCTGAGGACCCGCATCAGCTCCTCCTGCGTCAGCACCCGAAGGCTGCCCGCCGCTAGCCTGCTCCGCCGGGTCTTCACCAGCAGCCAGCTCCCGAGCTGGCGAAGGAGGAGGCGCCGCCGTCGTCGCAGAGGCCGGTCCTGCTGGGCCAGAAGGAGAAGACGCCTGGACTTGCACGGGGGTCGGTGAAGCTGCCGCGGCGTCCGGACGCTGCGGCACTGGGCTGCTAACAGCCAAAGTTGGCTAGGGAACAGACGCGTCCCCGACAGCCGACGAGTCCCTACAAGCATAGGGAACACTCAAGACAAGAATAAAAGAAGAACTAGAGTATGCAAGTACTTAGTCCCGGTAAGTACAACTTACCGAGGGACACGGACATTCCAGCGGGCATGAAGCCCTGGCTTCCGAGCCGGGGCAGGGCCGCCAGAGCCTGCCGTCGCCGCCGGGGCCTGCGCTGAAGGCACCTGGACTGGCAGAACAGGGGGTGCACCCGGAGCCCCCCGGGAGATGGAGCAGCGGAGCTCCTGCCGGCAGCACCTCTGGCGCTGCTCCCGATGCCAGCCCCTGAAGCACCTGGAGGCCGGGGCGCCTGTGCTCCCGGTTGAGTCTCGGCTACGCTCCCTCTGGCACCGCCGCCTGTCGAGCCTGTAGCGGGGACACTCAACGACCGGGGCACCTGAGCCCCTGGATGGGTCCCAGACACCGTGGCACCGGCGTCCCTCCTCGGAGCTCCACCTGTGGAAGGAGTGTGGGACGCTCGGGGCTCCTCTGACCGCCGCTGTCCAAGAGGAGTTCCGTCGGCACGGACGACCCGAGGTCTCTTTGGGTCGCCGCCTGATGAGCCGACGCCTCCTGATGAAGAGCGCGGGGGGACTCCGGTCCCCTGACTCAGCGCAAACGATGCCCTCGGCGGAGACCGGGAGCGCTTCCTCTTCGGCGGACTGGAGGCCGGCACCTTGCCCTTCCCCTTGTCGACAGTCTGAGCTCTGTCGCTCCTCGGCGCAGGTTGGGCATCGGCTGATGCCTCGCGCTGCGCTCTGGAGCGGTCAACCTCGGTGATCGATATCCCCCGGGAAGCATCATCGATCTGGAGCACGGCGATTCCGATATCGTCTAAGGTTGGCATCTTCTGCAGTAGCTTTGACCTCCGCGTCGGCTCTACGAAGAGGAGGAGGCAGGAAACAGGAACTGTTAGGGAGCGGTCATCGAGTATGTCACTGCTTACCCTCATCACCCATCTCCCTCAGCATCTTGACGGACGGGTCAGAGTCTAAGCCTATCTCCAGCCTAGTGCAGTCACACACGTCGGTGTAGTACCACGCTGGGCGATTGCGCTGCTGCAGTGGCGCAAGTCGGTGTGAAATCCCAAAAACTCAAGCAAGTGGAGCTACAAGTCACACCGAGAAAACGAGAGGGAATTTAAACTTTTGAATTTAACGGTGTGAGCTCCAAGTCGAAACTTGAACTTGCAAAAATTCCCGAACACGGAGATCTAAAGCTAACATTTGGTTCTCCACACATCTAATAATAGCCCGGCAAATTTTCAGAGCATTTGAAAAGGATTTCCTATTTGTTGAAATTTAAACGGGAGAAAATTTGAATTTGAATTTAAATCTCAGTTTCATATTCCGACTTCACCGAAATTCAAATTTGAGTGCACCATTGTGTTCCTCATATTTCTTTTGACCTATCCTCCAAATTTTTATCAAATTTGGAGCTCGTTGCTATTTTAAACTGAATTAGGGATAAGGGGAAGAGGTGGACCCCACATGTCATACGGTAGAGGGAGTGAACCGACTCAGTTCACGGGAGAGCGCCACCTCCTGCTCACCGGAGGCAAACTGACGTTGCTGAGCGCCAGCTCCTGTTCTGTGGCTGAGGACACCGAGGGAAGTCTTCAGCTCTTTGCCTCCCCACGTGAGCCATCCCCTCCACAGCCTCGCTCAGAACCGAAGCAAACAGCGTGTGTTCTTCTCCCTGTCACACAGCCACCACCAGAGCCCTATTGCTCAAGCCCCCAACAGCAAAGAGCTTCGCCCAAGGGTGCTCTAGCCGGCCAGCAACTTTCCCCCACGGCCCCGAGCTCCTTAGCACCGGAAATCAGCAAAGAATCTGCAGCTCTCGGGTAAACGCTGAAAACCCGGAACTGATCACCGTGGGCAGCCCAAACCAGAAGTGATCACGCCCAAGCAAGCCACCCCATAGGTGCACCTACAAGCCTAGTTGCTCACCTCCAAAACTCAGCCCAAGCCATTGATCACAGAGGGAGAATTTCAAATTTTTCTCCCGGGCGGCCGAAACTGACCTTGAGGTAAGGAATTGCAAAATTCGTCCTCAATTCGCGTTGGTTGTGTTTCAAACTCCGCACACAAGTTCATAACTGCCTAGCACACCTCCTCCATCGATTTTAGACTAAGAAATTGAGTGTAGAGTGAAGAATCCGAGTTCTTTTCAAGGGTATACCGCTGAACCATATTGGGTGCACGGTGCCGATAGGTTTAGAGCTCTCCCCGGCTTGTTTAGACCTCATGCCGGTCTTCTACACGATTCTCTTTGTGCTTTAGAGCCCAAGAACCGACCATTTGGTGGAGAAATCACCATTCACAACTTCGCCGGAGCCCTAGGGTTAGCTGTTGCCGGTGCGCCCCGTTTTCCGGTGAGTTTCAGCCATCGGCGACCTCACCAACGAGTTCAACGTGGGGGAAAATGGGGGGGGCCAGCAGGGGGTCTGGAGGTAGCCGGGAAGGTCATTTCCGGCGACCTCGCCGGAGGGAGCAGCCACTGCTCTGTTTGGCGCGTGGCTGGAGGTTAGGGATGACGAGTGGGACCCACTGTCAGCATTTAAACATTTTCTAGATTTTCCCATTTCAGTTCAAACTTTGGAGAGCCATAACTTTGTGTAGGAGTGTCCAAAAATTGTGAAACAAATTTAGTTGAATTCCTCTCAAAGAATACTATCCATGGATGCAGCCCAATGTTTATGAAAATCCCTGGATTTGGCTCATTAATTCATTTAAAAAAAATTTTGTATGAATTTTTACAGGAGTTCTGTTTATTGGAAAATTCTCAAATTTGGGCAGGACATTCTACCAATAATCCTTGAACTCCAGTAAAATTTTCAGAGGCATTGGACTCCATTTGCTCGGCCAAATGTTGTTTGAATCCTCTATATCTCTGAAAAATGGGAAAATAAACAGAGACATTTTCAGACTTTTAACCAAGTTTGTAAAATTCATATCTCTGTGTAGGAAGCTCCCAAAAATGGTGAAACCAAGTCATATGGACTCATGAGACTCTCAAGTTTCTGAAAAACCAAATTTGGAGCATGACAAGACACTATAATTGCCATAGGATTTCAGAGAAGCCAAATAGTAAGAAAATTCCCTAGGCCACATCTTCCATCAACTTTGTATGAAATTTTGCAAGCCATACCTTTGTATGATCTATGGTACACTGTAAAAATTTCAGAGCAAATTGAGATCATCTTCTCCAGTTTTCTGTTGGCTTCTTCTACTACCTTTGTTATGTCCATTATAAATAGATCTTTGCATTTTCTTCAACAAACATCCACTGCCCACCTAAAGATATCCTCTGTTTTTGTACATAACAGAGCTTTTCACTCACTTTAGAGTTGGTCTAAACCATTCTTAGTTCCTAAAACACATTTGTTTTGTAATTCAGTTACTCCTATTAAAACTGTGCATATTCATATCGGTAGGAAACACGCCGAAGGAGTTCGACGAGGAACTCGACTCGGATCAGCAAGTTGAAGATTTAATCGTCGCCAAGCTACTGACTATAAAGTAGAACTAAACCTGCAGCAACATAAGGCAAGCCCCGGTTTGCATTTAACAACTTTTTAGTTATATTTTGCTTTGTATCACTTTTATGGGTCTAGTATGTATTGTGCATTAGGTCAAGGTGATTGATACTCCAAATGCATGACCCACAAACCCTTGGAGTACAGGGTAGAACAGGTTACCTTCGTGTAGATTCTGCTAGGCTTAAGTTGTATAGGTTCCGGTACAAGTCGGGTAGTTGGAAGCTACCCGCGAGTTTAGGATGTTGGTTCAGCGGGGTTTGATTCTAGAGAATGGAAGTTCTGGAAAGGAAAATGAGACCGAGCAGAGAGTAGGAGCAGCAGGACGTTGGGCCTGTGTGGCTGTAGCTCTGTTTGTGTTGGTTAAGGACCGATGCGTATGCCGCCCTGCTGAGCAAGTTTGAACAGTACCGGATGCATATCGGATATGTGAGACCCGATAAACCGATGTAACTCGGGTACTCTCGTGTCGAAACTTATACGACCGTCCTTTGGGGGTTGGTGTCAGAGGTGTAAACCCGCTAGCGGAGCAACTTCGACGTGTTCCGTGTAGTGGCCCTTCTGATGGGTCGGCGAAACTGGTTCGGCATTGGATTGACGGGTGAAAGGTTGCTGCATACAACGTAAGAAAGAGCTCGCGTGAGTCTTTCAAGGCGGGTGTATGTGTCGTGTATTCCAGGTGTGTCCTGATTGCAATCACCGTTCCTTGCGGTTATATGAGTACCACTTGTTCACTGAGTTGTGACGTAGTAATAAATTCCAGATAAAGTGTGATGAATCATTGCTGATGAGAAGTTCTTAAATTCATTGTATTGCCAACCATGCATGCTATAGTTGTAGAGCTCACTAAGTTTATTTTCCTCTTTGGGCATCACCACATCGAAGGAAAGAGTTTCTTGTTTGATTGTGGACTTCCGATGTGAGGGCTGCCTAAGGCATAATAATCTGCTGCTATAAACCTGAAAGTAAGGATCAACATTTAGGCGTGTTGTTGTTGCATCATATTTTTCCTGTGTTAGAAATCACTGCATGTAGAGTTTCATGGTTAGGAGTGTCGGTTAAGTCTTTCTGAGCCATCGTTCACACGGTTGCATTATTAGTGTTTTGCAGGTTATAAAATTTTCTATGAAGATGGTTGTTCGGTGAGCCATCAGAGACTCACCGGAAACCCTGCCGCTGCACTTATCTTTGTGGAAGCTAGTAAGAAGCGTCCGCTGGCTGGACGTATTCTCTTTTGCATAGTTAGGACCGATAGTAAGTGTGTATGTATATTCCGCTGCGTGTACCCTCGTGGTACATTATTTTGTAAATGACAATATTTTGAGAAATAAAAGACTTTGTACTTTATGGTTCTTTTCGTGTATGCTATTGGGTGCCGCATCGTACGTCACCACCCAATGTGTATCCTGGAGTGTGGATCCCGGAAGGGGTTCCCCACAGGCGTGGTATCAGAGCCGCATTGGGAATAGCACGCATGAAAAGAGCTTATTTTTGAAAACTTAGAAGTATACGAGTGAGGAACGTATAGTATGCCCACATAAGGACTATTAGAAGCATAGTTACTTAAGGTGGCAAGCTAACAGTGTGTTAATATTCAGTATTTCAATTCTGTAACGACGTACCTACGTGGAGGTAAGAGGTAAGGTACGCCACCGCAGGCGGATCAATTGCGGTAACTCGCCATACGAGTAATAGTATGGAATGGTATACCGTGGCTTTGCACGGTAGTTAATATGAGTCTCTGAACCTCTATGGTTCTGAGAGCATATGAAAACGCTGATCTCCAACGTGCTTTAGGCAAAAGTGAGAATACCCAATCGTGTGGTAAGCAACACGACAGTATGCAACTCTTGAACGTTCAATGTTCAAAGGGCCATACGCAGCGCTCGCCATCGGCGTGCCTCAACGGTCATGAGGCAATAGGTAGTATCCGTTGGGTTGATAACATTCCCAACCGTGACGACCCGTTCGCGCTCTACTCGGGTTCCCTGTCGTGTGGTGTTAAAACACGACCATGTACCTTGAGACGTGACTTGACTCAAGGACGGCCCATATGGCAATGATACGGGGCGTATGTGATACGCACCGAATTTGGTTCGGCGAAGGGTGGCCCGATCTTCACAACAGGAGGCTCAAGAACAAGATAACTTGCTGTAGAAACAGCGCGGATAACTAGCTTTATACCTGACCAAGGTTGGATGCGACCAAGCGACGGGGAGAGAGACACCGAAACCGCGAAGACTTTGACTCGATCTCCGAACGACCGCAGAACCACAACCGGAGGTAATCCACACAAGACGGGGCAGCCGTACTAGAACCCGCAGAGCACGAATTAGTGGATCTCAGAGAGATCTCTCCACAAGTTCAAGAAGAACAAGGAAGAACAAGGGTTGAGTAAGACACTCAATCAGCTCGGCTGCAAATATCACTAGATTAATCTTGATTCATCAAAAAGTGTCCTTGTCTTACAAAAAGAGCGGTATTTATGCCAACAACTAGTCTAAAAATAGATGTTTACTGAATAAGCCACGTGGGAAGTTGGAAGGCCAACTGGCTTGATCATTCATGCAGTGGTCATCAATTTCCCGCATGTCTTCTGACCTTTTGAGTGGTCTTCAATGTTTTAATCATAACTCCACCTAGGGACATCCAAAAGACACGGGACCAGATGCGTTGGAAAGCTAATTCGATAACCTTTCACACCATGTGTAGCATGCTTCACGAAATATTGTAGAGTGATACAGTTTCTCACGGAAACTTGGATATCAGGCTGACTATTGATCTTCTGAACAGTCTGCACCAAAAGCACTCGGCTGCCAAGCTGGGAGCTCTAAAGCACTCGTCACTTAGTGGCATTAGAAAGTTGACTTCAACACCTTTCCAACAAGTACTCATGGACCTTCACAGCTTCTATGAATCAAGAGATATGACTGTTTCTTCATGACAGTTCTGCCAGCCCGAACTGGTTCGACGTAGTTCTCCTCTCTGGTTCAGTCTCGGCGTGTCCTTGTCATCCTCCTTGGTGAACCTGAGTAATAGAAACATGTACGATTTAGGAAGTATATAATTCTCATTAATAAATGGAATTTCACAAAGTAGCGCGTGCACCTCTTGTTGTAGCTGTTTAGCTCGGCTACGAGTAATTGGTCCATCGAAGACATGAGCTGGTGCAGCTTGACTTGATGATTGTTCCATCTTGCTTGATGTAGTCGGTATACTTGATGGTGTGGTCGGCGTGGGCATATCATCCTCCCCCCCTTGAAAAAGTGTCGTCCTCGACTCTTCCAATCCAAGGAATGGAGAGAGGTCGGACACATTGAAACTGGTACTCACACCATAAGTACTTGGCAGATCAATTTCATAAGTGTTGTCGTTGATCTTGCGTAGAACTTTGAATGGTCCGTCAGCCCGGGGTTGCAACTTGCTCTTGCGCAGCTCTGGAAAACGATCCTTTCGAAGGTGCACCCAAACCAAGTCCCCTGGTTCGAACAACACCTTCCTGCGACCCTTGTTAGCGTGCTTCTCATACTTCTTGGTCATCTTTTCAATATTGGCCCGAGCCCTATCATGAATGTTCTTGACAAATTCAGCTCGCTTGCTTGCATCGAAGTTCACTCGTTCCTGCATGGGTAAAGACAAAAGATCTATGCGAGCAGTGGGTGTGAATCCATATACAATTTCAAATGGACAAATCTAGTGGTCGAGTGTACTGCCCTATTGTATGCAAACTCAACATGTGGCAAGCTTTCTTCCCATAGTTTCAGGTTCTTCTTAAGGACAGCTCGGAGCAACATTGATAGTGTTCAATTCACAACTTCAGTTTGGCCGTCCGTTTGCGGATGACATGTTGTGGAGAACAACAGTCTTGTCCCAAGTTTGCCCCACAATGTCTTCCAAAAGTAGCTCAAGAACTTAGTGTCACGATCCGACACAATGGTACGTGGAATTCCATGTAGTCGCACAATTTCCCTGAAAAATAATTCAGCAATACAGGAAGCATCGTCGCTCTTGTGGCAAGGAATAAAATGTGCCATTTTGCTGAAATGATCAACCACGACAAAAATTGAATCCCTTCCCCTTTTGGTCCGTGGTAACCCAAGAACAAAATCCATTGAAATGTCCTCCCAAGGTGCATTAGGAATAGGAAGAGGAGTATATAAACCATGAGGGTTCAGGCGAGACTTAGCTTTGTGGCAGTTTTCGCAGCGAAGAACATGTCTCTCTACATCTCATCGCATTTTTGGCCAAAAGAAATGGTCGGCCAGCACTTGCTCCGTCTTCTTGGCTCCAAAATGGCCCATAAGTCCACCTGCATGAGCTTCCTGCACGAGTAAAAGTCGAACAGAGCAATCTGGAATACAAAGTTTGTTAGTGCGAAATAAAAATCCATCATGCACATGATACTTTTCCCATCCTTTGCCATTACGGCACTTGGCATATGGTTCAGCAAAGTACGAATCAGTGGCATATAATTCCTTTATACTTTCCAATCTGAGAATTTTAGCATCAAGTTCTGTGAGCAAAGCATGACGTCGAGATAAAGCATCAGCTACAATATTGTCTTGACCTTTCTTATATTTGACAATATAAGGAAAGGACTCAATAAATTCACTCCACTTAGCATGTCGTTTATTCAGTTTTAGTTGTCCCTTAATATGTTTCAATGATTCATGGTCTGAATGTATTACAAATTCTTTAGAATAAAGGTAGTGTTGCCAAGTTTCCAAACTCCGAACGAGAGCATATAATTCTTTATCATAAACTGAATAATTCAAAGTCGGACCACTTAGCTTTTCACTAAAGAATGCAATTGGTCTCTTTTCTTGCATCAGCACGCCTCCAATCCCAACTCCACTTGCATCACATTCAATTTCAAATGTCTTGTTGAAATCAGGAAGTGCAAGGACTGGGGATGTTGTGAGCTTCTTCTTTAATTCTTCAAAAGCCTTTTGTTGTGCTTCTCCCCATTTGAAAGGTACGTCTTTCTTGGTCAGCTCATTGATTGGAGCAGCGATCGTGCTGAAATCTTTCACGAAGCGCCGGTAGAAACCAACAAGTCCAAGAAAGCTTCTCACTTGGCTCACGTTCTGTGAAGGCATCCATTCGTGTACAGCCTTGACTTTCTCAGCATCCACCTCCATGCCTTGTCCTGAAACAACAAAACCAAGGAAAACTACCCTGTCGGTGCAGAAGGTGCACTTCTCAAGGTTAGCGTACAATTTTTGTTTACGCAGGACAGCAAGCATGCTCTGGATATGTGCAACATGTTCTTCAAGAGTCTTGCTGTAGATTAGGATGTCATCAAAATAAACCACAACAAATTTACCAATGAAAGTTCTAAGCACATGATTCATTAATCGCAAAAATGTACTAGGTGCATTGGTTAAACCGAAAGGCATCACTGACCATTCATACAATCCAAATTTTGTTTTAAAGGCTGTTTTCCACTCATCTCTTTCTTTCATACGAATCTGATGATAGCCACTTCTTAAATCAATTTTAGTGGAAAAATTAGCACCACTAAGTTCATCAAACATATCATCTAAGCGAGGAATGGGATGCCCATATCTTACTGTGATGTTGTTAATTGCGCGGCAATCCACACACAGTCTCCAAGACCCATCTTTCTTAGGCACTAAAAGAACAGGGACAGCACAAGGGGAAAGACTTTCCTGTACATACCCTTTTTTCATCAATTCCTCCACTTGTTGCTGAATTTCTTTTGTCTCCTCTGGGTTGGTGCGGTATGCAGCCCTGTTCAGAAGTGACGCACCAGGAACCAAGTCAATTTGATGCTCGATCCCTCTCTTAGGTGGCAGTCCTGGTGGTACTTCGTCCGGAAAGACATCTTCATATTCCTGCAAGACATTCAAAAGAGTACTCGGCAGGGTAGAGGGTAAGGCATTAGTAGAAAGAAAAGTGTCCTTGTACATAAGTACAAAGAACATGGCATCGGGTTCACTCAATGCTTTGATACCCCCCTTCCTAGCCATCATTACTAAACCCTCTTTTCCCGATTTCTGGGTTCCTTGCAGCTGTGGGGTTTGATTTGGCTGTGGACACTCTTCCTTACTATTTTTGTGGCTCACTCGCAAGTGGTGCTCGCTCTCGCGCTGTTTCTTCCTGATATCATCCTTCAAAATTTCTTCCGGTGTCAAAGGAAGCAAGGAAATTCGCTCTCCTTTGTACACAAAAGACAGCTTGTTGGTCCTTCCAAAAATTTGGACATCACGATCATATAGCCATGGTCGACCGAGCAGAAGCTGGCAGGCTTGCATAGGCACCACGTCGCACTCCACATGATCATTGTATTTACCAACAGAGAATGGTACAGTCACAGTATGACTGACACGTAGTGCACCACAATCATTAAGCCACTGCATCTTGTATGGACTAGGATGACGCCGTGGTTTCAGTCCCGATCTGTCCACCAATTCTTGGCTAGCAATATTGTTGCAGCTGCCATTATCAACGATGATGCGACACACCTTATCTCTGATTAGTCCACGGGTATGGAACAAATTATGTCGCTGCCCGTTGTCTTCCTTTTCTTCTGTTACACTAAGCACTCGTAGAGAAATAAAGCAATTATGTTCTCCTTCTTCAGGCTGGATCTCATTCCCTTCGTCCTCAATTTCTTCATCACATATTGGTCCAGCATCTTCCGGATCACTCTCGGATTCCCATTCACCTTTCTCATTCAACAACATGGCCCTCTTACTTGGGCATTGGGCAGCAATGTGCCCACGATCGTGGCATTTATGGCATACAATTTCTCTGCTTCGAGAAGAAGATGTAGCTCCCGAGACATTGCTGTGGGCTGTTGAACTTGCAGCGGGTCGCTGCTGAGTTGTTAGTGATGACGCAGTGGAGGCTGCCATCTTCGATGGAACAAATGATTGAGAAGACTTGGCTGCAGCCCCTTGAGATCGTCCACCACCATAGGAAGTACTTGACTGCTGTTTGCGCCATGGGGCAGCAATAGAGTAACTGCCATAAGATTTTCCACGTGACTCTTGCTGAATCTTCTTCTCTGTTCGCATAGCTTGATCAACAAGATCCTGCAATATACGATATGGAAACATCTCCACAAAACCAGAAATTTCTTCATTAATACCTCCTAGAAATCTTGCCATTGTTGACTCTGCATCTTCTCTTATTCCAGCCCGCACCAACAGTAGCTCCATCTCCTTGAAATACTCATCAACTGATCTCTTCCCTTGCTTTAACATTTGCAATCGGTTCCTGAGATCACGCTGATAGCTAGATGGCACGAATCGCCTTCTCATCACTTGCTTCATCTCCTCCCATGTATTGATATATCCGCGTCCCAAATCACGTTGATTCTCCTGCACTTGGTTCCACCAAGTGAGAGCGTATCCAGAGAGTTCCACCGAAGCAAGATTCACACGGTGCTGAGCCGAAAGATTATGTACTCGGAATATTTGATCACACTGCTCAGCCCATTCAAGAAATTCATCAGGATTCTCCTTTCCAGTAAACTTTGGAATACTCAACTTGACACGAGCGATGTTATCTGGGTTGTCATGAGGACGTCGACCATGATGGTATTCCCTTTCTTCAAAATCAGCAGGCCGGCGATGATGACGCCGATCAAACCTGCCACCTTGACTGAAAGGATTTTCATCATCATGAGATCCTTCTTCATGATCTTGATCTTCAAACTCTTCGTCTTCAAAATGCACGCGGCGACCATCAGCATTGCGCCTATGTGCGCGACGCCCACCATGGTAATTATTAAAATCAGCATGGAGACCACCACCAGATCCGTCAGGGCCATCTTCGAAGCGATTGAATCCAGGGCCAAAACCAGAGTTCTCATCGCCGGACTCCTCTCGATGACGGTCCTCTTGATCACGACATGCTCAACGTCCTCCAGCCGCGGGAAGACGCTCATCGAGGAGCCTGCCCATGGCCTCCATGAGTGAATCAGCCATGTGACGCATTTCATCCCATGAGACAGGGGGTTCCCTATCACCATGGTGTCCACCATGAACACTTAAATCTGAGTCTGCCATGTTAGGAGCAGCAAAAAAAAGAAAAAAAAATATATATATATATGTGGACACACTCGATCTCACCTCTTACTTACCCAAGTTTTTGCTTGATCTCAAGAACTGTGATGGTGCTGGTGTGACAGCTTCAACGGAGGTGGTAAAGAGGCCGTAAGGAGTACAAATCGAAAGTCCCGGTTCAGGTTTTTGGTGGAGCTATAGGTGGCTGAACAAGGAGGGCTACGGTACTGCCAATCAAGTGAAAAAGATGTGCTCAAAAGATAAAAAAATTGCTGCTATCAAGATTACACCAACTTGGATATGAAAACTGAAAATTTCAACACCCAACCGTAACACAAAATTCTTCAGAATCTTTTCACTTGTGCTCTCTTTTTTTTTACTCTTCTTTTCTTTTATAACACTAACAGGGGTGCTGATTACAAAAGATATAGGTAAACGTTGGTGACGAGCAACTGGAAGAACACAAACACAAGATAACAGTACCGTCAAAAGGGCTATAGGTATTTTTTTTAGGCTTTGGACTATAGGACAAACAAATATATGTAAAAGATAAACACAGGGATGAATATGTGGATGGTGAAAACTGTAACAGATTGAAAAAGGGTGGGAGGGTGGGTGATAAAAAAAATGAACCTACCGTGACAACGATAGCTCTGATTACCACATGATACGCACCGAATTTGGTTCAGCGAAGGGTGGCCCGATCTTCACTACAGGAGGCTCAAGAACAAGATAACTTGCTGTAGAAACAGCGCGGATAACTAGCTTTATACCTGACCAAGGTTGGATGCGACCAAGCGACGGGGAGAGAGACACAGAAACCGCGAAGACTTCGACTCGATCTCCGAACGACCGCAGAACCACAACCGGAGCTAATCCACACAAGATGGGGCAGCCGTACTGGAACCCGCAGAGCACGAATTAGTGGATCTCAGAGAGATCTCTCCACAAGTTCAAGAAGAACAAGGAAGAATAAGGGTTGAGTAAGACACTCAAGCAGCTCGGCTGCAAATATCACTGGATTAATCTTAATTCATCAAAAAAGTGTCCTTGGCTTAAAAAAAGAGCGGTATTTATGCCAACAACTAGTCTAAAAATAGATGTGAACTAAAAAAGCCACATGGGAAGGTGGAAGGCCAACTGGCTTGATCATTCATGCAGTGGTCATCAATTTTCCGCATGTCTTCTGGCCTTTTGAGTGGTCTTCAATGTTTTAATCATAACTCCACCTAGGGACATCCAAAAGACACGGGACTAGATGCGTTGGAAAGCTAATTCGATAACCTTTCACACCATGTGTAGCATGCTTCACGAAATATTGTAGAGTGATACAGTTTCTCACGGAAACTTGGATATCAGGCTGACTATTGATATTCTGAACAGTCTGCACCAAAAGCACTCGGCTGCTAAGCTGGGAGCTCTAAAGCACTCGGCACTTAGTGGCATTAGAAAGTTGACTTCAACACCTTTCCAACAAGTACTCATGGACCTTCACAGCTTCTATGAATCAAGAGATATGACTGTTTCTTAATGACAGTTCTGCCAGGCCGAACTGGTTCGACGTAGTTCTCCTCTCTGGTTCAGTCTCGGCGTGTCCTTGTCATCCTCCTTAGTGAACCTGAGTAATAGAAACATGTTTGATTTAGGAAGTATATAATTCTCATTAATAAATGGAATTTCACAAAGTAGCGCGTGCACCTCTTGTTGTCGCTGTTTAGCTCGGCTACGAGTAACTGGTCCATCGAAGACATGAGCTGGTGCAGATTGACTTGATGATTGTTCCATCTTGCTTGATGTAGTCGGTATACTTGATGGTGTGGTCGGCGTGGGCATATCAGTATGTTTTTACTATGATATGGACCTGCCTGAAATAGAAAACCTTTGTGTGCATCACTATTGATTGTTTTTCTGCAGGTACTTAACCACGAGTAGAACATTCTGTTTAGAACACGTGTGTGAGTGATCGTTTTAGTGCCACCCCTTGAGACGTATATACCGGTGTAACGCCGGTTAGGATTTTATTTGGTGAGAAAACGTAGTACCGTGAAATGTTCTTAACTGCATGAAAAATAATGTTTTCAAAGAAAAGAGTAATTTTGGAGTCTAGAATTCCATTAGGGGTTACCGAGCTCCTATATTGAACTAAGAGTCAATTGGGAGTATAGTTTCCGTCTTAAATATTTAGAAACCATCTTCCCTGTTTTAGCAGAATGTTTGCTGAATTTGAACATGGCATAACTTTTGATTGGTTGAACCAATGGAGGTGAGGGATACATTTATGGAAAGGCTTTGAAGTCTTCTACAACTTTTCTGTAGAACTCCAGAACAGAATCTCCCTCCAAATGGATGAGAATCTCGGATGAGTGTTAACTGTCCAAAAACAGGGCAGACCAAAAATACTCTCTGGAATTTTCTATATTTCGACCATAACTTCTTGTAGAAAAATCTCTAAGGGTCATGTAAGAAACCGTTGGAAATTTTGTGATATTTTCTACAACTTTGTAGTTCAAAGTTTCTCCTGATTTGGAGTCTAATTTTATGAAATCTTCCGGACAAAACAGACACTTTCAGAGGAGGTGCTGTCAAAATTGTCCCAGATTTTTGTCAAGTTTGAAATATCACAACTCCTGATCCAGAATTGATATGAAGGCAAATAAATACTCGTTGGAAAGATATTGAAGTTGCATATAACTTTGATATTCACCTTGAGACATGAAACTGCCAATTTCATAACCAAATTCTGGGAATTAGGCCAAACGGTCAATCTGAACAGAGCATTGTTCATTGCCCATGTAATTTTAGGACTTGTTGTGGACATGAAGGTTTTTATACTTCTCTAAGTTCCATGACATAGTCATTAGTTATCTTTCATCATTCCTTGCTGTTGATTTAAGTGTTTGACAAACTTGAACAATCATTGGTCATATTTCAGAATTGTCAAAAACCTTGTTTCCTTTATATATGCTGCACAGTTGATGTGATGCTTTTGTGGTTAATAATTTCGAGTTAAAGCTGAGTACACTCTTGGATATTAACCGTAAATTGCTCACTCTTGCAGTATGGATCATACTCATTCCGGGTATGAGGTTGGTAGTTCCAGTCAGGATGGAAATGATTCGTCGCAGCGACGATCACCGCCATCATCAACCGGACTGGCGGAGGTGTTGGGGAGAATGGCTGAGTCTCTTGAGTTGTTGGTGCAGCAAGGCAGCCGACAGGAGACCTCCCAGCAAAACCCCACACTAAATACGTATCTGGATTTTCTAGCAAGACAACCACCGGTATTCTCTGAAGCTAAAGAAGCCTTGGAGGCAGATCATTGGCTCTGGGTGATTGAGTCTAAATTAGGAATGCTCCAGTGTGATGAATATGAGAAGGCTTTATTTTCCACTCAGCAACTTCATGGATCCGCTGGGGCTTGGTGGTGTGAATATCTTGCTAAGATCGCTGAAGGTCATCGTGTGACGTGGACGGAGTTTCGTGAGGCTTTCCGTGCACGTCATATTTGTGAGGGCATTCTAAAAACCAGAATTGAAGAGTTCTATGAACTCAAACAAGAAGGCATGAGTGTCATGAAGTACTTTACGGAATTTAACCGTTTAGTACAATATGCATCATCTTATGTGCATAACGAGACGATGAAGTGTCATTACTTCTTCTGAGGCCTCGATGTGAAGCTTCGGACAAAAGTGGCACAATGCAATAAAGGGAATTATAGCGAGTTAGTTAATGCCGCTATGATTCAAGAAATAGCTGAACTGGAGCACAAGGAAAGTAAGAGGAAGAGAAAATTATCACTGGCAAGTATGGGTGATTATCATCAAGAACAACCGGTGATATATTGCTTACCATCTGTGGTGGAAATTCAGTCCTTTGACGGACCACCTCAGATCCAATACTGTCCATATTCACCCATGGAGGTTCAGCCACTGCTGCAACAGCAGCAAATGAGAAATTGTGCACCCCCACCTCAGCAAGGTGCAAAAGAATATCAATCACTTTCATATCATGAAGATCCTGAGCTCGCATCGTACGGTACTCGTAGCGATGTAGAGCATATTTCTCAGGAGGGTCAAGTGACCCAGCAAAGCAGCAGTCACATGTCATCTCAAGCTGCAAAGAAATTCTATGGTCGGTCAAGGAGAACATCACTGAAAGTGGGAAACGTAAACTATATGGCAGTTGAAGACGTTCCCGTAGGAGAACCCGTGTTAGCGGGCATGTTCAGCCTACGTGATCAGCCCACACTCGTGTTGTTCGACTTGGGTGCTACACATGATTTTGTCAGCAAAGATTATGTGGTTAAGTACCAAGTACCATCAACGACCTTGGCCGCATCATATCATATTAATTCACCGGGAGGTAGTAGGACAGCGGGCAGAATTGTTGCTCGAGCGCCTATATGTTTGGATGGGCGGGTATATCCTACTACTCTTATCATCCTAGAAGGCTTGCGGATTGACATCATATTGGGAATGGCTTGGTTGACGCATCACCAAGCTATCTTTGATATTAGTTCACGAACGGTGCAGCTGAATTCAAAGAAGCACGGGCAACATACGTTGATTCTGAGAAATGTTGCACCAGAAGTCACTGCTGTCCACACCGTTGAAGTTAAGAAACTGGAGGACATTCCAGTGGTCCGGGAATATCCGGACGTGTTTCCCGATGATCTACCGGGCATGCCTCCTGAACGTGAAGTGGAGTTCAAAATTGAACTAGCACCGGGAACCACACCCATCTCTCGGAGGCCGTATAAAATGGCACCGAAGGAACTCTCGGAGCTGAAGGAGCAGCTGAATGATTTGTTAAGCAAAGGCTTCATTCGACCCAGTTCATCACCATGGGGATGCTCCATGATGTTCGTCAAGAAAAAGGATGAGACTCTGAGGTTATGTGTGGACTATCGTCTGCTAAATGCCGTAACTATCAAGAACAAGTATCCACTACCACGTATCGATATGCTTTTCAATCAACTAGTGGGTGCTAAGGTTTTCTCAAAGATAGATCTTCGGTCCGGATATCACCAGATAAAAATCCGAGCGGAATACATACCCAAGACGACATTCTCAACGAGATACGGGTTATATGAGTATCTCGTCATGTCATTCGGGCTCACTAATGCTCCGGCCCATTTCATGTACTTGATGAATTCAGTCTTCATGCCAGAGCTGGACAAGTTCGTCGTGGTCTTCATCGATGATATTCTGGTATATTCTAAGTCGGAGGAAGAATATGCCGAACATCTGCATATTGTGCTCCAACGCCTACGGGATCACAAACTATATGCAAAATTCAGCAAGTGCGAGTTCTGGATCAACCAAGTGCCATTTCTTGGGCACATTATTTCTGCGGAGGGCATCGCAGTTGATCCGAGCAAGACCGTCCAAGTGCTGAATTGGAGTTCACCGAAATCAGTCCACGAAGTCCGTAGCTTTCTCGGTTTAGCGGGGTACTACCGGAGATTCATTCCAAATTTCACCAAAGTTTCTAAACCGATGACGAAACTTCTAAAGAAGGGCAACAAATATGTGTGGAGTGAAGCATGTGAGGAGGCGTTCAAAGCATTGGTAAAGCACCTCACAACAGCCCCAGTCTTGGCGCAGCCCGATACAACTAAGGCTTTTGATGTTTATTGCGATGCATCCGGCATCGGCCTTGGCTGTGTGCTTATGCAAGAAGGGCGAGTGGTCGCATATGGATCCAGACAGCTTCAGAATCATGAGCAGAATTATCCGACACATGATCTCGAGCTAGCTGCTGTGGTTCTTGCTCTAAAGATGTGGAGGCACTATTTGCTTGGGAACTTAGTCC
Organism: Neostapfia colusana; assembly: GCA_030760725.1. Classification (NCBI taxonomy): domain Eukaryota; kingdom Viridiplantae; phylum Streptophyta; class Magnoliopsida; order Poales; family Poaceae; genus Neostapfia; species Neostapfia colusana. Next base: position 19,151,754 of record JASWHV010000012.1, on the reverse strand, counting down.
ACCTCTACACCGACCACAAGAGTTTAAAGTACATCTTCACACAAAAGGAGCTAAATATGAGGCAGCGAAGATGGTTAGAGTTAATCAAGGATTATGAACTGGAGATTCATTACCATCTTGGAAAAGCGAATGTGGTTGCCGACGCACTTAGTCGGAAATCACATGTGCATAATCTAACCACGGCTGCAATAGAAGGAGAACCGAGCCTGCGCTTGGTTCCCTATGGGTCATTGTTTAACCTTGCCCTCATTCCTACAATTCGTGATGAAATTGTAGAGGCTCAACAGAAAGATAAGGGCATGGCCCATATCCGGAAGAGAATAGACAAAGGAGAAGCTAAGTGTTTCCAGAAAGATGAAAATGGTACGCTATGGTTCAAAAACCGTATAGTCGTATCCCGTGACATGAAGCTTCGTAAGAAGATATTAGACGAAGCTCATTTATCAAAATTTTCCATTCATCCGGGTAGCAACAAGATGTACCAAGATTTGAGAAACAATTTTTGGTGGACTCGGATGAAGCGGGAAATAGCTAAGTATGTGTCCGAGTGCGATACGTGTCGAAGGGTGAAAGCAGATCACATGAAGAAACCTGGTTTGCTGCAGCCCCTTCATATTCCGGCATGGAAGTGGGAAGATGTGAGTATGGATTTTATTGTCGGACTGCCGCTCACATCTCGGAAGCATGATTCAGTTTGGGTAATCGTTGACCAATTAACCAAGTCAGCACACTTCATACCGGTGAATGTGGGATTCAACGCCAAGAAATATGCGGAGTTATACATTGAACAGATCCTATGCCAGCATGGAGTTCCAAGAACAATAGTTTCAGATCATGGTGCACTGTTCATTTCTCGATTCTGGGAACAGCTGCACGCATCTTTGGGAACCAAATTGCTTAGAAGCTCTGCATATCACCCTCAAACCGATGGACAAACCGAGAGGGTGAATCAAGTCTTGGAAGATATGTTGAGAGCGTGTGCCATCCATCACGGTAAGAACTGGGATGCTTATCTACCGTTGGCGGAATTCTCGTACAACAACAGTTATCAAACGAGTATCAAGATGGCACCATATGAGGCTCTCTACGCCCGGAGATGTCGAACACCGCTGAATTGGTGCGAATCCGGTGAAAGAGTGATATTTGGGATTGACCTTGTCAATGACGCCGAAGAATGAGTTCGGGTCATACAAGCAAATTTAAAGGCTGCTCAATCTCGACAGAAGAGTTATGCAGATCAGCGACGTCGACCGCTGAACTTCAACGTCGGAGAGTACATATACCTCCGTGTATCTCCAATGAAGGGAGTTCACCGATTCGGTGTAAAAGGGAAGCTCGCTCCCCGGTTTATTGGTCCTTTTGCTATCACGGAGAAATGTGGACCCGTAGCTTACCGGCTTGAGCTACCGACGAATCTCGCTGGGGTGCATGATATATTTCACGTCTCTCAGCTTCGGAAATGTCTCAAGAATACCACTGCTGTCCACAATAAAGATCTCGAGACATTGCAACCGGATCTCTCTTATGCCGAGCATCCAATCCAGATTATTTATGAGAAGTCTCGGTCAACAAGGAATCGGACGCTCCAATTCTATAAGGTATTATGGAGCAATCATACCGCGGAGGAAGCAACATGGTAGAGTGAAGAATACCTCCGTTCAAACTATCCGGACTTGCTGTCCGCTTATATCCGATAATTCTTTCTCTACCACTTCGTCTCTTCTTTATGAATCTCGGGACGAGATTCTTTTTAAGGGGGGAGGGATGTGAAATCCCAAAAACTCAAGCAAGTGGATCTACAAGTCACACCGAGAAAACGAGAGGGAATTTAAACTTTTGAATTTAACGGTGTGAGCTCCAAGTCGAAACTTGAACTTGCAAAAATTCCCGAACACGGAGATCTAAAGCTAACATTTGGTTCTCCACACATCTAATAATAGCCCGGCAAATTTTTAGAGCATTTGAAAAGGATTTCCTATTTGTTGAAATTTAAACGGGAGAAAATTCGAATTTGAATTTAAATCTCAGTTTCAAATTCCAACTTCACCGAAATTCAAATTTGAGTGCACCATTGTGTTCCTCATATTTCTTTTGACCAATCCTCCAAATTTTGTCAAATTTGGAGCTCGTTTGCTATTTTAAACTGAATTGGGGATAAGGGGGAGAGGTGGACCCCACATGTCATACGGTAGAGGGAGTGAACCGACTCAGTTCACGGGAGAACGCCACCTCCTGCTCACCGGAGGCAAACTGATGTTTCTGAGCGCCAGCTCCTGCTCTGTGGCTGAGGACGCCGAGGGAAGTCTTCAGCTCTTTGCCTCCCCACGTGAGCCATCCCCTCCACAGCCTCGCTCAGTACCGAAGCAAACAACGTGTGTTCTTCTCCCTGTCACACAGCCACCACCAGAGCCCGATTGCTCGAGCCCCCAACAGAAAAGAGCTGCGCCCAAGGGTGCTCTAGCCGGCCAGCAACTTTCCCCCGTGGCCCCGAGCTCCTTAGCACCAGAAATCAGCAAAGAATCTGCAGCTCTCGGGTAAACGCTGAAAACCCGGAACTGATCACCGTGGGAAGCCCAAACCAGAAGTGATCATGCCCAAGCAAGCCATCCCATAGGTGCACCTACAAGCCTAGTTGCTCACCTCCAAAACTCAGTCCAAGCCATTGATCACAGAGGGAGAATTTCAAGTTTTTCTCCCGGGCAGCCGAAACTGACCTTGAGGTAAGGAATTGCAAAATTCGTCCTCAATTCGTGTTGGTTGTGTTTCAAACTCCGCACACAAGTTCTTAACTGCCTAGCACACCTCCTCCATCGATTTTAGACTAAGAAATTGAGTGTAGAGCGAAAAATCCGAGTTCTTTTCAAGGGTATACCGCTGAACCATATCGGGTGCATGGTGCCGATAGGTTTAGAGCTCTCCCCGGCTTGTTTAGACCTCATGCCGGTCTTCTACACGATTCCCTGGTGCTTTAGAGCCCAAGAACCGACCATTTGGTGGAGAAATCACCGTGCACGACCTCGCCGGAGCCCTAGGGTTAGCTGTTGCCAGTGCACCCCGTTTTCCGGCGAGTTTCAGCCGCCGGCGACCTCACCAACGAGTTCAGCGTGGGGAAAAAGGGGGGGGGGCTAGCAGGGGGTCTGGAGGTAGCCGGGAAGGTCATTTCCGGCGACCTCGCCGGAGGGAGCCGCCACTGCTCTGTTTGGCGCGTGGCTGGAGGTTAGGGATGACGAGTGGGACCCACTGTCAGCATTTAAACATTTTCCAGATTTTCCCATTTCAGTTCAAACTTTGGAGAGCCATAACTTTGTGTAGGAGTGTCCAAAAATTGTGAAACAAATTTAGTTGAATTCCTCTCAAAGAATACTATCAAGGGATGCAGCCCAATGTTTATGAAAATCCCTGGATTTGGCTCATTAATTCATTTAAGGAAAATTTTGTATGAATTTTTACAGGAGTTCTGTTTATTGGAAAATTCCCAAATTTGGGCAGGACATTCTTCCAATAATCCTTGAACTCCAGTAAATTGTTCATAGGCATTGGACTCCATTTGCTCGGCTAAATGTTGTTTGAATCCTCTATGTCTCTGAAAAATGGGAAAATAAACAGAGACATTTTCAGACTTTTAACCAAGTTTGGAAAATTCATATCTCTGCGTAGGAAGCTCCCAAAAATGGTGAAACCAAGTCATATGGACTCATGAGACTCTCAAGTTTCTGAAAAACCAAATTTAGAGCATGACAAGACACTATAATTGCCATAGGATTTCAGAGAAGCCAAATATTAAGAAAATTCCCTAGGCCACATCTTCCATCAACTTTGTCTGAAATTTTGCAAGCCATACCTTTGTATGATCTATGGTCCACTGTAAAAATTTCAGAGCAAATTGAGATCATCTTCTCCAGTTTTCTGTTGGCTTCTTCTACTACCTTTCTTATGTCCATTATAAATAGGTCTTTGCATTTTCTTCAACAAACATCCACTGCCCACCTGAAGATATCCTCTGTTTTTCTCCATAACAGAGCTTTTCACTCACTTTAGAGTTGGTCTAAACCATTCTTAGTTCCTAAAACACATTTGTTTTATAATTCAGTTACTCCTATTAAAACTGTGCATATTCATATCGGTAGGAAACACGACGAAGGAGTTCGACGAGGAACTCGACTCGGATTAGCAAGTTGAAGATTTAATCATCGCCAAGCTACTGACTATAAAGTAGAACTAAACCTGCAGCAACATAAGGCAAGCCCCGGTTTGCATTTAACAACTTTTTAGTTATATTTTGCTTTGTATCACTTTTATGGGTCTAGTATGTATTGTGCATTAGGTCAAGGTGATTGATACTCCAAATGCATGACCCACAAACCCTTGGAGTACAGGGTAGAACAGGTTACCTTCATGTAGATTCTGCTAGGCTTAAGTTGTATAGGATCCGGTACAAGTCAGGTAGTTGGAAGCTACCCGCGAGTTTAGGATGTTGGTTCAGCGGGGTTTGATTCTAGAGAATGAAAGTTCTGGAAAGGAAAATGAGATCGAGCAGAGAGTAGGAGCAGCAGGATGTTGGGCCTGTGTGGCTGTAGCTCTGTTTGTGTCGGTTAAGGACTGATGCGTATGCCGCCCTGCTGAGCAAGTTTGAACAGTACCAGATGCATATCGTATATATGGGACCCGATAAACCGATGTAACTCGGGTACTCTCGTGTCGAAACTTATACGGCCGTCCTTTGGGGTTGGTGTCAGAGGTGTAAACCCGCTAGCGGAGCAACTTCGACGTGTTCCGTGTAGTGGCCCTTCTGATGGGTCGGCGGAACTGGTTCGGCATTGGAGTGACGGGTGAAAGGTTGCTGCATACAACGTAAGAAAGAGCTCGCGTGAGTCTTTCGAGGCGGGTGTATGTGTCGTGTATTCCGGGTGTGTCCTGATTGCAATCACCGTCCCTCATGGTTATATGAGTACCACTTGTTCACTGAGTTGTGACGTAGTAATAAATTCCAGATAAAGTGTGATGAATCATTGCTGATGTGAAGTTCTTAAATTCATTGTATTACCAACCATGCATGCTATATTTGTAGAGCTCACTAAGTTTATTTTCCTCTTTGGGCATCACCACATCGAAGGAAAGCGTTTCTTGTTTGATTGTGGACTTCCGATGTGAGGGCTGCCTAAGGCATAATAATCTGCTGCTATAAACCTGAAAGTAAGGATCAACATTTAGGCGTGTCGTTGTTGCATCATATTTTTCCTATGTTAGAAATCACTGCATGTAGAGTTTCATGGTTAGGAGTGTCGGTTAAGTCTTGCTGAACCATTATGCTCACGGTTGCATTATTAGTGTTTTGCAGGTTATAAAATTTGCTATGAAGATGGTTGTTCGGTGAGCCATCAGAGACTCATCGGAAACCCTGCCGCTGCACTTATCTTTGTGGAAGCTAGTAAGAAGCGTCCGTGGGCTGGACGTATTCTCTTTTGCATAGTTAGGACCAAGAGTAAGTGTGTATGTATATTCCGCTGCGTGTACCCTCGTGGTACATTATTTTGTAAATGACAATATTTTGAGAAATAAAATACTTTGTACTTTATGGTTCTTTTCGTATATGCTATTGGGTGCCGCATCGTACGTCACCACCCAATGTGTATCCTGGAGTGTGGATCCCGGAAGGGATTTCCCACAGGAGGCGCAACAGGAAGTATGCCAACACCATCAGGGACGTCAGCCCCTGCTCTGCCAGGAACTGGATCCCCTCCAGGACTGGCGTGTACTCCGGCTCCAGCTCCGGGCACTCCTCCCAGAAGCGGCGCCAAGTGGATGGGGCCTTGGTCGGCAGCTGGAGGCGATCGTGGTCATCAGTCTTCACGATCACCCAGTCATCCCTCCAGCCCTCCCACCTCGAGACACTGAAGGGCAGAAGGTACTTAGAGACCTTCAGATCCTTATAGCGGTGCTGGAAGTAGTAGGCTCCCAGCTGGATGTTCGAGCCGCGCCCGGTCGTCCACAGCAAGAAGAAGTGACGGAAGAGTGTCACTGAAGTGTGGACCCCCACGAACATCTCGCAGAAGTGCACAAAGACAGCAGCCATAGCAAAAGAGTTCGGGGAGAGGTGGTGGAGCTAAAGACCATAAGTCTCCAGAAGAGTCACGAAGAAGGAAGAAATCGGGGAGGACAAATCCGGCGAAGGCGTAGGCGACGAAGAGGATGGTCTCCCCTCTCTCCAGACGAAGGGGAAGAGATCCCCACCGAAGGCAAAGCCTCTGCTCCTCGGAGTGCCATGCCAGGAGCCTGCGCACCGGCCCAAGGAGTCGTGCAGCTTTTGCAACGGCCTAAAGGAGTTTCCAAGAAAGTGCGTGGGATAGACAAGGGGAAGGCCCCACCCCGGGATCGTTATCTCCCCCGAGGTGGGCCCGGGGGCCACTGTCGGTACCCTCAATACGGGGTACCCCCGCGCATAGGAGAAAACCTCCTAAGGACCTCGCCCCCTCCGCATGGGTGAGCCCCGAAGGCGCCACGTGTACAGCAGGGCCGGGCCTCCCCTCTCCTTAGAGGCGAGCCCTGGGCCTGCCACGTGGCCGGTAGAGCCGGACCTCGCCCCCTCCGCAGTGGCGAGCTCCGAAGGTGCCACGTGTCCAGCGGGGCCGGGCCTCCCCCTCTCCTCCGAGGCAAGCCCCGGGCCTGGCTCGTGGCCGGCAGAGCCGGACCTCACCCCCTCCGCAGGGGCGAGCTCCGAAGGCGCCACGTGCCCAGTAGGGCCGGGCCTCCCCTATCCTCATAGGCGAGCCCCGGGCCTGCCACGTGGCCGGCAGAGCCGGACCTCACCCCGTCCGCAGGGGCGAGCTCCGAAGGTGCCACGTGTCCAGCGGGGCCGGGCCTCCCCTCTCCTCAGAGGCAAGCCCCGGGCCTGCCATGTGGCCGACAGAGCTGGACCTCGCCCCCTCCACAGGGGTGAGCTCCGAAGGCGCCATGTGTCCAGCGGGGTCGGGCCTCCCCTTCCCTCAGAGGCGAGCCCCGGGCCTGCCATGTGGCCAGCAGAGCCGCGCTGCTGACCCCCGCTCGGTAGGCAGCAGGAGTAAAGGCACGCCATGCCTTTTCCGTCCAAGACATTCAAGACCCGCGCCTTCCCAAGACACGGAGACGCGGCACACGCGCCTGTCAGGTGGCACTGTGACCAATCACATCGCAGTTAAGACAGGCGCACCATGTCAGAAGTTGTAGCCCAATAAACACAGCGACAAGACATCCCCTGCCGACCCTGCCATCATCAGCCACTACGACTAGCTTGCGGCACGGGCAGGACGGCAGGACGACAACCAAGAAGCCTGCCAGAGACAACTACCAGCATTCACTGCAAGATATGGTAGATGGTAGGAAATCACCCCGGGGCCACCTGTCGTGCCCCGGGGCACACCTTGTATGCCGCCCGGGCGTTGAAGTATAAAAGGCTCGGGTAGGCAATGTTGCAAAGGGTTCGGCTCATTTCGACCCTGGTTACACACTCAGTTCATCCAGACCTTAGGCTTATAACTCCGGTTCTAAGCCCCGAGCAATACAGCTCCCGTGGACGTAGGGTTTTACGCTCCGATGACCCGAACCACGTAAAAATCCATGTGTCAATCATCTTCTTCATCCAACGCGACCTTCCGAGAGAACTAGCCCCTCTGTAAAAGAACATTCGCGGGCTGACCCTAAAGCAGGCCCGGGGGAAGTGTCGACAGCTACACTTCGACAACCGCTCTATGTCAATTCTTGCTTCCTGCCTCCCCCGCTTCATGGAGCCGACGTGGAGGTCAAGACTGCTCCAGGAGTTGCCAACCTTGGACGATATCGGCGTTGCCGTGCGCCAGGTCGGTGATGCTTCCCGGGGGATCTCAATCACTGAGGTTGACGGCTCCAGGGCGCAGCGCAAGGCGTCGCCCGATGACCTACCCACGCCGAGGAGCGACAGGGCACCATCTATCAATAAGGGGAAGGTCAAGGTGACGGCCCCCAGCCCGCCGAGGAAGGGCAAGGTGCCGGCCCCCAGCCCGCCGACGAGGAAGCACTCCCGGTCTCCACCTAGGGCATCGTTCGCGCCAAGTCAGAGGACCGGAGTTTCCTCGCGCTCTTCATCAGGAGGCGCTGGTCTGTCAGCCAGCGATCCAAAGAGACCTCGGGTCCTCCGTGCCAACGGAACTCCTCTCAGTCAGCGGCGGTCGAAGGAGCCCCGGGCGTCCAACACTCCTTCCACAGGTGGAGCTCCGAGGAGGGGCGCCGGTGTCGCGGTGTCTGGGGCTCAGCCAGGGGCTCAGATGCCCCGGTTGTCGAGTGACCCTGCTGCAGGATTCGCAAGCGGTGGTGCCAGAGGGAGTGCAGCCAGGACTCAACCGGGGGCTCAGGCGCCTCGGCCGTCAGATGCTTCAGGGACTGGCACGGTGAGCGGTGCCAGCGGTGCTGCCTGCGAGAGCTCCACTGCTCTAGCTCCTAGGGGGGCTCCGGTTGCGCCCCCTATTCCACTAGTACAGGTGCCTTCGGCACAAGCCCCGACGGCGACGGTAGGCTCTAGCGGACCTGCCCCACCTTGCAAGCCAGGGATTCATGCCTGCTGGAATGTCCGTGCCTCTCGGTAAGTTGTACTTATCGAGTCTTAGCACTTGCGTACTCTAGTTCTTCTTCTACTCTTGTCTTGATTGTTCCTTGTGCTTGTAGGGTCTCGTCGGCTGACGGGGACACGCATGTCCCTCAGCCAACTACGGCTGGTAGCAACCTAGTGCCACAGCGTCCGTACGCCACGACAGCTTCACCGGCCCCCGTGCAAGTCCAACCTTCTGGCCCTGCAGGACCGGCCTCTGCGGAGATGGCAACGCCTGTCCCTCCTCTTTTGCCAGCTCGGGAGCTGGCTTCTGGTGAAGGCTCGATGGAGCAGGCTGGCGGCGACCAGCCTTCGGGTGCTGATGCAGGAGGAGCTGACACGGGTCCCCAGGTGGGAGATGAGTAGAACCGCATCGGGACTAGGCCTGCCTCAGCGCCGTCTTCTCCTGAGCGGCGCATCGTCGTGGCTCCCCCGGGTCTTGCGGCGCTGGCGTCTCCTCCGTCGGATGACGATGCCATGGAGGAGGTTCGTGGCGCAGCTTCGGCCTCTGTTGCTCCACTGTCCCTGTCGGACACCATGGAACTTGCCCAGTCCAGCGTCCGGTAGGTTCAGGCTGCACTTGAGCGCGAGCGGGAGGTCTTGGCGGACGAGAGGGACCGCCTCCACGGCTGGGGGCGGCTCTTAAAGTTGTGGACCAGGGAGGTCGAGGAGGAGCTCGACGATAAGAGGGCGAGGCTTAACGCTGAGGAGGAGCTCCTCATTGCGCAGAAGATCGCCGTCGACCGCCTGGACACCGAGACCCGGAGGATCATGCAGGAGGCCCGCGAGGCCTATGACAGTGTTCGGGACCGCTCCGCTGCCAACGAGGAGATCCAGTTGCAGCTGGCGCGGCGCTAGTGTGCCGTCGTGGAGTGGGAGCGCGCCGTGGCAGACAAGGAGAAGGAGGTCGCCGAGCAGCTGGAGGCGGGAGAAGGTGACCTGAAGGCCAGGGCCGGAGAGCTAGAACTCTGGGAGGCAGCCTTGGCCGAAAGGGAGGAGCAGGTCGCAAAGGACCGCCAGCCGGTGCTGAACCGAGAGCTTGCTGCCGACTTCTGAGTGTCGGAGTTGGAGAGCCTTACCCGGGACCTCCAGCTCCGGGAGAACGACCTGGCGGCCAAGGAGAGGAGGTTCACCGAGGAAGCACCTGGCGCCCTGCTGGCGGCTCGACAGGAGGTGGAGCAGCTCCGGGCTTCGCGGACCGTCGAGGCCCAAAGAGTCTGGGACTTTGTTGGCCAGGCGGAGTCTGCTCTAGCGCCTCTTGGCTTCAGCCCCGTGAGGACGGGGGCACCGGCGCAAGAGGTGGCCCAGGCGCTCCCGGCACTCGAGTCCATCGGCGCCAAGCTGGAGAGGCTTGAAGCTGTGATCGGCGACGAGCTTGAGGCCGAGGGGAGGGGCTTGGAGAAGGAGGTCACCGCGCACGTGCTTACGTGCTTCCGGAGGTGGGACTCCTCTATCTCTCTGGAGCCGGTGGTGCGGGGCACCGTCGCCGGACATGAGGAGGTCACCAGGGCCGGAGTCAGAGACGTCGCTGCCCTCGTCACGTCTCGGTTCCAGCAGGAGGCCGGGGACTCCTAGGCACTTGCCCTTGTAGCTAGAGGGCTTTTGTATTTTTTTCTTTTGTCCTCTGTCTGTAGACCAGCTCAAGGAGCTCTCCAATGAATAAACTTGCTGCTTTATATGCCTATGCTTTTTGCTTCCTTTTCTTGGCTTGCCCTGCCCGATCCCTCAGCTCCGCAAGGACCCCGGGAGGTCTCCACCGATCCCGAAGCTTTTTTAGCACAGACATGTCCCTTGGGCCCTTGTTCTCATAAGGACCCAAGGGTTCTTGAGTTGGAGTCTTGAGCTTTGGTCTTGAGAAGTCTTGGGACTTCAACACACCTGGGTGCTCCGGGCTTCCCTTGTGTAGTCCCCGTAGTGGCCCCCTGGTAGGTGTGGCCAATGCATTGGACACACCTACCACATTCCTGTGGGGGAGCCAAGGCCAGGGCCCCTTGACCGTCCGGAGCACGCCGGTTTTGGAGCTCCGACGCCGGAGGTCCGGGAGGTCTCCCAGGAGGTCCTGCACACAAGTAGGGAAACGGTAATTCTGCTCGGAGGTTCTCCCTTCCCTGTCTCTTAGTCTTATTTGGCTTATAGTCCTGGGCCGGTATAGGGGGCTTGGGTAATTCAGTGCACTCGGTACCGGAGGTCCCGCTCTATCCTTGGTCGGGGTGCAACTGTCCGACCCCTAGTACTTAACTGTAGCGCTAGGGAGGCAGAGTGCGCAAGCTTTGGGTGCAGGACCAGGTAAAGCAGGCTGCACACCCTGGACCTCCCGGGAGGCAGAGTGCGCACGCTTTGGGTACAGGACCAGGTAAAGCAGGCTGCACACCCTGGACCTCCCGTTCTGGCGTAGGTCTTTCTTGGAGGAGACCAACTGGCGTCACAGTTCCCTATCAGGGGGAGGTCCAAGAGGCCCCCGGGCCTTTAGCAGGTACCTCAAGCACAACCGCCTTCGGCAGGATGGCAAATGCCGACTAGGCATGAGAGTGGGAAAGGAGAGCCGAGTATACAATGAGCGTACAATGTCTTGAGCATGGGAAGGTGATCATAAAAATTAATGCGTAATTTAAATGAACACATAAGTAAGCATTGTAGGACAGGGTTCTTTTCATTCATATACGTCCATAGGAGGAAAACAGGCTGTACATGGAGGCAACGACCCACCCCATTGTAAAGGGGGGCAGGGCTACGCGCTTAGGGTACAGGACCAGGCTAAGCCAGACGTAGTCCTCGACCACCCCCTGGGGCTTAGTTGCTCCGAGCGCTGCTCTTGGGCTCTATGGGATCTGTTACAGAAAAAAGAAAAAAACATGTCCTACCACTGCTCTAAGGGTAGAACTTACGGAGGTGTTCTATGTTCGAAGGGTTGGGGAGCGGGTCCCCGTCCTCCGTAGCAAGGCGCACGCACCCGGGGCGGCAAACTTTCGTGACTCGGAAGGGACCTTCCCAGCTGGGGGAGAGTTTGTTGGTCCCTTCTCGAGAAAGTATGCGCCGCAGCACTAGGCCGCCTTCCTTGAGCTCCCGAGCACGCACGGATCTCTGGTGGTAGCGCCGGAGCACCTGCCGGTACCGTGCGTTTCAGAGCGTTGCTCCCCATCTTGCCTCGTCGACGAGGTCGATGTCCTCACGCCGGAGCTGGTCCTGCATGGCTTCGTCATAAGCCCGGACACGGGGGGACCCCATGGTGATCTCTGCGGGAAGCACGGCTTCGGCCCCGTATACCATGAAGAAGGATGTTTCCCCTGTGGCCCGTCTCTGGGATGTCCGGTTGTCCCACAGTGCGCATGGAAGCTCGTCCACCCACTTGGCACCATGCTTCTCCAAGCTGGCATAGGTGCGAGCCTTGAGGCCCCAAAGGATCTCGGCGTTGGCTCTCTCGACTTGCCCGTTGCTCTTTGGATGAGCAACGGATGCATAGCACACCTGGATGCCAAGGTCTTCGCAGTACAGTTGGAACGCTGCACTGGTGAACTGGGTCCCGTTGTCGGTGATGATCCTATTCGGGACCCCGAACCTGCAGACTACTGACTTGATGAACTTGACTGCGGATTGCTTGTTGATGGTGATGACTGGTGCAGCTTCCGGCAACTTGGTGAACTCGTCGATGGGGACGTAGAGGAACCGGTATCCCCCGACGGCTCTGGGGAAGGACCCCAGGATGTCCAACCCCCATACCGTGAACAGCCACGAGGGTGGGATCATCTGCAGCGTCTGCGGTGGTGTGTGGATCTGCATGGCATGGAACTGGCATGCCTTGCATCTCTTAACCAGCTTGACGGCATCCAGGAGGGCTGTCGGCCAGTAGAAGCCATGCCGGAAGGCTTTACCGACCAGCGTGCAGGCAGATGCCTGGTTCCCGCACCCGCCTCCATGGATTTCTGCGAGTAGGTCGCATCCCTTCCTCCTGGGTTATGCACCGCAATAGGATGCCGTTGGCGCCAGGCCGGTAGAGATCCCCTTCTACCAGCGTGTATCTCTTAACCATCCGCACAATCCGTTCAGCGGATGCATGTTCATCAGGAAGGATGTTGTCTTTCAAGTAGTCCCAGACCTCCGTGATCCATGCATCGGGGCCTACTTGAGCTTCTCGATCTTGGGCGCTAGGTAGCACGGTGTCCCCAGTGGCACATGCGATCCTTGGCGAGCACCATCACTACAGGGATACGACGGACTTACCACGGCTGAGGCCGTTGTAATTAAGTCATAAACCGTCATAAGTTAGCTACTTACGACGGTATTTCGTTACACGGTATAAAGCCGAGGTAATTATTATGTCGTAAATAAGCTAACTTACGACGGCTACTGACGTAAATAAAGTAACGACGGCGTCGCGCATCTGTCGTAAGTAACGGCCCAGGCGACGTGGTGGCCTAAGGCACGTTACTTACAACGGTTCTGGTGATCGTCGTAAGTAACAGAGGCTAACTTACGACGGTCTTACTGACCGTCGTTAGTAGCAGTAGCTAACTTACGACGGCTTCTGGGCAGTAGCCGTCGTAAGTTATGTTTGTAATTTTTTTAAAAACAGGAACGCACTAACCTGGCTCGATAGCCAGCACACAGAACAAACTGTTACAAAACAGAGTAAACAGTCATAAAACAGTTCATACAACAGTTCATATGCATCACACACAACAGAAACGACAAACGGGCTACACACTACCCCCTCGACTACCTTCGGAGCCGAAGAAATCATCTCCACGCGTCTCTCTTGGAACCGGTAGCTGTGGCGATGGAGTAGAGGCTCCGTCGCTCCTACAAAACACATGAGTAGTTACGACGGTTTGGATTAAGATATCAATGTCTTTCTCTTTTTTCTCACTCTCTTCCTCTCTCTATACTTTTCATCATCTCTCTCACTCTGTTTCTCTATCTCTGTACTATTCATCGCCTCTTTATGTCAGTCTCACTCACACCCTCTCTCGCACTCTCTCTCTCCCTTTATTGCAACACTCCATCTCTCCATCTCACTCTCTTTCTCTCTCTCTCTCTCTCTCTCTCGCACTCCCTCTCTCCCTTCTGTACCACTCTACATCTCCCTCTCTCCTTATGTTAGATGAAAAATACAATATTAAAGAGTTTATTACCTGTACCGGAGGCACCTGGGCTGCGGGCTCCTATGACGGGGTCACCTGTGGCGGCTGCCATGTAGGACTCGTGATTTGTTGGCCGTTCTGTCGAGCTAAGTCCTATAATTGGAAAATATTAGAACATATGTATTACTGAAATGTTATGAAAGTAAACTACAGTAATTGAAATTACTTACCTCCATCGCTGCCTACATCTGGGCCATGTAGTTAGCTTGGTACTCCTGGATGGTTCTCGTCCTGTCGAGCTCCTCCTGGGTCCGCGTCAGCCTCTCCTGCATGGCATAGAACTCCATGTCCCTCTGCAAGAGATGGCCACTCGACGGCCCAACCGACAAAGTCTGCGTCGATGAAGTGCCTCTCGCAGGTCGCGCCGACCTCGAGTCGACAACTCCATCGAAAATGGCAAACCTACAAAAGAAAGAAAAATAATAATTAAAAGAAGGAAGAGTGAAAAACCTAAATCAAAGAAACCAACTCACCGGTCATGGGACTTCCCGCCGCCGCTTGCATACACGGCTTGAGGGTCGATTGGCACGTTTTCCCAATCGTACCCTTCACCCTGTATTTTGACGACTTCCTGCCCATACTTTTCCTAAAAAACATAGAAATGGTGTTAGTGTGTCAATAATAATATTAGTTATAATTAAATTGAATAATTCTGAAAACTTACCAATCGATCGGTCGCGACCGGACTGCACTGCCCCGGCTGCGACGGGTCACTTCCCTTGTGCGTCATCAGCTGAGAGAGTCTGCTCGCACCTGATGAGCTACCTGAGAATAGGCCCCGTGACCGACTGAGGAACCCTATTGCCCCCTTCTTCCCGCTCCCCTTTGATGACGACATCCTGTTGCAAGGAATAATTGATAAATATGCTAAGATAATATATACAAAATTCATGTTAAGTTAGTGAAGAAAACGTTACATCATCAATTTTAAAATTCATCAACGTCATGATCATGTACCCTACTCCTTAAACCAGACCATCGATCTTCTTTCGTGAGCGTCTGAGCTGGATTTCGTTTCCGTTTACGCATATCAGAAGTCTTGACATCTTGAGCGTCTCCAACTAAGTCATCGAGTCCTACACCAGGCTCGATGATAAACGAGTCTGGCAGCTCTTCTTCTTGGAAACCTCGTCAACCTCATCAGTATCATGGTAACCATCATCTCCTGGAGTGTATAACTGCTCACGAGGATTAACCTTATGTACAACCCATCAATCTTCTCATATTTCATACCAAGACCGGAAAGCAATTTCTTCGCCTGATACATATCTTTAGGTACTTTATGAGGCTGTGGAAGGATGTCGCTGATCAATTTGATGAGGTCGTTGTAGCAGTTATTAGAAAAGAAGTACTTAGACTTAATTGCCATAAGTCTAGTCATGAAAGTGACGAGGTTCACTTCAATGTGTTCATGCAGCGGCTCTTCTGAAGCTTTGAGAAGCTTGAAGAATGCTTCAACCTCCGTTGTAGGAGGATCCTCCGTAAACTCTGGTTGTATAGCTTCAAGCATCTCATCCATCCTATCAACCCCCGTGTTATCATCATTTTCCTCTTCCACTTCTTGTACAGTTTCATAAGTTGTCTCGCCATGGAAGGTCCACACCTCATAATGTGGCATGTAACCATTTCGACACAAGTGTATCGAGACCGTCATTTTGTCCAAAAATTTGGTACTCCGACATTTCGTACATGGGCACCGCACCTTATCGATCATTGACAATGAAAAAGCTCGATATACAAAAGTATCTATCTTGGTGAACCACTCATCCGAGTGACCACCAGAACTGTTCTTCCAACCGGTATACATCCAACTACAGTCCTCACCCATATTTGAATCTGCAGTTTAATGTCAAGGAAATTATAGTTACTTTATAATTTGTTTATGTCACGGCCCTACATCTATTGGAAAGGATAGGTCCTAAACCCACCCAAGAGTGACCGAGCGAAGCGTTCTCATGACGAGACGCGTGGTCTGGATCCGAACGAAATTTCGGCAGAATAACCCCGCTGTTCTCTACTGCACGCCCAAAAATGGTGCAGCAGAGAACAACAGGATTATGCCGTCGAAATCTCATCTAGATCTAAACCTGCGTCTCATCACATGCCACGCCCCCTCGGTCACTCCCAGGCTGTCCAAAAAGAGACAATTCCGAACCTACACGCCTCACATGCGTAACACATGTGAGACGGGCCGGTTCGAAACGGGTGACACATGTTGTATAGGTTTACGTCAATATTTCATTTCTGAGTCATTTAAAAGAGAGAGAGGAAATAACGAGAGAGAAGGAAAGAACGAGAGAGAGACAAAGAAGTGGGTCAGCGGTCCTAAGTTATGCCCCGCTGGGGCCTGCCATTATCTTACGACGCCTTTAGTGTTAGCCATCGTACGTTATGCCCCGTCGTAAGTGGGTCCAAGATGAAACTGCCCCATCGGGGCCCGCCGTCCACGCGCGGGAGCTTGCCGTCCTCCGTGCCTGTCTCGACTAATACATTACCACTAAATGGGCCGTGACAGACCCTAAATGGGTCGTGTCAGGCCGGACCGGGCTGAAACCCATTTATTTACATATAGTAACTAATCACGCAATCAATCAAAGTATTAATTAAACAATAATTAATTACAATACTAATTAAACAATTAATCAACTAAGATCAAATTAAACATGTAATCAACTAATTCAACCATTTAAACAACTAATTATTCTATTAATCAAATAACCAAAACTTCAACAAATAATCAACAAATAAATTAACAACTAATCAGCAATAAAACAACTAATTACTCAACAAAGGGAAAGCTACCATAATTCAACAAGAAAACAATTAATTACTAGCTAATTCAACTAATGATTCTTTCTCTCTGTCTCTTTCTCCACATACACACATACACACGTAAAAAAACTAATTACCACCTAATTCAACAATACACATGCATGTCATGAACATAACAATCAATTTAACAGGAGGAACATCAATTTAACACATGGACGTTGGAGGCAAACCTTGGCTCGGCGACGGCATCGGGGAGGCGACGCGGCAACAACGTCGGAAGGCGGTGCCCACGGTGTCGGGTCACGGCGCCCACGGCGTCAGGAGGCGGCACGGCGAGCAGGGGCCGGGCGGCGCGGCGAGCAGGAGCTCAGAGCGTGGCGAGCAGGGGCCAGGCGGCACGGCGAGCAAGGGCTTTGGGCGGCGCGAGCAGGGGCCGGGCGCGGCGGGGCGGGGCTTGGGGCGGGGTCGGGCGGCGCGGTAGGGCGGGGCTTGGGGCGGGGCCGGGTGGCGCAGCAGGGCGGGGCTCGGGGTGGGGCGCGGCGAGCGGCGGCGGCCGAGGCGCGGCCGGGGCTCTGCGCGAGCAGGGCGGCCGGGCGGGGCTTGGGGCGGGACGGCTGCGGCAGGGCGGGTCGGGGCGCGGGACGCTGGTGCGCGGCGGCAGGGCGGGGCGGGGCGGAGGAGGCGGCGCGGCTCGGCGAGGGCGAGGCGGAGCGGTGCGGCGGCAGTCGGCGGGTCGCCCGCGTGACTGGGCCGCGCGCGCGGCCCGTGAGATGTAGGGTTATGTTCTTTATTTACGACGGCTTCTTTACTTACGAGGTTTAGGTTTTAGCTGTCGTAAATGGTACTTAAATTCCGTCGGTCCTTTTATTTACGACAACCGAGAGCCAGCGACCGTCGTAAGTTAGTAAATTTACGACGGCTACTACTCGCCATCGTAAGTACGTTAATTACAACGGCTGACCCACGTAAATAAATTCAGCCATCGTAAAATGTTGATTTTCCTGTAGTGCATGGCTGCAGGGCCATCGGGACCGTCAGCTTCGAGGTGCTGGTCTCGCCCCCTTCGCCCGGTTCAGCAGGCCGGGCTGTAGGTCGCGGCAATGTCCTTTCGAAGGCTCCTTCAGGCACCGGTGCTCCGGTGGAGGCCTTCATTGACAGGTCATCGGCGACAGTGTTGTCGGCGCGTGGCACATGGCACAGGTCCAAGGCTTCAAAGTCCTTCTCTAGCATCTGCACATAGAGCAGATAGGCAGCTAATTGTGGGTCATTGCAGGAGCATTCACCCTTGACTTGCTTGATGATTAGCTGGGAGTCGCCCTTGACCAACAACTGGCAAACCCCGAGAGACAACGCCATCTTCAGGCCGAAGATGAGAGCTTCATACTCGGCCATGTTGTTGGATGCCTTGAAGTTGAGGCGCACCATGTACTTGAACTGCTCCCCCGTCGGCGTGAGGAGCAGTACGCCGGCTCTGGCCCCCTGCTTCCGCAAGGAGCCGTCGAAGTAGAGCATCCAGTGAGGCTCGGTGAAGACCGATGCCCGGGGCTCCGGTTCTCCACCTTCAGGGCCCCCTCGGTGGCTTGGTGATGGCGTCCACTCAGCCATGAAGTCAGCCAGTGCTTGGCTCTTGACTGCATGACGTGGAAGGAAGTTCAGCTCGAACTCCGCCAGCTCCACTGCCCACTTGGCGACATTGCCAGTCACGTTAGGGCTGTGTAGGATGGTCCTCAGCAGATAGGAGGTGACCACCGAGATCTTGTGGGCTTGGAAATAGTGCCGGAGCTTCCTGGACGCCATGAGCACTGCATACAACAGTTTATGTACCTCCAGGTACCTGGTCTTGGCGTCGTGGAGGACTTCACTGATGTAGTAGACGGGCCTTTGGACGGTCCGGACCCTCCCTGGGGGATCCGGGACGTCTTGCTCCATTGGGCCCAGACCCTGGGACCTCTTGTCCTCTAAGTCCGGGGCAACCTCCGGGGACTGGGACCCAGGGACTTCTCGGCCGTCTTGGACCTCCAGGAGGTCGACTGGGGTCTCCGGGGGCTGGCCTTCAAAGATATCCTGGCTGTCAGGGCCCCCCATGGGGCCCGGGCAGCCTTGGTGCTTGACCTCTGCATCAGGAGCAGGTTGTAGTGGCGAGGGGTCCAGCCGCTCTACGACTAGGACCATGCTCACCACTTCTGTCGTCGCCGCGATGTAGAGCAGTAGATGCTCACTGTGCTCAGGGGCAACGATGATGGCCAGCGTCGATAGATGCTGCTTCAACCCCTGGAATGCTTCTTCTGCTTCTTCGGTCCAAACAAATGAACCAGCTTTGCGCAGGAGCTTGAAGAGGGGAAGAGCCCGCTCAGCTACCCTAGGTATAAACCCACTGAGCGCAGCTAGGCATCCCATGAGCTTCTGGACATCCTTGATGCGAGCCGGGGGTCGCATCAGCTCGATGACCTTGATCTTCTCTGTGTTGGCCTCGATCCCTCGGTGTGAGACCAGGAATCCAAGGAGCTTTCCAGAGGAGACACTGAACACACATTTTTGTCCGGGTTTAGCTTGGTGCGCATAGAGCGCAATTTGTCAAAGACCAGAGCTAGATTATCTAACAAGGATGTGCTCTTTCTGACTTTGACAACGATGTCATCGACATACACCTCTACTAAGTCTCAGATTAGCTCTCCAAATGTTTTATGCATAGCATGTACAAAGGTAGGAAGAGCATTTTCAAACCATAAGGCATGGAGACATAACATTACAGGCCATCCACTGTTATGAAAGCAGTGTCTTTCGCATCTTCTCTAGACATTAGTATTTGGTGGAAACCTGAGTAGGCGTCTAGGAAGCATATCAAGTCACAGCCTGATGTAGAGTCTACAATTTGATCTATTCTAGGGAGAGGGAATGGATCCTTAGGGCATGCCTTATTGAGACTGGTGTAGTCGATGCACATCCGAAGCTTACCGCCGGCCTTCGGGATGACAACAGGATTTGCCAACCACCGGGGGTGGTGGACCTCCCGTATGAAGCCAGCATCTAGCAGCTTCTTTATCTTTTCACGGATGAAGGTCTGCCACTCGATGGAATGCTTCCGGGGCTTCTGCTGGATCGGCCGAGCGTCGGGGTAGATCTTCAGATGGTGCTCAATCACCTCCCTAGGGATCCCGGGCATCTGTGACGGTTGCCATGCAAACAAGTCGACGTTGTCCCGGAGGAAGGTGATGAGCGCTCATTCCTTTTTGCTGTCCTGGCCCCCGGCTATGCGACTGGTCTGGGCTGCCTCGAAGCCGACTTGGACAACCTTCAGGGGAACGTCGCCTTCATCAGAGGGTTGCACTCGGGGTGCAGAGGTCGAGGAACGATGGCGTGCACTCGGGTGGACCTGACCCGGTTCTGCACCGCCAAGGGCTGGTGCTCGGGCCGCCGCAAGTGCTTGGAGCTTCTCCAAGGCTGACACTGCGGCGGTGTGGTCTCCACGGATCCTGAGGACACCAGTGGGTGTAGGCATCTTTAGGACCAGGTAGCCGTAGTGGGCTACCGCCATGAACCGGTACAAGGCCGGTCTGCCGATGATGGCATTGAAGGGGAGGTCGACCTCCGCGAAGTCAAACAGAACATATTTTGTCCGGTAGTTGTCAGGAGCTCCGAAGGTCACCGGGAGACTTATGTTCCCATATAGGACGACCTGTCCTGGCTCTACCCCTGAGAACGGGCTCGACGGGGTGAGCTTGGCCATGGGAATCTGCAACTTCTGGAAAGCTGCACGACTGATGAGATTGAGGCCGACCCCGCCATCCACCAGTACGTGATACATCTTCACGTTGGCTATGGTTGGGGCTACCAAGAGAGGTAGCTGTCCAGCGCTAGCCATGTTCTTGTGGCAGTCAGAGGCGTCGAAGCTTATGGGGGTCCCTACCCACTTGAGGTGTGGCGCTGCACTTGGGGTAGGAGCCACCAACACCACTGCTTGGCGCAGGGTCTTGACTGCGTTCTGGGACGAGGGGTCCGAGGACCCTCCGTAGATAACATGGAGTGCCTTCCGGTGCTCGTCTTAACCAGAGCTGGAGTCCCCATGGTTGTGGACCGCCTTCACGGTGTGCTGAGGCTCCTGGTGCTCCATTTCTTGGTCGCCACTATCCCAGGGGTCGACCTTTTGCTTGCCCTCCCTCTGGTGGAAGGGAGCACCATCTGTGCGCGGTTGCTTCCCCTCGCGGAAGCGCTCCGCGAGCTTCTTGATCTCCCGGCACTCACCAGCAGTGTGGCCCCTGGTGTCGTGTATCGGGCACGGCTCACTATGGTCACCACGTCGGGTGACTACCGTGGTCTCTTGTCGGGGCGCGGCCCCTGAGCTCCGCCGGGTGCTGCAGTTGCAGCAACGGGAGCTCCGGCCGGCGGCTTGACCTTGCCACCGCCTTTCTTCTTGTTCTTCTTGCTGCTCCCTTGGGGCACAACACTAGCTCCGGGCTGCCCTCCTGCTTTGAAGGCTGGCTGTGAGTGCCAGTTACGCCCTTCTGCTGCTCTGGCGCACTTGTCCGCCAGACTGAAGAGCTCCGAGACGTCTCGCACCTCCCTGGTGGCCAACTTCTCGAGAGTCTTCTTGTCCCTAACCCCCTGTCAAAATGCAACCACAACGGATGCATTCTGGATGTGGGGGATGGTGTTCCGTACCTAGGAGAATCGCTGGATGAAGGAGCGCAGTGATTCCCCCGGTTGCTGTCGCACGGTGTGGAGGTCCAGCTCCGTGCCAGGACACGTGAAGGAGCTGCCGAAGTTTACCGTGAACTGTCGGCATAGCTCCCCCCAAGAAGTTATGGAACCCTGGGGCAGGTTCATGAGCCATGACCGTGCCGGGACGGTCAAGGCGGGGAAGTAGTTGGCCATGATGGCCTCATCCCCTGCTGCCGCGAGGATGGCAGTAGAGTAGATCTGCAGGAACTCTGCAGGGTTGACGCTTCCGTCATACTTCTCCGGCAGGTGTGGCCAGAACTTGCGTGGCCATACTGCGAAGTGGAGGTGTGGTGCCAGGGCCGCACACCCCGTCCCTTCTGCTGCAGATCCTGGTGCCGTGAACCCTTGGTCCGCTGCTAGCACGGTGTACCCCAGCATGGGCAATGGTGCACCGTATACCGGGGGCTCCGACTGCAAGGCATATGGATGCTGCATATGTTGCGTGGCATACGCCTGGGGCAGAGGTCACATGGTGAACGTCTGAGGCCCAGGCTGAGTTGAGGCATTCGACATGCTATAGTCGGCCTCGTGGTTGCGACGCCTTTCCCGCTGTCACTCGATGGTCATGCAACCATCTTCCCCCAAGCGGCGTCGCTCGAGCTCTATCCTCAGGTCTGCTGTTGAGAGCCTGGTAGAGCGGGAGTCTGCTGTCTGCATGTCAACCATTGGTGTGCGTGACAGCAACACATCTAGTTGACCGGGGCGTCGTCTCCGCCGCAGCGGAGGGTTGACGGCAGCAGCGATGAGGTGGTTGACGTCGCGGATCCACTACTGGGCGGCCCCCTGGGGAGCGTCCACAGCTGGCAGATTGTGCAGGAGAGCTCGTGTGGCAGCTAGTGCACTTGCTTGAGTAGCACTCTGCGCCGCAGCAGATCTTGAGGTTGTAGGAGTCCGCGTTGTTGGAGTCCGACGCGGGCTCCCAACCTGTCCTGACAAACTCCTTCCTGAGCGTGTCGAGACATGGTCCTCACTAGTCATCGTTCGCCAGGAGTGAGGGCGCGAAGAGCCATCCGCTGAAGGAAGCTTGGTCATCTTCGTTGGCGTAGACCTGTCTCGAGAGAAAAAAGCCCCCTTCCTGGTGCGCCAAATGTCGAAGTGTTCCGTCGACACTTCCCCCAGGCCTGCTTCAGGAGCAGCCCGCGGAGGTTCTTTTTCGGAGGGGCTAGTCCTCTCGAGAGGTTGCGTTGGTTGTAAGAGGATTGACACAAGCATTTTTACCTTGTTTGGGCCGCCGGAGCGTAAAACCCTACGTCCACGGGAGTGCTTGGTGTATTGCTTGCTCGCGTATGAGGATGAGTTGGCTTAAAGTGCCGAACCCACGAGTGTTCGAACCTAGGAGCTGAATGCTGAGGGATCCTAACCCCTTGCAACGTTGCCAACCCGAGCCTTTTATACTTCAAGGCTCAGGCGGCTTACAAGGTGGGCCCCGGGGCCCGACAGGTGGCCTCGGGGTGATTTCCTGCCATCTACCATATCTTGCAGTGAATGCTGGTAGTTGTCTCCGGCAAGGGTTTCTTAGTCGTCGTCCTGCCATCCTGCCCGTGCCTCAAGCTAGGCGTAGTGGTTGATGATGGCAGTGACGACAGGGCATGTCTTGTCGCCGTATTTATTGGTCAACAACTTCTGACATGGCGTGCGCCGCGTCTCCGCGTCTTGGGAAGGCGCGGGTCTTGAATGTCTTGATCGGACAAGTCATGTCATGCCTTTACTCCTGCTGCCTACCGAGCCGGGGGGGGGGGCGCAACAAGGCACTGCCGGCCATGTGGCAGGCCCGGGGCTCGCCTCTGAGTACAGGGGTGGCCCGGCCCTGCTGGACACGTGGCGCCTTCGGATCTCACCCCTACAGAGGGGGCGAGGTCCGCCTCTGCTGGCCATGTGGCAGGCCCGAGGCTCACCTCTGAGGAGAGGGGAGGCCCGGCCCTGCAGGACACGTGGCGCCTTCGGAGCTCACCCCTGCGGAGGGGGCGAGGTCCTGCTCTGCTGGCCATGTGACAGGCCCGGGGCTCGCCTCTGAGGAGAGGGGAGGCCTGGCCCTGCCGGACACATGGCGCCTTCGGAGCTCACCCCTACATAGGGGGCGAGGTCCGGCTCTGCTGGCCATGTGGCAGGCTCGGGGCTCGCCTCTGAGGAGAGGGGAGGCCCGGCCCTTCTGGACACGTGGCGCCTTCGGAGCTCACCCCTGCGGAGGGGGCGAGGTCCGGCTCTGTTGGCCACATAGCAGGCCCGGGGCTCGCCTCTGAGGAGAGGGGAGGCCCAACCCTGCTGGACATGTGGCGCCTTCAGAGCTCACCCCTGCAGAGGGGGCGAGGTCCGACTCTGCTGGCCACGTGGCAGGCCCGGGGCTCTCCTCTGAGGAGAGGGGAGGCCCGGCCCTGTTGGACCCGTGACGCTTTCAGAGCTCACCCCTGCGGGGGGGGGGGGGGGGGCGAGGTCCGGCTCTGCTGGCCACGTGGCAGGCCTGGGGCTCGCCTCTGAGGAGAGGGGAGGCCCGACCCTGCTGGACATGTGGTGCCTTCGGAGCTCACCCCTGTGGAGGGGGCGAGCTTCTTAGGCGGTTTTCTTCTGTGCGCGGGGGTACCCGTTATTGAGGGAACCGACACCGATGATTCTAATTTTGAGGAAACTGCGATGCATTGCAAGGGTGGTAAACCATGGGGTAAATACCACGTGAACTATGGGTTCTTGTTCCGTGCTAACAAGTTGTGTATTCCAGCAAGCTCTGTTTGCCTTTTGCTGTTACAGGAAGCGAATGGTGGCGGCCTAATGGAACACTTTGGTGTATACAGGACACAGGAGATTTTGGCTGCACACTTCTTTTGGCCCCAGATGCGCCGCAACGTGGAATGCTTTGTTGCACGCAGCACCACGTGCCAGAAAGCTAAGTCACGCCTGAACAACCACGGTTTGTATATGCCATTACCTGTTCCTACTTCTCCTTGGCTCGATATTTCTTTGGATTTTGTTTTAGGCTTACCTCGAACTAAGAAGGGGAGGGATAGTATCTTTGTGGTTGTTGATCGATTCTCTAAAATGGCTCACTTCATACCATGTCACAAGACTGATGATGCTAGCAGCATTGCTGAATTGTTCTTTCATGAGATTATTCGTTTACATGGTGTTCCACATACAATAGTCTCAGATCCCTATGCTAAGTTCCTAAGTCATTTTTGGAGATCTCTTTGGAATAAACTAGGAACTAAATTGCTTTTCAGCACCACTTGTCACCCACAAACGGATGGGCAAACTGAGGTTGTGAACAGGACCTTATCTACCATGCTTAGGCCGGTGTTAGACAAGAAACTGAAACTTTGGGAGGATTGCTTGCTCCATGTAGAGTTTTCTTACAATCGTGCTACACATTCCTCCACAAAATTGTGCCCTTTTTAGGTTGTCTATGGTTACATTCTAGAGGATCCTATTTACTTGCTGACCCCTTGATCTTTTGGACGCCCCACATGTAGATGATGTTGCACGTGTTAAACACATGTTGGACATCCATGAGCAGACGCAGCAGAACATCGCACACACTAATGTTAAAAATCAGGTTGTTGGTAGTAAATGACGTAAACTTGTTACTTTTGAACCAGGTGATTTGGTCTGGTTGCATTTGCGCAAGGATCGCTTTCTACTTTGCGCAGGTCTAAGCTGATGCTACGCGCTGCTGGTCCATTCAAGGTGTTAAAGAAAATTAATGATAATGCTTATGTACTTGACCTGCCAGCAAAATATGGTGTTTCCTCTAGTTTTAATGTTGCAGATTTGAAACCATATGCGGGCGAGGATTAGGAGCTGCCGTCGAGGACGACTTCGATTCAAGAAGGGGAGGATGATGAGGACATCAACCCCGACAAAGGAACGGTTACTCCAACTAAACCAGAACAGGCACCACTAGGACCACTCACTCGAGCTCGTGCACATGAATTAAACTTTGTAACGATTCTGAAGAATGAAGGACCAGAAGCTTCCTAAGTGCATGCACCATCTATGCTCATAATGAACCTGCCCAGAATAAAGCCTTGGTGCTGTGCCACCTATCTATTTTTAGTTTGTCAAGAAATAATCAGGAAGGTATTGCACCACCTAAATTAGGCAAGGGATCAAGGAGATGGCGTGGCTGATTGGGCGCCTGTTCCCTGCCTTGTGGGCAGGCTGGACGCCCACCTCCTCCCCCTATTTAGCTAGGGGTTGTGCCCCCTCTTTTGGTGGGGGTTTTCTTTGATAGATTTAGCCCTCGTGCAAGCATCCTGTTGTGCAGTTGTGCTCAACTGCCACCTGTGGACAGCCATAGTGAACCCCAACTCGTGAGTAATTGATATCTAGTTTTGCCTACATCTTGTTCTTGCTTGTTTCTTCGATTGCTCGCAGGAATAGAACCTTGTGTTTAGGTTGATCTTGCCACCTGCACGGTCAATAACCGTTTGGAGTTGGTTCAGCGATTGCTAAGGCGCCACGATTTGTTCGTTCATAGTCGGATCGCGAGAGTCACCTCCTCCACCAATCGAAATTATCCACCTCGCCGAAAGATCGGGCACTCCAGCTCTATCAGTTAGGCTCTGATACCAATTGAAAGTTGCCTAGAGGAGGTGAATAGGCGGAACACCTGAAATTCGGTTTGATAAAAACTAATTAGTTTGCAGAGTGCAGACTAGTCCAGCCAGGGGGCGGACTAGTCCGGTCACAAGAAAATAAAACGCCAAAGCAGAGATTCTCAGAAGTTCTTCACTGATCTACTTGATAGATAATGAAGTACTACAATCCAGCAATCTAGTAGTGAGGTTGACCGAGAAAGCAATTGACTAGAACTAGGTGGATCGTAAGAATTAAATGATAAGTGTGAAGAACTCTAAAGCTATCTAACAAAGAACGAGACACAAATCGAAAATGCAAGACACACGATTTATCCTGTGGTTCATCTTCACAAAGAATCCTACATCCATGTTGAGGAGTCCACAAAGGACAGGGTTGCTCTCAACCCTATCCTCACCAAGCCACCACAAAGGTCGGCCTGTTCTTCCACTAGATCACAAAGAAATCACAACTATTCGTGGGGCAGCTCACAAACTGAGGCTCCCACAAGATCAAAGCTTGAAGAACTTGCGAATTAGCACCACAACAACTCAACTCCACCAGCCACAGTGAGAGAATCAACCAAGAGCTCAACACTAATCACACCCCTCATTCTCCTCTTCCCAAATCTCACAAACCCTCAAGATTCACTCCTAGTGCTAAGAGAATTCAAGAGAAAGGGCTAGGAAAGCTCTAGGAAGGCTATGGCGGTGCTAGGGTTCGAGATGAGGCCTTAGAGGCCCGGGGATCCCCTTTTGATAGGGGTCCCGGTAACTAGCCGTTGCCACCAGAAAAAGTCCGGACTAGTCCAGCCATTAACCCCAGACTAGTCTGGCCTGTGGGCACCGGTGATGTCAAACTTCGCCAACCACAAATTAATCTGCCTCCTTTTGAATTCAAATGGTCACAACACCACGGACTAGTCCGTCCAACAACGGACTAGTTCGATCTCACACAGAACCTTTTGTTCTGGTTGAGAACGGACAAGTCTGGTCCACTGTACTAGTCCGACCTCAAAGGGCGGATAGGTCCGGCCATCTAGGACTTAGTCCCAGCAGCCACCTTCAAGTTTTAAACGGACTAGTCTGGCCCACAATGGACTAGTCCGATCTCACACAGAAACTCTTGTTTCAGCTAGAAACGGACTAGTCTGACAGAGCGGACTAGTCTGGTCCTTTAGGACTTAGTTCCTGAAGGACTCAGACACACTCACCACGGACTAGTCCGGCCCAAACGGACAAGTCCAAACTCACACAGAAACTCCTGGTCTGCCTAACATCAGATTAGCCTGATGTGGCCGGACTAGTCCGGCCTTCCAGCCTGGACAAGATCGGCCCTGTTCTTAGGGCTTCTTCAACTTTTCTCTCGAACTAACATAACTTGCACTAAGAGCTCTTAGATGATTCTCAACACTTTGACCCTAATGAATACACTCATACTAAAAGGCTAGACTCAACGCAAAGGATAAACCCTAAAATCTACTCTTCGAATATCTTTGCCTTTTTCTCCTATTTTCCCTTTTTAAGTGCATCCATCTCCATCAATTATTTAATCACTTGTACTTACACTTGTAATGCTCATTAGTCCCTTAAGTGTTGTCATTAATCATCAAAACCCACGGGGATTTATCCTAGATGCACTTTCACCCCTTCAAGTAGTCGTTTATTGCTTGAATCCAGGCATATGATATTACCTGTGTAACAAGCTTACTAGCGTTCTTGTTGAAGATGGCTCTTGCATGCTCGACATCTGCTGGATCTGCCAAACGTATCGTCTATACAAGAAGACAGAAACATAAGTGTTATTAAACATTCTATTTATTGAAGAACTAAATTCAAATAATGTATTAAACATACTTACCTAAAAGATGGCCCACACTGCACCCTGAGTAGTCCCGTACGTCAGGTCAGTAGCACGATCCTAATCATCCCATGACTTTGCAGGGATACGCTCGTCACTGCTGCCAGGGACCTCACCAGGGTAGTGCAAACACATGAGGTTCCCTAAGGCAGCATCGACCTGTCTCTGACGTCCTCTACCCTCGAAGGTAGTGTCCTCTCATCCACTGCAGGAACAATTGTGCATAAAAGAGTTTTAGCACTACGTGATTTTCTAAAGCTACAACTTAAGAGCTTCTGACCTATCGCAAACAGGGCGAATAGGCGGCAATGTTGCTGCTTCTCTAGGAACCGGAGGAAGAGCCACATAATGGTTCCTCCTAGTCCGTCACCTTCTATGTGCCTCTGTGTTCTTGAATGACTTGAAAGGGTGGTTCGCCGACCCGGAAGGGTGGTCAGCTAACCCAAACAGGTGGTCAGCCGGCTGTGGCTCACGAGCCGCCTCGGCCCCTGACTCTGACTCTGAGTCATCCTGTAATTATTTAATAGTTTTAAGAAATATAAATAGATTAATTTATAATATAATAGAATACGATTGGTAATTCAAATTACCTTGGTTTGCTGATAGGCAACGGGTCTGCCTGACAGCTCTGAGGGCATGTGTCTCAATAGCTGAGACCGTCTGCTCTCTTCAGAGCTACTACCCTGAAAAAGGGTGTCCACCATGTCCCGTGTGCGAGCAACCATGCTCGCACAGTTGGAAAACCTCTTCACGGTCCTCTTGATCCCCTTACCCTTGTCCGACGACATCCTATTTAAACGATGCATTGATAAGTATAATTATTATAAAATATACAACATCAAACAATAAATGAAGAAAACATTAGTTGTATTCATTTCTAAAAGTCACCAGAATCTTACTCATTTACTCTACTCCTTAAACCAGACCATCGAACTGTTTTAGTGACTGGTTTCCGTTTGCGCTTCTCACGAGTATGTACATCATCGGCGTCTCCAAACTAAGTCATCGAGCTCTTGACCGGGCTCAACGACAAATGAGGCTGACAGATCTTCTTCTTGGTAAACATCATCAAACTCACCAACGGATGTCGGAGTCATGGTACCTAACATCGCCTGGGGTATATAACCGTTCACGAGGATTGAACTTGTGTACGACCCACCAAGCATTCATCTTCTCGCATCGATAAGGTAGACAATACACTTGCTCAACTTGGTCTGCAAGGATCCTGATGAAATTTTGGCAGCATAACTCTGCAATTCTCCAACTGCACGCCTGAAATACTGCAGCAGAGAACATCAGGGTTATACAACCGAAATTTCAATCAGATCCGGACCTCTCGCGTCTCACCATAAGCAAGCTCTCTCAGTCACTCCGAGGCTGTCCAAAACAGGGACAATTCCTAACCTACACGTATGTAGCGCAAGTGATACATGCCGGTTCGGAATGGGTGATGCATAGGTTACTTTACTCAGTTTTGATTCATTCAATACCATCATAAAAAAGTATATTTACGACGGTTGTCATGTGTTCCGATGAGAGACAGAGGAAAGAAATAGAGGAAGAGAGGGAAAGGTTAGGAGATGGCCATGTTTGTGTACACCCCCATGTTATGCCCGTCCACACACGAGCCCTTGGTGTCCTCACCAGCACCGTTCGCATTCGTGCCCGACTCGACCTACTCATGGTCCTACTTCTTGCGACAGCCCAGTCCGGAGCCGTCATAAATAATATATTACATATGCTCCCATGACGGTGTATATAGCTAACTGTCGTGAAGTAAATAATTAACAATCAATTTTCTACCAAATCAGTTACTCAATCAATCAACTAATGCAACAAATTAACTAATCAAATAATTAATACCAATAAATCTATTTTCAAATAAAATTAATAGTTAACAATTTACCTAACTAAATATTAAACTAAGTACTTAAAATACAACTTAATGACCTAAATTAATTAACTATCAAATTAAATTAACAAATTATAAACTAAACATACAACTAAATTATAAACTAAGTAAGTAGACAACTAAACGAATAACTAAATAATAAACCAAATACTAAACTAAGTAAACAACTAAATAAATAAAAAAATAATGAACTACTTAATTTAATAACTAATTACAAACTATAACATTGCTAATAATAAACTAAACATATTACTAAATAAAGCAATAATTATTAAAAAAATTACTCGATGTGGCGCGAAGTCCTGCGGGGCGGGCAGGCTGCTGGGCTCGGAGGTGCCGTGGGGGGCGCCGGGCACGGCGGCAGCCGAGCGCGGGGGCGGCCGACCAAGGGGCCGTGGTGGCGTCGCCCGGGGCGGTGGGGGCCAGCGGCGGCAGAGGGCGGGGGCGACGGTGGGCGGCGACGAAGAAGCGGTCAGGATCTGGGTTGGCGCGGGCCGTCGTAAATAAGGTGGTATTTACGACGGGCAAGATCAGGCCATCATAAACAAGCTCTTATTTGTGACGGTCAACCCTAGAACCATCGTAAATAACGTTGGCTGTCTTAAATAGCCGTGTTTCTTGTAGTGTTCCCCCTCCCGTCATTTGCATTATCATTCTCAATCTTATGCCAATTGCCTCAATACTTGTCATATTTATCCTTCATTCTCTTGGACATTGCTTGGCGCAAAGGATCTTCACTATCAACCCAATCTCGCAACAGTACCTTGATTTCATCAATCTCATGAAAGAATTCATTAGCTGTCACATTTAGTATAGAGGAAACTGTAGGATCGAAGAGCACGTGAAAAGCTACCAGAGGGGGGGTGAATGGTAGATTAAAACTTTTCGCAGCGGAAACAACAAAAACCCCTCAGCAAAAAATCAATCGGTTAAATAAACCGTGTGTGCAAGTGTTTTCAAACGTGTTCAACTGTGACAAATCAAGTAGAGAGGTAGAGAATCAAGTCACGGATCTAATGCAACAAGAATCACTTGAAAACACGAAGTAAAACTTGAGACACGATCAAAACATTAAACGAAGATCAATCTGTTCTACCCGATATAAAACAGATCTGCAATGCTGCAAAGAAACTCGTGTATCTCAAAAACTACAGATCCGAAGCTCGTGAAAATTTCACAGATGATAGATAATTGAGTTGTGAAGACAACCCAAAAAGAATCACGTCAATCGGATCTGTAAAACTCGAGTTATGAACGAAACACCGAAGCACCGTCGGTCTGTCCAGAAACTCGGCGAGAAAGACTTGATGAAAAACAAGTCGGACGAACGAGGCACAAAAGCTCCTCGAAACTATGAACTTTATTCAATAGAAACACAAGAGGAACAGCCCAAAGTTCTCTAGCCACGAGAGCTCTGGCCTCCCTTGCTTTTATAGCCAGCCCTCAGGCTAAACAATCCAATCTAGGACTCCTACTCCTAATTGGACTCGTATCCTAAATTACCATAACTGCTCAGGACTCTCCTATTCATAGATAGAAGCAATCGTGAGACTTCTAAACACCCTAGGAACGTCCTAAACATTCCTAAAACAACTCAACTTCGTGCCTAGCACGAAATCCTATCATAACCAACTCAAATCTTCTATATTTGAGCCATATCCGACTCAGCCTCAGCCTGAGTACGCAATCCAGCCGGTTGGACCTTTCTGACCAATTCTTTACGTCCACTTCTCTTCATCACGCCTTGGAACAATGTTGCCACGTTCATGCACTCCTTGCACACGTGCAAACACCTTCCAACGACGTACACACAACCTTCATATGCACTGCCCTTGATCCAAACATGCTGCGCGACCTCCCGATCAACTCAACCACAGCTCCTCCCGAACTTGGTTGTTGGAACCTCATCTCCTCCCTGAGACTAGTCCAAGGATCCCGTCACCAGCCATGTCTTGAATTCAAGCAACACCTGCACATGAATAAACAACCAATTCTTCCGAGCACAAGTCCTCGACTTGAGTCACGTTAGTTCGAAAACCACAACACCTTACATGAGCACGTCACATAAGCATGTTGCAAACCATATCAAATGATAACAGCCATAACCACCAAAACACACCAAAAACTTAGCAAATTAATACTAAGCAAACCTTCCCATAAAGTAAGTTTGAAACATTGCGAGTTAAAAGAAAAAACAAGATGCTGCAGTTCTACGAGTTGGACTTCACGGGAGCTCCCTAAAAACAAGCTCCGGACCTCACAGAAGCTCTCTGGACCTTGCAGGAGCTCTCCGGACCTTGCGTCGGACCTTGCCACAGAAGAATGTTTTGGCAATATTCGAAACTTTGAATGTTAATGCTAACTTTTATCCTAATTGCCAATGTATTCAGCACACATAGGTCTCACAGAAACATGAAGAGTGACATCATAAAAATGGCCAAGAAATTCAGTCATCTTTTTTGGCATCAGGCCAATCAAGCTCATCCGGAATTCCAGGACCTTTTATCTCCACATAACTCAATTGTATAGCCTGGATCTTCTTCCTCATACCTTGGAAAATACCTTCTCATAAATAATTGCAGCATTCAACATAAGATATGTTGAATTCCATCTAGTGCATATTTCTACTTTCAAGAATGCATTGGTGTCTAAATTCTCCTCCTCTTCAAGTTTTTTATATTTTACCAACCTGGAGGTTCCATTTTTAATAAATCTAACAGCAGCCCGAACACGCTTAACTGAGTTGTCCATCTTATTTGAGCCATCAGAAATAATCGAATGTATTATGTAAGCAACACACCTCATGTGAAGATACTTGCCTCAAGCAATGCTAGTTTTTTATTATTCATTTGTCTCCATATATAATCTACACTAGAATCATTGGAGCTAGCGTTATCTATTATAATTGTCATGACTTTATTAATTCCTCATTCAGTCAAGCATCTCTGAATGGTTTTCCGAATATCATCCCCTTTAGGGCCTTTCACCAAGAAAAACTAGTAACCCTCTTATACAATTTCCATTCAGAATCAATAAAATGTGTTGTCACAGTCATATAGCTATCTTGTTGTTGAGAAGTCCAACCATCAGTTGTAAGACAAACTCTTCTACATTGCTTCTTAAAAAATGTTATAAGCTTTGCTTCCTCTTCAAAGTATATATAAACAGTATCTCTAATTACTGTTCATCTAGATGGCATATTCCAACCTGGGCAAGCAATTGACATGAACTTTCTAAAACCAGCATTTTCACGACATGCAAAGGGTTGCTCATCTTAAATAACCATCTCAGTAAATGCCCTCCTAATTGCTTCAGGATCAAATTTATCGATTGCAAGACTATTCTCTTGATTTAATTGCAAATAACTTTGATTCTTATCTCTATTCTCATGAGGATTGTACTTGCAAGTATTAAAATGACTGCATAGGACAGAAGTACCATTCACATTTGGATCACAGTTGATCTCACGGTTGCAGTACTTACACTTCCCTTTCTTCAAGTGGTCATCAACTGTAACCTTGCTGAAGTGATTCCACGATTCTGATCTAGGTGCAATCTCTTTTCTCTTCTTGCACCCCTCCTCATTCATCTCTGTCTCTTTTTCTTCAAGTGGTCACCCCTTCTGAGAGTGTTTAGCCGAGGCACCAGGTGGCCCTGCCTTGGGCTGTCTACTCTGCACGTACCGTCGCTAATATCCCTGGAGCGCTTAGCGGTGTAGTGCATTTTGAGCAGCCTCTAGCCACGTTGCCTCGCCGATGAGGTTGGTGTCTTCACGCGGGAGCTGGTTTTGCGCGGCTTCGTCGTATGTCTGGACGTCGGGTGAGCCCTTGGTGTGTTCTGAGTGGAGGGAAGCCTCGACCCCCCTACACCAGTGCAAGAGGGTGTTTCCCTTGTCCCACGACAGGGGGGGGGGGTGGGGGGAGTGTCTGACTAGACGTGGAGCGTCTTGCGACGCTCGCTGTCGGCACTGGATGTAACACCCTCAAATTCATTTCCATGCATTTCATACATTTTCATATAGAGAAACATTATAAAAGAAGTAGAAATGGAGAAAGAATCATAAAAATGGTGGGGAATGGGAAAAGTTAGCTGAAATGAGCGAATTCCAATTCGTCGAGGTGCGCTGTCGACACTTCCCCGGGCTGCGGGACACGTGGCACCCACGGAGCTCACCCCTGCGGAGGGGGTGAGGTCCGGCACCGCTGGACACATTGAAAGTTGCCTAGAGGGGGGTGAATAGGCTAATAAAACCTAAAAGTATAGAAAACAGCGGATAAAACCTGAAGCAGGCCGGACTAGTCTGGTCTGAGGTCGGACTAGTCCGGTCTAAGTATAAATTTGCGTTTTAGGTTTCCTTTTGAGTTTGTTTGAGCGGAAAATATATGGTAGTCAAATGATATCACTAATTAGTTGAGAATGATTGGATTACAAAATAGTAGAACAATTTGCAGGAATTAACACAATGAAAGCTTAACAAGTAATTCTAGTGAGCAAGTGAGATAGTAGAGGAAACAAGAGACACGATTTATCCCGAGGTTCGATTCCACACAGGAATCTACATCCTCATTGAGGAGTCCACCAAGGACCGGGTCTTTTCCAACCCTTCCCTCACCAAGCGATCACCAAGATCAAGCCCGGGCTCTCTTACTATCAATCAAATGTGAATACAATGCTCTTAGGGGCTACTCACACTTTGAGGCTCCCTACACCAACCAAGTAGTTCTAGAATTCAAAGTACAACTGTTAAGAACTCAAAATAACAGTTAGAGTGCAAGGGAATCAAACCGAGAGCTCAAACATCGATCACCACGTCTTTCCTCTCACAAAACCACTAACTCCTTAAGATCCACTCTTAGGGGTCTAGAAGGTGAGGAAAGAGGCTTAGAAGAGCTCTAGGAATGAGTTTTCAGCGCTTAGGTTGTTGTTCTTTCAATTCTCAGCCGGGGGGTCTCCTTTTATAGAAATTCCGGCATTTAGCCATTACCAACTAAAGTCCGGACTAGTCTGGTCCCAACCCCGGACTAGTCCGTTCTTGAGGGACCACTCACGTCACACGGCTACCAACTAAAGTTTAGTGACCGTTGGACTCAAACGGTCATGAAACCACGGACTAGTCTGGACAAGAGCGGACTAGTCCGATCTCAGTCAGGAACCTTTGTTGCGTATGAGAACGGACTAGTCTGGTAAGGGCGGACTAGTCCGGCCTCAAGGGCGGACTAGTCCGGTCTTACCAGACTTAGCCTTAAAACTCTCTAATCTGAACTGCGGACTAGTCCAGCCAACTTCGGACTAGTCCGAGCTCACACAGGAACCTTTGTCCCGTCCTAATTCGGACTAGTCTGAAATGATCGGACTAGTCCAGCCTGTGGAGCGGACTAGTCCGATGGCACTCAGAGGCTTCTTCTCTGGACATAAGCGGCTTAGTCCGCCTAGCGGACTAGTCCGGCCTCTCGAGTGGACTAGTCCGGCCTTCTGAGACTTAGTCTCATAACGGCTCAAGCTCACACAAACAACGGACTAGTCCGGCCTTGAACGGACAAGTCCGAACTGACTCAGAGACTCTTTATCCGGTCCAAAACGGATTAGTCCGGGTCTGAACGGACTAGTCCGACCAGTGGTCCAGACAAGTCCAGTCTCCCCTTTTCTTCATATCTATGACTACTTCGTCTCATGATTCTAACTTTCTACCCTTCGTTTGAGCTCTCTAATGATTCTCAAGCACTCTAAAAGAGAAGACCCTGTACACAACTAGAAAATGTGAAGATTAATAGAAAATGCTATTTTCTACTCTTTCAAGTCTTCTTTTCCTTTTTCTTCTTGAGAGACTCCATATCCATTTCTTTGATAAACACCTGTGCTCATACTCAGTAGAAACTTATTAGTATCTTAATTGTCATCATCAATCAACCAAAACCCACGGGGATTGCCTAGATGCACTTTCACACGTGTCGCCTTCGGAGCTCGCCTCTGTGGAGAGGCGAGGCCCAGCCCCGCGGGAGACGTGTCTCCCTCGGAGCTCGCCTCTGAGGAGAGGGGAGGTCCGACACCGCTGGACACGTGGCGCCCTCGGAGCTCGCCTCTGAGGAGAGGGGAGGTCCGGCCCTGCTGGACACGTGGTGCCCTCGGAGCTCGCCCCTGAGGAGAGGGGAGGCCCAGCCCCGCTGGGCACGTGGCTCCTTCGGAGCTCGCCCCTGAGGAGAGGGGAGGCCCATCCCCGTTGGACACGTGGTGCCTTTGGAGCTCACCCTACGGAGGGGGCGAGGTCCTCAGGCGGGTTTTTCCTTCTGTTCACGGGGGTACTCGGTACTGAGGGTACCGACACAATTTTCCCAAATTTACCCCACATTTGAGGGGATAAAATCCCCAAGGCTGCCGCACATAACTGAAAAGATAAGTTTGTTAAGATCCAAAACAAATTGAATATGACTCTTATTTGAGCTCCAATTGGAGTAGGACTACTCTTTTCCCCCTTATAAATAGAACCCCCCCTTGGTCGTAACCGTTTCCTTTTCCCCCTCCAAAGTCGACGACTTGGAGGCCCTAGCCCCCAACTCACTGAGTTTGACACATCCCCCTCGCCGGAGTTCAGTCACCGGTGAGCCCGCCGACGGACCCCGTCACGCCTCGCCGTCGCCGTAAAAGAGCCGACGATCATAAGGGAAGTGAGGTAGGTCTTCGTTACCTATCTTATGACGTCGTCGCTGTTTCTACGCATTCGTTTTCTTCGCTCTCTTCGAACAAAAACTTTTTCGTGTGGACAGATCACGTTTTGATCGGTTTTTTGACGGTAGAATTGATCTAGATCTTGAGTTGAGATCATCACCACGTCCACACTTGATCCCTACACCCTTGCTCATCATAAAACCCCATGAAAGCCCATTAAAACATGCAAGAACACGTACAAACTGGTTTAATAAAAAAACACCATAGGATTTGCATTCATCTACACCATTGCATCTCGAGTAGAGTTGTGCATGGTGTTTGATTGCTATAAATTTTGTATGTACGTGGTCGTGAGTAGAAGGACAAGCTCAGGAAGCCATCTATGAAGAACTACAACGCCAAGACTTCGAGACGCTTGAGCAACAAGAGCCACGGGAGCAAGGCAAGTGCCCCTTGACCATATTGATCCCATGTTCTGAAACTGTTTTGTTTGCAAAAATGTGTACGCTTGAGTCAACTTGATGGGACACCCTTTTATAGGAGTTTACTAGTTTTGTTAGCCATACTTGTCGCTGGGAAAGTTGATGAGTCGGGTATGGTCGTTTTTCCTTTTTGCTTCGCTTAATCCACGGGATACGGGAAGCTGGCTTAAAACATGGTTAGCTACTGCCCTCATATGAATAATGATGATGAGAACTTGTTGATGCTAATGAACATGGAATCGGGGGAGATCTAGGCAAGCTTTGTTCGTGGATGTTGCTGAATGAGATGGTGGTTTACTTGCCGTAGATCTAAGGACCGGTTCATGCCAGCACATGCCAGGAAAACAGTGCCACCACAAGGCCAAATATGGGTGCGGCTTAGCTGACTAATTAGGTGTGTTGCTAGCTTGTTACGGACCGTGGATGGCGCGGGGAATGGGAGTCGAGAGAGGACTTCCCTGGGAACTGCATGGCATAAGAGGGGGCCCGTGGGTGGGAGAATGGTGATTCGAGCCTGCCTTTGAAACCTTAGTGAGTCCATACATCTAGTAGCCCCTTTGTAAAGGCTATTTTGTGATCTCTTGGCCATACACAGACGGTTGTGTACTGGTATAATGGAGGTTTTGCAGTCGTCGACGGGTGACGAAATTACAAACTTGTGGGTAAAGTGGTGCCACCTCTGCAGAGTGTAAAACTATCATGATAGCCGTGCTTACGGTCACAAGCACCTGGCCAACTCACATGATTAGAAGAAAGAACTTGGGATGGATATTCGGTATGGTTATGGTATGGTCATTGGGATTGGTTTTGGACTGTTTCGAGTCATGAAAATAAGTTTGACTTTGGTTATATGAACATGAGATGGTTATGAATATTTCTGAGTATGAGATGAACTTAAGAAAGATTATTGGCTGGTTGAGACTTGATAAATGGTGAATATTGATGAAAGAATATTGCTGATTACTTGGTTATATTGGGATTTAATTCATCTAGACCTAGTTGCTGCTTTTATCATGTTGTGAAATAAAATTTGCTTGCTGCAATGAGCCTTTTTATTCCATACCTTATTGTAAGCTACATGTCATACTTTTCCCGCACTTGCTGAGTACGACATGTACTCACCCTTGCATTATTACATAAACATCAGCAACAGGAGAAGAGTACTTCGAGGACCATGTGGAGTACTAGGCGTGCGAACTGTCATCAACATGCCTGTGGAGTTGAAGATGGAGCCACTGTTATTTAGTTATTTCCGCTATCGTTTAGAGACTTCCACTGCAAGAATAAGATAGACAATCATGAGTGAGACAATTAGTCGATGTAATAAAGTATTTAAACACTATTTATTTGTGGTTATATTCTGAATTCAGTTTGTGGATTACATGTTTATGTGTGACGAACATCCTGGGCACACATATGCATTAACTTGGTTCTGGTTTCCAGAACTGGATGTCACACTGGAGTATGAGTCGGAGTGGCCGTACACGGCTTTTAACACCATCTGGGCGTCTTGGTACTCCATCTCCTGCTCAGCGCGGGTCTCAGATCTGCCCTTTTGTTTGCCCTCCCGCTGGCGGGAGGGTGTTCCATCTTGGCGCGGTCGCTGTTGTTGCAGCTCACGGAAGCGTTCCGCAAGCTCCTTGATCTCGCTGCAGTCGCTAGCGCCGTGTTGGTCGGTGTTGTGCACCGGGCACCGCTGGCCGTCGTCGCTGGTAGACGACGGTCGCTGCCTCTTGTCAGAGCGTGGGGCTCAGCCTCCACCGGCCGCTGCTAGAGCAGCAGTGGGTGCCCTGTCCAGAGGCTGGTTCCTGCCTCCGTTCTTGTTGTTCTTGCTGCTGCGCGGGGCAGTATCCTCTCCGGCACTCCCTGCCGCGGAGGCAGGTCGTGAGTGCCAGTCTTGGCCTTCCACCGCCCTGGCACATTTATCTGCAAGTCTGAAGAGCTCGGAGATGTCTTGCACGTCGTGCGTAGCCAACTTCTCGAGCATCTTCTTGTCGCGGACGCCTTGCCGGAAGGTGACGATGACGGAGGCGTTGGAGATGCGGGGGGTGGTGTTTCTAACCCGGGAGAACCGCTGGATGAAAGATCGCAGCGACTCCCCATCGCGCTGAAGCACGACATGGAGGTCAAGCTCGGTGCCGAGGCGCACGTAGGAACTCCCAAAGTTGGCTGTTAAATTCCAGCACAACTTTTCCTAGGACGTGATAGAGCCTAGTGGAAGGTTTATGAGCCATGGCCGGGCCGTGCCGGTCATGGCGACGGGAAAGTAGTTGACTATGACGACCTCATCCCCTCCTGGAGCTAGGATGGAGGTGGAGTAGATCTGCAGAAACTCGGCGGGATTGATTGTCCCGTCGTATTTTTCTAGCAAGTGGGGCTAGAACTTCGGTGGCCAGACCACCATACGAAGGTGCAGGGCGAGCGCTATGCAGCCTCCCACTTCCCCCGGAGAGGCAGGGGTAGGCGGAGCGCGACCCACTGGTTCGGCGCTCGGAGAGCGGTACTCTCCTTCGAAGTTGCGACGCCTCTCGCGTCGTCGCTCGATGGTGGTGCGACCGTCTTCACTTGCAAGGCGGCGATTCAGCTCGACCCTGAGGTCAGTTGTGGCTGCCGCGCGCGGGGCTGTCGCCTCACGGGCCACCGTCGGCGTACGCGACTGGGCCAGCAAGGGTTCAACCTGCTGTCTCCTTTAGGTTGGAGAGTTCATGTCAGCAACGACGAGATGGTCGACATCGTGTCACCACTGTTTTGTCGCCTCGAGGGTGGTACCCTCGCCTAGAGGGTTGTGGAGCAGAGCGCGTGCCGCAGCCAGCACGCTCTCCAGGCTCGGTCACGGCGAAGCTGTCGCCACCGTTGTGGGTAGAGGGCGGCCGAGAGGAAGCGGCCTCTGGCGGCACGAGCGCCAGCGGCACACCATCCATACGGTCACCAGCTCATCCTGACCTGGGCGCTGTGGGCGCCACATGGGCACCAGCGTTCTGGCTGCCAGTTCGACCGGATTTGGGCGCTGGGGGCGCCTCTAGTACGCCGGCCGTCTGATCGCCGGCCTGGCCAGACCTGCCCGCTCTGTTACGGGAGGTAGCCTCGTCGTCTCCCGTCTGGAGATGACGGCGAGCTGAGTGAGTAGGCTTGCCTTGGGAGGTGATATTCACCATTGTCGCGTGGAGAGCATGGAAAGCCCCCCTACCTGGCGCGCCAAATGTTGGAGTGTGAGAGATGCGACACTCCTCCCGGCCTGCTCGTAAGTGTAACACCCTCAATTTCATATCCATGTATTGCATATAGAGAAACATTATAAAAGAAGTAGAAATGGAGAAAGAATCATAAAAATGTTGGGAAATGGGAAAAAGATAGCGGAAGTGAGCCAATTCCAGTTTGCCGAGGTGCGATGTCGACACTTCCCCGGGCCTCGGGATGCGTGGCGCCTGCGTAGCTCACCCCTCCGGAGAGGGTGAGGTCCGGCACCGCGGGACACGTGGCGCCCGCAGAGCTCACCCCTGCGGAAGGGATGAGGATCGGCCCCGCGGGACACGTGTCGCCTTCGGAGCTCGCCTCGGAGGAGAGGCGAGGCCCAACCCCACGGTACACGTGTAACCCTCGGAGCTCGCCACCGAGAGGTCCGGCCCCGCTGGACACATGTCATCCTCGAAGCTCACCTCCGAGGAGAAGGGAGGTCCGACACTGCTGGACACGTGTCATCCTCGGAGCTCACCTTCAAGGAGAAGGGAGGTCCGACGCTGCTGGACACATGTCATCCTCGGAGCTCACCTTCGAGGAGAAGGGAGGTCCGACGCTGTAAGACACGTGTCGCCACCGGAGCTCGCCTCTGTAGAGAGGAGACGCCGCGCCCCGCCAGACACGTGTCGCCACCGGAGCTCGCCTCTGTAGAAAGGGGAGGCCCCGCCCTGCCAGACACGTGGCGCACGCGGAGCTCGCCTCTGAGGAAAAGGGAGCCCCCGCCCCGCCAGGCACGTGGCGCACGTGGGGCTCGCCTCTGAGGAAAAGGGAGGGCCCGCCCCGCTGGACGCGTGGCAGGCCCGAAGCTCGCCTCTGAGGAGAGGGGAGGCCTGACCCCTGCTGGACACACGGCGCCTCCGAAGCTCATTCCTGCGGAGGTGACGAGATCCTTAAGCGGTTTTTCTTCTGTGCGCGCGGGAATACCCGATACTAG
The DNA here is from genome assembly GCA_030760725.1 of Neostapfia colusana. NCBI lineage: Eukaryota > Viridiplantae > Streptophyta > Magnoliopsida > Poales > Poaceae > Neostapfia > Neostapfia colusana. Next base: position 19,110,875 of record JASWHV010000012.1, on the reverse strand, counting down.
GGGTACCGACACAATTTCCCATGTTGCTACCGCACCCAAATTATTTGGAGATAAGTTGTTAAGATCCAAAACAAATTGAATAGGACTCTTATTTGAACTCCAATCGGAGTAGGACTCTTCTTTATCCCCTTATAAATAGAACCAGAAAACCCCTCCCCTGGCCGTAACCCCTTCCTTATTTTCCCTCTCCCAAGTCGACGACTTGGAAGCCCTAGCCTCAACTCGCCGAGTTGAACCCTCCCCCGCCGGAGTCCAGTCGCCGGTGAGCCCCCGCTGCTGCCATTGCTAGGAGGAAGGCCCTACCACCAAAGGGAAGTAAGGTAGGTCTTCGTTACCCATCTTACGACATCGTCGCTGTTTCTACGCATCCGCTTTATTCGTCCCCCTTCGAGCAGAAACTTTTACGTGTGGACAGATCACGTTTTGATCGGCTTTTTACGGTGGAATTGATCTAGATCTTGAGTCAAGATCATCACCACGTCTACACTTGATCTGTACACTCTTGTTCATCATAAAACCCCATGCAATTCCATTAAAACATGCAAGAACACGTACAAACTGGTTTAATAAAACAGCACCCTAGGGTTTGCATTCATCGACACCATTGCATCTTGAGTAGAGTTGTGCATGATGTTTGATTGTTGTAAATTTTGTATGTGCATGGTCGTGAGTAGAAGGACAAGCTCAGGAAGCCATCTACGAAGAACTACAGCGCCAAGACCTCGAGACGCTTGAGCAACCAGAGCCACAGGAGCAAGGCAAGTGCCCCTTGACCATATTGATCTCATGTTTTGAAACTGTTTTGTTTGCGAAAGCTCGTATGCTTGAGTCAACTTGATGGGACACCCTTTTATAGGAGTTTACTAGTTTTGATAACCATCCTTGTCGCCGGGAAATTTGATGAGTCGGGTATGGTCGTTTTTTCTTTTTGCTTCGCTTTGTCCACGGGATATGGGAAGCTGAATTAAAATATGGTTAGCTACTGCACTCATATGAATAATGATGATGAGAACTTGATGATGTTAATAAGCATGGAATCGGGGGAGATATAGGCAAGCTTGGTTCGTGGATGTTGAATGAGATGGTGGTTTACTTTCCGTAGATCTAAGGACCGGTTCATGCCAGCACATGTCAGGAAAACAGTGCCACCACAAGGCCAAATATGAGTGTGGCTTAGCTGACTAATTAGGTGTGTTACTAGCTTGATATGGACCGTGGATGGCGCGGGGAATGGGAGTCGAGAGAGGACTGCCCTGAGAACTGCATGGCACAAGAGGGGGCTCGTGGGTGGGAGAATGGTGATTCAAGTCTGCCGGTGAAACCTTAGTGAGTCCATACATCTAGTAGCCCCTTTGTAAAGGCTATTTTGTGATCTTTTGGCCATACGCCGACGGTTGTGTACTGGTATAATGGAGGTCCTGCAGTCGCCGACGGGTGACAAAATCACAAACTTGTGGGTAAAGTGGTGCAACCTCTGCAGAGTGTAAAACTATCATGATAGCCATGCTTACGGTCACAAGTGATGTGGACATCACTCCTGCAGATATACACAACACTCACATGGTAGACATGCAAGGTCCAATTACTAGAGCTCGAGCACGACAATTGAATTTAGAGGTGAGCTCGTTCCTAAACAATTCTTTATATGTGAATTTTGAGAGTATGTTGCTACCTTATAGATTAATTATGATTAGTAACCATGGAGAGGACATGGAGATACATGGAGAGGGGTTTGGAGGCGTGGAGGACCAGAAAATACACCAACAAGAAGTTAGAGACCGAGCCTAACTCAAACTCGAGTCCAACTCGGGTCCAGGAGCAGTCCACCTTAAAATGGATGCACGGGAGGCATACGGACTCCGTTTTTGACGTTCTACATATGCACGGAAAGCTGAGAGGATAAAATTTCAAATGGAACTGGCCCCACGTCAAAATTCCCTAGGAGTCGACGGGAAACTTCGAAACAATATAAAGTTTAGAGTCTGTCAGGGTGTTGCATCACCTAGTTGGGCCATTGGGCGTTGTATCGAGTCCAAGTCCATTATGTACGTGTCTTAGGGTTAGGTCACGACCCCAGCACCCCCTGGTCGTCCTCCACCTCCTTTATACCCCCTAGCCTCCGTCACAAACAGCGGTGTTTTGCTTAGTTACAATCTGTCATTGAACAGTGTCGCCGATCATCGGTCGTGAGACCCCAAATTCGTGATCAATTCAGTTTTGATTGCAACTTCTCTGTTCTTGCTTGTGTTCTTGATTGCGCTTGCAGGGATAAGCCTTCGTGGCGGGGTCATTCGTGTGACACGGGTGATAACCAACGGAGCAGTGGTGTAGTGATTGCGGTATTTCATTCGTTCGGAGCCTTGGATCATCAACGTCGATATCTCCACCCAATCAAGTTTACCCTACCTCTCGGAAGATCGGGACTCATCCTCCTATCAATTGGTATCAGGGCATTGAGGTGGACGAGGCAAAGATTGTTGCCATCACGAGCTGGCCACTTCTGACTACGCTCACAAAGGTTCGGAGTTTTCTTGGTCTCGCAGGTTTCTACCGGCATTTCGTGCGGGATTTCAGCACCATTGCGACACCTCT